>JAVSIQ010000839.1:0-731667 GCA_038502775.1 Hippodamia convergens | reverse complement strand
ATATATATCTTGATACAGCGGGACATATGGGGACCGAATGTACATATCGTATGGATCGCATACATTGATATACATTTGCATTTGGACGTATACATAACCATTCATTTAATTATGTACATTGCAGAAACTGATTTATATCGATTTTTTCATTTCTTATATATTCCGGTACATATGGGTACCATCCAAAATGGATACAGTGGTAACTATTGGGACCGCATTAGATTGTTTCGAAATGTATATTGCCACGAAGATACTTACTGACACCATGGCTAATAAAATTAAGAAAGATATTTGTTTTATTAGTTGAAAATAGGTTATCGATAATATGTGTTAGTTTCAGGTATTTCATATTTTACTCGAATTAAGAAAATCATTTTTTTTTTGTCTATGTAAATATAAAGATTTTTTTTAAATTATGAAACATTCTCTCGTTTGTACATTCTGTAAGTTATCCAAATCGTTCCTGTTTCGATATGAAATACTTGATTTCACCTTTCACATGGGTTTGAATTTGACTGATACAAAATGAATGCTTGGGAAAAGACCAAAAATATACTCAACTTTGAAAAGGCACTCTGAGTATATCATGATTTCTTTTGTGAATTTTTTAATAATCCAGTTTTGATCCCTAATATGACGAGTGCCGATTAATTCGATTGTTTTTTCATTCACTCTGGAATTTGATAGAAAATTTGATTTTGGTATTGTAGGTAGGTATGTTAGTTCAATATTAAGATAATTTTCTATTTCAATCAACATTCGAAGATTCAGTGAAGAACATACAGAAAAAAAATCTGATTAATTCTAATTTTGTAACATTATTAACGCCACATACACATGTGAAAATCTCAGCATAAACCAACTGCTATCAAGTTTAACTTCCCTCTATATTCATATAAAATATAGCAAATATTGAAAAAAAAAACAAAGTACTTATTCATCATATACAAGGAGTTTTTACGTTCGGGTTATTCATTTACGAAAGTTGGTAGGAATGTAACCCTCTGAACTTGTCACCCTAGAAAGACTGCTATCGTGGCAGGGAATGGGATATATTGTCCGAGGATTTCACGATATCATGATATTTCATTAATCATAAAAATTATAATCCTGAGCGGGATTGATGAAAGTTTCTTGAATTCAATATTTTTGTCGCAACTTCATCGAAAAATGTTCAAACGCGAGAATGTTCATTGTTTAAACCCCTGTGCATTTTCATAAACAGAAAGAAAAAACTATGAAATTCTTCCCTAGTTTGAGTGAAATATGAAAATAAGGCTTGAAACTAACACATATCATCGGTAGCCACAACTTGACTAACCTTCATTGAAGGAAAAATAATAATATCGCTAGCATTCGAAAATATTCTAGACTCGATATCTCAAAAGGTAAGTATCCTCGTGGCAATGTTACTTTCAAGATGTCCCATATTTACCACTATATCTGTTCTTGATGGCACCCTTTGTATACCGGAATGAATATGAAATGAAAAAATCGATATCATTTTATTTCTGCAATGAACATAATTAAATGAAAGGTTATGTATATTAGAAAATGTGAATGTGTATCAGTATATGCGATCCATACAATATATAGTGGGTATCCCAGACCTTTCAGACTAGATAGGTAAAAATGTTGTGAGGAGTTCTGGGCTCGATTTTCGTGAAATCCGTTTCAAGATATTATCTTCATTTGTTTAGGAGATGTAACAAAATTTTAATATTTTATCGAGTTCGAAGATGACTTTTTCATTTTCGAAAATATCTGAAAGAGTTTTAAAACTTTCAACAAGTACTTTCCGACTAGAAATATCGCAATATTTTCATAATAGAACATACATGATAACATTCGTCGAAAACCATACATTTATTTATTTATTAACGACTTTTTTTTAAAAAATATGAGAACTCTCGAGAGGCGAAGTTTAGCCTACGGCTACTCTTACACTTAACCTCCATGATATAGTTCGTCGAAACCATGTTTCTGGAAGCTTTTAAAATATGAACATATGAGTTACAGAAGGGTTGATGAAATAGCCGAAGAAGTTACATCATTTAAAAGTCAGATATATGCAGACCGACTGTATATTTATTTTATGGATGTTGCATTCTGGATTATTTGCATTTTTAAGTATACATAAAGATTCTATTTTTTCTGTTCATTGTAAATGAATACATTCATTTTTTACATTTCCTATATATTCCGGTACGACCTTACATTTAACGACCAACAAGATATACAGAAACAGCGTTTTACGAGAATATTATGAGAGCCGCATTAGGAGGAAAGATCTTCTGAAATGCCATGAGGATAGGTACTTACTAAGACTTAATTTTCCCCAATATAATGACTAGAGGAATAGTTTTCAGTTTTGAGACAAAATTGCAGACACTTGAAGTGAAAATTTCAATGAGTTCCAGTCAATCTGAATATTGAATATCGTATCTATACAACTAGCAGTTTCCACACGCTGCTCGTTAAAATTTATGAAACTATTCACAGGTGGTTTTTTCGATCAAGAACTGAGAAGTTTTTTAAAGGAAATGAACAAATGGAAAAACAAAAATTATAATGACCAACTAATAGGTATTGAAATTGCCCAACTGTCAATTTCGTTCTGTAACCTTAACTCAAAAACAAAGAAACATCATGGTATAACACAAACACATGGTATAAACATGGTATAACAAAACACATGGTATAAACACAAAATAACATAAATAGAAAAGAGGAGACCCCTTTCTTGCATAGCGCCTGGTTACCGACCTTAGAAAAACAAAGATCAAGCCGACACGAAGCGGGAGCGATGGGCCAATCAGCATCGCGCACGTAGACGCGCCACTTTTTCCCGCCATAAACTGGCGCGCAGATGACGTTTCCGGTTCGAACGCGCCAGTGTCAGAAATTCAGCGTTCGAGGTACAACCTTAGACCGAGAATCCTCTGAAGATGCCTACCGAAGTTGTAGGCGAAACGTTAGGTGAAATTATTCCTAATAGACCACGGCCAATAAGCCCGGAAGACTCTTTTCATACCAGTATATCCGAGCGTGAAAGCCTTAAACTATTCATCATGGTATAATTCGATTATCACGAAATTTTTTATTTTGCACATGCATTCTAGATATCCTTCCTACAGAAATGGTTTGAATCTCGTATCAAAATCTCCCGAATAAAAAGTATCAAACTACGCATGAAAAGAGATTTCCAGCTCAAATCCAATGTTATCGTCCTCGGGCGAATTGTTGGTTGTTACATCTAACATGGAAAATTATCTTCTGTCTTTGTTTGTGTTTATGTTTAGCAATGCAGCTCTTGTGTCGTATCGGTCACCGCTTGATCATAATGATTTAAAGATCGTAAACGTCGAAGCTTCCGACTTGAGGAGCTGGGGTATTCGATGTTGCCGGCAACACTTTTTTAATTCATGTAATGGTTGTTATTTCATTATGGAATTATCGTTATCAAATTTTTCCTGACTCAGATACAGTTGAAACGCATGAATAATATTCGAATAGATTTTTTATTCGAAAAGCATTTGAAGTTATAAAGAATCAATTTCGTGAAATTTGTGATCTGTTGAAGTTCGTCCAAAACTTTTTGATTTACGGAAAACTTTGTTCTTTGTTGAATTTTGTTCGTGTTATGCCTGTTTGTTCAGTTAACGAAGGCCTGAAATCAATTTTTTCCGGAATGAACTGCATTTTTGATATGTCATGACAGTAGGAACAAACAATTCCTTTGAAATATTCTCGAAAACGAGAATGAGAATATGTATGTAGAGCTGGAAATTCTAATGAATAAAACAGCCTTCTCCATTGTCGTAGTGTGCATTTTGACCAATTAGCGGAGCATTTCTGTATTTGCTTTCTTTTCTCACTTGCTATCTTCATTACGTTACAGTTGACGAAGACGAAATTATGTTCATGACTATAATAAAACAAGGCATACCAAACAACATAGTGTTTGAGAAATGCCTTGTTTTGAGTTCAAGAAAAATGTTGGAAGAAATAATCAATATTGCTTGCATTTGGATAGCGTCATATGCTGTCAGATTAATTTCGTTTTTCATTAACAAGAGGTTGAAGTTTGTGAAGTGTCTGATGCGAACCTAACCTTAAAATAGGAATGAAATAAAAGTGTTCGGGTTTTCCGATCAGCGAAGAGTAAAATTTTGTAGAACTAATATGGAAAATTTTCTTCAATAATTTTTTTTTTATTGGAAATGTTAAATGAGTGAGAAACGTTTGGTTTTTTCTCGAAACAAAGGAACAATCCCCATTCTAATTGCATTTTTTCGAAGTTTGCACTCCAGAATAGCGATTAGGAATTAAAGCGTCGCTTTTGCGATCAGACAGGATTTTGATATTTGGTACAACTCGCCCAGAGCGATTGGATTTGAGTATTTTGCTAAACTCACGGAGCGATACTCAGAACATATCAGAGTAACCAGGCCCCTCTTACGCCTAGGGCACTTTGGGCAAGTGCCAGGCCCCGCGATCGATAGGGGCCCCGCTCAGATCAATTGTTCTGAATCAAGAAGAACGAAGATTTCCTCAATAATGTTTGGAAATTTCCCATTTCATAGAAAATTCTCTCATATTATTATAGAACTAATTTTTTCGAAAAGATCTGAACGGTTTTTTCCTTCAAAATTCCCTATTGCGTACTATAATTACCTTCAGGTAAAAAGGCGGGAGTGATCATTCACAAGTCCAAATGGATTGGAATTCCCAGTTTTCTATCAACAAGTTCTCGAAGATTGCAATTTTTATGACCCTTGCTCATACTGGCATACACTAGATAAGAGCAATTATTAGCTTGTGTTATTTGTTGGGGTGGTTAGCCATAAAACATCTGTTCGAACCGTGTTGTTGATCACATTCTTACATTATTGTATTCATTGGGAAGCTTCCGGAGAAATCCCCATTTAACCACATAATTTCAGACAGCACTACAAGACAAGAAATCAGTGGCGTATCAGAGGGCTCCACAGAACTCGCGATGCTAGTAGGTTCGGCACCAAAGGGGCCCCCAAGCCAAACTAAAAGCATGAAATGACGCCTCAATAATTTCATTCTATTGAGGGGTTTCTCAATATACCGTCAAGCTTTTCGGTACTCTCCTTAAAAATGTCGCAAACATGTCTATCAGACTTTTAAGCTTACTCAGCTTTGGACAAGAAGTGGCCAAAAGCTTGGTTATTGACAAGTTGATGAATATATTTGTACAAAAAAATTAAAAAAAGTTATCCAATTTTCTTATAAAAATGTTTTCAAATTCTTACCACATTGATGTGTTTCTACCTACACCATTTTCAAGTGTTATTCAAAAATCGTCAAGTGTATTTCAGATTAATCACTTTAATTTCAGAATGTGTCAATTGAATTTCAGATTAGTCAATTGAATTTCAGAAAACATCAAATGTATTTCGGATCACTCAATTGAATTTCATTTGATATTTTCTAAAATTTTATTGACAAATCTGAATAAATGGTGTAGTTTCTAGTTACTTTTATATCAGAATTTACATAATTTCGTTTAGACATTTTTATTTTCAATATATGAATTATTTTTATTACATTGTTCTCATTATTTCTCTATGAAAAACTTCAGGTGAAACTTATCATGAATAATAGATCTATAGAGGACACCCCAGATGGGGGGTGGCCGAATTTTGCTCCACGCCACTGCAAGAAATTTCAGGCCGAAATTCTGTAAATCGGCAAAATTCCCCCGACTTGATAATTAAATCACATCACGGCATTAGCGGCGGTAGGAATTCCTCTGTAATTTCTATTGTATGTGGTATTCTTCGTAGGTGCCCCATTATCCTCATGTGCCCAGTGCCTCCAAAAGGTTAAAAACGGCCCTAAGAGTAACTCGTATATATCAACTTTTTGGCTTTCAAAATGTTTCTCTGTAATCGACATTAGTCATATGCGAACAAAACTTTTAGAACTTGTGTTTTTGCTGAAGTTGAAGTTGAGCTTGATGTCAGGAAAGGGTATGATTGAGGTTCCATCATGGTCATCGATTTCTAAAATATGCCACTACCTTTTCATTAGCGAAAATATCTGAAAACGATTTAAATGTAGTACAGGCAATTTTTCCCTGGAAATAAAGCACTTAATTCCATTTTTTCATATAGTATGAAATAACAAATTTTTCATTTCAAATACGAACGCAATAAACTAGAAATTGAAAAAACTGAATATGATGTCATAATCCTAGTAAAAAAATGGTTCTTAAAAGTTTCAATCGTTTTTAGATGTTTTCGAGAATGAAAAAGTTATGGCCTAATTCCGAATCTAGTCTAGAAGTACCAAAAACAGCCAAAATCAAGCAATTTGGGATGTACTCTATACAGGGTATTTCATTGGTGAATTAATATACGGTAACCTGAGCTAGAACTGCCGTAGGTGTTTCAAGAGATACTTTCATCAGATTGATTCGTTTCGTGCTCGAATCTTCAATTATTCTTTTGGACGATAAATCTTGAGTAAGACCACAATAAAATGTTGTATGTTTCAGTAACTCGAATACAGTTTGTTATTTAAGGAAGATCATAGGCATAAGTCAGGTTATTATTTCATTTTTTGTGTTTATAACTATCGATACTAGCAGAATATTGAAAATGAATGGAATCTCCAACAAACGGTACACGCATTAGAAAATTAAATTCCTCAAAGAATGAAAATATTATTTCCAGGCAGGAATATCTGTATTTCACGTGAAAATACTTGTTTTAAATGTACACTGTTCCTAATAAAAACCATTTTATCTAAGTATTCTGGAAACGGTATCCATTACAAGAGATAATTTCATCAGATTGATTTGTTTCGTTCTCGAATCTTCAATAAAATGGTGTATATTCGAGTACCTCGAATACAATTCGATCCTTGAGAAATTCAAAAGATATAACTTAGGTTATGATGTTATTTTGTATTTCTGTGTTTATGAATATCCATACGAGCGGAAAATTGAAAATGATTGGAATATTCAAAAAACTATTAATGCATTATAGATCAAAATTCCAGAAAGAATGAAAATGTTATTCCCAAGTAGATTTGTACTTGACCAAGAAATTACGTATTCGATATGTACACTGGTCCCAATAATTGCCGTTTTATCTATTTCGGAAACGGTACCCATATCTACCTATACACCAATGGAAACAAATTGGGACCGGTCCTCGCATATACCACAGCGTCTATAAAACTATTGGGTCCGGTCCAAAAAGTACCAAAGGTCCCCACATTTACCGCTGGATCTCCGAATCGGTTCCCATATGTCCCGCTGTACATATATATATATATATATATATATATATATATGGAAAAGATTTAACGGACATAACCCTCTGAAACGAAAATGAACCGCAGACAGCTGTTTCGGGCTTTCGGCCCTCATCAGTACGGTGAAAAGTTGGAAATTGAAATCACATAACGGAGTCAACACAAGGGAGCCAGCCGCACATTTGCGATTTCGGTTGGAAGACCCTGCATTCCAGGGCAACATCCAACGTCACCACGGAGGCAGCTTTAGACACCGGCGTGACATCCGAGTCCAGAAATACAAACACAATATAAGGATAAATAATGAGGGATCGGTTGAAGTACATGGAAAAGATTTAACGGACATAACCCTCTGAAACGAAAATGAACCGCAGACAGCTGTTTCGGGCTTTCGGCCCTCATCAGTACGGTGAAAAGTTGGAAATTGAAATCACATAACGGATTCAACACAAGGGAGCCAGCCGCACATTTGCGATTTCGGTTGGAAGACCCTGCATTCCAGGGCAACATCCAACGTCACCACGGAGGCAGCTTTAGCCACCGGCGTGACATCCGAGTCCAGAAATACAAACACAATATAAGGATAAATAATGAGGGATCGGTTGAAGTACATGGAAAAGATTTAACGGACATAACCCTCTGAAACGAAAATGAACCGCAGACAGCTGTTTCGGGCTTTCGGCCCTCATCAGTACGGTGAAAAGTTGGAAATTGAAATCACATAACGGAGTCAACACAAGGGAGCCATATATATAAAACTTACGAAAGTGAGATAAAATTCAAGATCGATATTTGAAGTTCTAATCATCAGATCCATCAGAGACCATTAGTTCTTTGAATTTAA
This sequence comes from Hippodamia convergens, assembly GCA_038502775.1. Lineage (NCBI taxonomy): Eukaryota > Metazoa > Arthropoda > Insecta > Coleoptera > Coccinellidae > Hippodamia > Hippodamia convergens. Next base: position 723,527 of record JAVSIQ010000839.1, on the reverse strand, counting down.
GGAGATTGATGAAAGTAATAATAATAGTTGTAGATGACAAATATTTTGGCATTCAGTAGAATATAGAAATATGAATCCTTTGCATTTTCAGTAGTTTGAGTTTGAACAAAATTTATGAATAACGAAAATAAAATTCTATCTAAACTTTTTTCAAGTGATGGTATTCTCATTTTAAGGGTTAACACGGGTATTATGTTTTAAATTTTTGTCAATATCAATCAGTAGGGCATAGACAGAACTCAAGGAATCAACTTCTTTTTTTGAATTAATACTATCATCATTTTGTGCAATTTTGATCATTTCTAATAATGTTCTTTGCCTGATGTTTGTTTCACAGTCCAACACTTCAACTTCCTCAAATGATGGTATATGTCCAGTTTCTATAGAGTGTTTCGCTAAAGCACAATGATCTTTTTTCAATCTAATATTACTCTTGTGCAGGTTGATTCGTTGTTGTAGTGTTGTTGATGTCTGTCCTATATATTTCAATTCACAATGAGAGCATGGAATTTTGTAGACAACATCACTGTTCCTCAATATTGGTGTTTCATCTTTCAATTTACTATACAACTTCTTAAGCGGTTTAACATTTTTTATAGCTATCTTTATATTTTCTTTGGGTAAAATATCCTTTAGTCTTTCTGTTAAAGAATTTGCTTGAGGTAGTGTAACGTAAATTTTGTCATTCAAATTGTCTTCGTTTCCTTCTCTTTCTAACTGAGGTAATCTGTCTGGGTTGTTATACAGTATCCTCCTCAGAAAAGTTTTAGGATATCCATTTTCTGTTAATATATTTTCCAGTTTTGTTAGGTTTCTATCCCTGAAAGTGGAATGGGATATCCTATTCACCCTGGTTTTCAAGTTCCTAATGAGATTAATCTTCATATGTATTGGATGAAAAGAAAGGTAGTGGATATATCTTTGAGAAGCCACGGGTTTCACATACCAATCTGTAATTATTCTATTATCTCTTGTTCTTATTAATATCATATCTAAAAAAGGAACAGATATGTCTCATTCTCAATAGTAAATTTGATCTTGGGATTCACTCCATTTATAGAATCCAAAAACTCTGTCATTCCATTCCTGTGGGATTGCTGTCACTACATCGTCCATGAATTTCTTACAAAATGGCAGTTCGAAAGGTAGCTCATGCTGAATTTTTTCTAAGATATCATCAACTACAAATTGAGCTATAGATCCCATTGGTGCCCCTTGAATTTGTTTGAAATATTGGTTATTGAATGAAAAAACTGTCGTGTCAAACCACATATCTATAAGCAGGCAGAATGTTTCTAACGATACTGAACAGTTTGGTTGAATATTTTCCCATTTTTTTCTGACAATTTCTTTTGTTGAGGATACCGTGATGTTTGTAAATAGTGAGATAACATCCCAACTCTGTAAAATATAGTTGTCTGGTCATTGAAAATCATTTATGAATTCAGAAAACTCGAAGGAGTCTTTGATGTGAAATATATTCGAGAATTGGTATGATTTCGTTAAAACGTCTCTGATGTATTCAGCAATATTATAATTAGGACAATTTATTGATGCTATTATGGGTCTTAAACTTAATTCCTCTTTGTGAATCTTAGGTAGTCCGTAAAATTGGGAAACCGTACCCTTGTAATACATGAGTTTGTGAGCTAACTCTTTAGAAATCTTTTTCTCCTTTTTTAAATTTGTAATTAAGGCATTGATTCGCTGTTGGTATGAGCTACTTGGATCCCTTCGTAATGCTAAATAATGTTCTTCATCTGATAATAACTTATTTGATAATTCTATATACTTCGTTTTGTCCATTACTGTGGTGACTGAACCTTTGTCTGATTGTAGGACTATTATTTCTGGGTGATCGTTCAGAAATTTAGCGGACCTCTTGAACAAATTATTGATTGGGTGGAATGATGTAGATTGTTTATGACAATAATTTGTTATTACATTCGTTATTCTTGATATTAAAATATGTTTATCTTTATTATTATCAATTTTGGACACCAGCACATCTAATTGCGAAAGTAAGTGTGCTATAGAAATATCATTTTTTGAAGGTGGTAAACAAAATTTTGGACCCAATGATAAAGTAGTCTTTACCTCTTCAGGAAGTGTTAGGGATGAGATATTCTTGATCCATTTATTCTGAGTATTTATGATTAATTTTTGTTCTTCTTGAAGTTTATTGAATTTACTCAAATTGATTGCCTTAACCGTGTCAGATACCCTACTACATTTTATTTTGATTTTATGAACGAATTGTATCCAAATATATTCATTCAAAACCCGCAGAATACCCTCACTTAATTCATGATTTCTACGTTCCACGAATCCTATGTCTTTATGTGTAATATCTAATTCTAAATTTATCATTTTATGTCCTAACTTGTTAGTGAAATCGTGGATTTTCTGTCCTGTTTTTGCATCCTTGTACTCAAAGTTGTATTTCACGTTCTTCAAACTATTGTTTACATGTCTGGGAGTGATACCATTGGATCTGCATTTCATATATATATATATATATATATATATATTCTTATGAAAAAGAGAGCTAAAATAATACAATAAATGTTGAAACAAAAAGTACCTAAGCTGAGGTAAAAAAAGAACGGGGTGTGACGTTCAAATCCACCAACTTAACTAGCAACAGAAATAATAAATCAATAAACTTCACAATAATTTTCATTGACAAAATATATTAACCAACTAACAAAATCGCAGAAAATCGTCTCCTTGCAAGGCTTGCTCAACAATGGGTTCTATAACTTTTCAAGGTCATATTACCAAAATTTTTCAATCCAAAATTACAATGGTTAACGAAAATCACAATGTACAAAAATTGATCATAGGAAATAGCAATTCCAAGTTCTTTACTAAAACCAATGATTCTAAATCGAACGATGGTGAGAAACGAGAAGGGTACTTATCTTCATTCGAGTATTCGAGGTGATAAGTCGTATTGATAGGAGGATTAATATAAACACGTTTTATCCCGAAAAACTCAAATAATTCTATTTGAAATTAGATCCATCGAAAGTTTAAAAGTCGTTGAAGACATTTATCGAGAAGGAACTGCTAATTAGGAGTCGCTGGGCGGAAGAATTTGATAATTCAAGCAACCGAAACAGTGCGCGGGTGTTTGGGTAGTACTGCAAAAAGATATTGTCTTATCTCTTATCTCAATAGATAAGAAACTTATTCCGGACATAAAGCTAACACACACGTCCATACCCACGAAAATGTCAAAGGAGTGTTCAATCTGTAAGAACAATTTGAGCGGCAACAACAAATTTATTACTTGTAACTTTTGTGCATCGGAACAACACCTACAATGTGCGAAAATAAAGGACAGTCTGCTAAAAGTGATAGCTGATTCTAAAAACTACACTTTTTCTGTGATTAATGCATACCAATATTACAACTGAATAAACTTAAAGACACCTCAGCAGAACAGGATGGTGGAGCTAAAAACGATGCAGGCAGTTCTGAGCAAGATGATCAGTCCAATATACTGGCAAAAGCAATAAAAAATTCATTCAACATTTTAAGAAATGAGATGGTGTCGCTTAAGGAATCTAACATTGATTTGATTCGCCTTATGTCATCTGAGGAATTCCATGTAGCCGATAGGAAATGTACTAAGCTTAAAAAAGTTGTGGAGAGTACGGATGCTGGAAAGGAAGTAGAAACAGATAGCATGGCTGAAGTGAAATTCACGAGAAGCCAACGTCATAAATTTCAAACTAAAAACCTAAACGAAAATGTTTCTAAGCAGAAGCCGGAAAGACTGTTCGTGAAGGAAAATGTTCAAATTGAGGCTGAGAGTCAGAAGAGAAATGGAAATTTTTTAAAGAAGACTCAAAACCGAATGACAAGAAATCACCAGAAGTTGGTAACGGCAAAGGTTTACCGAATAAGCTATTGCAACCAGCACCGCAAGGGAGGAATTGGATATGGTTGGGTGGTCTACATTATGATACAACTGCTGAAAATATTAGAACATATGCAGGGGAGCGATGGCCTGGTAAGGATATCCTATGTTTCGATTTGAAATCAAAGAATCGTAAAAAGTCATTCAAGTTGGGTAGCAGCGAACTTTCTTTGGAAGAATTGCTCCATCCAGAGTCATGGCCCACCGGAGTAAGAATTAGATTATTTCGAATCGAACATTAAATTAACAAATGTAATGCATAACCAACTACTAAAAGTAAATAATAAAAAAGCTTTTACATGTTATCATCAGAATGTTAGGGGGTTGCGTACAAAATTAAAAGAGTTCACACTTGCAGTTTCTATTACGGACTTTGATGTAATTTGTTTAACGGAAACATGGCTATCACTGGAGTTCCATAGTGCAGAATTGGGGTTGAAAAACTATTGCGTTTATCGCAAAGATAGAGATTCTGAAACTAGTTCGAAAAAAATAGGGGGTGGTGTATTGGTGGCAATAAAAAATGAATTTAGTTCGCATACAATTTTAACGGATGTCAGCATAGAGGCTGTTTTTGTGTTTGCCAGCATATTCTCAAAAAATATTCTTATAACTAATGTTTACTTTCCACCTAACACTGGTAATGATGTCTATGAAAACTTCATGAACGAACTCGAATCTTTGCAAGATAAATATGACAATATAAACCTTATATGTTGTGGGGATTTCAACTTGCCGGGCGAATGGTGGGAAAATATATCTAATGATTCACCACATATGATGACCAAATCACAATTTATCATTAGCAATACGGCGGCAATGCTGGATATTAAACAAATCAATAAAATAAAAAACTTGAATGATAAGATCCTGGATTTAATTTTCGTAACATATGAGAATGTACAAGTTTTCAAATCGGAAAATGAACTGGTTGGCTGCGATTCCCACCATCCCGCACTTTACTTTGAAATTATATCGGAGGACAGAAACGAGCAAAGAAATATCATTTTATTTAATGATTATAAATCTGCAAGCTTCAATGACATTAATATGAGGTTGAGCGAAATTGACTGGAATGCATTCATTACTGATGATTTGGGTGATAGTCTAAAATCTTTTTATAGTATACTCTCTGACATTATAGAAGAGTTTGTTCCCAAACGAAAGAAAACCCATAGTAGATTTCCGAATTGGTTCTCAGCAGATCTCAAAAAACTAGTTTCAGAAAAAAAGGCAGCTCACAAAAGGTTCAAACAGACACATCGCAATGTTGATTACGATGAGTTTGCTTCGATTCGAAATAGATGTAGAATCGAATCCCATACTTGTTATAGTAGTTATATATCATCAGTTGAGAAATCTATTCACGAAAATCCGAAATACTTTTGGAAGTATATTAATGACCTCAAACAAGAAAAGGGATTACCTACCACAATGCATTTGGAAGGTGTGATTGTGAGTGATGATCTTGAAATAGCTAATCTCTTCAGGAATAAGTTTTCTAAGGTATTCAAATCATCTAATGCCAGGGATATTTCTATCAACTATAAAAATAAAGTTGATATCTGTAGTTGTTACATTCATCCTGAAGAGGTACTGAGTGAACTTCAATCTTTATCTGAAAAGAGCGATGAGGGACCCGATGGTATTCCTGCGGTATTTTTGAAACTATGCAGTGAAAATCTAGCTATTCCACTTTGCAGTTTATTTAATTGGTCATTGAGATCGGGAATCTTTCCATCTGTATGGAAATTGAGTTATATTGTTCCAATCTATAAGGCAGGAGATAAGAATGATGTAGTGAATTATAGGCCGATTTGTAAGTCTTTATTGATACCAAAGTTATTTGACACATTGATTGTAAAAAAAATGTCTACTTCATTCAAGCATATTTTTATTGACGAACAACATGGATTCATTTCAAAGAGGTCTGTAACAACAAATCTGTTAACCTTTACGGATATCATATTGGAGGCAATGAAAGCAGGTAAACAAGTCGATACTATATACACTGATTTTGAAAAAGCTTTTGACAGTGTAGCCCATTGGTTACTTGTTGCCAAACTGGAAGCCCTGGGAGTAGGACAACCACTTAGGGACTGGATTGCCGATCCTATTAAAGAAAATACATTGATAGTCCAGTAAACGAAGGTCTGAAATCACTTTTTTGCGGAAAGAGCTGCATTTTTGATATGATGATTGTCACTAGAGTTGGAACTCATGGTCAAAAATGCAGGTTTCCAAATTTTCAGGAACCTTGAAAAATTCGTGAAAATGTCGAAAAAGTTACGTTTTCTCGGAAACTAGAAGGTTTATCGAAAAAAGTTTCAAACAAAAGTTGTAGAGCGGAAAATTCTAGTAAACATTATTGCTTTTAGTATTCTCGTGGTGTTAATATTGGCTAATAAGAGGTGCATTTATGTAATAGCGTTCTCAGTTGCTAACTTCATTACGGATAGCCGAAGACCGAGCCGAAGACGCTCCAAGAGAGCTTGCAGTTTTACCGAGGGTTTTATTATTCCCTTTTATGATTTATATGTTTATGAACTGCAGGGCGAAATGCCAGCATCCTTACCCAATGCTATGCGAGTTCAAGAATGAAGACAGCTTTCGTTAAACAGCATTTTCTTTCAAATCTGCCCGAAAACTGCACTCATATTTGTTTCTCTTGTGATTTTACACCTGATTTTTTTTAATCGGATGTTACCGGGTAATCAGATGTTAGCTTTCCATGCAAGAATATAAAATTTCATCGAAATATCTGCATTTGGAATTTTGGAAATTAAAGATAATGAAAGAAAAATTGTTGATGGCACACCCTCAAGAATTTTTCAGAAATATTATGCACAATATACAAAACTCATACAATCATGGAAGTTCAAACTAATTTTTTTTTAAATGTAGATAAAAGTGAGTTCAAGAAGAGCTCATTGTACAAGATGAAATTTTTTCTGAAGTTTCACCAAGCTTAACACTGTAATAAAAAAAATATAGTAATTTTTGGAGAAATTCAAAAGAAAGATTTTGGTCTGAACTGAACAGTTTTAGCTTGAAAATTATGCTTTCAACGGATTGATTAAAAAAATTTCAGATAATGATAACGATGTGAGAAGATCCCTAATTTTGTAGAAGTTTGAGTTGTTTAACTCCTTGATAAAGTAATGTATTTTTATATTTGAAAGAATTCAATCTCCCCCTGAATGTACCGAAAATGTCATTATTCATATAGCACCGGATAAAGATTAACATTTTACATAACTACAGAAATTATGCTACTCAACGTTACCTAAATTGAATGTGATATACCTTATTCTTTTCTTCGACAGGGTTTTTATTTTTATTTGGGTCCTAGTCCTTCATATCAGGTTTGAATATTATATAATGCATATATATATATGCATTTTCGTCAATAATCTCACTTTAATTTCATAAATTGACATTTGGATAACAGGAAAACTTTCAAATCTAAGCATGACCAAAGAGACTTATTATTGACACTTCTATTTCGAAATAGAAAGAATCAGTGCATAATTTTTTGACTAAATAAGAGATCGAACTGAGTTCCATTCTGCGGACCTACACAACCAAAAAACGAATGGGGAATAATCCGAAAAAAATAATATATAATATTAATTTGGTCTCATGGAACATAAAAAACTAACTACTGAAGACACTTGCTTCAGAATTTATTGGTTTACAATTTTTCTGAGTACCGGTAGTCATATAATCATCGGATAGAGCACAAAAAAAAATTTTCAATTTTCATCTACGCGCTGGTAACATTTTCAAATTCGAATTCGAATTCAAATTCTTTATTCATGCAAAAGACATGACTAAAATGTGTCCCATCAAAATTTACATGGGGTGTCAATATAAAACAATGTCGAGCTTGATCGATGCAAATGTCACATAACCTATTTATTCAGCTCTAATTTCCTTTTCATGACTTCCAGATATAACCATTTGTCTTCGAGATATCCTTTTTTGAATGCAAAATGATACTTTTTCACTCAACTGCGTATATCTTCGGAAATACTGATCGCCTTGGGAGAAGAAAGGCGATTTCTTTTTCTACAGAAGATTTCCTACAAAAATCTGTTTTCTTTTCACCTGTCACATAAAAGGGGAAAAAGAGCAAAAAAATGCCATTTTACAATTTTTTGTTTAATGGACTATCTTCGTCAATATTGGCGGAAAAGCTTAGTTTATGAAAAAATTTCACGGCCTGATGTTTCCCGAAGTCCCCCCTGAATCGGCAGATAGATCGGTTCAGCAGTTTTCTTGAACAGATTGATTGAAATTTTGAAAAAATTAAGGGTTCAAGGTTTTTGTCAAGTTTAAGGAAAAAAAACCTCGTTCTCTTAATTTTTTCAAATGTTCCATCAATAGGTCCAAGAAAACCGCTGAACAGATCGATTTGTGGTGACTTTGGGGAACATCAGGTTGCCAAATTTGTTTATAACCCAAGCTTTCCCCCAATATTGCAGATGATACAGTCCATTAACCAAAAAATGGTAAAATGATATTTTTGTGTGCTATTTTTCCAAGATTATGTGACAGGTGAAAAAAAAATTTTTATTGAACCAAACAGATTTTCGTAGAAAATGTTCTATAGAAAAAGAAATTGCCTTTCGGCTTGCTAGGCGAGCAGTTAATCCGGAGATATCGGCAGTGGGGTGAAAAAGGATCCTTTTGCTCTCCAAACTGAATATTTCGAAAGTCCTAAAAAGAAAATTAGAGCTGAATGAACAGGTTATGCGACATTTTCATCGGTCTGACAAGAAAAAATTCTCCGTGAGCGTAGAGCAAAAAAATAAAAATTAGAAAAATTTTCAAAATTTTTTATTCGTGCTTTATCCTATGATTGCATGACCACCGGTACTATGAAAAATTATTGTTAATCAATAATTTCTGAAACTAGATTCTTCAAGCTTCAGAAGTTGGTTTTTTATTTTCTATACGACCATTTTTCACTGAGATACAACCTGTTGAAAAAAATTTTGAAAATTCTTTCTGTTATCTTAATTGTTTCGCGAAGTTTACTATCAATGAAAACTTCCTAAATTTGTGGTAAGCAAATACCTTTCAAGCTCAATAAACCGAAAGTCTCTAGTTATTCGTTCTCAAATGATTATTACCCCTCCCACGAAAAGAAGCTATATCCGCCCCTGAGTCAGTTCAATATTTTTTGACTAAATAAGAGATCGAACTGCGTTCCATTCTGCGGAGCTACACAACCAAAAGACGACCGGGAAATAATCCGAGAAAAATAATCTTCGATTAGCTATTATGATGTTCAAAGTTCGAAATATTAATTATATTAATTTGAGAAACATTTCAGAAAAGCGCTTAATGTGTTTTGACAAAATATTTTCAAGTATGACAAAAAACAATCATTCTCGTTCATTGACTCTTGTGAATATTAAACTTCTAAGAACTTTTTGAAAGCCAGAAAAGTTCTGATTATTGCTCAGTTAGTTCATCAAAGTTTTTCGATCGATTTCGATCGAAAAACTAACCAATAATTATTCGAGTTGGGAACAATCGATCTCTGGACCATTCTTATGGAAGTTCTGAGTTTCTTTCGACGAGTTGTACGAAATATTACAATGATTGCAAAAGCGAATCTATAATCGTCATGCTAAGTTTCATACTTTCATACTTCAGTTCGAATGGGGAGTCGTCCTTCTATTTAGAGGAAAAATCAAACATGTCTCACTGATTTCACATTTCCTATTTAATTAATTCTACTTTCAACAGTAGTTCTGGGTAGCATTCGATTAGGAAGCTCTACAAACATTTCAATCAACGCTGATCGAAGAGAGAGGTCTGGTTCGCATTTCGCAAACTTCAACCTTTCGTTAAAAAAATACAGATAAATCAGATATAGACAAATTCAATGCACACAACACAAAACGCAAAATGCATCTACAAAAATGATTATTTCTTCCAACATATTCTCTTGCACTCGAAATAATTGGAAAGAAGTTTGGGATAGGAAATTCTCCTCCACGGCTGTATTAAAGAGCCTTGTTACTTTCGTTTACAAACATGAACGTAATAAAATGGGAATGGTAAAACTACCTGCTTCGTTGCGCGTCTTCGGCAATTCGTACGTAATGAAGTTAGCAACTGAGAATGCCAATACAGAAATCCTTCTCTAATTAGTCAATATAAACACTACAAGAATGCGGAAAGCCATTATGTTAACTAAAATTTTTGGCTCTACAACTTTTGTTTGAAACTTTTTTCGATAAACCTATTAGTTTTCGGGAAAACGTAATTTTTTCCATATTTTCACGAATTTTCCAAGGTTCCTGAAAATTTGGGAACCTGCATTTTCGACCATGAGTTCCTACTTTCGTGACAATCATTATATCCAAAATTCAGCTCTTTCCGCAAAAAAGTGATTTCAGACCTTCGTTTACTGGACTATGAGGGTAAAAATACGTCAAGAAATGTCAGGAGAATTTAAAATGGAATCAGGTGTACCGCAAGGATCACCATTATCAGCACTTCTATTTCTACTGTTCCTCAATGACATTGGTGACGGTATTCGACATAGCTGGTTTTTACTATTTGCGGATGATCTTAAAATTTTGAGGCCGGTATCTTCAATCGAAGATAGTGAACTGCTCCAACTCGATTTGAATTAATTAACAAGGTGGTGCTTAGCAAATGAGATGTGCTTGAACATAGAGAAATGCCAGGTGATGAGATTTGGAAGGGTGAAAGCTCTGAGCAATTATGGATATCACGTACACGATCAAGTGTTGAAGGATGTTAACGTCGTGAGAGACTTGGGTGTATACTTCGACCAGAAACTTAGTTTTGCTCCTCATATCCAATATATCACAAACAAAGCTTTAAGGATGTTGGGTTTCATTAGGAGATCAATGAGCCACTTTAGCGATTTCGACGTGTTGAAAACAGTGTATTGTGCTAACGTAAGAAGTATTTGTGAGTACGCATCCGTAGTCTGGTCTCCAGCCTATGACATACATATTAAAAGCGTTGAGAAGGTGCAAAGAAAATTCTTGAAATGGGTGGCATTCAAAATGGGTTTATCGTTATCAGCTGAAAATTATAGGGAGGTTCAGAATATAATTAATTTGAGATCTTTAGAATTACGTAGAGTTAACTTTGACATAATGTTAGTTTATAAGTTGGTAAATAACTTCATCGATTGCAAATATCTGTTACAAAAATTGAAAATAAATTGCAATCCTGTGGTGTTATGTAAGATCGAGAGAACTTTTTCATATTCCTTTTGCTTCAACCAACTATAGTTTGAATGGACCATTGATGAGAGCACAGCGTCTGGCAAACGCCTGTGAGGTTGACATTTTTCTGGTATCCATTTTTTATCTGAAAACATACTTCGAATCCCAAGAGCTGTATTGATGATTGAGAAAATTATATTGTTGATGTATTCCATTATCATATAGGATCAAATTAATTTTTCTGTAGATTGTGTCACAGTTAAATCAGAAATTCTTTAAAAGTATATTCTAATTTTGGAGTTCTAAACATATTTGTATTCATGTTGACGATTTTTCAAAATAGGCTCGAACAATTTTCTTGTTAATGTTTTTTTTTGCTATGTTATTTCTAATTCTTATGTATATTTTCTAAAATTGTAAAGTGGCATGGCCGTTTGATCAAATAAATAAATAAATAAATAAAATCTCCTAGATCCAAAGTCTCAATGGCGTTGTGGCATGCGTGCAGCTGGTCCTGTCTTCACGTGGTGTTCGTCAAATTAGGAAACCAAGAAGAGTATAATTTATCTCCAAATACTATTTCTCTTCTTTCCAATCCGAAGAATATTATAATGAAAACTCCTAGCAAAATCCGGCAAGGCCGATAAATCAAACAGCCAACTTCCAAAATTATGAACGATTCAATTTTTAACAAAATCGTTATCAAAAATCACTTTGAAAGCGTGTTTCCAATTTCATTCAACGAAGCGAAAAAGAAAGGAATTTTACAACGTGAGAGAAGTCTGGTTTCATATAAAAAAAACTGACCGACGCAAATGAAAAACAGAGGCACCAATATGAGAACTGAAAACATCCTACAATCTTCTTCATTCCAGAGGCGCATCAATTAACGGATCGACGAAACTAATTGAAAAAATTTCAAAACGATTTTATTAGCTGAAAAATGAGATATCGGAAGAATTGAATGTATCACCTATATATTCAACATGTTTATGTTTATGAGCAAATTTGAATTGAAATATCGAAAGTAATTAAGGAACGAAGTTAATAGAATGAAATGATGAAAATGAATTTTTGTGATACGACTCTGGGTTCAGAATCAATGTTCGGAAAATTTATGTGGTACCAATGGTTAAATCAAAATTTACTATGATACGAAATATTATGACTTAGGTGGGAGGTGACAATATGAAAATACAGGACCGGCTTGAAATTAATCTTGAGTGAAAATTTCAATGAATTTTGAATATGAAAATAATGATAAGAGTTATTTAAGAAAATTTGTAAATCTTTTGAAAACTGTTTGAAAAACGTTGAGAAATTGAAATTGAAATTTTATATCGTAACATTCTCCCCCTCCGTTTTTTAAAGCTCCAAACCATAAAAGTTGAAGTGGCGTGTAATAAACCATATATCGTCCAGGAAATCAGCAACACGCAAACCACAAAGCAACACTGAAACAGAAAATAACATAAAATTTAAGATGTATCAATTGTTTTATCTGGTTTTAGTTGAGATATGTGCCAATTCCCTTTGGAATTTCCGGCATCAAAAAGCTCGTAGGTGTTGATACCCAATTTATTTCCAATCCTGTACGGACCAACAAACTTTGGACCTAATTTAGCACTGAAATTTTTTGTATTAGAGGAGAGCTGATGAGATCTAACCCATACACGATCGTCAATTGCAAATTGTTGTGGTCTATTTCTAAGATTATATTTATGCTTAGATTTTTCATGTGCTGAGATCAATTTCTGCTTCACAAATTTTCTTAACTCTATTAATTTTTGCAAACGAGTAGATTGAGCATTTGCAGAAGTTTCATCGTTAGACGACTGATCAATGATATCTTTGCGGTCTCTATCGAATTTATAGTCTTGACCATTAACTTTCATTTCGTAACCGAAATTAAGTGGAGTGTTTTGGGTCACTTCATGTTTAGCTGTTCGGTATGCACAACCCAATTTTGCTAAATATTTATCCCAATGTCTATGATCACTCTCTACGTAGCTGGAAATCATAGTTTTTATTACTCTATTTGCCCTTTCCGAAAAGTTTGGTTCAGGATGATACAACGGGTTGAAATAAGGTGTAACATTGTAATCCTTCAATAATTTGGTGAATTCCTTGCATTTGAATTGAGGGCCATTATCGCACTTGAGTATTTCCGGAACCGAGAAAAGAAGAAACACTTGTTCTTCGAGAATTCGAACAATAGCTGATGTTGTTGCAGTGCGTAGAGGGAATAATAAGGTGAATTTACTTAGATAATCACAAACGACAAGAACGTACTGATAACCTCTAGAACTACGTGGAAATGGACCAATTAGATCAATAGCTATGTATTGCCAGTTTCTATCTACATTAGGTTTTGAACCCATTTCACCAGAATGCAGTTTCTGTTCTGGTTTATGTGCTGCACAAATTTTACATCTATTTACGTATTTTATGACATCACTCTTCATACCAGGCCAAAAATAATATGCAAAAATCCTATAATATGTTTTATAAATTCCAAAGTGAGCACCAGTTATGGGATCATCATGATACTTTTTAAGAATATTAATGCGTTCCTGTTTGGGAACAACCTGTTTCCAGCAATTAGTATCAGAAAAATTGTTTCCAACATTCTTGTATAGATGTCCTGTTTCAGATATTCTAAAATTTGAATAATTGAGAGGTTGTTTGCAAACTTTAGTAATGAGGTCACTATACCAAGTATCTTTTATGTTTTGTGCTTTGATTGCCGAAATTTCACAATCTTCTGGAATCGCTCGTGATAAACAGTTTGGAACTAAATGATTTTTACCAGGTCTATGCTTGATTGTATAATTATATTGTTGTAGTTTTAATGCCCATTTACCTAAGCGGCCTTGTGGATTTTTCAAATTGTTAAGTTAAACTAAACTGTGATGATCTGTAATTATTGAAAAATGTGGACTACCCTCGATGTAACAACGCAAACGTTCTACAGACCACAATACAGCCAAACATTCAAGTTCGGTGGTAGTGAAATTACGTTCAGAACGAGTTAGACTTCGCGAAAGATAACAAATTACATCTTTTAATATCTGAAGATGAGAATCAAAGTCTGGAGTCACTATAATGATGTCATCCAAATATCGGAATACATATTTCGAAAATTCTGGCCCGAATAATGTGTCTACCAGTTTTTGGAATGTAGCAGGTGCGTTTGTTAATCCAAAAGCCATACGTTTGAAATGAAATAAACTTCTTCCGGTATAGTGAAGGCTGTGTATTTCTTGCTGTTTTCTTCAGATTTTATATCTAAGGAAGATAAATATTTTGCGTTACCTAAACTATCTAATACGGATGAAATATAAGGCAGTGGATAGGCAAATTTATCAGTTACAGCATTGAGTTTTCTAAAGTCTACTACAAATCTGTATGTGTTGTCTTTCTTGGGTACCATCAAAATAGGAGAGCTCCAACCACTATCAGAAGGCTCTATTACATTAAGCTCTAACATTCTATCTATTTCAGAGTCAATTTTTTGCTGCATGAACGGACTTACTGGATAGTATTTCGACTTGATTGGAGGGCTATTCGTTTTGATTACATGTTCGATTATGTTTGTACAACCTAACTGTCTATCTTTTACAGAATGAAAGTAATCCGATATTACCTTATTTATCTCTTCTCGCTGAGATAATGATAAGTCATCGGCTGTTAAAATAGAATTTATCTCGAAATTTGCATTGACATGATTGTCACTTTCAAAATACCAACAACCTTTACGCAAATCAGGAACTATTCCCATCTTTACCCAGAATATAGTCCCAAGCACAATTTCATGACGCAATTCGGGCAACACGTAACAGTCAAAAATATGAATTCTATCCTGAAGTTTTATTGGAACAGGAATATAACCAGAGCAAATCAACTCTTTGTCGTTCGCTACTCTACAAGAAATTAAATCATCTGAACTCTAAACCTAGGGTTTGAAGAAAAGAAAACATTTTATCATTTATGAAGACTTGATTTGCACCGGAATCCAATAAACCTTTGAAAGTTTTTCCATAAATATCCACTGCAATGTAGGGACATTCACTATCGGAAACTTTGTCTAATGAAAAATCTAACACAAGTTTGTGTTTCTTCATATATCTCGAAATCTCGTCTTCGGTACATTGAAAATTCAACTGATTATTTTCGAGCGACTGTGCAGCATTTACAAGTTTGACCGATGATGAATCAGAAGTCGAAGCTCGATCAACACTTGACTTCTTTTTAGTTTAAATTACATGTTGGGCAAGTCTTTTTTGTGAATCCATTCAACCCACAATTGAAACATTTGAGAAATGGTAAAGTGCAGTTACGAGCATAATGATTCTGACCATTACATTTAAAACATATTATGTTACGTCCTATATGCGTATTCGAAGACTGTGCAGTTAAATTATGTTCATTATCATTCATATTTGTGAAAGTTTGATTGAAATTTGGAAAGGGTTTTCTCGGTACGAATGGTGAAGATGATGTTCCATTATACCTCTTTTTCTGATTATTCGAAAAATGTGTGCTTGAAGAGTTCCTATCCCTACTGGTCGAATGATCTCTACGTTGACTTCTTAAATTGTCATTGTGGTCTCTACTAGATGATCGGTTGAATCTCTGAGCATCATACTGATTCTTATGATAGCGATTCGAATTCGATGGTTGATGTCTTATGTCATTAGTTCTGAAATCCGATATAAAATTACAGCAATGTGCTCTTTCTTTCGAACTTGAGTTATTACTCCTATTCCGTCTGGATCTAGAAGTTGATCGCGATCTGGATCTTGATTTACGTGAACATCTTCCATATGAATTGTTATCAACCGATTTGACTGAGGATTCGTCGGTAAGTCTAGAGTTTTATTTGAACCATGGTATTCTAAATCGACTTCTACAGCATTTTTGTTGAAATTTGGTGCTATGAAATTGGTAACTGAACGCTTTGTGTCCTCGAATTTCCTTCCTAATGCAATCAATTTGTCTAGTGAATCAATATCCTCTATTAAACCGAAACTGATTTGATATTCTGGTCTTATTCGTTTTCGAATCATTTCTAACTTTAACTTTTCATCAATAGAAAACGACAAAAAACTAAATGAACGAAGCATATTAGCTACATAAATCGCGATAGATTCATCTTCACCCTGAGTCCTAGACTTAATTTGTTCAAAAATCTTACTATTGCCGTCTCTGAAATACTCTTCACGGAACAACTACATTAACTCATCCCAAGAACTTGTTTGGTTTCTAACTGCTCTTTAATATATCAATGCATCTCCCTCAAATAACTCAGAAGCACAACGAAACAAAAGATCTGCCGAAATTCCTCGAGCTTCACTCAACTCACGAACTTTATCCACAAATGCATTAAAGCTGATTGAACCGCTTTTCCCGAGAATTTGATACCAAAATTTTTAATGTTGAATTTCGGATCTAACAAGTTCAAATTGTCAAAAAGATTGCCCAACTGAGCGACAGGTGCCAATGTTTGAGATAAATCTCCTTGACTAGCTGAATTATTGACTGTAGAAGACTTTAATTTGGGTGTGGAAGTATTATCACCCAATAGTTTCTCCTCAAAAAGAATATCTATAGGTAATCCTGTGGTTGGTGAATCTACTGATTTCAGTTTCTTAGTGAATTGAGTAATTAATTGCAAGGTTTTAGTTAAAAGTGTAGATTTCAAACCTTTTTGATCTTCATTTGTTGTTTGGACAAGTTCAATACGATTTAAAACATGGCATAATTTAGTTTTTATTTTTCGCTTCCAAGAATTTGATATAACTTCGGTCAAAGAATTTTCGATCTCTACTAGTTTTTTCTGGCAAGTTGATAATTCTGAATCAAGTTCACGAGTGTAACAGATAGTAAAATGTTTACCCTCACTTTCCAACTTCAACAACTCTCGTAAAATAGTTGTAAGCTCTTGGACTGTACCTACTGCACTAATGTCTCGAAGACTAATTTCAAATTCTAGTTCTTCTTTAATCAACCTATCTGGCTCTATTCTTAATGTTTCTGACGTCATAATGATCTTATGTATTCATTTAATGAATGAATAGTTAACTTAGATTTGATTGAAAATCTGATAATGAAATGTGAGAAAAAAAGAAATTTATTCTCAAATTCAGTACAAATATTGTGCAATGATCGTGAATAGTGTTTTTCTCCTATAATTCTTTTCAACTAGGACAAGAAACGTATTAAAGAGAATGAAACAAAAGAAGCAAAAAAAAATGTTGGTCCACCCAGAATCGAAAACAAATTATAAGGGTCTTACTCAACTTCTCGGACCTTTGGACTTCTGGAGACAAGTAACCTTCTGTAATCCTGAATGATGACTCTCGTACTGCTATCACCTTCACAATGTCGTTGGCAGATTGATTGATTGTCAAGTTGTTCTTTAATGTTGGGCGCCAATAATGTGACGTTCAAATCCACCAACTTAACTAGCAACAGAAATAATAAATCAATAAACTTCACAATAATTTTTATTGACAAAATATATTAACCAACTAACAAAATCGCAGAAAATCGTCTCCTTGCAAGGCTTGCTCAGCAATGGGTTCTATAACTTTTCAAGGTCATATTACCAAAATTTTTCAATCCAAAATTACAATGGTTAACGAAAATCACAATGTACAAAAATTGATCATAGGAAATAGCAATTCCAAGTTCTTTACTAAAACCAATGATTCTAAATCGAACGATGGTGAGAAACGAGAAGGGTACTTATCTCCTAGATCCAAAGTCTCAATGGCGTTGTGGCATGCGTGCAGCTGGTCCTGTCTTCACGTGGTGTTCGTCAAATTAGGAAACCAAGAAGAGTATGATTTTCCGCTCTCGGCGATCGTCTTCGATGATAAAGTAATAAGTCCAAAAATACACAGCGTCTTGTTTTCCGCTCCTGGCGATCGTCTCCGATGATAGAATATTATCTCAAAATACTATTTCTCTTCTTTCCAATCCGAAAAATATTAGGGTAAAACCCGGATAGATGCCCCACTTTTCGAAATTGCCTCATATTTCCGAAAATATCGATTTTATCTGAATAAATTTTTATGAAAGTAGCTAGACTTGTTATTTGAGTTAAAATACTGTGGGTTTTTTCTGACCTAGCATTAGCAGATCTCACAGAATTTTGATTTTTGTGGAACATTATTTCTGGGGATAGATGCCTACAGGTATGGATAGTTGCCCCACTATGAAAATACTGAGAGGGATAGATGCCTTCAGTCCGGGATAGATGCCCTTCATATTATGTGATCCAATAACAAAGCCGAATTCAATGAAATCTGTTATCGTTATGTCTGTTATAATCGTGATATTACTTAAATCAGCCTACTTAATGAAATTTATTTCGAAAGCATTTACTAAACGAAAATATAAATTCTTTATATCAAAAAATATCAGGTAGGTATCAACAAATAGGTAAACGAATTTTTCATTGTTGTTATAAAATATTAAATACCTAATAGGTTTCGACATAAATAGAAATATGTACTCTTTTTAAAACAAAAGCAAAGAACGAAGAGGGATCAGTCAGATAGTGTTTTAATTTTTCCACATCTTGAGCAGTAGTTCCGAAAAAGTGTACAGGTTCCATGAAGCCAGTTGGGTGATACCTTATACACTGAATCCAGTCGGATTGAGACTTTGTATTTTCATTCATAATTTCATATTTCAGGGGCATAACGCCTTCGTAATGTTCTGTCTCATCGAAAACTGCTTCGAGTTGTTCTGTGGTCCAAGAGCAAACTTGACCTTGTACTCCTTCTTTTCCCTCATACTTTCGCGACATGGTTTTGCTACAATCAGTAAAGAGTTCAGATCGGTCCACATACTATAACAGAACACTAAAATATTTAAAAGAAATAATAATCAGACTATAAAAGTGTATGGGTTGTATAGAGATATATATGTCCCCTAAGGGCATCTATACCTCGAAAAATCAGGGCAACTATCCTTTTCGGTACGGATAGATGCCCATGCACTTTTTTCGCAAATTAAAAACAAAAAAGCAACTGGTCATACTTAGATGCACATTTGAAGAACCAGTTTATTGATATAATAAAAAATTTGATCGAATTTATAACTACTTCAAAAGTTCTACAACGGCAAATACTAGCCTTTGAAACTTTTACATGTTTCCGAAGTTCGTTACGGAGATAATCACATACATTTGCAAAACGCGTCCTCACTGTACCATATTTCGTTACCAACTGAAGTTAAGAGTGACAGTGGATCATTCTTACACTATCAATTATTAGTGGAGAGTTTGGGAAGTTAGGTATTTTGAAAATGGGGCATCTATCCCACTGGGGCATCTATCCGGGTTTTACCCTATAATGAAAACTCCTGGCAAAATCCGGCAAGGCCGATAAATCAAACAGCCAACTTCCAAAATTATGAACGATTCAATTTTTAACAAAATCGTTATTAAAAATCACTTTGAAAGCGTGTTTCCAATTTCATTCAACGAAGCGAATAAGAAAGGAATTTTACAACGTGAGAGAAGTCTGGTTTCATATAAAAAAAACTGACCGACGCAAATGAAAAACAGAGGCACCAATATGAGAACTGAAAACATCCTACAATCTTCTTCATTCTAGAGGCGCATCAATTAACGGATCGACGAAACTAATTGAAAAAATTTCAAAACGATTTTATTAGCTGAAAAATTAGATATCGGAAGAATTGAATGTATCACCTATATATTCAACATGTTTATGTTTATGAGCAAATTTGAATTGAAATATCGAAAGTAATTAAGGAACGAAGTTAATAGAATGAAATGATGAAAATGAATTTTTGTGATACGACTCTGGGTTGAGAATCAATGTTCGGAAAATTTATGTGGTACGAAATATTATGTATTAGGTGGGAGGTGATAATATGAAAATACAGGACCGGCTTGAAATTAATCTTGAGTGAAAATTTTAATGAATTTTGAATATGAAAATAATGATAAGAGTTATTTAAAAAAATTTGTAAATTTTTTGAAAACTGTTTGAAAAACGTTGAGAAATTGAAATTGAAATTTTATACCGTAACAGAATACCCTCGCTCAATTCATGATTTCTACGTTCCAAGAATCCTATGTCTTTATGTGTAATATCTAATTCTAAATTTATCATTTTATGTCCTAACTTGTTGGTGAAATCGTGGATTTTCTGTCCTGTTTTTGCATCCTTGTACTCAAAGTTGTATTTCACGTTATTCAAACTATTGTTTACATGTCTGGGAGTGATACCATTGGATCTGCATTTCATATATATATATTCTTATGAAAAAGAGAGCTAAAATAATACAATAAATGTTGAAACAAAAAGTACCTAAGCTGAGGTAAAAAAAGAACGGGGTATCATAACATTCTTTGTATGATACTATAGAATCATACGATACTAGCAACACTAGTATCATACGATACTATACAGCCAGGGGAAAAAACCTCAGCCGAAAAAACCTGCCTCCCCGTAAACAAAATAACATAAAATATCAAATATCAGGAAAACTTGAAAGACATCAGTGTGATCATCTTCATGTTATCCGTCGATGGTCTCGGCTACACAGATTCTTCCTAAAACGACTCGTAATTCTCAATCTGAAATGAAAAAAGACAAAAGCAGAAAAGAAACCGATTATTCAGAATAAATCGAATGAATTTTGGAAATGCATTTGCTACTTTAAAAAACATCAACATTAAGATTTCTTGGTCAAATAATGTTCGGAGGTTGATAAATATTTATGACAGAAATGTCACAAAATTTGAAAGAAATGAAAGAAAAAACTCCATCAATTTCCCCTTTCCGAATCTGTTGAAAGTTACAAAGATACATTAGTTTAGCAAAAGTTCACGAGCACTCAGAACCATCATTATCTACAATCCCGCCTTTTTTAAGAAAGGTGAACAAAGACCCTTCAATATATTAATAAAGAAACATGAATATCAACCAGCTTCCATGCAATTTGGAAATCCAGAGTCGATTACCGATAAGCATGTACAAGGAGATATTTTCAACAAACAACAAAAATTTATCTGCGCAATTTATAGTGTTTCTGGTATACACGACGTTGATGCTTCCCGGGTTCAACTGCTTTTGAATAACTACAGTGTTTCTATAAACGTTTATATAAACGAAGAATTGAATCAAAAAAATTTTGAAAATTTTGATGCTAGCAGCTCACCCCCATGCAAATCTGAGTTATGTCAACAGTTCCTCCGAGCTAATCACATTTCTAGCATATCGAATAATGCAAAACAAAGGCAAGAATTTTAACTCCTGAAAACAATGGTGGACATTAGAAGGTGACCAGTACCATTTTCATTGGTTTGATGGTGACCAACTACCAAGAGTCGTCAGTGAATCCCTTCAAGAATTTCATATTTGCAGTTTCATGTTCTTCAAATTTCAGATCCATTTTTCAAAGAAGATGTTGCCAGCAGCTGATGATAATAATGATGATGACGCTAGTGGACAATATCATGATTGAGATAATAACTCCCGCCTATAACTCCCTGTGATTAATCAGAATAGACTCATAGAATTATTTGACAACCGAATCTCAAGCTACTTTTGTGCCTCTGTACGAGCCGGTTGACAGAGAGCGAACATCTCATTATTGTTATCGATGGGAGTAATGCCACTTGAATAATTCTGACGTTTTCAAATTTAGTTGACACCTAATTATTGTTGTGAATGTTTTTCTGAATAAGACCTCCGATAGTGAGGATGAAATATCATGTAGGTACACTTCCAGAAATATGACAAGCAGCTAGTTCTACAGTAGGTACAGAATTTATTGCCCGCGGGAAATCCCAAAACAAATAAATATGAAGGTGTATCAAAAATTTTCAAGAATGATGTGTGATAGTAAGAATGTATATTATTATAGTTGTGGATAAAGTATAGTATTCAACTTGCAGTAATGGTCATAACTCCCTTGATGAATTACAGCACTCGCCTCCGGCTCGCGCTGCGAACTTCATCTGCGGGAGTTATGACTTGCATTACTGCTCGTTAAATAATATACTATAAGTCACCACTTTTGTCTGACTAATGAAATATAACTTCTTCGTAATAGTAACCTCAACAACATATTTAATAATCAGACATGTTAAAATAAGTGAAGTTCATTATTTTTATTTGGAGCTTCAAAGTGTCTGACAAAAGTTTTGGTCCATGGAAAGTGTCTGACACTTATGAAACTCTTTAAGAAATAATGTTCTACAAAACATATATAAAAATCAGCCATGTGAAAATAAGTTAGGTCATACTTATTATTAGTCAACTTTCGCACCTGCTACCTACCCAGGTGTCACTAGGCGAGCTCCACAAAAACGCAGGTATTCAAATATCATCGGCAGCTACTGAAAACCTAAGGTTTCATCTATGTGAAGATAAGTTATGTCATATCGCTCTGGGATCTAGGACTATTAGTTCGTTACTCTCACAGAGTCTCTCACCATTGTCATTCAAAGTTTTGTCCTCCCTAAAGTCATTCTGTTTTATCGTTTCTCCTTGAACTCGTTCTACTATTGAAACCCTCTTTAAACAACCTCCTTATGAAATCCAATATTCTGAACAACCACATTCAATTTCTCGAAAAAGTCATCCTTGGTAATGTCCCCAATAGTGAAAAGTCATTTTCACTTTGAGTATATTTTGAGAGATGGCTTCCTGATGTGTTATTTTGTCTATCAGTTCATTTTTAAGTAAGATGAATACTCCCCTTTTCGCTCATTCATGTTACGGAACTCCACTGAACAAATGGGCAAAGTCTTCAACTTTCTCTGATACATAACCTTTCTTCTCAGTTTCTGTAATAGCAATTATGTCTCAATTTCAGAACTTGAACCTGTCTTACAACCTCCTCCAGTTTTCCTCTTATTCACTGGACGTTCCATGTGCCAAAAGTCATAGTTCTTTTATTAAGCTTTTTCCGTTTTCAGTTTGATGAATTCATTTTCATTTTGGGTTTTCAGCGGCTAATTTTTTGGTAGGGAATATGTTACTGGCCTATCGCCCCAACCCTCCTTTTTTAACCGGGTTTGGGATATGCTACTTTGGACTTTGAGTTACTCAATCCGTCCATTGACCTCCGTATTTTCCATTCTGATATCGAAGATGATACTCATATTAAATTGATCATCTTGTTGCAGAAAAAACATAACGAAAGCAAGAATTTGCCTTGTCGTCATTAAAGAATCGTTCATTCGAAATCAAATTCTCATCGAATGATGATTTGTCCCTTTCTTTCTAGTAGAGGGTAAACTCTCTGAGTCTGAAATAGACAATGTATACTTATTTGTCTTTTGCATTGTTGTCCTTAGAAGAATCTTCTTTTCTGCGCACCGTTTCTCAGAAATGCCAATGCAGATTGTGTCCCGTTACGCACCCCCCTCACGGCGAAACTGGGATTCAGAAATTTCTTTTGCTACTCCTTCCTCAATTGGGTCATCTTCGTTTTGAGAAAGGACCTGAGATGCGGATCATTTACACATATATTCCTGAATCTTTCACAAGTGGAGTAAATACTCAAAAGAGAATCAGGGTCTAAATATCTGAATATCGTTGAAATCATTTCCGGTGGAATTGATCTGAAAAGATTACTTCTGCTGCTATGGTAGCTAGAAATGACGTTAGTCCTCATTATGAGAAGTCGTTCTTAGCTCGATATTCCTCTAATTCACTGTACGTTCCATGTGCCAAAAGTCATAGTCCTTTTATGAAGCTTTTTCCGTTTTCAGTTTGATGAATTCATTTTCATTTTGGGTTTTAAGCGGCTAATTTTTTCGTAGGGAATATGTTACTGGCCTATCGCCCCAACCCTCCTTTTTTAACCGGGTTTGGGACATGCTGCTTTGGACTTTGAGTTACTCAATCCGTCCATTGACCTCCGTATTTTCCATTCTGATATCGAAACCTATCAGATGATACTCATATTAAATTGATCATCTTGTTGCAGAAAAAACATAACGAAAGCAAGAATTTGCCTTGTCGTCATTAAAGAATCGTTCATTCGAAATCAAATTCTCATCGAATGATAATTTGTTCCTTTCTTTCTAGTAGAGGGTAAACTCTCTGAGTCTGAAATAGACAATGTATACTTATTTGTCTTTTGCATTGTTGTCCTTAGAAGAATCTTCTTTTCTGCGCACCGGTTTCTCAGAAATGCCAATGCAGATTGTGTCCCGTTACGCACCCCCCTCACGGCGAAACTGGGATTCAGAAATTGCTTTTGCTACTCCTTCCTCAATTGGGTCATCTTCGTTTTGAGAAAGGACCTGAGATGCGGATCATTTACACATATATTCCTGAATCTTTCACGAGTGGAGTAAATACTCAAAAGAGAATCAGGGTCTAAATATCTGAATATCGTTGAAATCATTTCCGGTGGAATTGATCTGAAAAGATTACTTCTGCTGCTATGGTAGCTAGAAATGACGTTAGTCCTCATTATGAGAAGTCGTTCTTAGCTCGATATTCCTCTAATTCACTGTACGTTCCATGTGCCAAAAGTCATAGTCCTTTTATGAAGCTTTTTCCGTTTTCAGTTTGATGAATTCATTTTTATTTTGGTTTTAAGCGGCTAATTTTTTCGTAGGGAATATGTTACTGGCCTATCGCCCAAACCCTCCTTTTTTAACCGGGTTTGGGACATGCTGCTTTGGACTTTGAGTTACTCAATCCGTCCATTGACCTCAGTATTTTCCATTCTCATATCGAATGTCGTCTATTATCCCGAAGGAGAAACCTATCATATGATACCCATATTAATTTGATCATCTTGTTGCAGAAAAAACATATCGAAAGCAAGAGTTTGCCTTGTCGTCATTAAAAAATCGTTCATTCGAAATCAAATTCTCATCGAATGATGATTTGTCCTTTTCTTACTAGTAGAGGGTAAACTCTCTGAGTCTGAAATAGACAAGGTATACTTATTTGTCATTTGCATTGTTGTCCTTACAAGAATCTTTTTTTCTGGGCACCCGTTTCTCTGAAATGCCAATGCAGATTGTGTCCTGTTACGCACTACCCTCACGGCGAAACTGGGATTCAGATATTGCTTTTGCTTCTCCTTCCTCAATTGGGTCATCTTCGTTTTGAGAAAGGACCTGAGATGCGGATCATTTAAACAAATATTCCTGAATCTTTCACAAGTGGAGTAAATACTCAAGAGAGAATCAGGGTCTAAATATCTGAATATCGTTGAAATCATTTCCGGTGGAAGTGATCTGAAAAGATTACTTCTGCTGTTATGGTAGCTAGAAATGACGTTAGTCCTCATTATAAGAAGTCATTCTTAGCTCGATATTCGATTTGTTCTGATAATCGCCTCATAAACTTTACCCTATATGGTATTCGGCTAGCTTCGATAACCAATGATATCGAACCACGTCTCTATTTCTTCACTCCTGATTTTCCCGCTCGGAAACGATTTCGCGCTATAGGCAATAGAAAATAAGCGCTATGCACCCTGGTGACAATCCCAGTAACTACAAATGTTGACATAGTTCTTGTTCTCGTATATTGTATTTTTGCGATTAATGTGAATATTTGTGTTTTGAAGTCACTTTAGAAAGTATAAATCGTTCGAATCCCTATTGTCCAGTTTTTCAGTGTTCTTTCTGAGAATAAAAGATTGAATATAAATATTCATTTTAAACAGG
The DNA here is from genome assembly GCA_038502775.1 of Hippodamia convergens. NCBI lineage: Eukaryota > Metazoa > Arthropoda > Insecta > Coleoptera > Coccinellidae > Hippodamia > Hippodamia convergens. The sequence continues at coordinate 697,684 of JAVSIQ010000839.1, read as the reverse complement.
CCCTCGTTGCTTTTTTTACTCAACACTGAATGAAATAAAACCATTTATTGGGAATAAATTCTAGACAATGTCATTCTTACATGGTTGATGATAACAAAGTTATATCAAGTAAAGATGACATATTATCATGTCCAGAGCATGGAGAAGCTGACACTAAATTGAATTTTCATATTTTAAATTTATTTTTATTTATTTATTTACAATTAAAGTGTCTCGACAACACAGGTCAATGACACAGGAACATTTGACTATAGGCAATTATAATACAGTATAGTTTCTAGTAAATTAAGCTTTGAAATAATTGCATTATATGGACTTATACAATATCGTTGATTTCAGGAAGTTCAGTCATTTAGTGTGTTGATCGGTAGAGGTTAGAATTTCCTTAAGGTTGGAGCTCAGTTGGTTATTTGATCTACCTTCTGCATAATACGGACATTCTGAAAGGATGTGCTTGACTGTTAGTGGAGTACCGATACAGTGTTGGCACAGTGGCTGGGTGCTTCCAGTCATGAGATAACCATGTGTGAGAGAAGTGTGTCCTATTCTTAATCTTCTGATTTTGATTTTATCTGCTCTGCTCCGTGCAGGCAACGTGAGGGGCTTTACTGATGGATGGATGGTTTGTAGTTTGGTTCCTGAGCTGCTCCAGACTGCCTGCCATTTAGTACGGATAATACTTCTGAGTGAGGTTTTAATGTCCCTAGGAATCTGTAAGGGAATCGTCTCCAGATCGAGTGATACAGCAGATTCTTTAGCTACTTCATCAGCTGTTTCATTGCCTCCAATGCCTATGTGCGAAGGAATCCAAATTATTGTGACTGACACATCCTCAGCAGCGAGATAGTGGAGGCTATGGTGTATGCTCTGTACGATGGGATGTTGGGAGTAGATGTTTCGGATGGATTTTATAGAGGCCAGAGAATCGGTGCAGATAGCAATTTTTTTTGAGTTTCCCATTTGAGAATTCAAGGCTTGATCAATGGCATACAGCTCTCCCGTGTGGACACTACAATGAAAAGGGAGGCGAAACTTTGAAATTGTGTCATTTATGACTGCACATACCACGGCTTGTTCGGATTTAGAGGCATCTGTGTAGAGAACATTTTCAAAGTTTTCGGAGTTCAGAAGGAGGATGAAGTCTTGAGCGATTATTGAGCTGGCAGTTTCTTGTTTATCATGCTTGAGAAGATCGAGGTTTATGGATGGGAGAGTTACTGTCCAAGGTGGAATTTCGGATGGTGCAATCAGGTTCGACGATGATAGGTCAATGTCTTCTCTAAGCGAATGGACTATCTGGGGAATGGGTGGTGGATGTATGGGGCGATGATCTGTGAGATCATTATAATCAGTTATAAGTTGGAATGCGGGATTGGTGGGATTTCCAGATACTTGAGATGCATACGACAAGGTGAGTTGTTGGCGTCGGAGTCGAAGTGGAAGTTCACCAGTTTCACAGCAAAGGCTCAAAGCCGGGCTTGAGCGGAAAGTTCCAAGACTCAGTCTCATTGCAGTGTTGTGTATGGTCTCCAGGTATCGTATGTTAGACTTCGCAGCCGTTTGGTAAATCACACTACCATAGTCCAATTTAGAGCGAATAAGGCTTTGGTATACCCTGATCATCACGTCCTCGCTTGCTCTCCACGAATGGTGTGATAATGTTTTCAAAATATTCATTTTCCTCAGACATGACCCTCTTGTTTCTTGTATGTGACGATTCCACGTTAATTTACTGTCAAATGTGAGGCCCAGAAATTTGAGATGATTTACTATAGCGAGTGCTTTTCCATAGAGTGTTACGTAAGGATCTTCCATTGAACTAGTTCGCCTGGTGAATTTGATAATTTTGGATTTGGACTCAGAGAATTTGATACCACTTTCATCAGCCCAATTAGTTATCGAGTCTATTGCATTCTGTAATAGTAGGCATGTTGTTTGCGTTTTTTTTGCTGTGGCAGTAAATAAGGAGGTCATCCGCATACAAAGTGTAGCCCACGGGCAGCTTGACAGTGTCACAGATATCGTTGATGGCCAGCAGAAACAACGTTGGACTTAAGACTGAGCCCTGGGGAACCCCGTTCACAGCAGTAAATTTCTCGGATGTGACCCCATTTGCCACAACTTGGAAGGTTCTATCTGAAATGAAGTTATGTATAAAGGAGAACATATTCCCTGTTACATTGTTTTCCCTTAGTTTATTCAGTATAGTGGATTTCCAAAGAGTATCAAAGGCACTGTCTATGTCGAGCGTTATAGCAATTAAGTCTTGCTTATTTGTCATAGCTGTTGCAATATGTGTTTGTAGAATCATAAGATTATCTATTGTACTTCTCTGTGATCTGAAACCCGATTGAAATTTGTTGAGAATGTTGTTCCTTTCTAAAAACCAATGCAAGCGTCGATTCACCATTTTCTCCAGTAGTTTACATGTTGTGCAGGTTAGCGATATGGGTCTGAATGAAGTAGGTGTCGGTATGGTAGAATCATCCTTTTTTATGGGCAAGATGAAAGAGGTTTTCCATTGGGAGGGAAATTCTTGGTTTGTCCAGATTCGATTGAATATGGAAAGTATTTTAGGTAGGCTATCGGTATGAATCTTTTTTAGGAATATGAAAGGGATATCGTCTGGACCTGCGGCTGAGTTCTTTGATGTTTTTAGAGCATGTGACAGTTCTTCTTGGGTGAAAGGTAGATTAAGTGGATCGTTGCCAAGACTTGTTTTTGATTGATTTCTTGAGGTATTTGTTGTTAAATTTGGTGCAATTCTGTTCAATGTTTTCGACTGAAAATGTCTGGCAAGAATGTTTGCGATATTGGAATTGCTAACTTCAATTTTGTCATTGCATTTAACGGCTGATATTGAATATGCTGTATTAAGTCCTTGCATGTGTTTGATTTTTTTCCAAACTAATTTTGAGGGGTGTCCGCTGTCATGGTACTAACATAATTATGCCAGGAATTCTTTTTACTGTTTTTCAGTATCCTTTTACAGATTGCTTTCTTCTTCTTGAAGTTCACTAGATCATCAGTTGTGCGCGTTCTACGATATTTATTCAGTGCTGCCTTACAATCTTTAACTGCTTTGTCGCATTCACTGTTCCACCACGGTACAATCCTCTTATTAGAGTTGATTTCGAACTTTCCAACGTGCTTTTCTGCTGAGTGTATCATAGCCCCCGTAAACTGTCGAATTGCTACATCGATATATATCGTCTGAAAAATCGATTGATTCGATTTGGTGGTGGAGATCTGTACTGTAGCTCTCCCAATCTGCCTGTTTTAGTTGCCATTTGCGGATGGGTTCATGTGAATTGTGTTGCTGGTTGTCAGTTATTAGAATAGGAAAGTGGTTGCTGTCATACAAACTGTCTAGCGTGAGCCACGATATCGTCGGTCCTGTGCGCGGATCGCATAGGCTCAGGTCAATATTCGAAAATGAGGGTGAGTTGGACATGTTAAAATAGGTTTCACGTCCTGTGTTCAGTAAAAAGATGTTTAGGTCATTTATAATGTTCTCTATAATCTTCCCTCGACCAAAACTTGAGTTTGAGCCCCACATCATTCCATGAGCATTAAAATCACCTACTATTAAGAATGGACTGGGCAGTTGATTTATAAGATTAGGTATTTCCATCTGTGTCAAGTTGTAATTGGGTGGTATGTATATACTACAGAAGACTATTTTGTGTGGACACCATGCTGTCGTTACAGCATGGTGCCGTTGCCGTTGCAACGGCCTCCAAATTGGTGTTAAGGGAAAACTCCTCGAAGTACATGTCTTTTGTGACAAAAATTGAGGTTCCGCCACTTGCCCGTGTGCTCGTATTCCTGATGAAGTGATATCCAACGAAGTTTTTCAAAGATCCAGTGTGCGAAGTCTTAAAATTTGTCTCCTGCAGACACAGTATGTCTGGAACATTTTCTGACAAGAGTTGATGTGAGCGTTCTAGTCTTGGAAAGAAACCATTTCAATTCCACTGGATCAGCTTGAACATCCTTTGGTGAACATGAAGTAGTTGATTTCTGGGACATTTGAGATGTTTCCGATAGATTGTCTTCATCACTTGAGTCGGCTGATGATTGGATAGAGAGAAGACTGGATATACTCTCGGAATCAGATTTATCATTAATCCATGTGCTTTGATCTTTTTTGATAATCGGGTAAATCTATTTTTCATAGCTCTCTCAGTAAGACTGGGGTATATCAAATAAATATTTTCTAAGAGTGATTTTATGTTATCTGTATATTTGAGAGCTTCTACATAGGGGTTTTGGCAGCTGTAAGTGTTTTCGAGGAAGGAGTAAAAGTTGTCGATCGGAATGGTAAATTCATTTCTTTTCTGAGCATATATTTCGGCTATGTTATTTCTGGTTTCTTCTGAGAGTTCATATTCGGTTGTTAAGGATTTTGCTACTTTGATTTTCTTGTTTTTCACTTTTTTAGAAGGATGGCTCGATGTGGAGGACATACTAGGAGGAGGCATAATTTTCGCATCTTTGGTACCAGTGTTTGATATAGAATCTCTGTCGTAATTTTCCATTTCTGCCCGACCTCTTTTGTGTACGGTTGCAACTGCTTCGGTACCAGTTGGCTGTATATGGGGAGATTGAATTGTTTCTATTGGTTCTGTTGCCTTGCTTGTAGATGCTTCCGGTACTGCTCGATTAATCTATGGTGGGCCATTTGGACTAGGACATGTGTCCAGTTTTTTTGCAGAGAAAACATTCCATTTTGTCGGTCGACAAAAAGATCCGATGGTCGTTATCATCAAAAGGAATAAGAACGGACGTCTGGATTTCGAAATTTTCTGTTGGTGGGTTGATGTATACCTGGCGTCGGAAACTTAATATATGGCTGTATTCGTCCCCTTGAATGCCTGCTCTCAGAGATGAGATGGGAGATGCTAGTTTAAGACCAAGATTGATTAGTGCCTTTTCAATGTAGTCGTTTGGTATTGAGGGAGACAAATTTGATAAAACTATTCTCTTCGTTGGTGAAATCAATCGACGAATGGCATGTTCGGTTTCTCCTATTTTGATCGTGGGGTGTGCGGTGATAACTTTGTCAACGAGGCTGGAGTTGCACAAGTAAATGCATATCCGGTTTTTTGAGATTCGGGAGATATGCGTGATATTCTCTGGACCAACGATTCCGCCGATCGCCTGGACATAGTCAAACAATTTCAAGCCTTCTTCAGCGTGTACAATAATAGCCTGGTCTTTTTTCGGGAATATAGGTTTTGGGAACGATTTTGCTGCTGCCAAATAAGATTTATTATTGACTGAAGTAGAGGATTTTTCTATTTGTATATTGGTTTCAGTGTTTACTTTGTTGGATATCATAATGTTATCACTGCTCTTGTAGTCAAAAGTAGTGGTATTTTTGTGCGAAATTGCCCCGTTTTCTTCCATGCCACCAGCATACCGCCCCGCGTAATGTTGGTTGCCTACCTCGACAACGTGCGAGACAGGCCACCAGATCGCGGAGCGAGTTCGTTATCAGTAAGTAAATATAAACAATGAAAACAGTCGCCGTATTGAAAAAAGAACCAATTATTTAACCACATGAGCGGTTCTAGTTCATAATTAATTTTTCCAATGGTGTGTTATTAGTTTGTAGTAATTATATCACCACTTTCATAACCTGAACACATTAACAAAGTTATCGCTCGATAGAATCACACGCTCGTCAACTCGCGAATCATATTTTAAATTTAGACGCTCAAGAAAACTTGTTACAGGATGTTCTGATACTGATATTTGGATATATATATATATATATATATATATATAATTACATAATATGGCCCCATACTAATTAGATACATTGTTTATCTGTTTACCATTGATTCCATATATTACTATGTTGTATTTTGCAGACTAAGCAGTGAACACCTGCAGTCATTTCGCAGTAAGAATAAGATAAGAGAATGTTATAAATATCTGTTGATGACAATTTCTAGTCAGTTAATTGATCGATCTAGTAGCTCTACCAAGTATTAACGTTGTATTGTATTGAATAAAGTAAAGTAGTTTTTTTTTAAAAACGAAGTCTTCCTCCCGAAAAACATAATTGGCGACGAGGATGGGATTGTGCCGGTTTTGTTAAATTCTGTGAGTTCCTGAAAAAAAGAAGAGGTCCATCCAGTCTACAACACCGTCGGTTTCAACCGTTGAGCACAAGAAGAACTAGGTGAAGAAGACAGGAGCCCGATCACCCGAGTAGCGCCCCGTGACGGTTTCACATTCAACAAGACAACGTGGTGAGCAATCCTTAATTACTCCCAGTTTACCTAATCTGGCCCAAAATTAGTCAACCTTTTCCCCAAGTTTTGAGCGTAAAACTTGTATAAAGTTTTTTCTAGGTTTCTTTCAAAAACCGATTTATAAAGTTTTCTCTAGGTTTCTTCCAAAAACCGATTTGTAAAGTTTTTCCTAGGTTTCTTATTTCAAAAACCGATTACAATAGTTTTTCCTAGGTTTCTTAAGAAAAAACCGAGTACGTAATTGAAATAATAATTGATATAATTGATAATTGATATAATTACATAATAATTGATATAATTGATATAACTGATTGAATACGTGAAATATTAAAATAATTCAATATTACGTCGATTAAACAATTTAGAGGTCGTAAGAATAAAACAAACAAAATGGCAGTAGATTTGTCGCTAGCTGAAAAGTTTGGTATGCTGTTACCCAAATTTTCAGGTGTTGAGAACGAGTTGCATTCGTTCATAAAAAGTGTTGATGATTATTTAGCGATGTTCGTAAACGAAAATTATATGGTAAAAAATTATTGTTTCGCAGTGGTCAAATCAAAACTAATAGATAGAGCCCTAGCAGAAGTAGCAACGTCTGACATTCCGAATAATTGGGATGTTCTCAAAAATTTCTTGTACACTAAATTTGGTGATCAAATTAACTTAGACGTTTTGATACACCAATTGCAATTCTTAAACAAAAAGCCCAATGAGGATATAATAATATTTATAGACCGAATAATTTCTTTGAAAATAAGAATAAATTATAGGATAGATGCAGATAGAATGCCAGATCCAGAAAAAGCAATTTATAAGAATAATATTTTGAAAATTTGTAAAACTGTTCTAATATCAAACGCGCCTATGGAACTAAGAACATATTTGATAACAAATAATGAATTTTCTTTTGATGACACAGTAAATGCAACGAAAGACTATATGTGCAATCTAGCCCAATACGAATTACTTGATAGGAGTAGAAAAAATAAAAATTTTGCTCAGAATCATTCGAAAAATGTTCCAAGAAACTTTAATTATACTTCCCAAAATAGATCAAATCACGCATTTAATAATTACGGCGAAGTACCTAGATTTCCCTTCGCAGCCAGTTCAATTTACTCAGAGAAATATTAACTACCAATATCCAAATCATAATAATAATTTTAAACCTAATCATTCAAGTAATGTTTTCAAACCAAATCCCAACCAAAGAATTACTACCCCTCCAGAGAAGATGTCGATACAGACAAGAAATTATCCCAAGAAACGTTCAAATTACTCTACACAATATAATCCAAATCCCCAACGTAACTTTTATCATAATAATTATCAGAACAGAAATCAACATAATAATCCTAATTTTTACTTTGAAGAATTAACGCATTTAGATACGAGGAAACAAAGAAATGAAAATCAATTTAATTACTGTAAACTTCAACGTCAAAAAACCACGACAATAATAGTCGAAATTTTCGCGAAGTTACCCAAGAAGACGCATTGACTTAAATTATAATATTAATCATTCTAATCAATTGCCCTTTATTGAATTTAAATATCCAAGATGTAAACTTTAAATCGATAGTGGCTGTTCAGTATGTTTGATAGATCCAAAATTTGCTTATAATAATTTCTATGAGAATATTTTTCAAGAAGAAACAACATTAACGGCATGTATGAAGCAAGATACTTCAAATGAAAAAGTATTACTTCCCTTATTTTCAGAATTCCGTATGAATGATAGTCACCCTTTTGTACTTTATAGATTTCATAATAATTACGATGGCATTATAGGAGCCGATTTTCTTAATAAATACGGTTTGACATTCGATTTTAAAAACCAAGTATTGATGAATAAATATTGTAGAATTCCATTCAAATATGGAAAAACTTCGATTGAAAATAATTGTTTAAATCAGAAGGTATCACAACTTGAACGAGAAAAATATGAGCTTTTCAAAAACTTTGCAAATAATTTGCAGGAAATTGATAAAATCGATAAAGCAAATGAAGATTTGAAAACTGAAAATGAACAATTGAAATCTAAACTTTTCATGATTGAGATGTCTAATAAAGAACTTGAAAAAATGATTGAATTGAACTCTAAAGCAAGTTATGAAATGAAAAAGGAAATTTAAACCCTTTAAACTTTAAAACTTTACCCTATATGGTATTCGGCTAGCTTCGATAACCAATGATATCGAACCACGTCTCTATTTCTTCACTCCTGATTTTCCCGCTCGGAAACGATTTCGCGCTATAGGCAATAGAAAATAAGCGCTATGCACCCTGGTGACAATCCCAGTAACTACAAATGTTGACATAGTTCTTGTTCTCGTATATTGTATTTTTGCGATTAATGTGAATATTTGTGTTTTGAAGTCACTTTAGAAAGTAAAATCGTTCGAATCCCTATTGTCCAGTTTTTCAGTGTTCTTTCTGAGAATAAAAGATTGAATATAAATATTCATTTTAAACAGGCCCTCGTTGCTTTTTTTACTCAACACTGAATGAAATAAAACCATTTATTGGGAATAAATTCTAGACAATGTCATTCTTACATGGTTGATGATAACAAAGTTATATCAAGTAAAGATGACATATTATCATGTCCAGAGCATGGAGAAGCTGACACTAAATTGAATTTTCATATTTTAAATTTATTTTTATTTATTTATTTACAATTAAAGTGTCTCGACAACACAGGTCAATGACACAGGAACATTTGACTATAGGCAATTATAATACAGTATAGTTTCTAGTAAATTAAGCTTTGAAATAATTGCATTATATGGACTTATACAATATCGTTGATTTCAGGAAGTTCAGTCATTTAGTGTGTTGATCGGTAGAGGTTAGAATTTCCTTAAGGTTGGAGCTCAGTTGGTTATTTGATCTACCTTCTGCATAATACGGACATTCTGAAAGGATGTGCTTGACTGTTAGTGGAGTACCGATACAGTGTTGGCACAGTGGCTGGGTGCTTCCAGTCATGAGATAACCATGTGTGAGAGAAGTGTGTCCTATTCTTAATCTTCTGATTTTGATTTTATCTGCTCTGCTCCGTGCAGGCAACGTGAGGGGCTTTACTGATGGATGGATGGTTTGTAGTTTGGTTCCTGAGCTGCTCCAGACTGCCTGCCATTTAGTACGGATAATACTTCTGAGTGAGGTTTTAATGTCCCTAGGAATCTGTAAGGGAATCGTCTCCAGATCGAGTGATACAGCAGATTCTTTAGCTACTTCATCAGCTGTTTCATTGCCTCCAATGCCTATGTGCGAAGGAATCCAAATTATTGTGACTGACACATCCTCAGCAGCGAGATAGTGGAGGCTATGGTGTATGCTCTGTACGATGGGATGTTGGGAGTAGATGTTTCGGATGGATTTTATAGAGGCCAGAGAATCGGTGCAGATAGCAATTTTTTTTGAGTTTCCCATTTGAGAATTCAAGGCTTGATCAATGGCATACAGCTCTCCCGTGTGGACACTACAATGAAAAGGGAGGCGAAACTTTGAAATTGTGTCATTTATGACTGCACATACCACGGCTTGTTCGGATTTAGAGGCATCTGTGTAGAGAACATTTTCAAAGTTTTCGGAGTTCAGAAGGAGGATGAAGTCTTGAGCGATTATTGAGCTGGCAGTTCTTGTTTATCATGCTTGAGAAGATCGAGGTTTATGGATGGGAGAGTTACTGTCCAAGGTGGAATTTCGGATGGTGCAATCAGGTTCGACGATGATAGGTCAATGTCTTCTCTAAGCGAATGGACTATCTGGGGAATGGGTGGTGGATGTATGGGGCGATGATCTGTGAGATCATTATAATCAGTTATAAGTTGGAATGCGGGATTGGTGGGATTTCCAGATACTTGAGATGCATACGACAAGGTGAGTTGTTGGCGTCGGAGTCGAAGTGGAAGTTCACCAGTTTCACAGCAAAGGCTCAAAGCCGGGCTTGAGCGGAAAGTTCCAAGACTCAGTCTCATTGCAGTGTTGTGTATGGTCTCCAGGTATCGTATGTTAGACTTCGCAGCCGTTTGGTAAATCACACTACCATAGTCCAATTTAGAGCGAATAAGGCTTTGGTATACCCTGATCATCACGTCCTCGCTTGCTCTCCACGAATGGTGTGATAATGTTTTCAAAATATTCATTTTCCTCAGACATGACCCTCTTGTTTCTTGTATGTGACGATTCCACGTTAATTTACTGTCAAATGTGAGGCCCAGAAATTTGAGATGATTTACTATAGCGAGTGCTTTTCCATAGAGTGTTACGTAAGGATCTTCCATTGAACTAGTTCGCCTGGTGAATTTGATAATTTTGGATTTGGACTCAGAGAATTTGATACCACTTTCATCAGCCCAATTAGTTATCGAGTCTATTGCATTCTGTAATAGTAGGCATGTTGTTTGCGTTTTTTTGCTGTGGCAGTAAATAAGGAGGTCATCCGCATACAAAGTGTAGCCCACGGGCAGCTTGACAGTGTCACAGATATCGTTGATGGCCAGCAGAAACAACGTTGGACTTAAGACTGAGCCCTGGGGAACCCCGTTCACAGCAGTAAATTTCTCGGATGTGACCCCATTTGCCACAACTTGGAAGGTTCTATCTGAAATGAAGTTATGTATAAAGGAGAACATATTCCCTGTTACATTGTTTTCCCTTAGTTTATTCAGTATAGTGGATTTCCAAAGAGTATCAAAGGCACTGTCTATGTCGAGCGTTATAGCAATTAAGTCTTGCTTATTTGTCATAGCTGTTGCAATATGTGTTTGTAGAATCATAAGATTATCTATTGTACTTCTCTGTGATCTGAAACCCGATTGAAATTTGTTGAGAATGTTGTTCCTTTCTAAAAACCAATGCAAGCGTCGATTCACCATTTTCTCCAGTAGTTTACATGTTGTGCAGGTTAGCGATATGGGTCTGAATGAAGTAGGTGTCGGTATGGTAGAATCATCCTTTTTTATGGGCAAGATGAAAGAGGTTTTCCATTGGGAGGGAAATTCTTGGTTTGTCCAGATTCGATTGAATATGGAAAGTATTTTAGGTAGGCTATCGGTATGAATCTTTTTTAGGAATATGAAAGGGATATCGTCTGGACCTGCGGCTGAGTTCTTTGATGTTTTTAGAGCATGTGACAGTTCTTCTTGGGTGAAAGGTAGATTAAGTGGATCGTTGCCAAGACTTGTTTTTGATTGATTTCTTGAGGTATTTGTTGTTAAATTTGGTGCAATTCTGTTCAATGTTTTCGACTGAAAATGTCTGGCAAGAATGTTTGCGATATTGGAATTGCTAACTTCAATTTTGTCATTGCATTTAACGGCTGATATTGAATATGCTGTATTAAGTCCTTGCATGTGTTTGATTTTTTTCCAAACTAATTTTGAGGGGGTGTCCGCTGTCATGGTACTAACATAATTATGCCAGGAATTCTTTTTACTGTTTTTCAGTATCCTTTTACAGATTGCTTTCTTCTTCTTGAAGTTCACTAGATCATCAGTTGTGCGCGTTCTACGATATTTATTCAGTGCTGCCTTACAATCTTTAACTGCTTTGTCGCATTCACTGTTCCACCACGGTACAATCCTCTTATTAGAGTTGATTTCGAACTTTCCAACGTGCTTTTCTGCTGAGTGTATCATAGCCCCCGTAAACTGTCGAATTGCTACATCGATATATATCGTCTGAAAAATCGATTGATTCGATTTGGTGGTGGAGATCTGTACTGTAGCTCTCCCAATCTGCCTGTTTTAGTTGCCATTTGCGGATGGGTTCATGTGAATTGTGTTGCTGGTTGTCAGTTATTAGAATAGGAAAGTGGTTGCTGTCATACAAACTGTCTAGCGTGAGCCACGATATCGTCGGTCCTGTGCGCGGATCGCATAGGCTCAGGTCAATATTCGAAAATGAGGGTGAGTTGGACATGTTAAAATAGGTTTCACGTCCTGTGTTCAGTAAAAAGATGTTTAGGTCATTTATAATGTTCTCTATAATCTTCCCTCGACCAAAACTTGAGTTTGAGCCCCACATCATTCCATGAGCATTAAAATCACCTACTATTAAGAATGGACTGGGCAGTTGATTTATAAGATTAGGTATTTCCATCTGTGTCAAGTTGTAATTGGGTGGTATGTATATACTACAGAAGACTATTTTGTGTGGACACCATGCTGTCGTTACAGCATGGTGCCGTTGCCGTTGCAACGGCCTCCAAATTGGTGTTAAGGGAAAACTCCTCGAAGTACATGTCTTTTGTGACAAAAATTGAGGTTCCGCCACTTGCCCGTGTGCTCGTATTCCTGATGAAGTGATATCCAACGAAGTTTTTCAAAGATCCAGTGTGCGAAGTCTTAAAATTTGTCTCCTGCAGACACAGTATGTCTGGAACATTTTCTGACAAGAGTTGATGTGAGCGTTCTAGTCTTGGAAAGAAACCATTTCAATTCCACTGGATCAGCTTGAACATCCTTTGGTGAACATGAAGTAGTTGATTTCTGGGACATTTGAGATGTTTCCGATAGATTGTCTTCATCACTTGAGTCGGCTGATGATTGGATAGAGAGAAGACTGGATATACTCTCGGAATCAGATTTATCATTAATCCATTGTGCTTTGATCTTTTTTGATAATCGGGTAAATCTATTTTTCATAGCTCTCTCAGTAAGACTGGGGTATATCAAATAAATATTTTCTAAGAGTGATTTTATGTTATCTGTATATTTGAGAGCTTCTACATAGGGTTTTGGCAGCTGTAAGTGTTTTCGAGGAAGGAGTAAAAGTTGTCGATCGGAATGGTAAATTCATTTCTTTTCTGAGCATATATTTCGGCTATGTTATTTCTGGTTTCTTCTGAGAGTTCATATTCGGTTGTTAAGGATTTTGCTACTTTTGATTTTCTTGTTTTTCACTTTTTTAGAAGGATGGCTCGATGTGGAGGACATACTAGGAGGAGGCATAATTTTCGCATCTTTGGTACCAGTGTTTGATATAGAATCTCTGTCGTAATTTTCCATTTCTGCCCGACCTCTTTTGTGTACGGTTGCAACTGCTTCGGTACCAGTTGGCTGTATATGGGGAGATTGAATTGTTTCTATTGGTTCTGTTGCCTTGCTTGTAGATGCTTCCGGTACTGCTCGATTAATCTATGGTGGGCCATTTGGACTAGGACATGTGTCCAGTTTTTTTGCAGAGAAAACATTCCATTTTGTCGGTCGACAAAAAGATCCGATGGTCGTTATCATCAAAAGGAATAAGAACGGACGTCTGGATTTCGAAATTTTCTGTTGGTGGGTTGATGTATACCTGGCGTCGGAAACTTAATATATGGCTGTATTCGTCCCCTTGAATGCCTGCTCTCAGAGATGAGATGGGAGATGCTAGTTTAAGACCAAGATTGATTAGTGCCTTTTCAATGTAGTCGTTTGGTATTGAGGGAGACAAATTTGATAAAACTATTCTCTTCGTTGGTGAAATCAATCGACGAATGGCATGTTCGGTTTCTCCTATTTTGATCGTGGGGTGTGCGGTGATAACTTTGTCAACGAGGCTGGAGTTGCACAAGTAAATGCATATCCGGTTTTTTGAGATTCGGGAGATATGCGTGATATTCTCTGGACCAACGATTCCGCCGATCGCCTGGACATAGTCAAACAATTTCAAGCCTTCTTCAGCGTGTACAATAATAGCCTGGTCTTTTTTCGGGAATATAGGTTTTGGGAACGATTTTGCTGCTGCCAAATAAGATTTATTATTGACTGAAGTAGAGGATTTTTCTATTTGTATATTGGTTTCAGTGTTTACTTTGTTGGATATCATAATGTTATCACTGCTCTTGTAGTCAAAAGTAGTGGTATTTTTGTGCGAAATTGCCCCGTTTTCTTCCATGCCACCAGGCATACCGCCCCGCGTAATGTTGGTTGCCTACCTCGACAACGTGCGAGACAGGCCACCAGATCGCGGAGCGAGTTCGTTATCAGTAAGTAAATATAAACAATGAAAACAGTCGCCGTATTGAAAAAAGAACCAATTATTTAACCACATGAGCGGTTCTAGTTCATAATTAATTTTCCCAATGGTGTGTTATTAGTTTGTAGTAATTATATCACCACTTTCATAACCTGAACACATTAACAAAGTTATCGCTCGATAGAATCACACGCTCGTCAACTCGCGAATCATATTTTAAATTTAGACGCTCAAGAAAACTTGTTACAGGATTTCTGATACTGATATTTGGATATATATATATATATATATATATATATAATTACATAATATGGCCCCATACTAATTAGATACATTGTTTATCTGTTTACCATTGATTCCATATATTACTATGTTGTATTTTGCAGACTAAGCAGTGAACACCTGCAGTCATTTCGCAGTAAGAATAAGATAAGAGAATGTTATAAATATCTGTTGATGACAATTTCTAGTCAGTTAATTGATCGATCTAGTAGCTCTACCAAGTATTAACGTTGTATTGTATTGAATAAAGTAAAGTAGTTTTTTTTTAAAAACGAAGTCTTCCTCCCGAAAAACATAATTGGCGACGAGGATGGATTGTGCCGGTTTTGTTAAATTCTGTGAGTTCCTGAAAAAAAGAAGAGGTCCATCCAGTCTACAACACCGTCGGTTTCAACCGTTGAGCACAAGAAGAACTAGGTGAAGAAGACAGGAGCCCGATCACCCGAGTAGCGCCCCGTGACGGTTTCACATTCAACAAGACAACGTGGTGAGCAATCCTTTAATTACTCCCAGTTTACCTAATCTGGCCCAAAATTAGTCAACCTTTTCCCCAAGTTTTGAGCGTAAAACTTGTATAAAGTTTTTTCTAGGTTTCTTTCAAAAACCGATTTATAAAGTTTTCTCTAGGTTTCTTCCAAAAACCGATTTGTAAAGTTTTTCCTAGGTTTCTTATTTCAAAAACCGATTACAATAGTTTTTCCTAGGTTTCTTAAGAAAAAACCGAGTACGTAATTGAAATAATAATTGATATAATTGATAATTGATATAATTACATAATAATTGATATAATTGATATAACTGATTGAATACGTGAAATATTAAAATAATTCAATATTACGTCGAATAAACAATTTAGAGGTCGTAAGAATAAAACAAACAAAATGGCAGTAGATTTGTCGCTAGCTGAAAAGTTTGGTATGCTGTTACCCAAATTTTCAGGTGTTGAGAACGAGTTGCATTCGTTCATAAAAAGTGTTGATGATTATTTAGCGATGTTCGTAAACGAAAATATTATGGTAAAAAATTATTGTTTCGCAGTGGTCAAATCAAAACTAATAGATAGAGCCCTAGCAGAAGTAGCAACGTCTGACATTCCGAATAATTGGGATGTTCTCAAAAATTTCTTGTACACTAAATTTGGTGATCAAATTAACTTAGACGTTTTGATACACCAATTGCAATTCTTAAACAAAAAGCCCAATGAGGATATAATATTATTTATAGACCGAATAATTTCTTTGAAAATAAGAATAAATTATAGGATAGATGCAGATAGAATGCCAGATCCAGAAAAAGCAATTTATAAGAATAATATTTTGAAAATTTGTAAAACTGTTCTAATATCAAACGCGCCTATGGAACTAAGAACATATTTGATAACAAATAATGAATTTTCTTTGATGACACAGTAAATGCAACGAAAGACTATATGTGCAATCTAGCCCAATACGAATTACTTGATAGGAGTAGAAAAAATAAAAATTTTGCTCAGAATCATTCGAAAAATGTTCCAAGAAACTTTAATTATACTTCCCAAAATAGATCAAATCACGCATTTAATAATTACGGCGAAGTACCTAGATTTCCTTCGCAGCCAGTTCAATTTACTCAGAGAAATATTAACTACCAATATCCAAATCATAATAATAATTTTAAACCTAATCATTCAAGTAATGTTTTCAAACCAAATCCCAACCAAGAATTACTACCCCTCCAGAGAAGATGTCGATACAGACAAGAAATTATCCCAAGAAACGTTCAAATTACTCTACACAATATAATCCAAATCCCCAACGTAACTTTTATCATAATAATTATCAGAACAGAAATCAACATAATAATCCTAATTTTTACTTTGAAGAATTAACGCATTTAGATACGAGGAAACAAAGAAATGAAAATCAATTTAATTACTGTAAACCTTCAACGTCAAAAAACCACGACAATAATAGTCGAAATTTTCGCGAAGTTACCCAAGAAGACGCATTGACTTAAATTATAATATTAATCATTCTAATCAATTGCCCTTTATTGAATTTAAATATCCAAGATGTAAACTTTTAATCGATAGTGGCTGTTCAGTATGTTTGATAGATCCAAAATTTGCTTATAATAATTTCTATGAGAATATTTTTCAAGAAGAAACAACATTAACGGCATGTATGAAGCAAGATACTTCAAATGAAAAAGTATTACTTCCCTTATTTTCAGAATTCCGTATGAATGATAGTCACCCTTTTGTACTTTATAGATTTCATAATAATTACGATGGCATTATAGGAGCCGATTTTCTTAATAAATACGGTTTGACATTCGATTTTAAAAACCAAGTATTGATGAATAAATATTGTAGAATTCCATTCAAATATGGAAAAACTTCGATTGAAAATAATTGTTTAAATCAGAAGGTATCACAACTTGAACGAGAAAAATATGAGCTTTTCAAAAACTTTGCAAATAATTTGCAGGAAATTGATAAAATCGATAAAGCAAATGAAGATTTGAAAACTGAAAATGAACAATTGAAATCTAAACTTTTCATGATTGAGATGTCTAATAAAGAACTTGAAAAAATGATTGAATTGAACTCTAAAGCAAGTTATGAAATGAAAAAGGAAATTTCAAATTTGAAAAAATCAATGAACGTAATGAATAGGGAAAAACCAAGTTCACAAAAATCCTATTTTAGAATGAATAAAGCAAATAATAACAATGAGCAAGTAAAATCAGAATCTGATAGGTTGAATGATGAAAATACGATTACAAATAAAGACTTCGCATATTTTAATGACATTACGTATGAAAACTTTACGAAACTATATGAAACAAATAATATTCCCGATTGTCAAAATATTGAAGAAAAACAAGGAAATTTATTTAAAGCCCCTAATAAATATTCGTTAGCCCATTGCGTATCAGAAGATTTCCATATGAGTAGAGGCATTGCCCGAGATTTTAAGAGAAAATTTGGAAATATAGATGAATTAAAATCGCAAAATAAAAAAGTAGGAGAAGTAGCTATTGTTCGAAATAAAAACCGTGTTATTTATTATTTATTAACCAAGAAATCCTTTTACGATAAACCTACATACGAAAATGTATTTAATTCCCTTTTATATTTGAAAAAACTTATGGAGTTAAGAAATGAAACTCATTTAGCTTTACCGCGTATAGCGTGCGGATTAGATGAATTAAAATGGCCTATTATTTTGAATATGATAATGTATATTTTTGCAAGATGCAAAGTGAAAATAATCATTTATTATTTATCGCCAATGCATACTGAAGTAAATAAAGAATTTATAGATTTTAATGGGATACTGCCGTCTTCTTAAAAGTGAACGAAAAACATAATTGTCGACGAGGTAATAATATAAATTATAATGAAATTGATGATATTGTTTATGATGAAATTAATGAAGATTTACTAAATGATTTTAAACTTAGATATTCAGACGGATTGAACGGAAAACGTTCCGCAGAAAGAAGAATGTTCCTTCCTTTTAAATACAAATCCTATTCAAATTAAAAACCCTGTTGTTATAAAGTTAGATCTAGTTTACAAGAATATTAATGCTCGCGAAATAGATACACATTGAATTCAAGATATGAATAACAATCACATTTATCATGAAAATATTACTCCCTTATAAAACTTTTGATTATGAACATATTGATTTGAAAAAAGTCGAGGATCTTATTTTAAAGTATCAGAAAGAAATTGATAATTTGAAAAATAAAGAATTAATTGGGATTTACACAAACGCCGCATTATGAATATTTAAAACATTCGAATACAATTAATATTAGAACTTTAGAAGAACTTGTTAATGGAAAAATAAGAGTTAAAAGAGGACTTATTAATATTGGAGGTAAAATTTCAAAGATTTTATTTGGAACCTTAGACTCAGATGACGAAGAACTTTATAAAAATTATTTTGAAAGTATATCAAGAAACGAGGACACACTTATGAGGAATCAAAGACAGATTGCTACTGTAGTTAATGATTTGAAAAATAAGTATATTGATAAATTTCGACAATTCGCAGACAATTATAAACTATTACGAACAATACCGCAATTGAAACACATTGAACACATGCATCTTCTCACATTTGAAACTAAGGATATTAAAAGCATATTAGATGAAATCCAAACAGCAGTGAGCTTTGCTAGATTACATATTCTACATGAATCTATTTTGCCATATACAAAATTCGAAGAATTAATTAAAATGACACTATTATTCCAATGAATCATTTAAAAGATTATTATCAGTTATGTCATACAAAAGTACTGTTTAAAGAGAAAGTTCTATTATTTCTTATATCAATTCCGACCGTTTATGAAGAAAATTTTAATCTATACAAGTTTTACTATATCCCTCAGAAGAACTTAACCCTTCCTTATACCAATCCTTATATGCTCACTCAACAAGAAGAATTGAAATGGTCAACCAGTGAATGTCATGCAGTCGAAGAAGATTTCCTTTGCGATCAAGACTCCTTAACAAAACCTCCAGAATGTATGAACACGATATTGAAGACACATTAGAAAATTGTCCCAGGAAAAAAGTTATTCCTATATCAAATTTGAAAACTTTAGAAGATGGAAGCATCCTTTCAATAAATAATATGGAAATTCAAGAAAAATGTCCTCAGCAAACAAAATATCACTTCACTTCACCGATGGCGATAATCCAATCGAAATGTATCATAAGTAATTTCCAAAAAGAGATATTCCCAACTTCGATTAGAAATGAAGAAAAATACATAATTCTACCCAAGACGGCGATAATCCCACGAAACCAATCCCAAGAAGAGGAAAAAGAAGATTTCCAGGAAGAAGATATTCCAGATGTCAAATTAGAAGATATACAACGATGGAAACCTAATACAACATCAACATTTATGATTATTTTAACTATATTTATGTTTTTGATTATTTTATATTTGATATTTAAATATTTTGAAAAATGTAAAGCTACACCTAATCAAGGTGATACCTTTATCCAAAGGGGGGAGGAATTACATAATATGGCCCCATACTAATTAGATACATTGTTTATCTGTTTACCATTGATTCCATATATTACTATGTTGTATTTTGCAGACTAAGCAGTGAACACCTGCAGTCATTTCGCAGTAAGAATAAGATAAGAGAATGTTATAAATATCTGTTGATGACAATTTCTAGTCAGTTAATTGATCGATCTAGTAGCTCTACCAAGTATTAACGTTGTATTGTATTGAATAAAGTAAAGTAGTTTTTTTTTTAAAAACGAAGTCTTCCTCCCGAAAAACATAAATTATATATATATATATATATATTCTTATGAAAGAGAGAGCTAAAATAATACAATAAATTTTGAAACAAAAAGTACCTATTTATTTATTTATTCGGATGATTAGGTTAGGACATATACATAATTTGAAAAATATTGACTCAACCGTATGGTTATATGCAGGCACCGTCAATAACCAAAGATACATTAATTTAGCAGAAGTTTACGAGCACTCAGAACCATCCCTATGTAGAAGTTTGCCATAATTGCATGCACTGACTGGATGTTTATTCAATCCCGCTTTTTTTTAGAAAGGTAAACATAGACCCTCCAATATATTAATAAAGAAACATGAATATCAACCAGCTTCCATGCAATTTGGAAATCCAGAGTCGTTTACCGATAAGCATGTACAAGGAGATATTTTCAACAAACTATAAAAATTTATCTGCTCAATTTATGGTGTTTCTGGTATACACGACGTTGATGCTTCCCGGGTTCAACTGCTTTTGAATAAATACAGTGTTTCTATAAACGTTTATATAAACGAAGAATTGAATTAAAAAAATTTTGAAAATTTTGATGCTAGCAGCTTACCCCATGCAAATCTGAGTTATGTCAACAGGTTCATCCGAGCTACTCACATTTCTAGCATATCGAATAATGCAAAACAAAGGCAACAATTTCAACTCCTGAAAACAATGGGCGGACATTAGAAAGTAACCAGTACCATTTTCATTGGTTTGATGGTGACCAACTACCAAGAGTCGTCAGTGAATCCCTTCAAGAATTTCATATTTGCAGTTTCATGTTCTTCAAATTTCAGATCCATTTTTCAAAGAAGATGTTGCCAGCAGCGACATTGCTGATGATAATAATGATGATGACGCAGGGACGGGCCGAAGCCAAATTTTTGGGGGGGGGGGGAAATCCATCGAAAATTTTCCAACTGGACATTGAATTAACAGGAAACCGTTATACATATTATGGTATAATATTGGTTTCGGTAAAAATAAATTCTAAATGATGAATTTCAACAGAGTGAGGAGTAATAAACTTTTTTTCCACCTACCGAATATTCAATTAAGTAGATTTTATGGAGTTTGTTTTTTTCATGAGGAGTACCTTGATGTTGCTTGAAACTTTGAGAACACTACTTGTTTGTTTCTTCAGTTTTGTAGCTGTTCTTTATTTCATGGAATCTGGAAGCGAGGGCATGGCTCATTTTCATCAGAGAATATATTTTTTCCGAAAATCCATTTTTTTTATTCCGTGAAAGGAGTAAATATTGGGAATCAATGTTATGAGAAATTATACTTAATTATTCAATTACCCAATATTCAATAATGTGAGTTTCTTTATTTTATGGAATTTTTTTTTTGTGAGGAATTCCTTGAAGCATATTTGAAACTTTGAGACACACTTTTTGTTTCATTCTTCAATTTAGTTCAGTTTCATTCTTTGGTGTATCTTGAAATTTCAAGCATCATAAAACAAAATATTTTTCATGAAAAAAGCAGATTCTATAGAATAAAGAAATATACATGATTGAATGATGGGTAGATGAAAAATCGAAGTTAATAACTGTCCACTTTGATGAGATTCATAATATTGAAACTGCTCATGCCTAACATCGGCCCATTTCACAGAATGAAAGGAACAAAATTTTCAGAAAATATATTTCGTTTGATAAAAAATGAGCCTTACTTTTGCTTACAGATCCCATTAAATAAAGAGAAGCAACATAACTGGGGAATAAAACAGAAAATGTATGTCATAAATCAAGATACTTCTAAAAAAAAAACATATTCTCAATTTAGTAGGGAAACTGTTTTGACCTAAATCAGTCATATTGAAGAAACAATTTTGAACAATATTTCCTAATTTGAGTTGGCGATTTCGATCTCTTTGCAGAGTTTATTGCAATTAGTGTTTGGAATTGAGGATGTATTTAGTGTTTTGAACGATTTTTGATGTGAATTCCGATATTCTGGTCTTCTTTTTCTTCTTCTTCATCTGCGGTGCCTTTTCTGGCAGAACCGAGGCCTGGTAGCCCATTGTTCATCCGCCTGTAGGATGTAGAGCAATAAGAGACTCAGTCCCTTAGACACGTGAACAAAAATGTCGCGAGTCGATAAAAAAATATCGGTTGTAGGTTTTTCTTAACTCATTAAGATACATAGCTGCAGTTGGACAGAATTCTGTGGTCACTATACCCATAATTTTCTCTCATACTTGATGTCCTTCGTGCATTTTCTGTTCATAAATTTTTTTTTGTATTTTTTATAAGGCACATAATTCAAACTTCACATTATTCAAATTTATTTACACATACGGCCTATTAGGCGTTTCTTGAGAACTGGACCTATTTGAAATCTGAAAATTGGGATTTTTTTTTTTGTCTGACATCTACCAAGCTAAAATATTATTGGAGCCTGACCACTTTCAGTTATACAGGGAATGGAAAAAAAAATTCGTTTTTCAAATTGGATCGAGTATGCAATCCTGAATACATTCGTACTCGTAAAAATGGTCAAAATAGTTTCCAAAATATCGAAAAAAAACTGAAGAAAATAAAGAGATAAGAGTATTCGGTATCATATTTGTTATTCCTAACCTAGATATCTTGAGCACAAACCATTTTCACATTTTTAAAGTCGAAGATTGTAGAAATATTGTACATTTGCTGAATTTCGAAAAATTCGTCACAGGGTGTTCCGAATGTTGGGTCAAAAATTGGGATCAAGATTGACCCATAACTTTCTTTTTTCAAATTGGAACCCTATTTTTTTATGATTGCGTCGGAGTGTGCGAAGAAAAATTATGATAATGTTCTATCATGTTGATGCTCCTAAATTTAAAAATTCTTGAGTTATTTAGGAATGCTGATTTTATGCCGTACGTATCCTCAAATTCATTAAATCTGTTCCATATCGACAATGATGAATGAATTAAAAAAAGAGGTGTGTCACTAGTGAGTTATTGGAATAATTTATCTCATGTGAGACCAAGATCATTGTTGATATGAAACAGATACTATGAATTATTAGTTTTAGGAGCATTAACATGTTGAAACATTATCTTAATTTTTCTTCGTACAATCCAAAGCAATCATAAAAAATAGGGTTCTAATTTGAAAAAAGACAGTTATGGGCCAATCTTGATCCCAAATTTTGACCCAACATTTGGAATACCCTGTGAAGAGATTTTCAAAATTTTGAAAATGTACAATATTTCCACAGTTTTCAACTTCAAAAATGTCAAAACGGTTCGTGCTTGAGATATCTAGATTAGGAAAAATAAACATAATACCGAATACTCTCATCTCTCTTTTTTTTCAGTTATTTCTCGATATTTTGGAAGTTATTATGACAAATGCATAGATTTGAATACGAATGTATTCACAATTTGATACTCTATCGAAATGGAAAACAAAAAAAAAAGAAAAAAAATTCAATATTTTTTTTCATCCCCTGTATAAACTGAAAGTTGTCAGACTGCGAGAATATTCTAGCTCGGTAGATAGTGTCGAACAATATCATAATCCCCAATCTAAGATTAAAATAGGTCTAGTTCTCCAGAAACGCCTAATAGGTACATCTGAAAGTAACAGCTTAAATTTATGATACCAGATGGTTTTTTTATGACACAGTCCATTCGACGTAACTGAAAAATTTACAACTACCCCCAACACTTGATGATAAAAACAGTGGGTTGAATACCATTTATTGCCGGCTATACATATGTTGCCAAGTATTGATTGCAAACTTGTTTTTTCTAATTCAGATTCCTTCGTATTTCATAACTTTCTGGGAATTATGTATTTCAACTGCTTTGAACTTTTTCCAACTGCTTTGGAATTTTTTCCAACTGCTTTGAAATTTTGCCAACTGATCTGAAATTTTTTCCAACTGCTTCGAAATTTTTCCAACCGCTCTGAAATTTTTCCAACTACTTTGAAAATTTGCCAACTTCGTACAACATTGGAGGGGGATCATCCCCCCCCATCCCCCCCTTGGGCCCGTCCCTGTGATGACGCTAGTGGACAATATCATGATTGAGATAATGATGAAAATTACAAAGGCGAAGATTACGATGCTCAGAAGATGAACAAATATTTCCTTTAGTTGAATGTTTTTCTCACAGAATGATTTTTGTTTTTATTGTTGCATCTAGTCTTTTTATGATAAAATGAAAATCTCCATTAAAACAAACTGTACCAAATAAATTTATTCTCCCGAATAAAAGCAATATTGTAATTTTTTTAATAGTTCTTGGTTGAATAATTTTTGTGTTTAATCGATGTTTAGTCACTACTTTTGTCTGACTAATGAAATATAACTTGTTCGTAATAGTAACCTCAACAACATATTCTAAAATAAGACATGTTAAAATAAGTGAAGTTCATTATTTTATTTGGAGCTTTAAAGTGTCTGACAAAATTTTTGGTCCATGGGAAGTGTCTGACACTTATGAAACTCTTTAAGAAATAATGTTCTACAAAACATATATAAAAATCAGCCATGTGAAAATAAGTTAGGTCATACTTATTATTAGTCAACTTTCGCACCTGCTACCTACCCAGGTGTCACTAGGCGAGCTCCACAAAAACGCAGGTATTCAAATATCATCGGCAGCTACTGAGAACCTAAGGTTTCATCTATGTGAAGATAAGTTATGTCATATCGCTCTGGGATCTAGGACTATTAGTTCGTTACTCTCACAGAGTCTCTCACCATTGTCATTCAAAGTTTTGTCCTCCCTAAAGTCATTCTGTTTTATCGTTTTCTCCTTGAACTCGTTCTACTATTGAAACCCTATTTAAACAACCTCCTTATGAAATCCAATATTCTGAACAACCACATTCAATTTCTCGAAAAAGTCATCCTTTGTAATGTCCCAATAGTGAAAAGTCATTTTCACTTTGAGTATATTTTGAGAGATGGCTTCCTGATGTGTTATTTTGTCTATCAGTTCATTTTTAAGTAAGATGAATACTCCCCTTTTCGCTCATTCATGTTACGGAACTCCACTGAACAAATGGGCAAAGTCTTCAACTTTCTCTGATACATAACCTTTCTTCTCAGTTTCTGTAATAGCAATTATGTCTCAATTTCAGAACTTGAACCTGTCTTACAACCTCCTCCAGTTTTCCTCTTATTCACTGGACGTTCCATGTGCCAAAAGTCATAGTCCTTTTATTAAGCTTTTTCCGTTTTCAGTTTGATGAATTCATTCTCATTTTGGGTTTTCAGCGGCTAATTTTTTCGTAGGGAATATGTTACTGGCCTATCGCCCCAACCCTCCTTTTTTAACCGGGTTTGGGACATGCTAATTTGGACTTTGAGTTACTCAATCCGTCCATTGACCTCCATATTTTCCATTCTGATATCAAAACCTATCAGATGATACTCAAATTAAATTGATCATCTTGTTGCAGGAAAAACATAACGAAAGCAAGAATTTGCCTTGTCGTCATTAAAGAATCGTTCATTCGAAATCAAATTCTCATCGAATGATGATTTGTCCCTTTCTTTCTAGTAAAGGGTAAACTCTCTGAATCTGAAATAGACAATGTATACTTATTTGTCTTTTGCATTGTTGTACTTACAAGAATCTTCTTTTCTGGGCACCGGTTTCTCAGAAATGCCAATGCAGATTGTGTCCCGTTACGCACCCCCCTCACGGCGAAACTGGGATTCAGAAATTGCTTTTGCTTCTCTTTCCACAATTGGGTCATCTTCGTTTTGAGAAAGGACCTGAGATGCGGATCATTTGAACATATATTCCTGAATTTTTTACAAGTGGAGTAAATACTCAAGAGAGAATCAGGTCTAAATATCTGAATATCGTTGAAATCATTTCCGGTGGAATTGATATGAAAAGATTACTTCTGCTGTTATGGTAGCTAGAAATGACGTTAGTCCTCATTATGAGAAGTCGTTCTTAGCTCGATATTCCTCTAATTCACTGTACGTTCCATGTGCCAAAAGTCATAGTCCTTTTATGAAGCTTTTTCCGTTTTCAGTTTGATGAATTCATTTTCATTTTGGGTTTTCAGCGGATAATTTTTTCGTAGGGAATATTTTACTGGCCTATCGCCCCAACCCTCCTTTTTTAACCGGGTTTGGGACATGCTACTTTGGACTTTGAGTTACTCAATCCGTCTATTGACCTCAGTATTTTCCATTCTCATATCGAATGTCGTCTATTATCCCGAAGGAGAAACCTATCAGATGATACTCATATTAATTTGATCATCTTGTTGCAGCAAAAAACATATCGAAAGCAAGAGTTTGCCTTGTCGTCATTAAAGAATCGTTCATTCGAAATCAAATTCTCATCGAATGATGATTTGTCCTTTTCTTTCTAGTAGAGGGTAAACTCTCTGAGTCTGAAATAGACAAGGTATACTTATTTGTCATTTGCATTGTTGTCCTTACAAGAATCTTTTTTTCTGGGCACCCGTTTCTCTGAAATGCCAATGCAGATTGTGTCCTGTTACGCACTACCCTCACGGCGAAACTGGGATTCAGATATTGCTTTTGCTTCTCCTTCCTCAATTGGGTCATCTTCGTTTTGAGAAAGGACCTGAGATGCGGATCATTCAAACAAATATTCCTGAATCTTTCACAAGTGGAGTAAATACTCAAGAGAGAATCAGGGTCTAAATATCTGAATATCTTTGAAATCATTTCCGGTGGAAGTGATCTGAAAAGATTACTTCTGCTGTTATGGTAGCTAGAAATGACGTTAGTCCTCATTATAAGAAGTCGTTCTTAGCTCGATATTCGATTTGTTCTGATAATCGCCTCATAAACTTTACCCTATATGGTATTCGGCTAGCTTCGATAACCAATGATATCGAACCACGTCTCTATTTCTTCACTCCTGATTTTCCCGCTCGGAAACGATTTCGCGCTATAGGCAATAGAAAATAAGCGCTATGCACCCTGGTGACAATCCCAGTAACTACAAATGTTGACATAGTTCTTGTTCTCGTATATTGTATTTTTGCGATTAATGTGAATATTTGTGTTTTGAAGTCACTTTAGAAAGTATAAATCGTTCGAATCCCTATTGTCCAGTTTTTCAGTGTTCTTTCTGAGAATAAAAAATTTAATATAAATATTCATTTTAAACAGGCCCTCGTTGCTTTTTTTATTCAACACTGAATGAAATAAAACCATTTATTGGGAATAAATTCTAGACAATGTCATTCTTACATGGTTGATGATAACAAAGTTATATCAAGTAAAGATGACATATTATCATGTCCAGAGCATGGAGAAGCTGACACTAAATTGAATTTTCATATTTTAAATTTATTTTTATTTATTTATTTACAATTAAAGTGTCTCGACAACACAGGTCAATGACACAGGAACATTTGACTTTAGGCAATTATAATACAGTATAGTTTCTAGTAAATTAAGCTTTGAAATAATTGCATTATATGGACTTATACAATATCGTTGATTTCAGGAAGTTCAGTAATTTAGTGTGTTGATCGGTAGAGGTTAGAATTTCCTTAAGGTTGGAGCTCAGTTGGTTATTTGATCTACGTTCTGCATAATGCGGACTTTCTGAAAGGATGTGCTTGACTGTTAGTGGAGTACCGATACAGTGTTGGCACAGTTTCTGGGTGCTTCCAGTCATGAGATAACCATGTGTGAGAGAAGTGTGTCCTATTCTTAATCTTCTGATTTTGATTTTATCTGCTCTGCTCCGTGCAGGCAACGTGAGGGGCTTTACTGATGGATGGATGGTTTGTAGTTTGGTTCCTGAGCTGCTCCAGACTGCCTGCCATTTAGTACGGATAATACTTCTGAGTGAGGTTTTAATGTCCCTAGGAATCTGTAAGGGAATCGTCTCCAGATCGAGTGATACAGCAGATTCTTTAGCTACTTCATCAGCTGTTTCATTGCCTCCAATGCCTATGTGCGAGGGAATCCAAATTATTGTGTGTTTTTTAGGAATATGAAAGGGATATCGTCTGGACCTGCGGCTGAGTTCTTTGATGTTTTTAGAGCATGTGACAGTTCTTCTTGGGTGAAGAAAGATTAAGTGGATCGTTGCCAAGACTTGTTTTTGATTGATTTCTTGGGGTATTTGTTGTTAAATTTGGTGCAATTCTGTTCAATGTTTTTGACTGAAAATGTCTGGCAAGAATGTTTGCGATATTGGAATTGCTAACTTCAATTTTGTCATTGCATTTAACGGCTGATATTGAATATGCTGTATTAAGTCCTTGCATGTGTTTGATTTTTTTCCAAACTAATTTTGAGGGGGTGTCCGCTGTCATGGTACTAACATAATTATGCCAAGAATTCTTTTTACTGTTTTTCAGTATCCTTTTACAGATTGCTTTCTTCTTCTTGAAGTTCACTAGATCATCAGTTGTGCGCGTTCTACGATATTTATTCAGTGCTGCCTTACAATCTTTAACTGCTTTGTCGCATTCACTGTTCCACCACGGTACAATCCTCTTATTAGAGTTCATTTCGAACTTTCCAACGTGCTTTTCTGCTGAGTGTATCATAGCCTCCGTAAACTGTCGAATTGCTACATCTATATATATCGTCTGAAAAATCGATTGATTCGATTTGGTGGTGGAGATCTGTACTGTAGCTCTCCCAATCTGCCTGTTTTAGTTGCCATTTGCGGATGGGTTCATGTGAATTTGTGTTGCTGGTTGTCAGTTATTAGAATAGGAAAGTGGTTGCTGTCATACAAACTGTCTAGCGTGAGCCACGATATCGTCGGTCCTGTGCGCGGATCGCATAGGCTCAGGTCAATATTCGAAAATGAGGGTGAGTTGGACATGTTAAAATAGGTTTCACGTCCTGTGTTCAGTAAAAAGATGTTTAGGTCATTTATAATGTTCTCTATAATCTTCCCTCGACCAAAACTTGAGTTTGAGCCCCACATCATTCCATGAGCATTAAAATCACCTACTATTAAGAATGGACTGGGCAGTTGATTTATAAGATTAGGTATTTCCATCTGTGTCAAGTTGTAATTGGGTGGTATGTATATACTACAGAAGACTATTTTGTGTGGACACCATGCTGTAACGGCAACGGCCTCCAAATTGGTGTTAAGGGAAAACTCCTCGAAGTACATGTCTTTTGTGACAAAAATTGAGGTTCCGCCACTTGCCCGTGTGCTCGTATTCCTGATGAAGTGATATCCAACGAAGTTTTTCAAAGATCCAGTGTGCGAAGTCTTAAAATTTGTCTCCTGCAGACACAGTATGTCTGGAACATTTTCTGACAAGAGTTGATGTGAGCGTTCTAGTCTTGGAAAGAAACCATTACAATTCCACTGGATCAGCTGAACATCCTTTGGTGAACATGAAGTAGTTGATTTCTGGGACATTTGAGATGTTTCCGATAGATTGTCTTCATCACTTGAGTCGGCTGATGATTGGATAGAGAGAAGACTGGATATACTCTCGGAATCAGATTTATCATTAATCCATTGTGCTTTGATCTTTTTTGATAATCGGGTAAATCTATTTTTCATAGCTCTCTCAGTAAGACTGGGGTATATCAAATAAATATTTTCTAAGAGTGATTTTTTGTTATCTGTATATTTGAGAGCTTCTACATAGGGGTTTTGGCAGCTGTAAGTGTTTTCGAGGAAGGAGTAAAAGTTGTCGATCGGAATGGTAAATTCATTTCTTTTCTGAGCATATATTTCGGCTATGTTATTTCTGGTTTCTTCTGAGAGTTCATATTCGGTTGTTAAGGATTTTGCTACTTTGATTTTCTTGTTTTTCACTTTTTTAGAAGGATGGCTCGATGTGGAGGACATACTAGGAGGAGGCATAATTTTCGCATCTTTGGTACCAGTGTTTGATATAGAATCTCTGTCGTAATTTTCCATTTCTGCCCGACCTCTTTTGTGCACGGTTGCAACTGCTTCTTTACCAGTTGGCTGTATATGGGGAGATTGAATTGTTTCTATTGGTTCTGTTGCCTTGCTTGTAGATGCTTCCGGTACTGCTCGATTAATCTATGGTGGGCCATTTGGACTAGGACATGTGTCCAGTTTTTTTGCAGAGTAAACATTCCATTTTGTCGGTCGACAAAAAGATCCGAT
This sequence comes from Hippodamia convergens, assembly GCA_038502775.1. NCBI lineage: Eukaryota > Metazoa > Arthropoda > Insecta > Coleoptera > Coccinellidae > Hippodamia > Hippodamia convergens. The sequence continues at coordinate 667,774 of JAVSIQ010000839.1, read as the reverse complement.
GGTCGTTATCATCAAAAGGAATAAGAACGGACGTCTGGATTTCGAAATTTTCTGTTGGTGGGTTGATGTATACCTGGCGTCGGAAACTTAATATATGGCTGTATTCGTCCCCTTGAATGCCTGCTCTCAGAGATGAGATGGGAGATGCTAGTTTAAGACCAAGATTGATTAGTGCCTTTTCAATGTAGTCGTTTGGTATTGAGGGAGACAAATTTGATAAAACTATTCTCTTCGTTGGTGAAATCAATCGACGAATGGCATGTTCGGTTTCTCCTATTTTGATCGTATGGTGTGCGGTGATAACTTTGTCAACGAGGCTGGAGTTGCACAAGTAAATGCATATCCGGTTGTTTGAGATTCGGGAGATATGCGTGATATTCTTTGGACCAACGATTCCGCCGATCGCCTGGTCATAGTCAAACAATTTCAAGCCTTCTTCAGCGTGTACAATAATAGCCTGGTCTTTTTTCGGGAATATAGGTTTTGGGAACGATTTTGCTGCTGTCAAATAAGATTTATTATTGACTGAAGTAGAGGATTTTTCTATTTGTATATTGGTTTCAGTGTTTACTTTGTTGGATATCATAATGTTATCACTGCTCTTGTACACAAAAGTAGTGGTATTTTTGTGCGAAATTGCCTCGTTTTCTTCCATGCCACCAGGCATACCGCCCCGCGTAATGTTGGTTGCCTACCTCGACAACGTGCGAGACAGGCCACCAGATCGCGGAGTGAGTTCGTTATCAGTAAGTAAATATAAACAATGAAAACAGTCGCCGTATTGAAAAAAGGACCAATTATTTAACCACATGAGTGGTTCTAGTTCATAATTAATTTTCCCAATGGTGTGTTATTAGTTTGTAGTAATTATATCACCACTTTCATAACCTGAACACATTAACAAAGTTATCGCTCGATAGAACGTCCGAATCACACGCTCGTCAACTCGCGAATCATATTTTAAATTTAGACGCCCAAGAAAACTTTGTTATAAGATGTTCTGATACTGATATTTGGATATATATATATATATATATATATATATATTCTTATGAAAGAGAGAGCTAAAATAATACAATAAATGTTGAAACAAAAAGTACCTACTTATTTATTTATTTATTTGGATAATTAGGTTAGGACATATACATAATTTGAAAAATATTGACTCAACCGTATGGTTATATGCAGGCACCGTCAATAACCAAAGATACATTAATTTAGCAGAAGTTTACGAGCACTCAGAACCATCCCTATGTAGAAGTTTGCCATAATTGCATGCACTGACTGGATGTTTATTCAATCCCGCCTTTTTTTAGAAAGGTAAAGATAGACCCTCCAATATATTAATAAAGAAACATGAATATCAACCAGCTTCCATGCAATTTGGAAATCCAGAGTCGTTTACTGATAAGCATGTACAAGGAGATATTTTCAACAAACTATAAAAATTTATCTGCGCAATTTATGGTGTTTCTGGTATACACGACGTTGATGCTTCCCGGGTTCAACTGCTTTTGAATTAATACAGTGTTTCTATAAACGTTTATATAAACGAAGAATTGAAACAAAAAAATTTTGATGCTAGCAGCTTACCCCCATGCAAATCTGAGTTATGTCAACAGGTTCATCCGAGCTACTCACATTTCTAGCATATCGAATAATGCAAAACAAAGGCAACAATTTCAACTCCTGAAAACAATGGGCGGACATTAGAAGGTAACCAGTACCATTTTCATAATAATAATAATAATACCTTTATTCACCAAAAATCATTACATCAATTCATAATGAAACTGGGAAACGTCATGAAAAAATACAAATTAACAACCAAAAATAAACTCGTTGATACTGTAAGGCTCTCGCTGAAGCAAAAGCTTGTGGATCTCTCCCCGAAACAATTTGAAATTATCCAATTTACGGATAAATATCGGCAAGGCATTAAACAATTTGATACAGACATATGTGCAAGATGTCTCAGTGAATGAAAGAGAGTGCTTTGGATAGATCAAAAAGTTATCTCTCGTACTGTAAGCACCAGACTTTCTGAACTTATCGAAGTATTCTGGATGTTTGAATACAAATTGTAGACATTTATATATGTATAATGCTGGTAGAGTGAGAATATTGTTCTCCTTAAAAACTCTACGACAGGTTGACAGGTTGACAGGGTGACAGGTTGGTTTGATGGTGACCAACTACCAAGAGTCGTCAGTGAATCCCTTCAAGAATTTCATATTTGCAGTTTCATGTTCTTCAAATTTCAGATCCACTTTTCAAAGAAGATGTTGCCAGCAGCGACATAGCTGATGATGATAATGATGATGACGCTAGTGGACAATATCATGATTGAGATTATGATGAAAATCACAAAGGCGAAGATTACGATGCTCAGAAGATGAACAAATATTTCCTTTAGTTGAATGTTTTTCTCACAGAATGATTTTTGTTTTTATTGTTGCATCTAGTCTTTTTTATGATAAAATGAAAATCTCCATTAAACCAAACTGTACCGAATAAATTTATTCTCCCGAATAAATGCAATATTGTAATTTTTTAAATAGTTCTTGGTTGAATAATTTTTGTGTTTAATCGATGTTTAGTCACCACTTTTGTCTGACTAATGAAATATAACTTGTTCGTAATAGTAACCTCAACAACATATTCAAAAATCAGACATGTTAAAATAAGTGAAGTGCATTATTTTTATTTGGAGCTTCAAAGTGTCTGACAAAAGTTTTGGTCCATGGAAAGTGTCTGACACTTATGAAACTCTTTAAGAAATAATGTTCTACAAAACATATATAAAAATCAGCCATGTGAAAATAAGTTAGGTCATACTTATTATTAGTCAACTTTCGCACCTGCTACCTACCCAGGTGTCACTAGGCGAGCTCCACAAAAACGCAGGTATTCAAATATCATCGGCAGCTACTGAAAACCTGAGGTTTCATCTATGTGAAGATAAGTTATGTCATATCGCTCTGGAATCAAGGACTATTAGTTCGTTACTCTCACAGAGTCTCTCACCATTGTCATTCAAAGTTTTGTCCTCCCTTAAGTCATACTGTTTTATCGTTTCTCCTTGAACCCGTTCTACTATTGAAACCCTATTTAAACAACCTCCTCATGAAATCCAATATTCTGAACAACCACATTCAATTTCTCGAAAAAGTCATCCTTTGTAATGTCCCAATAGTGAAAAGTCATTTTCACTTTTAGTATATTTTGAGATATCGCTTCCTGATGTGTTATTTTGTCTATCAGTTTATTTTTAAGTAAGATGAATACTCCCCTTTTCGCTCATTCATGTTACGGAACTCCACTGAACAAATGGGAAAAGTCTTCAATTTTCTCTGATACATAACCTTTCTTCTCAGTTTCTGTAATAGCAATTATGTCTCAATTTCAGAACTTGAACCTGTCTTACAACCTCCTCCAGTTTTCCTCTAATTCACTGTACGTTCCATGTGCCAAAAGTCATAGTCCTTTTATGAAGCTTTTTCCGTTTTCAGTTTGATGAATTCATTTTAATTTTGGGTTTTCAGCGGCTAATTTTTTCGTAGGGAATATGTTACTGGCCTATCGCCGCAACCCTCCTTTTTTTAACCGGGTTTGGGACATGCTATCTTGGACTTTGAGTTACTCAATCCGTCCATTGTGTGTTTGTCGTTGATGAGTGAACACGTATTGTTTAGCGCTCCGTTTCAATAACGAAATTACTGTGAATGATTGGTCGCATTTGAGTTTGAGTTTTTAGGTATGAAAGATTCGAGATCATTGCCTACGCAGGTATGTGTTTGAGATAAGTTGAGAGTTAGTTTCGTTGAGAAATCGTTGTTTGTATACATTTGATATCGCTTCTTTTTTCGTGGATATCACCGAGTAGCGTACGCTTCACAGCTGGAATTCGATTGCACCTACACCTTTTTCACGTGATTCATTCACGAGAGGAAAATCCAATAAGTCGACCTGTTATTTCAATCCGGGTTCCCATGTTCCTCTTATTCCGTGGCCTACCTTGTCTGTCTTGAGTCTTCCTTACAGGCCCAAGGAAGTGAAGTTTGTTTTCCTAATCTCCTTTTATTTGTTGGGGCATAACTATGAATGAAAAGTGGTTCAAGACATACTGGAGAAGATACATAACGTTAAAATCGAGATAAAAAATAGCATTCAAGCTTCTGAATCCAACGTATTATTGGAACTTGAAGACTTGAAATTTCGATTTCGACAGCTTGAATCAGAGAACGCACGCCTGAAACAAAAAGTTGAGGAATTCGAAAGAAAGTTTAGGAAAAATAATATCGTTGTTTTTGGGTGGACAATTTTATTGTGTACAAAATATAGACGATAAGACTGATGACTTTACTGAGAAAGTAAATAAATATATGTTAGCAATTGTTGAATTTGACCCCCTTTGTTCATTTGATGCTAATGTGCGAATGTGAATGTAAGAAGAACAACTCTATGCTTTAAATGTCTGCCACACTTCTGTGTTCCCGAGACTGCGCCAAGGGATTGCTCTCTGTCTCTCTCCCTCTTAGCCTGACCCTCTGAAGAGAAGGTTGTGCAGTTATCTCCGTCTGTATACGAGACCACGTGTTGTATCAAAATAAACTACGTTTTGCCCACCGAGTTAACCTTATCTTTGATTATTCCTTCCTAAGATTACATCAGAAGTTGGATTATATTTCTTTTTCGAGAAAGAAAATAAAACACTACTGACTCTTTATTATTCCTTTGTCCACAGTAAGTTGAATTTTGCGTCCACTGTGTGGAACCCAAGGTATAAATGCTACGTACAGCGCTTGGAGAGTGTTCAGAATAGGTTCTTGAGATATTTAGCATACAGAAATAAATTAATCATTGTTGATCACAATTACACGACTATTCGACGCAGATTTAACATGATGAGTTTGTCTAATCGCAGACAGCTTACGGATGTGTTATTCGCGTGTAGGATCATTAGAGGACAGTTTTGGGTATCTGAAATTTTCAATTTTATATCTCTCAGGGTTCCAAATGTAGGTTTGAGATCTTTCGGTACTTTCTATGGCACCGTCAGAAACACTAATTCGGCACAAAACTCCCCACTCCAAAGAGTTATGACAACATGTAATGCCCTTTGTGTAAACATTGATATTTTTCAAGATTCATTGGTAAGGTTGAAGAAAACTATCAGGACCAACCTTGAGGCATCGGATCGATAATTTTATGACTTAATGTAAGCCCGCTTTGTTCATTTTTTTCGGGTTGGTATTTTTATGTTATTTTGCCTTAGATGGTAGGTTCTTGTTACTTTGTGCATGTATGATTTTGGAATTTCCTTTTGTATGAAATAGTTTGTATGTATGTGAATACTGCTCCTGGGCGAATGCCTGTATGTATTCCAATGTGAAATAAATAAAAATAAATAAAAGAAATTGAGGACCCTAAAGTGTTAATTGTGAGTATTGTGTGAAACTTCGAGAATATTCCAAAAATGGAACACGAAAACCGAACCAACGTCGAAGAAATGGAGAACTGTGAAGGCAATGCTGCTCAACCAACACAATCCACGATTTCCATGTCGGGAATCATGGAAAACCAGATCCAGTTCCAGATGAAGATGATGGAGATTCTAGCGAGTTTTTCCAGTTCTAGGAGTAGAAACGACGAAATGCAGGCAGCTCATCTAACTTTCGCCAAGTTCGACCCCGATACGACAGTCCATTCCGTCCTTGAATGGGTTGAGGAAATCAATCGAATTAAAGACGAAATAGGTATGTTAGATACAGTAGTTGTTTTAAAAGCTGGGGAGGCATTGAAAGGTCGTGCCGCCAAATTTGATCAAAACTGGAAACCACTTGTTCTAACAGTTTCTAAACTGGTCAACATTTTCTAGAGATTTACAGATCGCTTTCCCTGAAAAAGGAACCCCCGCGACTAGACTTGAAAGTTGTATGTCGATAAAAAGCGATAGTTTTAGTTCATTTGTCGAATATGGACATGCAAAATTGAATTCTATAAAAAAATTCTATAATAAATTCCCTTGGGAAATAATTTTAAGTTTAGTATCTCACGATATAGTTAGTATAGAAGTGAAAAATAGAGTCATTTTAAAAGAACCGAAAGATGAAACAGAGCTGTTAAAGATTCTTTCGTCATACGACGCGGACATTCCATTCGTACCTGAGACTTTACCCAGGAATTCTTCTATAAAAAGGCACTTGCAGAACATGCAGTTTTTTCGGACACAAAGCAATAGACTGCAGGTCAGCAAAAAGACGGTTTGAAAATTCTATTAAAATTTGTAATTTTTGTAAAATAAAGAGACACAGTGAGCAATATTGTAATGCGAAAAAGAGGGAAAATAATACACATAATCAAACTTTGTAGTATTCAAAACCAATGGAACAACAATCATTTTATTTTATAAAGACCAATTAGTTTTAGAAATTGAATTCAACGTTGTTAGTGATCATATAATTCCTCACAATAATATTGACGCTCTAATAGGATTAGATATTCTCAGAGAAAACGATATCCAACTGAAAGTGAATAAAAACAATGTCGATTTTGAGACTAGAGTCACAACTAGTAAAATTTTCCAAATAAATAGCAATCAGAATTCAGAAAAAATCGATTTGTCAGGATTGGACGAGCAACTTAAAGTAAATATTATGCAAATGATCACAGAGGCGGTCAAATTCAAACCTGAAACAGTCACTACAGGTAAATTGAAAATACAACTGAAAGAAAGGTTTTATAAATTCACCTTCGTGTTATCAGGCAGCAATTGATAAAGCCCTGGGAGATTATAAAGAAAAAATTGCGCTTGTTTACGTAGATGACATCCTTTGTCCTTGCGAGAATATCAATGGAGGCCTTGTCAACCTAAAGAAAATTATTCAAAGATTATCAGAATGCGGTTTCAGCTTAAATTATGAAAAATGTCAGTTCTTTCAAAACTCCATAGAATTCTTAGGCGTAATAATAGAAAACGGAACCATTAAACCAAGCCCAAGAAAGGTAGAAGCTCTTAAAAATACCCCACCTCCTAAAGATGTGAAAGGGATTAGACAATTTTTGGGACTTCCCAGTTATTTCAGACGTTTTATCAAAAACTTCGCCACGCTAGCATCACCAATTTCCTCATTGCTGAAGAAAGATACTAAATTTGAATGGACCGAACAATGCGAAAAGGCTCGTATAGAAATTATAGGTCAACTTATAAAGGAACCAGCTCTTAGAATATTTAATCCTGAATGGGAAATCGAATTACACATTCATGCAAGCTCTATAGGTCTTAGTGGTATATTAATTCAAAAAGATTTAGATAAATTAGCACATCCGGTAGCATATTTCAGTAGGAAAACCACTGCAGCTGAATCAAAATATCATTCGTATGATCTTGAAACGCTGGCAATCGTAGAGGCCACTAGATATTTCAGAAACTATTTATACGGAATCAAATTCAAAATATTCACCGATTGTTATTCTGTTAGGGCTACAGCTTCGAAAAAAGAATTGTTTCCGAGAGTAGTTCGGTGGTGGATTCAATTACAAGACTTCGATTTCGAAATAGAATATCGACCTGGTGAAAAGATGAAACATGTGGATTATCTTAGTAGGAATTTGCCCTGTGAGAACCAAGTACTGGCGCTCTGTAATGTTTCAGGTACCCCGCAGTCGATTGAAGAATGGCAAAGAGCTGACCCCTTCTGCATAGAACTCCTGGAGGAACGTGTACATGAAGAGGGATTTTCAATGCAAGATGGCATCGTTTACTGGCAAGCGAGGCGAACCGATCCTAGCAGATGTTATGTTCCTTCAATGGCTAGATTAGAGACCAGGAGACTATACCACGACGAGTCTTCTCATATTGGATTCGACAAGATGATCACCAAAATGAAAGAAGATGTTATTTGGCCTGGGATGAATAAGTCTGTCCGCAAATATGTGAATAATTGTAGATCCTGCACTATTGGTAAATCACATGCAGGATAAAGATCTCGCTTTTGTCAACTCAATCATGTTCCGACTGAAAAGCTAGATACATGGCATATTGACCATGCAGGCCCGTTAGTGAAGTCTTTCGGCTGCACCCAAATACTCGTTATAGTAGACAGTTTTACGAGATACGTTAAACTATGTCCGCTGAAACAGAAAACGACGGAACACACCATACAAGCAGTCCTTTCAAATGATCGATATGCCCTGAGAAGAATAGGAGGCCAGAAAAGAACAACTGTAGCCGACCAAGAACAACTGAGACCTTGGCCCGAAGAAGCGACTAGTGATGAGTGAGTGTTCGTTCCAACGGGTGCCACGATGAAGTTGAATATTTCCCATGTCTATCAGATTTTATGTTCTTTAATGTACCCTATGAGATTCTTGCTATATGTTATGATCAAAGCTGAAATTGTAAAAATATTTGGAACTCTATAGCCTTGAAAAGTTAATTCAAAATCATTTCAATTGTTCAAAATTGTAGAGGTCAGTGTAATGAATTTGTGTTCAACTGGCAACGTTTTAAGCCAGGTGGTTTAGGAACGTTGCAGTTGATTAGAATTTAGTTTGAACTTGAGCGTTGCTGTGATAACCCGTTACCATTGGGGTACTGTGAGGTTGGGTAACGTCAAGATGATTAGAATTTAGTTTCAACTTGAGCGTTGCTGTGATAACCCGTTACCATTGGGGTACTGTGAGGTTGGGTAACGTCAAGATGATTAGAATTTGGTTACAACTCGAACGTCGTTGTGATAGCCCGTGACTACAGAGTCCTGATGGGTTGGATGACGTTACAGTTGAAGAATTAGTTAATTAGAATTTGTTTGATAGTAGTTGATTAGAATTTGTTTGATAGTAGTTGATTAGAGTTTGTTCGCTAATAGTTGATTAGAATTTGTTTGGTAGTATTTGAATAGAATTTGATTTTGTCGAACATTTGAAGTCAGAGCTATTTCGTTTACAAGTAAAATCCGTGATACTGTGTGTCCTGGGTGTTTTTACTGTGTGGAACGATAGACTGTTTAGAACAATAATATTTGTGTTCACTGTCGATGAGTGACATGAGATAAATCTTGGCTATAAAGTTCTAATTTGAGCATGAAAGCGGTTGTGGTTTTTTTCTCGCCTGGCTCTTTTTTTTCCCACACATTCATATGCCGCAGCGCGAGCCAGCGCATAAAACAGAGCCATGCTTATTAAATGATCAAATTCTTTTATGTAAAGTGTTAATCCAAATAATGTGGTTTTGACTGTAATAGTAATTGATGTTAATGTGAAACGAGGACGTTTCAATGGTCAGTATAGCCGTGTTAGCAATTGTTGAATTTGACCCCCTTTGTTCATTTGATGCTAATGTGCGAATGTAAATGTAAGAAGAACAACTCTATGCTTTAAATGTCTGCCACACTTCTGTGTTCCCGAGACTGCGCCAAGGGATTGCTCTCTGTCTCGCTCCCTCTTAGCCTGACCCTCTGAAGAGAAGGTTGTGCAGTTATCTCCGTCTGTATACGAGACCACGTGTTGTATCAAAATAAACTACGTTTTGCCCACCGAGTTAACCTTATCTTTGATTATTCCTTCCTAATATTACATATATAAAAGAAAATACAAAAAAGGTAAGGTTGAAGAAACATAATACTAGGAGACAAAAATGGATCACTAATGCACTTCTCACATCAATTAATACAAAACAACGATTATATAAAGTCTTACAAAGGGATCCCGAAAATTCACTCTTGGGATCGGAATATAATAATAATAATAATAATAAGTGTTTATTTCCAACAGGTTTACACCCAATTACAGGAAAAAAAAATTACAATCAATGAAATATTAACATGATAGTGAATTACAATATAAATAAATACACTCCTACTGCTTAGAAAAACCCCTGACAGAAAGAAACGACGATACTCAAGAACGTTTTCCTAATTCAATTAACAAACAACAACATTCTTTCTCAGCCCACCGTTTCTAGGTACACCGCAAGTACTGTACCCAAGGAATCCGAGACAATATCACACCTATCAGCTATACCATTATATGTACTACACATAAAATAAACAGGTGAACGTAAGTACAAATTGGAACTTCCCGAACTCAAATAAAACAAATATTTCCTCCTACTCTCCATCCTCGGGATGAGAAATTGCAACATCCCCAACAATGCCGGACAATCCAATTTATTATTCAATAGTTTGTGCAGTGTATTCAGTGCTAACATTTCCCTTCTTGTTTCCAAACTCTGACCTCCAAATCTACTAAGCAACAACTTGTGATCACAGCCAACCGGAGGATACTCAGCATCTTGTTTCCAAACTAAAAACTTGTAGAATTTCCGTTGAACAGATTCCAGCCGCTGTATATGACATTGGTAAATGGGTCTCCAAATAAGACTGGCATATTCAAGTTTGCTTCTCACGAATGTGTTGAACAAACACAGAAACGTGCTTATATTCGAAAAATATTTACAATTACGAACTATGAAACCATAAATTCTACAAACTGAGGAAATGGTATCCTCCAGATGAGGTATAAAAGAGCACTTCTCATCAAATATAACACCCAAGTCTCTAGTCAGCTTAAGACGATCCAATACTTTGTCAGCGATTTTATATTCAAACTTGATTGAACACTTCTTTCTGGTGTAAGAGACAACATGACACTTTTCCACATTCAGATCGAGATGGTTACGATGACACCAATCCACAACACGGTCCAAAGCAAACTGCAACCTCACGCAATCATCGATATTAACGATCCTCAAGTATAACTTGAGATCATCAGCGAAAAGCAATCCAGGTTGACCGACCTCATTCATTAGATCGTTGATGAACATCAGGAATAAAAGAGGGCCCAAATTGGAGCCCTGAGGAATGCCCGATGATGCCAGGAAATAATATGAACGCCAACCCTCAATCCACACATACTGGCGCCTCTCATGCAAGTATGAGGCCATAAACCCAGTTAATTTTTCCGTAAAACCAAATTGTCGTCTAAGCTTGGTGATGAGCCGCTTGTGATCTACGCTGTCAAAGGCTTTACTAAAATCCGTGTAAACTACATCCAGCTGCCCAGATTGATCCACGACCTTTATCAGTGTTTCCGAAAATAAGGCCAGATTACTCAAGCACGATCGCTGTGGCATGAAACCATGTTGCTCGTATTTTACAAAATTTTTTATTTTCGGGAAAATTGAGTTGTACAATGCTATCTCGAACAGCTTTGAAAAATTTGACAATATTGAAATCGGCCGATAGTTCGTTACCACGGATTTATCACCTTTTTTCAGTACAGGAATTATTTTAGAAATTTTCCAGATTGCGGGATATATGTCTTTTTTCAGTGCTAAATTAAAAATTTGGGCCAAAGGTGATGCCAAAACATGTATGCAATCTCGCACCAGAAAACTAGGTATTCCATCCGGGCCCGCCGTGCTCTTATTTTTCAACTTCCTAGCAGCATATATCAGGTCACCCTCACTTATCTTATCAACATGAACAGTGGTTGCATCCAGGACGTCCTCAACATCATCAGCATCATCTCGACAAGGTGTCCGATATACACCCTCGAAATATTTCGCGAACAAATCTGTAATCGCACTAGAATTGCTGCACGCACCGCCCTCACCATCGCCCATCTCCCAGGAATACGCGAGTGAGCCTTTCGATCACGAATAAAAGACCAAAAATAGGCGGGTTCAGTTGAAATTTTCCGCTCAGATAGTTTAACATAGCTTTCATGTGCAGTTGATATGGAATTTTTCAACGCTCTCCGTAACCTTTTGTATTCTATTAAGTCACAACTATATTTGTATGCTTTATACCTGTCCAACACCTTTTCCTTTCTAAACACAAGATCTAATACTTCAGAATTATACCAAGGAGGAAATCTCCTTTTTCTTTTTGATTTTCGAGGTACAGTCTGCCTGAAGATCTCATCAAGCGCCGAATACAAGCAAGCACACGCCGCATTAGGGTCATCAGTATTAGATAAAACGGTGTTCCAGTCAGTGCTCAAGATTAAATTGTACATTGTTGGATAATCTGTTTTTTTGAAATTGAACTCTGTTGGAGGATTAGACCTATCAACACTGAAGTCATTACTTCGCACAAATGAACTTTCCAAACTGAAGTGAATAGGTGGATGATGAGGATCAACATCCACAAATGAATATCCACCATCAAAAACACTACATCGCACATTAGAAAATATCAAATCTAGTAATCTATCATTACGATTGTAAACACTATTGTACTGCTTTAAATCCAGTATTTCAGAGAACATTTTAAGAGTCATGCTCCTACCATCATCAAGAGAACCTTCTGCGTATAAGGGAGCATTGAAATCACCTACAATAATTGTATTTTTAGTTAAAAAATGTTCCTGTGCGCCTAAAATATCGAAAAATGATTCATAAGTACTTACATCTACATTCGGGGGTAGGTACACAACAAATATATGCAATACACTAGATTTGAGCTTAATTCTACAACAAACAAAATCAATGGATGGAAAAACATCTCGAATGTTCGAAAAATTAATTTGAACTGCATGCAATTCACAACGAACCGCCAGCAGCACTCCACCCCCTCGCGTAGTTCCAGTTGCTTCAAAATTTCGGTCACAGCGAAAAACATCATAGTGGTCAGGAAAAAGTTCCGAACTCGATACTCCATCACGTAACCATGTTTCACTCAAACACACAATGTCCAAATCATCACTAGATACAGCATCGAAAAATTCTTGCGTTTTTGAATTCAAACCTCGGACATTTTGATAATAGCAAGAATATGAGTCTGTTCTATAATTGGGTGAATCTAGTTTAAACAATTTATTCTGGGAACGCCCTTCACGAACTTCAGCTCTACATTTTCACCATCTGATTTCCGTTTTTCCACCTCTGCTTTAATCTTTCTGAAGTACGCAGATTGTCTAGGAGTTTTATCGGATGCTATAGTTAGGTGGGAAAAGTTATCAGCAGATCTGAGTTGTTTCGACTTCCTCAACACCTTGAGAGCATCCTCCCAATTATCCAGTGAGATCTTCAATGGCCTCGGTCTGTCAGACGATGGATCGAATTTACCCAGGCGAAACACCCTTGCACGGTCGTCCTTGAGGGAAACGTCAACATCAATATATTGGAATATAGTGCATACACCCTGATAATCTTGCTCAACTCTTTCGACTACATTCATGGCTTCAGATTCATTAAGTCCATATATTATTACATTCTTTTTTCTTTTCTGGCGCTCCTCAAATTCAAGCATTACCTCCTCAAATGACTCTTCAATGAAACCATCGCTACCACGATTCGATGAGACATCCTTGATAGTCTTTTTAAGTTCCTTTATTTCATTCTGTAATAACACTATCACTGACTTCAATGAATTTATGTCATTGCCGATGTTTTCGCAGCTTTGACAGTTCCAGTTGATCGACTTCTTGGAAGCTATAACACGAGCCTCGGAGCTCGACAATCCAATACACGCATTTCCAAAAGTGTTCTTGCATACGCAACAGGTCAGGAGGAGATGGCTATCGAAGGTTTTGTTGCAACAATGACACACTTTCTTGCTAGAAGGCATTTTCGGAACACACTATTCATGAAATGGTTATCATCAATGATAAAACATGTATACCGATTGTACCCACAGATAGCACATGTGCTGTCTTATCAAACAGACCCGCATGAATCACACAGTTGATGCAGAGTTTAATATTATAAATTTTCACAATTTGAGAGTTTCCACAAGATAGTACAATGAAAGATTTTACAGCGATCAACAATGACCCCTTAAAAACACACTCACGAATTTTCCGGGAGAAAAACAAGCACGAATATGTGGCATATAAGAACAAACTCAATAAATTAATTAACGTCGCTAAAAAAACATATGCTCACAAGTTGATAAAGAATAATGTAAACCAGTCCAAGGCTCTCCGGGAATGTGTGGACTATCTATGTAATCGTCCCAAGCCTGAAACCAAAATTAATCAAATCAGATCAATGGAAGGTACATTATTGGATTCTAAAAGAGAAATTGCAGACAATTTCAATAAATACTATAGCTCACTTGGTCAGAAGTACGCAGAAAAAATTACAATCCCAGAGAACTATAGAGAGAATGATATGAATGTGCAGAGCTCTATGTGTCTCTTGCCCACAGACCTCGAAGAAGTGCATAAGACAATAATGCAGCTAGGATTAAAAAAGACTCCCGGACATGACAACATAAGATCAGAAACTTTGAGGAAGATATCTGATGAGATAAAGATCCCTTTAACTCACTTGATAAATTGCTGTTTTACTGAAGGATACTTTCCGAAGAGATTGAAGATTGGAATTGTGAAGCCTTTATTCAAGAGTGGAAATAAATTTGAAATGAAGAACTATAGACCAATATCTTTGGTTTCCAATGTCGCAAAAATTATAGAAAAAATACTAAAACAAAGAATAACAGATTTTTGTCTCAGATGTAAGATAATTTCCCGCGCCAATTTGGATTCATGGAAAAGAAATCAACGGAGGACGCACTGTATCACCTTACATCTCACATCTACAGTTCCCTGGACAAATGTGATCCATCGTTGTGCGTCTTCTTTGATCTCTCTAAAGCCTTTGACACAGTGTCTCACGAGAAACTCCTAAAGAAGTTGGACAACTATGGTTTTAGAAGGAAAGTATATGACATATTAAGAAGTTATTTAGCTGAACGAGAACAGAGGGTTAATGTCGATGGTGAAATAAGTGAATCTATGTATGTGACCTACGGTGTTCCACAGGGTACTGTGCTTGGACCACTGTTATTCACACTATATATCAACAGCTTGTTCAGTCTCAGAATCGGAGGCGAGATTATTGCTTTTGCGGATGATATTGCACTGTTTTGTGGGTCTGGCTCGTGGGAAAGTTTAAAATCAGGAACTGAGGCCGACATAAAGATTCTGGAGGATTGGTTTAGTTATAACATGCTCACCCTAAACCTAGAAAAGACGAGATATTTGCCCTTTTGCTCATACTCCAATAGACTGCCGTCCATGGGTCCTTTAACAACCGGAACTGATTCTTATATCCTGGAGGCAGAATCAATCAAGTATTTAAGTGTGATCATTGACCGACATATGAAGTGGGACCTACAAATAAAAAATTTAGTTAATAAATTAAGAGGTGTGCTATATAAGATGAAATATTTGAAAGAGTACCTTGATTTGAAACACCTTAAGCTGCTGTACTTAGCGTTAGTCCAGTCCCAGCTGACGTATGGAATTATCAGTTGGGGGGTGGTGTCAGTGATTGTCACCTGGAGGAATTGAGCGTTATTCAGAGATGGATTTTACGGGTTATTTATAATAAATCACTTACCTGCTCTAACGATGTGCTGCATGAAGAATCCAGGATACTTGATGTGAGGCAACTATACTGTTTAAATATGATGGTGAATATAAAGAAATCTAGAATTATTTTTGCGCCTATTGTGAACTTTCACAACACCAGAACGAGGCTGGGCTCCTTGACCGTTCCTAGATGTGAAAAAACTATAGGACAGCGACATTGCAGCTATCTCGCCCCGAAACTCTATAATCAGCTTCCTGCTAACATCTTGAGAATAAACAATGTCAAATTGTTCAGAAAAGTGTGCAAGAAATGGATTCTCTGCTACGGACGAAGAAGACTACACGACTTCATTAATCAGAAGTTTGAATATGGATGACTGAAAGAAGGGAATAATGAATGAATCGATAAAAAAGAATAAAAACATGTGAAATTGGGGGACTTTGAATTTTCAGTTTAAAAAAGAAGAGAAAAAAAAATGTTTGTTCTGTTCGCTCATCATCAGGGAATATTATTGATCACGTACAAGCGACAGCTTCCTCGAGCTGGAGCTTCTGTGATTCAATATATTTGTTCACATTATATATATATTACTCTGTTTTTTCTGTTTGTATTTGAGGAAGTTTTTTTGGTGAATAAATTATCATTATTATTGACCTAGGTATTTTCCATTCTCATATCGAATGTCGTCTATTATCCCGAAGGAGAAACCTATCAGATGATACTCATATTAAATTGATCATCTTGTTGCAGAAAAAACATAACGAAAGCAAGAGTTTGCCTTGTCGTCATTAAAGAATCGTTCATTCGAAATCAAATTCTCATCGAATGATGATTTGTCCCTTTCTTTCTACTAGAGGGTAAACTCTCTGAAAATGAAATAGACAAGGTATACTTGCATTGTTGTCCTTACAAGAATCTTCTTTTCTGGGCACCGGTTTCTCTGAAATGCCAATGCAGATTGTGTCCTGTTACGCACTACCCTCACGGCGAAACTGGGATTCAGAAATTGCTTTTGTTTCTCATTCTTCAATTGGGTCATCTTCGTTTTGAGAAAGGACCTGAGATGCGGATCATTTACACAAATATTCCTGAATCTTTCACAAGTGGAGTAAATACTCAAGAGAGAACCAGGGTCTAAATATCCGAATATCGTTGAAATCATTTCCGGTGGAAGTGATCTGAAAAGATTACTTCTGCTGTTATGGTAGCTAGAAATGACGTTAGTCCTCATTATGAGAAGTCGTTCTTAGCTCGATATTCCATTTGTTCTGATAATCGCCTCATGAACTTTACATTATATGGTATTCGGCTAGCTTCGATAACCAATGATATCGAACCACGTCTCTATTTCTTCACTCCTGATTTTCCCGCTCGGGAACGATTTCGCGCTATAGGCAATAGAAAATAAGCGCTACGCACCCTGGTGACAATCCCAGTAACTACAAATGTTGACAAAGTTCTTGTTCTCGTATTTTGTATTTTTGCGATCAATGTGAATATTTGTGTTTTGAAGTCATTTTAGAAAGTATGAATCGTTCGAATCCCTATTGTCCAGTTTCTTAGTGTTCTTCCAGAGAAAAAAAGATTGAATATAAATATTCATTTTAAACAGGCCCTCGTTGCCTTTTTTATTCAACACTGAATGAAATAATACCATTTATTGGGAATAAATTCTAGACAATGTCACTCTTACATGGTTGATGATAACAAAGTTATATCAAGTAAAGATGACATATTATCATGTCCAGAGCATGGAGAAGCTGACACTAAATTGATTTTTCATATTTTAAATTTAGACGCTCAAGAAAACTTTGTTATAAGATGTTCTGATACTGATATTTCGATAATTAGGTTAGGACATATACATAATTTGAAAAATATTGACTCAACCGTATAGTTATATGCAGGCACCGTCAATAACCAAAGATACATTAATTAAGCAAAAGTTTACGAGCACTCAGAACCCTCCCTATCTAGAAGTTTGCCATAATTGCATGCACTGACTGGATGATTCTTCAATCACGCCTTTTTTTCGAAAGGTAAATGTTAATGCAGATGCCTAGTTGTACAATTTTGTTTACTTGTATACAGAGGGCACTGCAGATACGACACCGTCATGTTCAGTAGTTCAATATGCAAGTAGTTAAGTTAGTGAATTTATATTAGGGTCTATGACAGGAAGTGTTCTGTGTCTTAGAGGTAGAAAGAATATGTTCATGACGACAGTGTGTATTGTGTATGTTTAAAATAAAGAGAATCTTCTAGAATTTCCTTTCAGTAAACATAGGCCCTCCAATATATTAATAAAGAAACATGAATATCAACCAGCTTCCATGCAATTTGTAAATCCAGAGTCGTTTACCGATAAGCATGTACAAGGAGATATTTTCAACAAACTACAAAAATTTATCTGCGCAATTTATGGTGTTCCTGGTATACTCGAAAATTTATAGTCTCTTTATGAAGCTTTTTTCGTTTTCAGTTTGATTGATTCATTATCATCTTGTGTTTTCAGCGGCTAATTTTTTCGTAGGAAATATGTTGCTGGCCTATCGCCCCAACCCTCCTTTTTTAACCGGGTTTCGGACATGCTAGTTTGGACTTCGAGTTACTCAATCCGTCCATTAACCTCCGCATTTTCCACTCTCATATCGAATGTCGTCTATTATCCCGAAGGAGAAACCTATTAGATGATACTCATATCAAATTGATCATCTCGTTGCAGAAAAAACATAACGAAAGCAAGAGTTTGCCTTGTCGTCATTAAGGAATCGTTCATTCGAAATCAAATTCTCATCGAATGATGATTTGTCCCTTTCTTTCTAGTAGAGGGTAACATGGTCGACCCTAGGAAGATTTTCTGGGGGGGGTATTTTTTTCCAACAAATATATATCTACACAGAATGTCCCACCATTAGAAAATCATGTAGAAATAATCATTCAATCACTTCGAATTTTGTGTGAAGATATAAGAGATGTCTTAATTCATGGTTTATTTTCAAATATCAATTACTTCCGCTTTCACCGAAAATTGTATCAACTTTCTCATTTCTAATGGAACACCCCGTATATTATTACTTTTTCGGATATATCTTTGAATGTCACATTCACTTTATATTTAATGTCCTATGGCCATCTAGAGCCGTCTTCGAGTTATCCACTGTTTTTTAAAAAAAATTATAAATTTAGGCTTGTAGCAGACTGAGGATTCAACGCAGGCGCAATGCATTTTTTCAGATTTGTTTTGAAATGGGTTACTACCGGAAGTAGAGTCGTTTGAAGGTTTCTTTTATCTAAGATGTTCCAATTTCGAGATATTCAGTAAAAACTGTAAGCTAACGAGCATAGCATTGTATTGAAGATTATCGGTGTTCGCTTTTTCATAAGAATCTCTCTGAGTATTTTCAAAAATATATATAGGTATATAAGGAAACTCTTGAAGAAGTCTAATTATTTTTTCTTAACAATTGATATTTGAGTGAAAAAAATCTATTTTTCATTGGAAAAAATCTAATTTTTGGCTATTTTTGAATTGCAACTTTGAGGCTCTCATTTTATCTTCCAGTATATCAAAACTTTATATTGTTGTATATCCTTTCGGTGACTTATTTCGAAAATCAGATCTGAGATGATGCATTTCGCTTTCATTAGATTTTCAGTGCTCTACAAGCCTCAATTTGTATTTTTTTTTCAAAAAACAGTTCTCTGAAATAGAAACTGAAACCATCTGAGAAATTTTCTTCATGGGTGAAAAAAAATCATTAATTTATTTATTTATTCATACATAAAAAAAAGGCCGAGGAAAAATTGAGCATGTAATTATTGAAAATTAACACATATTCCAGACGAGTGAAAAACACAAAAAATAACTATTACTTTGTCCCAAACGATCCAATCATTCTGTTTGTGAATAGAAAACTATGAAAACAACGATGAAACATCCTCTGTATTTATGAAACTTCTTCAAAATGGACCGATGCCCATTGCCCCCCGCCCCTTCACCGGTGCAACTGTTTTTTCCATGTGAATAAGATCGTAGTTGCACTACTTGGACTTTTTTTTCCATATTCACATGCCTGGAATCATAAGAACTGGACCTCAAAACCGTACAATAGTCTAAATTATCTGTGATCCACTTCACCCCTCACTTTTGAAACATGTTGAATATATATTTTTTTTAAAAAACCTATTGAGTTACAAAAAAATAGGGAATTAATTTTCAAATAGTTTATACATGACATGTATAAACATGTATAAACATTCAGGTGGGAATAACTGCCGTAGTGATCGCCACAGATATAATTGAATTTGAATGATTGAAAGGTTTACCATTGAGAGAGTATATACATATATTTTTTGTTGAGAAAATTTACCCTGCATGAGTCAACTCAAAGCACGAGTTATCAGTCTGAGGTGTTAAGAGCAGGTGCTGAGCTTTTTTTCGCGGTGATTCAGGATCTTGTCTATGACTTGCTAGATAAAATAGGCAGAAAAACACAGTTGATCCACTTCACCCCGCTATATGCACTTCACCCCGTTTGACGGTATCCAAAAAAGTCATAATATATAAGATGTATATATAGAAATAGGAAAGTTGATACCATTTCCGCTGAAGGCTTAAGTCTTTGATATTTAAAAATATAATCATGAATGTCAACGTGGTTTTTATCTTCACACAAAATTTGGAAGTGATCGAAATATTATTTCTCTCCATAAACTTCTGATGGACACTCCCTGTGGTACACCCTGTATATTTCAATATCCTCGCGCCAATTTGATGTATAACTTGTAATTCATGTAAAATAAAAAAAGAAAAAGAATTGCCACTAAAAATACCCTTCGCTACCCCAAAATGATGTGCTTATTTTTGACATGAAAAAACTCACTCAAACCATTCGGTCAGTATTTTTGATGCTAGCCAATGTGTAAAATTTTCAACAATTTGGAAATATGTGACAAAAACTCACTTTTGAAAATGTTTGATTTATTTTCTTGTTTTTCATTGAATTTTCAGTTAATCATAATAAGTATTATATATTTGTTAGTTTCATTTCATGAATGGATCAAAAAATTTGAAATGGTTGAGGTGCTCTGGGGGGGGTAATTACCAACTCTACTCCCCCCTTAGGACCGCCCTTGGAGGGTAAACTCTCTGAGTCTGAAATAGACAAGGTATACTTATTTGTCATTTGCATTGTTGTCCTTACAAGAATCTTTTTTTCTGGGCACCCGCCTTTCTGAAATGCCAATGCAGATAGTGTCCTGTTACGCACTACCCTCACGGCGAAACTGGGATTCAGAAATTGCTTTTGCTTCTCCTTCCTCAATTGGGTCATCTTCGTTTTGAGAAAGGACCTGAGGTGCGGATCATTTAAACAAATATTCCTGAATCTTTCACAAGTGGTGTAAATACTCAAGAGAGAATCAGGGTCTAAATATCTGAATATCGTTGAAATCACTTCCGGTGGAAGTGATCTGAAAAGATTACTTCTGCTGTTATGGTAGCTAGAAATGACGTTAGGGTGTAAATTGTGAAATTTTCGGAGTTTCTTTAAGCGGACATTAATATCGGACATTGCCGTTGTCTCCGCTGTCTGCTGGTACCAGTGGCGTCGAATTTGAATCACCATATCCGAGAGTGAGAATAAGTGTGGCCATTGTAAAAGGAAGGTTGTGGAGCCTGTTAGCTGTGTCGAATGTGGAAACCATTTTCATCTTAGTTGTTCGAATAAGGCAAATGCCGTTGGGCCCGATGGGGTAATTGTGTGTTGTAAACCGCCGCAGCTGACCTCTGAAACTGATCAACTGTTTGGACGTTTGAGTCGGCTATTCCAGGAGAAATTCGACGGGTTCAAGAGGGATATTGAAGAGAAATATCTCGGTAAGATAGTTGAGTTGAGGGAGGAAATTAATATAATGGCTGGTACCTTGGCTGTTCAGGAAGAAAAAATTTCCTCATTGCAGAGAACTGTTGCAGCTCTTGAATCTAATATTGGACCATCAGAGTGTATCGAGAATACTTTTTCTGCCGAAGAATTTTATACCGAGCTTGATGAGCGCAAGCTTCGTGCTAAAAATGTAATGTTTCACGGTGTCCCTGTGGATAGGACGAAGCAGGATTCAAGGAAAGTAATTCAGGATATTATATCCAAAGTTTTCTCAGAAATAAAAGTTGTCAGAACCATGCGTGTCGACAGGAAACGTGACCTTATGTCTGTTAAGGTTGTCTTGAGGGATTCCGAGGATGCACTCAAGATTTTGCGGAACAAGAATAAGTTCGGGCAGATCAGGGTGAAGGCTGATCTTACGGTGAAGCAGAGAGATTATATGTCGCAGTTGCATCGGGAGCTAGAGAGTAGGAAATCCAATGGGGAAAAAGACATAACAATCCGTTATATTCGAGGTACTCCGAAAATTGTTCCCCTCTCAAAAAATCGTCGACCACCTACGGACGAGCGACTGGAGCATTAGCGTCCGATTACTTGAGCGTATACTATCAGAACGTGAGAGGTTTGCGCACCAAGTTCTCTAATTTTATGCAAAATGTATGTGTCTCCTCATACGATGTTATACTGTTGACTGAAACTTGGTTGGATGACTCGATTGGTGACCAGGAGCTGCAGCTGGAGGGCTATAACATCTATAGAAATGACCGTTCTTCTTTAACCAGCGATAAGGAAAAGGGTGGTGGTTGTCTGATAGCTGTGCGGAAGAGTCTATTTGTCCAGTGCGTGACGCGGGTGCAAGTGTCCGTGGAAGATTTATCGGTGATTGATACGATCGGATGCCAGAGGTTCTTGTTTGTGACAGCCTATATACCCCCTCGGATGCCTGTGTCCTACTATGAGAATCACTGTACGAACATCGAGGCTGCGGTTGAAGAGTTTAATCCGGACGGAGTATTCATTGTTGGTGACTACAATTTACCTTATAGTATGTGGTCTGGCGGCCGGTCGAGTTTGTCTGTTGAGTCAGGTTTGTGTCAGCGCTCTCAGGTTCTACTTGAGACCTTTAGTTTCCTTGATCTTCACCAGAACAATTCTATATTAAATGTTGGGGGTAAAATGTTAGATTTAGTGTTTTCAAGTTATGAATCACTGAGGGTCGAGGCTGCAATTGATGTCCTTTCGAAGTTAGACATTCATCATCCAGCGCTAGCCTTTGAAATTCCTACTGGTCAAAACTTTAGGAAGATACAAGAAATTATTGCTTTTAATTTTAAGGCTGCTGATTATGAAGGTCTGAATGAGCGCTTGTCAAGTATAGATTGGTCAGCGGAGCTCAAGGCAGCGGACGAAAGCGTCGACTCTCAAGTTGATGTTTTTTACACCTTTTTTTATTATGCCATTGAGCAGTTTGTTCCAAAAATTGGAATCAGACACTCAAGTTTCCCCAAATGGTTCTCTGGTGAATTAAAAGACCTTATTTTCAGAAAAAAATTAGCACATAGGATTTATAAAATTTCTAATGCATGGGATGATTATCTTCAATTTTGTAGCCTCAGGTCACAGTGTAAAAATTTAACTATTCAATGTTATAGCAGTTTTATCAGGGAAACTGAAGAATCTATTAAGAAAGATCCTAAAAAATTCTGGAATTTCGTGAATGCTAGGAAAAAAGGATAATTGTTTACCCAATGTAATGTTGTACGAGGGTGGTGAATGTCGTAGCGAGAGGGAGATTGCCGATGCTTTCGCAGGATTTTTCCAATCTATTTATAAACAATATAACGACAACATCTCCTGCGACGCCACTGATGGTCCATTTCGTGATAGTGATAACACCATTTCTTACTCGATTATTCATGTTGAACAGGTGTTGCGCGGTATCGAATCTCTTGATATTTCCAAGGGTCCTGGACCTGATAACATTCCGGTTTTGTTTTTGAAGAAATGCAAGGAATTCATTGCTCTACCACTTCAAATATTATTCAATAAGTCCTTAAATGATGGTGTTTTTCCGGTTATTTGGAAGACTGGATTCATAAAGCCTATTTTTAAATCGGGATCAAGGAAAATGTTTCCAATTACAGACCCATAACGATACTCAGCGTAATCCCCAAATTATTTGAATCAATCATCCATGAACAAATCAAATCGTGAATATATGAAAGAATTATTCCTGAACAACATGGTTTTTTCCGAGGTAGAAGCGTTGAGACTAATCTTCTGGTTTTCACTCAATTTGTTCTTGGGGCTTTGGAAAATCACAAGCAGGTCGAAGTTATATACACTGATCTTGCGAAAGCGTTCGATAGTGTGTCCCATAGAATTCTGGGTAGAAAGCTTATGATGTTTGGTTTCCATGATAGTTTATGTCGGTGGTTGATGTCCTATATTTCGGGCAGCCACCAGTCCGTTAAAATTGGTGGAACATTATCTTTTTCTATACCAGTGACTTCAGGGGTTCCCCAGGGTAGTCACCTGGGTCCATTGTTATTTTTGATTTTCATCAATGACTTAAATCATGTCATCCGATTCGTTAGGTTCTTGCTGTTTGCGGATGATTTGAAACTTTTCTGTTCAGTGGAGTCGGTATCTGATGTTGAGAGATTGAGGTTGGACTTACGGGCAGTGGAAGAGTGGTGTGCTACCAATTGTCTGTCTATCAACGTCGATAAATGTAAATTTATGACGATATCCCGTCTTGAGCGCCCTATCACGGTCGATTATTGTATTGGTGGTAAGAATATTGATAGAGTGTTTTCTTTCAAGGACCTGGGTGTATCATATGATAGCACATTGTCTTTTAGGTCACATATCCAGGCCATTTCTTCCTCATCTCTCAGGACTTTGGGATTCATTATCAGAAATACTAAGGACTTCAGCATCGAGACTCTACACCATCTTTATTTATCTTTAGTTAGACCCATCTTGGAGTTCTCATCTGTCGTGTGGTCTCCATACTTATCGGTTGATGTTTCTTTACTGGAGAGAGTTCAGAATAGGTTTCTTAGGTGTGCTGCTGTTAAGATGGGTACTTTTTCGATCTATACTTTCTCAGCTAGTGGAATGCGCGACCGTCTTGGACTGCCCTCCTTAAGGACGAAGAGATTTCACGCGGATGTGGTATTCATTGCCAAGCTCTTTCAAGGTCTTTTGTACTCCCCTAACTTGTTAGCCCAATTCAATTTATATGTTCCTCCTAGACCCATCCGAAGGTTTGATCTGTTTCGACTCCCCCAGTCAAGAACCAATTATTGTTTACATTCTCCGGTTTCAAGAATGATACGAAATGCTAATGCCGCGGACTCCCTGGGAGTTGATATATTTCATGATTCCATTTCAAGATTGAGGAGAGATTTGAAGTACCTGATAAGACTGTGATATTTTTTTTGATTCATTTGTTTTATTGCTCTTGTTTTTTTCTTTCTGTTTTGATATAATATGTATATATACTTGCATTTACTCTCTTTGTATTATGATGAGTTGATTTGTATTATTTTGTATATTTTTTCTTGATGAAAAGGTCATGTACCATTAATAAATAAATAAATAAATAAATAAATAAATAAATTATGAAAAGTCGTTCTTAGCTCGATATTCGATTTGTTTCGATAATCGCCTCATAAACTTTACATTATATAGTATTCGGCTAGCTTCGATAACCAATGATATCGAACCACGTCTCGTTTTCTACACTCCTGATTTTCCCGCTCGGAAACGATTTCGCGCTATAGGCAATAGAAAATAAGCGCTACGCACCCTGGTGACAATCTCAGTAACTATAGTTCTTGTTCTCGTATTTTGTATTTTTGCGATTAATGTGAATGTTTGTGTTTTGAAGTCATTTTAGAAAGTATAAATCGTTCGAATCCCTATTGTCCAGTTCTTCAGTATTCTTCCTGAGAAAAAAAGATTGAATATAAATATTCATTTTAAACAGGCCCTCGTTGCTTTTTTCATCCAACACTAAATGAAATAAAACCATTTATTGACAATAAATTCTAGACAATGTCATTCTTACATGTATAATGATAACAAAGTTTTATCAAGTGAAGATGACATTTTATCACGTCCAGAGCATGGAGAAGCTGACACTAAATTGATTTTTCATATTTGTAATTTAGACGCACAAGCAAATTTTGTTATGAGATGTTCTGATACTAATATTTGGATAATTATGTTAGGACATATACATAATTTGAAAAATATTGATTCAACCGTATGGCTATACGCAGGCACCGGTATATATATATATATATAATATATATATATATATATATATATATATATATATAATCATACTTATTTCTTCAAATAATCGCATCGCTTGGTCGAGCGTTGCTATGGCATTTTTGATTACTTGTCATTGACTGATAATTACGTAATATTATTCTTAGATTAACTAATTTTTGGATGAAAATTGTAATTAATAGCATAAAATGTCGTTTCTTTATTACATGTAAGGTTCCGGTTATATTATGTTTTAATGTTTGAATAATAAAAAGAATCTTTATTACAGAGAAACTCAGTTGTGTTATTGATCTACAGTTGCAATCCTATAGAGAGAGTATTGTTACATTATAAAACGACATTTTTTGTGAACAACAGGGAAGAAAATGTCAAAATTGAAATTCTCTTTTGAAGTCAAGCCAACAGAAGACGGAAAGTCTAATTTCATAGCTTTAACTTTGATTCAGACTGAAGAAGATAAAACGTTTTCGATACCTGAAGTATTTCAATCCACATCTCTTCACAAAGAGATATCTTCATCGAACAATTTTGCAAGAGTGAAAAATACTTTGAAGAAGAGATATCAAAGAAGAAGTGTTTGGATTACTTTAACAGAAGATATGAAGAAAGCATACTACGACGATGATGTTAATATTATATTTCAAGATGAGTATCTGGAGGAAATAAAAGTAAAAAATCCAGACGTTGATTCAATCAGTGATGAGAACAATTCAATGGTCAAAATCTTGAGACAGTTAGAAGAAGGTCGGGAAAAAAACAAGAAACAAAATGTAAGGAAAATAGCTGAGAGGTTTGTGCTCGAGAAATTTGATGGTAAGTCAAATGTCAATGCATACCAGTGGATGGAATTTTTCGAAAAGGAATGTACAAGATTCGACATTGATAAAGATGAAGAAAAGGTGGAAATATTCAGAATATTTCTTGATAAATCATGCTTAGAATGGTACAATTCGATGATATTGAAATTCACTCTACAATCTGAGTGGTCAGAATGGAAACGAACGTTTTGTCACACTTTTGAAAGAAAAGGCTGGTCTGCTGGTAGATACGCATTGGCTTTTAAATACCAAACAGGTTCTTTATTGGACTATGCTATAAGAAAAGAAAGATTAATGCTTGAAGTGAGTAGAACTATTGATCCAGGTACTCTCATTCAAATCATTGCTGCTGGTCTACCAACTTTCATTACAGATAGGATAAATAAAGAAGATATATTTGAAACAAGAGACCTATTCAATGAAATTGGTAAGCTAGAGCATCTTGTCGTCAAAAATAAACCAATGAAGGAAAAGAATGGTAGGAATCTGAAGATGGATAGGAAACAGAAATGCAGTATCTGCGAAAAATTAAAAAAAGGGGATCGATATCATCCTGAATCGTTATGTTGGTATAATGACAGGAAAAATAAAATTGAAGGGCAAAAACAAATAAAACTAGTTAACAATTCGGAATTAGAATGCGATATACAAGATGTTGATACAAAAAACTAATTGTGCCGCCATTAATCAAAATAAAGTTAGTATTCAATAAAAATCTTGAAGTTTTTGGAGTTTATGACTCTGGTTCAAATGTTTCTTTGATAAACTCGAGATTATTAAAGATTAATAATGAGCACAGAAATAGAGACCGTAATACTAAACTTGAAAACAATTAATGGCGTGAAAAAATCTAATGGCATTATTACATTGGATGTAAAAATTTTCGATGTAGAAAAAAAAATTAATGCATTCATAATAGATAAAACAAATTTTGATTATGATTTTTTTGATCGGACTGGATTGTATCAAACAATTTTACCTAACCCAAGACGAAAATTTGAAAATAAGTCAGGCAATTCCAAAAAGCGAAATCATTATCTCTAAGGAAATAATGAATGAAAGTACTCAAACCAATTCTGAACAATACGCAGAGAATGAAGAAAAATTATTGATTCCAAAAAGAAGTGAAAATGATTTGAAAATCAATGATAATTACTCAGTCAACTTCAATGAAGGCATCGAAGAAAAAAATTTTAAAATCGATGTGAATAATTTAACCTATATTCAGAAATCAAAGATTGATGACTTGATAGCTGAAAATAAATCCATTTTTGCAAAAGATAAATATGACATAGGCACAGTGTCAGGATATGAGGCACACATCGATTTATTGGTTGAAAAGTATTGCTGTAAGAGGCCCTATAGATGCACGATGGATGACAAAAAAGAAATCGAAGAACAAATTTCGAAATTATTTGACAGAAAGCTGATAGAGGAATCATACAGCCCATTTGCAGCCCCAGTAACATTGGCATTCAAAAGGAAAGAAAATAGGAAATCAAGATTGTGTATAGATTTTAGGGATTTAAACAAAATTGTAGTTCCTCAAGCACAACCATTTCCTCTTATTGAAGACTTAGTCGAAAAAACAAGAAACTGTGAATTTTTTCAACTCTAGACATAAATTTAGCTTTTTGGTCGATTCCGTTACGAGTCACAAATAGATACAAGACTGCTTTTGTCACACAGGAAGGTCATTTTCAGTGGACTTGCCTACCATTTGGCTTAAAAACATCACCAGCGATATTTCAAAGAATAATGTCTAACATAATAAGGAAACATAAACTTTCAAACTTTACTGTGTGTTACATTGATGATCTCTTGGTTTTTTCAAGAAGCTTCTCTGAACATATTGAACATCTGAGAAAATTATTCAAGCAATTAAGGAAGAAGGCTTCAGGTTGAAATTTGTGAAATGCAAGTTTGCAGCTGATTCGATAAAATATTTAGGACATATAATACAAAACAACTCGGTTAAACCATTGAAAGATAATTTAACAGCAATCAGACATTTTCCAGTACCAAAAACACAAAAAAATGTAAGGCAATTCTTGGGTAAGATAAACTTTTATTACAAATATGTTTCCAATATAGTGATAATGTTGGATCCTCTGCACAATCTTCTTAGAAAAGGACAAGCATTCATTTGGACCAAAGAATGCCAAGAATCATTCGAAAAACTGAAAGAGGTATTATGCACACAACCAGTATTAACAATATTCGAACAAAACTTGCCCATACATATCTATACAGATGCTAGTTTGTTGGGTGTGGGAGGAGTACTAAAACAACCACAGAAAGATGGAGAAGAAAAACCAGTTGCATATTTCTCAAAGAAACTGAATGAGGTGCAAAGAGAGAAAAAAGCCATTTATTTGAAATGCTTGGCAATTAAGGAGTGCGTAAAATACTGGCAACATAAATTAATGGGTAGAAAATTCACAGTGTTTTCAGATCACAAACCTTTAGAGAATATGAACATTAAATCACGGACGGACGAAGAACTTGGAGAGTTGTCATACTACCTCTCACAATATGATTTTGAAATAAAATATTCTCCAGGTAAATTGAATGCAGAAGCTGACTGCCGTAGCAGAAATCCAGTTCTAGAGCCAGATGAAAATGAGGATGAACAATTAAAAATAATCAATTTAATAAAACTTGAAGACATATTGGAAGATCAAGAAAAAAACTCTAGTATTAAAAAAATTGACGAAAAATTCTCAATTAGGAGCAAGAGAGTTAGAAAAAAAAAATCATATTATCAGAAGCTTTCAGTATGAAATTTATCGAATCTTTACATAAAGACCTATGTCACATAGGAATCAAACAATTACAAAATATGATCGGACCATTTTACACGGCCAAGAATTTGAATCTCAATATAAAAAAAGTATGCAGAAACTGCACCACATGTATAAAAAATAAATCAAGAAGTGAAAAGAAAATAGGGTTGATGTCACATTTGGGGCCAGCGGAAAAACCTTTTGAAATTATGTCAATCGATACCATTGGTGGTTTTGGAGGATCTCGGTCAACAAAAAATATATGCACCTACTAGTTGATCATTTCACAAGATATGCATACATCCTAACCTCCAAAACACAAAATTCAGGTGATTTCATAAAACTAGTGACAAAAATCTCTGAAACCGAAGAAATTGGAACTATTCTCTCAGATCAGTATCCAGCCATCAATTCAAAAGAATTCAAAAAATTTCTGGAACAGAAAAATATCAAATTAATCTTCACTGCCGTAGATTCGCCTTTCTCGAATGGACTGAATGAAAGATTGAACCAGACATTGATCAATAAAATCAGATGCAAAATTAATGAAGATGAGAAGAAAATAGCTTGGACTACTATAGCTCAAGAGTGTGTGCGAAAATACAATGATACGGAGCATACCGTTACAAAATACGCACCATCTTATTTGATGTAAGGAAAATACGTCAAAATTTTGCCAATCGAACTCAAACAAGATAGTTCCGAGAAAAACTGGATTCAGGACAAGAGAATGGCTCTGAATAACACAATAAAAAAACACAATTATAACAAGAAAATTTATGATAAATGTCGTATGAATTATAACTTCAGAGTGGGGGACTTGGTTTATGTGGAAAATGGAAACAAATTGAATAGGAAGAAATTGGATGAACTCAGAATTGGACCATATAAAATAGAAGAAAAATTTCCAACTCGGTTTACAGAATCAATACAGGTCACAAGAAATTCGAGGAGGGGTGATGTAAAGAAATAATCATATTTATTTCTTCAAATAATCGCATCGCTTGGTCGAGCGTTGCTATGACATTTTTGATTACTTGTCATTGACTGATAATTACGTAATATTATTCTTAGATTAACTAATTTTTGGATGAAAATTGTAATTAATAGCATAAAATGTCGTTTATTTATTACATGTAAGGTTCCGGTTATATTATGTTTTAATGTTTGAATAATAAAAAGAATCTTTATTACAGAGAAACTCTGCTGTGTTATTGATCTACAGTTGCAATCCTATAGAGAGAGTATTGTCACATTATATATATATATATATATATATATATATATATATATATATATATTCTTATGAAAAAAAGAGCTAAAATAATACAATAAATGTTGAAACAAAAAGTACCTAAAGCTGAGGTAAAAAAAGAACGGGGTATCATAACATTCTTTGTATGATACTATAGAATCATACGATACTATCAACACTAGTATCATACGATACTATACAGCCAGGGGAAAAAACCTCAGCCGAAAAAACCTGCCTCCCCGTAAACAAAATAACATAAAATATCAAATATCAGGAAAATCTTGAAAGACATCAGTGTGATCATCTTCATGTTATCCGTCGATGGGCTCGGCTATACAGATTCTTCCCAAAACGACTCGTAATTCTTAATCTGAATTGAAAAAAGACAAAAGCAGAAAAGAAACCGATTATTCACAATAAATCGAATGAATTTTGGAAATGCATTTGCTACTTTAAAAAACATCAACATTAATGGTCCTATTCTGTAAAATCAATATACATCGATGTAACTTTACATCGGTGTGAGGATACATCGCGATGTAAGTAGGACAGTTACATCGGCAATGAAATTGGTATTCTATAAAGACGACTGTAAAAAATACCGTGGATGTTACATCTCTTAGCGCAGGAAACACAGAAATGAGACAGAATTTGAGATTTCAATAACATTTCAAGTTATTCTGACACATTCATTAGGTTATAATTCATAACCTAATCAACAGACAGTTGAGTTGAGACGTATTTTTATTTCGAATTTGAGTGGTACAATTCGAATTTTTGCGTAAATGAATATGTCTTCATTCATTTATCACTTGTTCGAAGAAAATCACCGAAGGTTATTTACATAATAACCTTTACATATGTATTTAAAGTGTAGATAATGTTTTTTTTCATTTTCAGAAATGCGATGCGTTTGGATAGAAGGACCATTAGACGCGTTTTCTTTACCAAATGATCAATTCGTCAAATTATTTCTGTTGTCTAACAGTTGATTTAATTGATTCTTTATCTCCCCATGTTGCAAATCCTAGCAGGAATACTGCTATACCATTTCACTTGAAAGTACTAGCAACTTTATTTTTCTATATATATTTTATTGAGAAGAAACCGTTATAGAAGTGTTATAGAACGAACATTCGGTATTATGAAAAAGAGGTTTGCTTGTCTTTCTCGACACAGAGTTCTACTCTACCACCCATCATATGCAGCATATATCATATATGCAGTTGCGATTTGTCACAACATTGCTCTTAAAGCTAATTTACCTATAGAAGAGTTTGCTGAAGAAATCAATATTGACGAAGGAATACCAGTCAATGATATCCAATTGATAGGGGACTATACAGATCTTGGACATTTAGCAAGAAACCAGCATATATTACAAAACAATGTATAATTTTATAATTGTATTATATTTCTGTAATAAAAAAATGCAATTGTATGAACGCTTTATTAATATATATAGTTCGTTTCAAAATGATTGGCATCTCGGGCGGCTGTGGAATCTCGAAAATATGTTGGTAATATCCCATCAGTAACTTTTGAGTTCTAGGATTTAGGTTGGTGTTGATTGAAAACACTAAGTTTTGACGTTTCAGAGTTTGAATTAACCTCCTGAATATATTTCGAATTTATTTCTGTATGCTCATGTTCTTGATTAAATCGACAAATTAGTTTTGGATTTGAATTATTATTACTGAATTGAAAATGGCTGGAATTCTTCAAGATACTTCTGGCCTCGCCCAACTATAACGGAACGTGAAGTAGTTTATCGTCGGTACTGCGAGTTTTTCAACAATTCAGCAGGTATTTCTGCCAGTATTAATCGCGTTTTGCTAGTTATTCAGGTAACAATCATTTACTTTTTCGAGGTGTTCTCTGATAAATAAACGAGTCTCAAATTTTCAGTTTTCACCTAGACCTGTCAGATGAATTTGGGAGAAAAGAGAAGGCAGTCATGAGTGAGCAGTGGATGGAAATCTATTCCACATGATTCAAAAAGACATTATTCGACGTATTATTTCTAAAATAAAATTAATCACTTTGTTGTTTTTGTACTGCCTGAAAAGTAACTGAAATTTAATCAAAATCAATTTGGTATATTATTAAATGAATCATGAAATGGACAGAACATATTAATAAATACAAATAAGTGATCTATTTTATAGCATTTCACACTTCAAATGATTCACAATTTGTCAACAAATATTTTCTATTTGTTTCAACAACTTTGTTATGAAATTGTAAAGTCAGGTAAGCTTTATACTTTTTGTTCCACCATACTCAGAAAAAATAACACAGGGCTGAATTTTCGATAGTCATATCAAGAATGAAAAGATTGCTGAAGGGTTTTCATAGAGAACGAACTTTTATCGTTGATGAAGTCTTAATTATTTTGTGGGGAATTTCTCTAAGTCCGTTAAAACGAAGTCGACGAAATCACCGAAAATTCTTCAAGTCCAGCTGGAACGAAAACAATAATTCGTTAAAATCCGACTTGAGCAGATCAGACGAAGTCACGCCTTTTCTAGGTCAAAAAATTCGCATCCCTAATAGGTGAAGACAAACAGACATAAATACAGCAAGAAAGCAGAAACAGATCCTTTTTGAACTTAGTGACCCAGCGTTCAACGAATGCAGACGTGTCTTCGAGTGCGCAAGCAAACCTTGCTACCTTCCGTATGATTTGTTTCAAACAGACACTTAAGTGAGAAGCAAAAGTGAAGTGAAGTTAGTGCGAGTGCCCCTTCCGGACCTTGTGTTGTGTCGGAAGTGATAAACTCAGGTGAGAATAGACAATTAAACATTAGTGAGTGACTTTACTTTTCGGCCATAGCTGGCCAAACAGCCCGTATTACCGTGGATGACTTCGTCAGAGCCATCTCTAGTGACCGGGACATGCTTATGGCAGTGTTCCACAGAATTTCCTCCCTCTTAGGCGTGAATGAGAAGAAACAGAGGAGAAAAAGAACTAAACTTTCTCTCCCAGAAACAACTTCGACTGAAACTGGCATCGAGACCAGAAATAGCTTCAGTCAACTCTCTGAAGAAAACGAGGAGCAATCGATGTCGGAAGCTGACGACAACGAATCCGACTCCAATGATGCAACAATGGAAACCGAAGACAAAACCGAAACCTCTCAAATTGAATTCCCTCCACTACCCCAAAAGCAAACCCAAGACATATCGCAGTCGACGGTAAATAAAATCTCGAACAAACGAATCCCTCCGGTAAAAGTCCGCAACAAGGCATCTTATCCCTCAATCGCGGAACTAGCGAAGCAAAGGGACATAAAAATAAAATATGCAGTAGAGAAACCCGACTCCTTACACATTCATCCGGAAACTGCAGAAGATCACCGTAGATTGACTAAAGGCCTAGAAGACCACAAGCAGGACTTCTACACTTACACTCTACCGGAAGATAAACTCCTTCGCGTAGTAATAAGGGGAATACCATCGCACGAAACAGAAGAGTCTGTGAAAGATGAACTGACGGAACTTGGCTTCGAAGTTGCTGGCATAAACAGGATGTACAGAAAAACTGAGAGGAGAAAAACACTTCTATCCCATGATGTTGGTCAAACTCCCAAGATCGGAAAAGAGCAAGTCGATCTACAATTTGCAATTTCTTGGCCATTTCAAAATAAAAGTGGAAACCCAGAAAACGGTGAACAGGCATAAACAATGCTTCAGATGCCAGAAATACGGACATACGCAATCAACATGTAGAATGTCACCGAAATGCGTTAAATGTTCAGGTGATCATTGGTCATACACCTGCGAAAAAACTAAAGAAACTTCTGCAGTATGCGCTAACTGCAAGCAATCCCACCCGGCAAATTACAGAGGTTGCAGCTACTATCCAGGAAACACGAAAAATACGCAAAACGAAGAAAAATCCAAATACATCCCAACCCGCAGAGATAACAGAATTAGGGAAGGTATCTCCTATACAGATGTTACAAAAAACAAAGCCACGAAGAGCACTGATTTGACAGACATGCTGTCACAAGTGACTCTTCTACTCACCAAGATAGCGGCTAATCTCAATGGCAACTAAACTAAAACCGAGCTCCCTGAAGATATTAGCCTGGAATGCAAACTCGGTAAAAACCAAGCCCTTAGAACTCGGTGAATACATTTCAGAGCACAAATTCGACGTTATTCTACTAAATGAGACATGGTTAAAACCACAGGACAACATGGTCATCCCGAACTACTGTACATATAGGAGTGACCGTCTCACTGGCAGATGCGGAGGCGTGGCAATACTAATAAAGAGCTGCATTAACCACCAGAGAATGCCCAACTACAGTACAGTGAATCTGGAAAATGCTAGTTGACATCAACATGTCGGATAATTCCATAATTTCTGTTATTGCAGCTTACAACTCGCCAAGCCATCCCTTACTGGAAGCAGATCTGGACGCAATTTTCGTTTCCCAGAAGAAAATAATTCTTGGTGGTGACCTGAATGCCAAACACATCAACTGGCATTCAAGAATATCCACCCAAAGGGGTAAAACTTTGGCAGCACACGCGGAACGTAACAACTATTCAGTTAACGGCACAGAAGAGCCAACCTACTTTGGTCACGCAAGATCGGACACGCTAGACGTTTTCGTTATGAAAAATATCAACGAATCGTTTTTAAACTATACGGAATCGGCTCTTAGTTCGGACCACAACCCGATAATTCTGCAACTGGATAGTTGGCACGAAATCCCCATGAAAA
The DNA here is from genome assembly GCA_038502775.1 of Hippodamia convergens. NCBI lineage: Eukaryota > Metazoa > Arthropoda > Insecta > Coleoptera > Coccinellidae > Hippodamia > Hippodamia convergens. The sequence goes on along the minus strand of JAVSIQ010000839.1, from coordinate 632,653 downwards.
GTACATACAGAAAACTAAACTGGGAAAAATATAACAAAACCCTGAAGATTATCCAGAGAACTCCTCCAGATCTGCAAACCACAGCGGAAATCGATGAAGAGTTGCATCGAATTACAGATGAAATAAAGAGGACCATCTCCGAAGCTACGCAAACTACCGAAAACCAAGCCCCAGATAGAAATGCACTGCCAGTAGAATTGAAAAATTTAATACGTCGTAAAAACCGAGCTCTAAGGACAGCAAGAAGGACTCTGAATCCACAGGACAAAGCAGAAGCCAACAGACTTACGGCAAAAGTTAAGAAAGAAATAACCAACTTCAGAAATGAAAAATGGCAACACCTCCTTGAACAAATAAACGAAGAATGCGATGACTCCAGCTTAAACTACACACCTCTCTGGAAACTTGACAAAATAATGAGAACCAGACACAATAGGAACCCTCCCCTACACGGCCCACAAGGTGTAGTGCACACGGACACAGACAAAGCCGAGGTCTTTGCAGAAAGACTCGAACTTCAATTCAGCCCACATAGATCCCCAGGGGATGATATCTACTTCGAAGAAAGAGTTGAAAAACTAAGACCCACCAACTCAGATGAAATACAAGCTGAATTGAAGTTCTTGAAGAAAAAGAGTGCTCCAGGAGAGGATGGAATTACGAACTCGCACCTGAGAAATATACCATTCGAGTACTTGAGATTCCTGACGAACTTGATCAACAGCGTCCTCCATCTTGAATATTTCCCCAAATCCTGGAAGAAAGCCGTTGTGATAATGATTCCCAAAGCAGGAGAAAATCCAATTTTTCCACAAAATCACCGACCCATCAGTCTTCTTTGCACGTTGGCGAAACTCACCGAACGTATTATTCTAAAGAGACTGAAAGAGGAATGCGACGAAAAAGACGTCATTCCGTTGGAACAGTTCGGCTTCAAGTCAGAACACTCGACCGAACTTCAAACACTGAGACTGACGGCGAGAACATTATTCACAACTGCAACAGAAAACATTTCAATGCGACACTCTTTCTGGACATATCGAAAGCCTTCGATAAGATGTGGCACCAGGGGCTAATACTCAAGATGGATGAAGCAGGAATAAGCCTCTCCATGATTAAGATCATCGCCAGCTATCTGCGAAACAGAACTTTTCAAGTGAAAGTTGGCTCAACCACGTCAAGAATCACAAAAATAACGGGAGGTGTAGCTCAAGGCGGAGTTCTATCACCTACACTGTATAACATCTATACTTCTGACATACCAACTGTGCTAAATGAAGACACCAAGATATTCACATACGCTGATGACACTGCCATTCTAGCCCACTCCAGAAATGCAAACCTTGCAAGAAGGTACCTCCAAACGGCAACTGACACCATTCTGGACTGGATGAAAAAATGGAAGATAAAAGTCAACCCTTCGAAAAGCCAGGCCATAATCTTCTCCAGAAAAAACACCACCCCATCTGAAGAAATCAAAATAGATGGAGAACCAGTCTCATGGAAGAACAGCGTCAAATATCTTGGTGTTGTGTTCGACGAAAAACTGACTTGGAAACCCCACATAGAAGAAATCAAGAAGAAAATCTCCCTGAGAAACATCACCCTTTATCCATTTCTCTCAAGGAAAAGCAAATTAAATCTCAACAATAAACTGAGATTATACAAATCAATCATCTTGCCCATGATTCTCTATGCCTCTACCGTCTGGGGACAAGCAGCAAAAACGAACATGAACATTCTAGAAGTAGCTCAAAATAAAATAATTAGACAAATTACAGACGCACCTTGGTATGTCAGAAACAGAAATATACGCACCGACTTAAAGCTCAGCAAGATTTCCGACCAAGTCCGACTCAGGAACAAAAAAGTTCTGGAAAAATACCTAGGACACACCAATCCAACCGTAATCGCTGCCCTTAACTACTCCAGTGAAGAACCTTCCATCATCAAACGGCCAAAGTTAGCCATAAACCAGTGAAATGCACTGTGTACCATTAGGTGACACATGGAGTCACCACCAAACCACACCAGAAGACAGAACCACAAGAAGACAATAGAGTAAAAGTAATATATTACTAGCTCAAAACAAACAAAGATCCAAGAACAGATCCTTTTCCATCGAGACTTCGAACCCAGCAACTTCGACGAGATATTCGACACTTCCGCTATCAACGCAGAAACATCTGTTTCACAGCTTCGAACAGATTCCTCTTCAACGGCTACCTGCTACTCGAATAGTTCTCGAACAACCAACATTCACAGCCGCTAAAAACCAACGACGATACAGCCTGAAAATCCCATCTTTTGGTACCTACAAATCCATTACTAATTATCGACTCGCCTTCGCTGTGTGGAATCCATATATTCTACAAAAATCAGTCTTTTCAGACTAAAAAGTTTTAAACCTATCAACCTTCGTCGACGTCCTACAAAACCATTACTTTCTGCCGCAGCGATTTATAAATCAGTCTTTTCAGACTAATAAGTTTTAACCAACTTCAAAATTTGTTTTTGTTAAATAAATTATTAAAACGTTCTACGACTTTTCCTGGAATCCTAACCCATCCTCCACAAATTGGTGACCCCGACGTGATCCAGGTAAGTGACTAGAACCCTACGACCGAACGAGAGGATGCCGGACAACGGAGCTGCAGAAATATCCAGAGTCGCCGTCAAGATCCCGGAGTTCATCACCCACGAACCTGAGCTATGGTTCGCTATGGTAGAGAGGAGCTTCCAAGCCGCGGGAGTTACATTGGAGGAGACCAAGTTCGGCCACGTCACAGGAGCCCTGCCAGCCAAGTTCGCCATCGAGGTTAAGGATGTGATTCTCAGCCCACAGTGACCGGAGCCTACACCAAGCTGAAGTCGGAGCTGATCAGGAGGCTAAGTGCATCGCAGGAAGAGAAGTCCCGTCGTCTGCTAGAACGCGAAGAAATAGGAGATCGTAAGCCTTCTCAATTTTTACGTCATTTACAGGGGCTTGCAGATACCACCTTCCCAGAGGGCCTCATGAAGTCGCTGTGGATGAGCCGCTTGCCAAGGAACGTCCAGACAGCGCTGACCATCGTCAAGGACCACAGCCTCGGGGACCTAGCCACCCATGCAGACAACCTGATGGCCTGTGACCAACCCCTCCCACGACAGTTAGCAGAGACGACATCCCTGGAAGCCATGTTCAACCTGAAGATGGCGCAGCTTACCCTGGGAGTCAACCAGCAGATCGAGGCACTGCGAGCAGAGCTGATGAAAGACCGACGAGACTACCCCCGAGGCCACTCCCAAGACCACTCCCGAGGACACTCCCGAGGACGTCCACACAGCCGACAACGAAGCCGGGACCGCAGCCGCCCTCGACAAGAAGGACCTTGCTGGTACCACAGGAGGTTTGGAGCCGATGCCAAGAAGTGTGAGCCGCCTTGCAACTACAAGGCGGGAAACGAGCTGGGCCATCACTAGATGCGGCAGGTGATCACAGCCCTCCAACACGCCGCCTCTTCATCACCGATCGGGAGTCCAAACTTCAATTCCTGGTCGACACTGGGGCGGACCTTTGCGTTTTTCCACGAAACGCAACCACCGGCAGAAGAGAGAAGTCCAACTACTCCTTGTCAGCAGCCAATGGGACAGTCATCAACACGTATGGCACCATCACCCTGTCGCTGAACCTAGGACTGAGGAGGGACTTCACATGGAGATTCGTGGTAGCAGATGTCTCGAAGCCAATCATCGGTGCAGACTTCCTGAGCTACTTCAACCTGCTGGTGGACATGAGGAACCAAAGACTTCTGGATGGAACCACCCAACTCACCTCTCGAGGAGAAGTGACTGAGTGCAACATCCCAGAAGTCAAAACCATCTTCGGAAATTCAAGGTACCATTACTTATTAACTGAATTTTCACAGATCACTCGACCTGGAGGGACCGCAAGGGAGATCGCCCACAACACCAAGCACCACATCAAGACGACCCCTGGACCACCCGTTGCTGCCCGACCAAGACGACTGGCACCAGAGAAACTGAAGGCAGCCAAGAAGGAGTTCGACGCCATGCTGCAGTTAGGCATCGCCCGACCGTCCAAGAGCCCATGGTCATCCCCACTTCACCTGGCACCGAAGAGGAACACTGACGAGCTGAGGCCATGCGGAGACTACCGAGCCCTCAACGCCAGGACCATCCCGGACAGATACCCCGTGAGGCACATCCAAGACTTCACCCACATCCTGCGAGGAAGAAGCATCTTCACGACGCTAGACCTGGTGCGAGCCTACAACCAGATTCCAGTTGCTGCAGAAGACGTCCCGAAGACAGCAATTACCACACCCTTTGGACTCTTCGAGTTCCCGTTCATGACCTTCGGACTGAGGAATGCAGCCCAGACTTTCCAACGCTTCATAGACGAGGTACTACGAGGACTGGACTTCTGCTTTTCCTACATCGACGACGTGTTGATAGCCTCATCAACCGAAGAAGAGCATATGGAACATCTCCGGATCGTCTTCGAGAGATTCCGAAATTACTCCATCGTCCTCAATCCAGCCAAATGTGTATTCGCCCAACTAGCAAAACTAATTTTATAAAGGCTGTAAGGACTGCTATACAGCATATCTTATAGAAACGTGAAAATCTTATAATGTGGCTATAAACCCTTATACAATGTCTTTACAACCAAAAAGGGCCCACGTTTACACAACAGTTCCGTTCTTTTGGGACATCCTGTAGTAGACATCGCATTAGTATGCGATACGTTGCCGTTAACACACGCGTGTAGTTGTGCTCTTCGAGATACGGCTAGTGATTTTTCGTTATTTCAAATACCACCACTTTTTTTTCTTGTTCACGTTTTTCAACTTCATCGAAAAGTAGTGATATGACTACTCGACAAAAATCTGAATTCGAAAAGTCCTTGATAGAGGCATTAAAGTCTGATAATGTGATCAGGGAGATATCTGATGCTATTGTCAACACAATCAGCAGAAAATTCGCTGAAAAATTCAATGTTTATGAGGCTAAGATAGCCTCTTTGGAAGCAGAAATTCAAATATTGAAATCTAATGCCGACAAAAGTGAGAACAACTTCACCGAAGACTCCCGTAAGAAACTGGAACAAAAAGTGGATTTTCTCGAGCAGAGGACAAAAAATAAAAACATCCGTCTTATCGGTATCAAGGAATCCCCAGGAGAAAATGTGGTGACCCAGGTCAAGAAACTCTTTCAAGATAAACTCAACATACAGGTCGGCGATGAGATCACCTCTGTATACAGAACAGGTGCTGCTAATAAGAGAAATTCCCGTCATCTCATTGTTGTCTTCAGAGATTCGGAATATAAGAACATGATATTCAGGAAGAAGAAATTTCTCAAAGGTTCGAACTTAGTTATGAAGGAAGATCTTACTCACGATAGATGGAAACTTGTCAGAGATTCATCGGAAAAATATGGGTTGAAGAATGTTTGGACGTTTAATGGAGCTGTTTTCGTCAGGTCGGATACAGGTGTTAAAAAACTCATTTCGGGTGTGTAACTATTTCGTTTTATTTTCGTTTGATTCGCTGGCTGTATCTTTGTTGCACTTCTATTGCGCACTGGCGAATTTATTGGCGTATGCTTTTGTTGGGTCATTTGAACGTACAATCTTTGGTTCCTAAATTTAATGAATTGAAACTTTTTATTGAGCAGAATAAATTTGACATACTTGCACTGTCTGAGACTTGGTTGAATGATTCAGTTGACACGAAAAGTTTAATGATTGCAGATTTTAATTTTGTCAGGGTGGATAGAAATACTGGTGCAAGGGGCGGAGGAGTCTCGTTATATATTCACAACAGATTTCGGTTTGAACTGCTTGATATTCCTAACAACTCTAATATAGAACAGTTATTTATTAAAATTCAATATAATGGAATAAGCTTTGTGACTGCCGTTGTTTATAAACCACCCCACATGCCATATAAACTTTTTATTGATGCTCTGGAAACTAGTTTAACTCATGCACTATCTTATTGTGAGGATGTTATTTGTTTGGGCGATGTAAACGTTAACTTTCTTGATGCTAATTTGCCTTCAGTAAAATATTTCGGTTCTATGCTTTCCTCCATTGGTATTAAGCAACTTATTCGGGGGCCAACTCACATAACGCCTACTTCAGAATCTCTTATTGATGTGATATTGAGCAATGAAAATGGCATTGTTTCTTCGGCCTTTTCGTTACCATCCAACTTTTCATTGCACGAATGTATAGCATGTAAAGTGAGAGTACAGAAACCAAGGATTGAGCCACGAATCTTCACCATCAGAGATTGCAGAGGGTTCAATGAGCGATTACTTTTTGATGATATTGAGGGTTCCGATTTTTCGAGGCTATTTCGCATGCACGATGTTGATGAGAAGGTGAAGTTTTTTTCGGATACTCTAACGGATTTATTTAATAAACATTTTCCTGCAAGAGTTATTAGAACAACGAAAAGGCATGCTCCGTGGATAACTGACGGAATAAGGGGTTTGATGAGGGAAAGAGACAGGGCTAAAGCACGACATAAAAAATATAAGACACAAGCTATGTGGGACGAATACAAACGTTTGCGAAATACGGTAAATCATGCCATGACTAGAGAAAAGCGATTATATTTTCAATATGTCACCATGAATGATTCTGGTAGAGAACAGTGGAAAGCACTCAAGTCTTTGGGAATATCGAACAAAACTCGGTCAGATCTCAATTTTGATGATCCTGATGAAATAAATGACTATTTTCTGAAAAATCCATCCTCTGGTTCAGATAGTTCGGTACTCAATTATTATAGAGATAATCTCATTTGCTCTGAACAGTTTAGTTTTCGTCTTGTTGATGAAGAAACTATCCTAAAATACTTGAAGAACATCAAAAATAGTGCTCCTGGTTGCGATAATATTTCGGTATCGTTTATTAAGATCTGTTGTCCCCATATCCTACCATTTATTGTAAACATCTTCAATTCTATTTTGCTTAGTTCCAAATTTCCTGCTTCCTGGAAACACGCTCAGATTACGCCTATTCCCAAAACCAGTGATCCTAGGGAGCTATCCGATTTAAGACCCATCAGCATTTTGTCTGGTTTATCCAAACTGCTGGAGAAAATAATGGCTGACCAACTTGCCGATTATCTCGAAAATAATTCGATTTTGCCTGCAGTCCAATCTGGTTTTCGTTCAGGATATAGCGCTACTGGTGCACTACTGGGGGTAACCGATGATATCCTGCGCTCACTTGATGACTCGAAATGTGTTTGCTTGTTTCTGCTAGACTTCAGCAGGGCTTTCGATACGGTTAAACATGATATTCTATTGGCTATTTTAAAATCTTCTGGAGTCCGCGGGGATGCTCTGCGACTCTTCGAGTCATATCTTACGGGACGTTCTCAGAGTGTAAGGCTGGGTGAGAGGGTCTCCCATGCTAGAGATGTTCTTGATGGTGTTCCTCAGGGCTCAGTCCTTGGTCCGCTCCTTTTTTTGATTTACACCAGCCAATTCACTAAGTTCATTCGATATTGTAAAGTTCATATGTACGCTGATGACTTTCAGCTTTACTATGATTTCATCGTGGGGGATCTTAATGATGCAGCATCTAGAATGAATGATGATCTAAATCGACTAGCGGACATCGCAGCAAAACATTCATTGAAGTTGAACCCAAAAAAATCGTCTGCTCTAGTATTTGGCTCGAACAAGAACAAAAAAATTGTTAAAGACATGTACCAGCCTACAATAAATAATGATGTAATTCGATATGTTGATAGTGCAAGAGATTTGGGCTTGATCTTGGACGATTCTCTGAGATTTCGTGAACACGTGGTGAGTGTGGTTCGGAGAGCGTATGGAGCGTTGAGAATGCTGTATCCTCACAGGTCTTGCCTGCCTTTGCACACTAAAAAGGTTCTGTGCGAAACTTTGGTCTTGTCACAGTTCACTTATTGTTCACCTGTGTTTGGTTTTTGTCTCGACCAAGAAACGTTGGGACGCATCCAGCGTGTGCAGAACTCCTGTGTATCAGGTTCATTTATGGAATAAGGAAGTATGATCATGTATCACATAAGTTGAGGGAATTGAGTTGGCTTCCGATGGGGATTTGCTTTGAGTTTTACTCACTTTGTATATTTCATAAAATCATTTTGAAGAAAAGCCCACCATATCTCTTCAATAGATTGGTTTACAGAGCTGACGTTCATAATATCAACATACGCCGTAGGAATATGTTGTCATGTCCCCGTCACAGAACATCTACTTTTAAAAGAAGTTTCAGCTACAATATTTGCAGGCTGTACAACGGTATTCCTGATAATTTCAAACTTTTGAATCAGAATATTTTTAAGAAAAAGATTAAGGCCTTTCTCCTCGGTTCCTTGTTGGTGTGATTTCTTGGCAGTTTATGGAATTTTTGTAATGATATGCTCATAAAGATTTTTTTTTTTTTTTGGTTTTTTTTTTTTTGTATTTTCTCTTTTTGTTCAATTTTGTATACATATTTTCATTATTGTATGTTATGTTCAAATGCAATTGTATTCTACAAGGGTTAAGTGGTAGAGCACCTTTGGGTGAACTTCCCCTTGAGATTTCAACTGAAATAAAGACGTTATTATTATTATTATTATTATTAAACTACGCAACCGTTATAGGATCATCAATATGATGATTATATAACTGTCCTATAAGTATGTCTTCGGGATTAGTTATACAATCCATTTATCATATCTTATAAGTATTTTATAATGCAGATAGAATCGCTAATACGATAATTTTGTTTTCTACTGTTGAAATTCGGATATAAAATTGTCAAAAGAATATTTCATAAGGTATATCTATATAAACGTTTGCGTTTTGTGTAGGTTTAAGATCCAACATCGGGCATTATGGCGGTGGGTGATTATTATTTCATCATATTGCAGATATTAAAGACCTAATATATCGCTACTGGACGGAATGTATTTGCCCAGCTAACTTTTCTGACAATATATATATATTTTTTTATGAAAAATTAAAGCGCCTCCGTTTAGCATACATTTAATAGGTATTATGAAAAATGAGAAATATAAAATTTTGTTTCATTTGTTGAATTTTCAACTTGAAACGAAATTTGCATTGTGGCAGTTGTGAAAGCAGAAAAAAATCTTCATATTTCTTTGAAAATTCCATTTTTATTTCACTTTCTTACGTTTGCATGTAATTTTTTCACAATGGCGGCGGTTTCTGAATAGCCAAGCGTTTAATAAATATGGCGTATAGGGTAGAATACAAATAAGACGCCTTATACAATGATTCTATTTTCTTCTGAGCTGTATACGATATTAAAGTTTTATAATGTTGTTTGATGCAGCGCCATAAAGTTGTTTTTGACAGTCTTGGGAGTCATGGTGAAGTTTGATTCTTGACCAATTTCGAATGTTGCCAGATTTAATGAAAAAATTCCAATAGCATTTTGTTTTTTACAGAAAAAAAAGAAAATACCCATAAAAAAGTGTGTATGGGTATAGTGAGTATTCAGAGTGTCTGCAAAAAATACACGTCACTGTTTTGCATAAAGTGTAGGCTATACAAAAATGTTCGCAATAATTATCAGTTAATATTCAATAAAAGCTGTTTACTCAGTGAAAATAAAAGGGATCTATCGCAATATTGTGTTTCGAACAGATGACTTTTCAATATTAAATTGCAAAACATACATTGTACGCCCAGAACATAAGGATCTACAAGATAGATGTCATAATAAATTAAATGGTCTTCCTATTCATTGCAACTAATTTAATGTATGTTGGTATAACTACTAATTGCCCAAGATAGCAACACTGGACTTGAGCTTTCCGGCTTATCGTATAGCGCGTTGGCAAACTACATAATAGAACAAAAGTATCGCTTAACATACGTGCGGTACGACAGTAAAGGATTCTTTGGTTGTATTGTGTTTGGAATAACTTCAGTATACCTATACAGATTCTTCCCAAGCTTGAGCTAACCTCAAATTATTAGATTCGTTTTTACCGGTACTCATATTCTTTAAAGATGTTCAAGATAGTAGTTCTTCAGGAATGTCCTTGGATCTTAGGGAGGAGATTAGCCAGGTTCCATATAACGAAAAGCTCCTTCAATGCAGAATTATTTATGTTGAAAGATATTCCCATATCTTAAGTAGTTCCTTTATTATAATCTTCTTTTCGATTTCAGATAGAGAATGAATCAAATTTTCGTCCTCGGTGTCAGCGGTTACTTCATGAGAACTATTGATTTCGACTCTTTCATTTGTCATGTCATGTTGGTCTTTATTTCCTTCATATTGTTCTTCAGTATTAACTCTCCTGCCTGAAGCTAAAAATGGTGTATCCCCTAGATTAGCCTCTTCGTTATTTGCCACTTCAACTAGAGGTTGATCACGCGAACTGCAATTCTGAGAAAGTATTCTATTGTACCTTTTTTTAACTGATCTTTTGAAGTGACCACTTTGCTTTTTTCCAGTCAGATATTACCGAATTCATTTTGTAAACGAAACCTGCTGGGAAGCCCGGGTAATTTTTCTATTAGGTACTATTGGGTTATGTTTATATGTCCGGAGCATAATAATTATTATTAGAGATGGATGATATGAATAGATTTTATAACGCAGAACTTGAGATGAATTTATTCTATAAGCTCTTCATAAGAGACAATACTGTTGAAGTTATAAAATGATTATAAAATACTTTTATATTTATTGTGTAATATTTTACTTCAGCGTGAAGCAACAATTTTATTAGTTTTCTTAAGAAACTCTAATACAACTTTTTATACAGCTCCCTTTACAACCAACTTTTAACATCACTATTAAAAGTAATACAATAGCTATGCAACCGCATTATAATGTGTATAACACTGTTTTAAAATTATATCATAGGAATCTTATAGTTCGTTATGCGACTATTATAAAATTTGTATGCGTACGCTATTTCTTTGTCGTATTATATGAGTTGTAAGAACGTCTATAAAACAGCATTATAGAAACCTCTCTGTTTTATGATAAAATTGTCGCATTCAGATGCATTAAAAAATAATTTTATTCTTTCCAGTGGCGCTATAGGATAATTATAAAACAATTTCGTTCTTTTAGGGGTCTATTTTGCTAGTTGGGCGGCCAACCAGAGGTAAAATTCTTGGGTTACCTGGTATCTTCAGATGGAACCAAACCACTGCCAGACCGAGTCCAAGACATCTTGCAGTACAGCCAGCCAACTACAGCGAAGGACCTACGACGATTCCTGGGCATGGTAAACTTCTACCGGCGTTTCATCCCCAGAGCATCCCAGTCGCTGGCCCCACTTAATGATCTACTGGTACCCAGCCTGAAGGGGAAAGCTACCATACAGTGGACCTCAGAAGCCTCCGCTGCATTCGAGGAAACCAAGAAGAGACTAGCATCAGCCACCCTACTAGCACATCCCAAGGATGACGCACCCTTAGCCCTGGTGACTGACGCATCCGACACTGCAGTTGGTGCCACCCTCCAACAACAAGTAAATGGTGAATGGCAACCACTGGCATTCTTCTCCAAGAAGCTGTCCCAACCAGAAACCCGTTATGGAGCTTATGACCGAGAACTGCTTGCAATCTACCTAGCGATCAGACATTTCCGTCATATGGTAGAGGCCCGGACCTTCACAATCTTCACAGACCACAAGCCGCTGACCTTCGCCTTCAAACAGAAGCCAGAGAAGTGCTCACCACGCCAGTTCCGTCACCTAGACTACATCTCCCAGTTTTCCACGGACATCCGGCACATACCAGGAGGAGAAAATGTCGTCGCAGATGCCCTAGCCCTGCCCTAGCTGAGTCCCAGAGAAGAGACGACGAGTTGCAGAGATACCTCCACTCAGATACAGGACTCCTCCTTCAACGAGTGAAGCCACCAGAGAAAAACATCGCCGTGTATTGTGACACATCCACGCCACAACCACGACCGTTCATCACGAAGCCATTTCGCAGAGCAGCATTCGACATGGTCCACAACCTGGCACACCCAGGTATCAACGCCACAACAAAAATGGTCAAGCAACGGTTCGTCTGGCCCTCCATCAACGCAGACTGCAAGAAATGGGCACGCAGTTGCATAGAATGCCAACGAGCCAAAGTAACCCGCCATGTCGCAGCCCCACTTGGTTCATTTTCTCCGCCACTGAGAAGATTCGAACATGTCCACATCGACATTATCATCATGCCACATTCAGAGGGATTCCGATACTGCCTTACCATGGTCGACCGATTTACCCGATGGCCAGAAGCCATCCCAATGACGAATCAAGAAGCCACCACCGTCGCCAAAGAATTCTATGCAAATTGGATTGCAAGATTTGGCACACCACTCCGGATCACTACCGACCAAGGCAGACAATTTGAGTCGTGTCTGTTCAACGAACTCAGCAAGTTGACAGGCACGAAGCATCTCCGCACCACGGCTTACCACCCAGCAGCCAACGGCATGGTCGAACGTTACCACCGTCAACTCAAAGCAGCGATCAAATGCCACCAGAACGACCGATGGACAGAGTCGTTGCCAACAATCCTTCTTGGCATGCGAGCAGCCTGGAGAGAGGACCTCAAAACCACCTCAGCAGAACTCACCTACGGCGAACCGATAAGATTACCCGGAGAATTCCTGACCGCCAACGAGGAACCAGCCACATCCGAAGACATCACTGAATTCGTCAAAGATTTGAGAGACCAAATCAGGAGAATCAAACCGGTGAAAGGATCAAGACACGGCGAGAAGAGAAGTTTCGTGTTTAAAGACCTCGAAACAACCCAGTACGTATTTGTAAGACATGATGGACCAAAAAAATGCTTACAATTACCGTACGACGGCCCATACCAAGTCAGCAAACGAGGCGAGAAAACCTTTACCGTGAAAATGAACGGAAAAGACACAACGGTGACCATAGATAGACTGAAACCAGCCTACATCATTAACGAAGAAGAAGAAGATAATCAACAGCCGCAGCCGCAAACTCCACAATCCTCCCAAACCGAAGAGAATCCAGAAAGAAGAGTTAACACCAGATCAGGGAGAAGAGTTCGTTTTTCATCGAAACTCACGGATTTCGTGATTTACTGACGCAAATCACTGGCAGGGGAGTGTGTGGCGAATTTCTCTAAGTCCGTTAAAACGAAGTCGACGAAATCACCGAAAATTCTTCAAATCCAGCTGGAACGAAAACAATAATTCGTTAAAATCCGACTTGAGCAGATCAGACGAAGTCACGCCTTTTCTAGGTCAAAAAATTCGCATCCCTAATAGGTGAAGACAAACAGACATAAATACAGCAAGAAAGCAGAAACAGATCCTTTTCCATCGAGACTTCGAACCCAGCAACTTCGACGAGATATTCGACACTTCCGCTATCAACGCAGAAACATCTGTTTCACAGCTTCGAACAGATTCCTCTTCAACGGCTACCTGCTACTCGAATAGTTCTCGAACAACCAACATTCACAGCCGCTAAAAACCAACGACGATACAGCCTGAAAATCCCATCTTTTGGTACCTACAAATCCATTACTAATTATCGACTCGCCTTCGCTGTGTGGAATCCATATATTCTACAAAAATCAGTCTTTTCAGACTAAAAAGTTTTAAACCTATCAACCTTCGTCGACGTCCTACAAAACCATTACTTTCTGCCGCAGCGATTTATAAATCAGTCTTTTCAGACTAATAAGTTTTAACCAACTTCAAAATTTGTTTTTGTTAAATAAATTATTAAAACGTTCTACGACTTTTCCTGGAATCCTAACCCATCCTCCACAATTTAATGAATGATATCTCTACATTGGAGTTCCTCGAAATCCTGCAAGATTTCATATTGAAGCATTCCACGCTATTTTCATCATCAATCCCGAATTTCCAATTCCCATGCTTGATCTACAGCGAAATTGTGTGGGTGTGTACATTTTAGTCATCATCTATCTCAGCCTGTTTCTCTTTTGCAATTGAAGCTAAGTTTGAAGATTTTTCAATACAACAATGATGAAAAATATTATAATTTTCACAAAAATTCTTCAAATTTATTTGCCTTGAAAATATATTCAATCATTTTATTGGTTATATTGATATATTTCTATCTATGATGAACACAGAGAAATTTTTAGTAACTTTTTGTAACTAGAAATAAAGCCCCGGCTGGAATTCCATGGCTTGCTCTGATGACAATCATTTTGAAACGGACTATATAGTATATATAAGATAAATAAGGTACAATTGTCAATTCGCTTCATAACTATCAAATTGAAAACCTGGATTTTCAAACTTATATTTGGCTATTTCAAATGCCAGTTTTTTCTTTTCGGTATTATTTCTGATCGAATTAACTTTTTCGTAAATATTGATAGAATCAAGAATATTTTTGCTTCTCTTGATATATTTGTCGTAATTTTTTTTCCGGAATAGCAGAATTGCCGTTGGAAAATAATGGTAAAAGTATTTATCAGTGACATTCAGTTTAAGCGATATTTGAGAGTTTTTCAAGTTTTAGGTTTAGAGCTATCTTTGGACTATGTGAATAGGAAAAATTATTGAAATGAATGTTAAAGTACTATTACTAAGGGTGTATAACACTAATTGATGTATAGTTTCAGGCTTTCACGACCGGATATATTGACATTGAAAGAGTCTTCCGGGCTTATTGGCCGTGGTCTATTAGGAATTATTTCACCTAACGTTTCGCCCACAACTGCGGTAGGCATCTTCAGAGGATTCTTGGTCTTAGATTGTAACTCGACCGCTGAATTTCCGAAAGTGATGCTGGATTCGATCCGTTGGCCCCACTTATACCCTGATCATTGGCGGGAGAAGGTAGTGGGTTTACGCGCGCGATGTTGATTGGTCCATCGCTTCCACTTCGTATTGGCTCGATTTTGGTCTTTTCCAACACCGGCAACCATGCGCCATGTACCAAAGGGGTTTCTTCCCTTCTGTTCATATTGTTCTTATGTTTATATATCTCAATGGCTTCCAGGTTCATCCTAGGATAGAAACTTTTGATGTTTGAAATAGCTTCTGCCTTTGAGAAAACAAAATTGTGTCCATCTGTCAGAGCATGTTCCGCTATAGTGCGGATTTTTCTGTCTGATTGAGTCGACAGCATCGTTCATGCTCCTTAATTCTCGTATTGATACTTCGCTTCGTTGTACCAATGTAGACTTTGCCGCAGTCACAAGGTATCCTGTAAATACCGGGTTGGGAGAGTGGGTCGACTTTGTCTTTGGTAGTTCTGATCATTTGGCCAAGTTTTTGAGTTGGCTTATAGACAGTCTCTATATTGTGGCCCTTTAGTAAGATGGCTCTTCCATTGGGGGTGAGTTGTGATGTGTTATCATCACGTGTGGAAAGTCTTGGTCTTATTGCCCTCTGAATTTCCTTAGCATTATATCCGTTAGCGACGAATGCATGCTGTAGATGTTCAAGTTCATCTTCCAGAAATTCCGGCTCGCACAATCGTCGGGCTCTATCTACGAGTGTTTTTATAACTCCTCGTTTCTGTTGAGGATGATGATTGGACTGCTTGTGTAGATACCTGTCAGTGTGGGTTGGTCTTCTATAAACCCTGTGTCCTAGCTTTCCATTAGGCTTTCTAGTAACCAAGACATCTAGAAAGGGTAGAGCACCATCCTTTTCAATTTCCATAGTGAATTGAATATTTGGGTGCCTACTGTTGAGATGGGATAGGAAAGCATCCAATTCTTCAAGTCCATAACTCTAGACGACAAAGGTATCATCCACATAACGTAGTCATGTGGATGGTCTCTTAGTTACCGCTTCAATTGCACTTTGTTCGAATT
Organism: Hippodamia convergens; assembly: GCA_038502775.1. Taxonomy (NCBI): domain Eukaryota; kingdom Metazoa; phylum Arthropoda; class Insecta; order Coleoptera; family Coccinellidae; genus Hippodamia; species Hippodamia convergens. The sequence goes on along the minus strand of JAVSIQ010000839.1, from coordinate 616,819 downwards.
TCTCCATGAAAAAATTTGCAATTGCAGGACTTAGAGGGTTTCCCATGGCGCATCCGTCTATTTGCTCATAGAATTCGCCTTTCCACTGAAAATAGCTTGATGATAGGCAAAGTTCGAAGAGCTTTGTTATGTCATTCGGGAATAACTCAGACACGTCGTTTTTCTACAAACTGAGTAGAGTCCTTGACGAAAGTGTCCGTGTTTCCCACATGAGGTCTCAACATAGTTGTTAAAACTTTGGCTAAGTCGTATGTTGGTGAATCGATGGTACTAACGATAGGTCTCAATGGGACATTATCCTTGTGAATTTTCGGAAGTCCGTATATACGCGGAGCCCTTGCTTCACTCTTACAAATCCTCTTTTTAAGTTCCTCATCGAGAGAAGAAACTTTTATAATAGCCTTTGCTTGTCTGAGCCTGGACGAGGTAGGATCTCTTTTAAGCTTCCTGTAGTTTGAGGGGTCTAACAACGCCCTCATTTTGGAATCATAGTCAGAGGTGTCCATCACTACCGTCGCGTTTCCTTTGTCAGCTGGAAGGATCACAATGGATGTATCTTCATTGAGACTCTTTATGGCTTGGTGTTCCCTGAAATTTATATTATTTCTTGGAGGTTTAGCCTTCCTGATGATTCTTGAGGCTTAAGTCCTCACTTCTTCAGCCGTAGCCTCAGGTAAGGACCGAATTGCTGCCTCAACATTGGCTATTATATTCTCTACAGGAATTTGTTTCGTTCGAATGGAGAAATTGTTTCCCTTTTCAAGGATAGATTTCTCCTCTTGTGTTAATGTCCTCTTGGACAAGTTAACAACAGTTTCTTTCCTGTTCGGAACTGAAGAAACAGATAATTCCTGCAACCGTGAGAATTTATTTTTGAGGCGTATAGTATTAGTGTACATTCGCCCTCCATGGATTTCTGGGTTATGTTATCGACAGAAGTCCAGTCTGTTGGTGTTAAGGTTCCTACTAGATCATTCTGTATTTGTCCGATTTCCTCGTCGATACTGACAAGTTTCTGACGAGAATAACAGATCCTCTCCCTTAACAGAGCACACTCGGCTCGATTATATATCCTATGTGCCTGAGCACTCAGAAAAAGCCGTCTAAAGCGTACGAAGTTGGGCCTCAAGAATCATCAGGAAGGCTAAACCTCCAAAAAAATAATATAAATTTCAGGGAACACCAAGCCATAAAGAGTCTCAATGAAGATACATCCATTGTGATCCTTCCAGCTGACAAAGGAAACGCGACGGTAGTGATGTGAAGCCTCAAGAATCATCAGGAAGGCTTAACCTCCAAAAAATAATATAAATTTCAGGTAACACCAAGCCATAAAGAGTCTCAATGAAGATACATCCATTCTGATCCTTCCAGCTGACAAAGGAAACGCGACGGTAGTGATGGACACCTCTGACTATGATTCCAAAATGAGGGCGTTGTTAGACCCCTCAAACTACAGGAATCTTAAAAGAGATCCTACTTCGTCCAGGCTCAGACAAGCAAAGGCTGTTATAAAAGTTTCTTCTCTCGATGAGGAACTTAAAAAGAGGATTTGTAAGAGTGAAGCAAGGGCTCCGCGTATATACGGACTTCCGAACATTCACAAGGATAATGTCCCATTGGGACCTATCTTTAGTACCATCGATTCACCAACATACGACTTAGCCAAAGTTTTAACAACTATGTTGAGACCTCATGTGGGAAACACGGACACTTTCGTCAAGGACTCTACTCAGTTTGTAGAAAAACTGCAGAACATCCAGTTGGGACCGAATGACCGACTCGTTAGTTTTGATGTTGTGTCTTTGTTCACACTAGTTCCCATCAGGGAATCGCTTAACTACGTGTCTGTGTTATTCCCGAATGACATAACAAAGCTCTTCGAACTTTGCCTATCATCCAGCTATTTTCAGAGGAAAGGCGAATTCTATGAGCAAATAGACGGATGCGCCATGGGAAACCCTCTAAGTCCTGCAATTGCAAATTTCTTCATGGAGAAATTCGAACAAAGTGCAATTGAAGCGGCAAATTAGAGACCATCCACATGGCTACGTTATGTGGATGATACTTTTGTCGTCTAGAGTCATGGACTTGAAGAATTGGATGCTTTCCTATCCCATCTTAACAGTAGGCACCCAAATATTCAATTCACTATGGAAATTGAAAAGGATGGTGCTCTACCCTTTATAGACGTCTTGGTTACTAGAAAGCCTAATGGAAAGCTAGGACATAGGGTTTATAGAAAACCAACCCACACTGACAGGTATCTACACAAGCAGTCCAATCATCATCCTCAACAGAAACGAGGAGTTATAAAAAACACTCGTAGATAGAGCCCGACGATTGTGCGAGCCGGAATTTCTGGAAGATGAACTTGAACATCTACAGCATGCATGATGATAACACATCACAACTCACCCCCAATGGAAGAGCCATCTTACCATATATCCCCAAGGTCACCGATAGAATTGGTAGAATACTAAAGGGCCACAATATAGAGACTGTCTATAAGCCAACTCAAAAACTTGGCCAAATGATCAGAACTACCAAAGACAAAGTCGACCCACTCTCCCAACCCGGTATTTACAGGATACCTTGTGACTGCGGCAAAGTCTACATTGGTACAACGAAGCGAAGTATCAATACGAGAATTAAGGAGCATGAACGATGCTGTCGACTCAATCAGACAGAAAAATCCGCACTAGCGGAACATGCTCTGACAGATGGACACAATATTGTTTTCTCAAAGGCAGAAGCTATTTCAAACATCAAAAGTTTCTATCCTAGGATGAACCTGGAAGCCATTGAGATATATAAACATAAGAACAATATGAACAGAAGGGAAGACACCCCTTTGGTACATAGCGCATGGTTGCCGGTGTTGGAAAAGACCAAAATCAAGCCAATACAAAGTGGAAGCGATAGACCAATCAACATCGCGCGCGTAAACCCACTACCTTCTCCCGCCAATGATCAGGGTATAAGTGGGGCCAACGGATCGAATCCAGCATCACTTTCGGAAATTCAGCGGTCGAGTTACAATCTAAGACCAAGAATCCTCTGAAGATGCCTACCGCAGTTGTGGGCGAAACGTTAGGTGAAATAATTCCTAATAGACCACGGCCAATAAGCCCGGAAGACTCTTTTAATGTCACTAATTGATGTGTTCTTAATTGCTTCTCAAGGAAAGGCAGCAATAGGAACATACATTTCCATCAATTTACAAAGAAAGGTTATATTAGTCGAGGACTGAAAAAAACGTTTTTTGCAGAAATTACGCAAAGGAGGACTATGTTACGTTTAATAACATTCTCCTAGAAGAGACAAAGATGGCGGTTACTTGCAGTAAATGTTCTAAAACAATTAGTAGAAATGATGAGTCTATTACTTGCTCTGTTAATGGTTCTCATATATATCATGTCGAATGTGCCAGAGTTTCCAAGGAAACTTTGGTTCAGGCGGAAAAACAAGGCGTTCTGAAGAAATGGAACTGCAATTCTTGCTCAGCTAACATAACCTCACACTTGAATATTTCGGATCAAAACCAGTCCACATTCAGGTCTTTGATTGGGGAGGAGATGAAAAAGACGATGGAAACCTTACTCTTTCCAATTCTTGAAACTATGAGGGCTGAAATAACACATTTGAAGAAGGAAGTTTCTGCCCTTTCTACTGAAAACAAGGAACTACACGCTTTGCTTAGTGGTTATCTGAAGGATTCACATCAAACACATAAAATGAAACATGGAACTAAATTAGATGATACTCACTCTACTGCAGTTCATTCTGAAGGAAAATTATCAAACATCGACAGGATGATACAAAACAACAATACTGAAGTAAATAAGGCTGAATCTACCTCAATTAAAAAAGCGTCTCGCGTGTAGCATCCCAACTAATTTCAAATGAATCTGCTGACGAAGCATTTACGTTGGTTGAGAGCAGAAAGAAAACTAGACGTTCAACTAAAAGAATTATTGGAATAGGGAAAGGTGAAAAAATCACGATAAAAAGTGCACCAAAATATGGTCATCTACATGTATGTAAGTTACATCCAACCTTGGGAACTCAAGATCTGACTACCTATCTAAATGAAAATGGTTTTGAAGAAGTAAAGTGCGAAAAGCTAGAATCTAATAGACCTGAAGAATATTCGTCATTCAAGATCTCTGTGCCGGAAAGTGACTTCAAGAAAATTAAAGATCCTGAAATTTGGCCAGAAGGCGCATGCATAAATAATTTTTTATTTCGACTTGCCCGCCGAAATGTAAAAATTTAAACACTAGAGATTGTATTCTAGTACATCAGAATGTTCAGTCTATAGGAAACTGTTTGAACAGACTTGAAGTGTTTGTAAACAATACTCGCGCTGACTTCGTGGCTGTCACTGAGCACTGGAAGAGTGAAGATGAACTACCGGCATATGTCATTCAAGGATGGAAACTGATGTCTTACTTCTGTCGTCCGAGTGGGGGCCACGGAGGTAGTGCAATATACTGCAGAGCTGTCGTCCGAGTGGGGGCCACGGAGGTAGTGCAATATACTGCAGAGCTAATATTTCTTGTAAACAGCGAACCGATTTAACCTCACTTAGTGTTATTTAGTGTTTTGAATGCTCTGCAGTGGAAGTACAGTTGGGATCGTCAAAGTACGTGATAGTATGTATTTACCACCCGCCAACTGGTAATAATGAATTATTTTTTGAAAATCTAAATAAACTTCTCAATGAACTAACACTGGAGGGTAAAAAATATATCTTAGCGGGAGATTATAATATTGATTTACTCTCCCAAACGAAAGAAAGTAGAACGTTTTTTTCACTCATCGAAGGATTTGATGCTAGATTTACTTTGAATGAACCGACACGCATCACATCAACATCGTCCACTTGCATTGACAAGATTATAACTAATTTGGAAAGTGGAGAAGCAAGTATAGTTTTATCCCATCTTTCAGACCATACTGCTCAGAAGTTCTCTTTCCGCTGTTCATCTGGGAGAATGGAAGAGGGAAGAAAACGTATACGTCTGATGAATGAGCAAAATGTCGCAATTTTTCTTAATTCGTTAGCAATTATAGATTGGTGTAATATAATCGTACCAAACATTTCTGCTGATCTTCAGTGGGATCAGTTCTTCGCGGTTTACAGAGCTCATTTTGAACAGGCATTTCCGGTAGTTTGGACCAGGATGAGTGAAGGTAGGCCAATAAATTTTACTGCAGAATCTGATGAGTTGAGGGGTTTGAAAAACAATCTGAACATTCTATACACTATTTCTTATCATAAAAGTGAGTATATGGATCTTTATAAAAAAACAAAAACTAATTATGAGATACTCTTAAAAAAACTGAAACAAGAACATTTTTACAAAATAATAACTAACTCGCATAACAAACCTAAGAAAGTATGGGAAATAGTCAATCACCTGACCAGTAGGGGTAATAAAACTGACGATAAAATTATAACAAAAAATCCCCAACATCTAGCTGAAGATTTCAACGATTACTTCATCAATGTTGCCAGAAAACTAACGCAAAATTCTCACACAAAAAAAACATTTCAACCTCCTGAAAATCGGGGCAACGTTAAATCATTTTTCGTTTTTGAAGTGACTGAGGATGAAGTTGTAAACACTGTAAAAAATATGAAAAACAAAACCTCATTCGGCTATGATGAAATACCTATGACTATTATCAAAAGGTCAATTCATTTGATAGCCAAACCACTGTCTGAGATCATTTATGCTTGTTTCACGCAGGGAGTATTTCCGGATTCTCTGAAGACATCAATAGTGAAACCTATTTATAAGAAAGGTGACGTCAACGATATTGGGAATTATAGACCGATTAGTCTCTTGACCGCGTTCTGTAAAATTGTAGAGAAAATTCTCTCAGTGAGAATAATCAAGTTTCTACGCAAATTTAATATCTTTGCGAATAATCAACATGGCTTTCTTAAAGGCAAGAACACAGAGACCGCAATATTTGAAATGGTCAATAAAATAATATCAGAATTAGAGAATGGTAATCCCTCAATTGGTTTATTCTTGGACCTCAGCAAGGCATTTGACTGTGTCAGCCATGACTTGCTGCTGGAGAAGCTATTCCACTATGGGATCAGAGACAAACAACTGGAGCTGATCCGGAGCTATTTGAGAGGCGGGGTTCAGAAAGTAAAGATTGAGCTGAATGGTACTGACTACTTCTCGACTGGACAGATAGTAGAGATGGGGGTTCCCCAGGGAAGCATTCTTGGTCCCCTACTATTTCTCTTGTACATAAATGACCTTCCTGATTGTGTTAGGAACTGTCTGCTTTTAATGTTTGTGGATGACACGAACATCATAGTGTCTAGAAAACGGTTGGATGAGGCAGTTAATGATATCAAGGATGAATATGAAAATTTCATAAAATGGTGTGAGAATAACCAAATAATTGTGAATTCGGAGAAGACAGAGTGTGTTATATTTTCGACACATCATTCCAAACTGACGTTTCCTAATAGTATATCTCTGGATGGTGGAGAAATGATGTTGCAGTCTGCAACCAACTTTCTCGGTGTTATCCTTGATAGCCGTATGAACTGGAGCCCTCAGGTGTTGAATATGAGAAGAAAACTGAACTCTGTTGTCTATACAATGAGAGTATTGTCGAGGAGAGTAGACTCATCCGTTCTCAGGGTAGTATATTATGCTAACTTTCAATCTCTCCTTCAATACGGGTTAATGATATGGGGAAATGCTTCTGAGGCATCTGAGATTTTTACCGTACAGAAATCTGCGCTACGTATCATCAATAACATGGGATACAGAGACTCCTGCCGCGGTGTTTTTCGGAGGAATGGAATACTCACATTGACGGGGTTGTACGTGAAAAAGTGCTTACTGTTCTTTCGGCAGCAAAGTTCTTATTTCGAAGATTTCAGAAATACTAACATGACTAGGAAAATGATTCCTTTTCATTTTCCCCAACATTCTTTAACGTTAACTGAGAAGAATGTCAAGTACATGTGCCTGAAATTGTATAACTGCCTACCAAGAAAGCTTCAACAAATTGAAAATGTCCAAAAAGTTCGAAAGCGAGATATCAAACTTTCTAATTGAATCTGAACCTTATGATATTCAAGAATATCTTGATCACTGTAAGCGTAAAGGTTAGCTGATCTGTGTTAGCTCTGTATTTGTTTTCTGACATGTTCTTCTTCATGTACCTTGTACATTGATTTTTTGAATAAAGATATTTGATTTGATTTGAATAAGGTAGTTTGTTTGCTTCATTTTGATTATCTTGCTACAGGTAAATGATTTTTTTAAATATTTTCAATGACTTTTTCATCTTTCCAGGTCAACATTACAGCATATGATATGAAGGTTCCCTAACTGAAGGCATTGTAAAATATATGTTTCTTTATACAATGCTGAAGGCTTATGCTGTTTCTTCCTAAAATTTACCAGAGATTCAACAGAAAAAAAAATCAATAGGCTTACCATGGCTCAGCGCAAATTGAGGATGGAAAGACAAAATTCACTTAGGGAAAAACATTTAATTCCTCAACAAAATGTGAGGCCATTCATTGATTCTCATGATTTCGAAAGTAATGAGGAAATTGAACAACACAAAACAATGGAAATGTCATATTTAATGAAAGATGAACGGTCTGTTGTTGATGCACTGACGAACCTACAATTTGTTGTAAATGAAAATTCAGAGGAATTATTAAAGAATGAGTAGATTCAAGTGAACAGTGGTAATTTAATGTGGAATTTTGCAAAAGCATCAAAATGAGAAGCAGTTGAACTCATTGACAAGAATTCTAAATTTTAAAATGCTTCATGATTTTATTAGGTTAGTTTCAGAGATATGCCTAAATTGCCCTAAATGAAAGACAACTTACGCTGACTAGTAAGGAATGAGTACTTTTTTTGTTTCTATTTGTCAGCATTTTGTTTCAGTTCACTTTGGCTTTGCAATGACATTGTTCCTGAGTTTCTGGTATCGATATTTCTATCTTCTATTATATTTATCGGTAAATGTAAGTAGAATATCAAATTTTCCAATGTAAATGAATATTCTATTCATATTTGATTGTTATCTTCATATTGTGTGATAAAAAAATTGGACAATTTCCCTGTTGCTGAAACGCAAATAAAGACTAGAAAGAATTTCAGAATCTTTTATTCATTTTCAAAAATAAAACATGCAATAAATGATCAAAATAACAAAATAAAGTCTTCTCAATCATATTTTGTGGGAAATTTTCATTGAAAAGAACACCTTCAAAAATGTATAAACAATGAAGTCGCAGGATTCAAAAGACTCATTCCTAGTTGAACCTATGCGTAGTATGAATAATTCTGCTTCAATTGAATACCACTTGGAAGTAGTGGCATTTATTGACGAATTATGCAGAAGAAGCACACAAATACATTGTAGCTCGATAATTTTGGGAGACAGGCATCAACAGCGTAGTCTCTTGTATTGCCGAATTGTGGTGAAAAGAAAGAATGAAGTTAATAATTTACCAATCTTTCGTTTTTTTCGTTCTACTACCTTCGAATAAACCCGATATTGTGTGATACATATTCATTTGATCGTACTGATTGTTCTTATAAGTAATTTAAAAATCTGTGCATCATTCATGGCAAAAACGAATTGGTTCACCTCAATTCACTTCACTCGATGTCCATAAACACACACCATCTCAAAAAGTCTTTAAATCTCTCCAATAAATAAAAATCCAGTCATTTCATTCACAAATTAACTAAATTATTCAAATATCCAGTTGACATTCGAAAATTTTCAAACAAATCGCCTAGCGCCACCCAGGCTGGTGGCGAAATAACGAACCTAGAAAACAAGTAATTGCTTACAACTCGCAGCGCCCTCAACGGTAGTTGGAATCGCCAATACGCTATGCCTTATGGTTCGTGTCATTTTTTTGAGAAGAAGAAGAAATAAGAAGAATTTGAGAATGTAACAGTTGGGGTTCGATGGTCTATATTTACCTATTTTGTATATTTTGTAATAATATAACATATAACCTACTCCCTACTCGAATCCTTTTCGAATAAACCTACCACCGTTTGTGTTTTGTGCTACCAACGAAGTAAGTTGTATTGTATTTCTTTTCCTGTTCTCTATTTTTTGTAGTGTTAATATAATTCAAGATAGAAATTATTCACACGAAAAGTGGTCCAAGCGAGAGGCTATCTCAAGTGAACATAAATGCTTATATAATAATATTTACAATAGAGCTAGAAGCAATGGAAAAGTACAACCTTTCAAAATCTAAACGTGCGATCGCTAAATGATCAATAACCACAGTAAAGAAATGGTTAAATGGGGAAGCAAATAAAGAAGATGAACTAATGCTAGCCAAGAAACAAAAGGCCCTCTTAGCAGCTGCAGAAGACTACACCATGTGCCAAAACGGTATTGAATAACTGGAGGACTTCCGAACGTTTGACACTGAAGGCAGGGAGAACATAGAGCACAAGTTAGATGAGCTGGAAGTGAGGTTTGAACAACTTTTGCTTAAATTCAAAGATGAAAGCCCCTCAGGCTCCATAAATGTCATGTCTCAAATTAAATTGCCAGAAATAAAAATGACCACATTCAATGGGAATCCTACTGAATGGACCTAATTTATTCAATTATTTGAGTCCTTGATAACAAGTAATGCTTTGAGTGATATATAGAGGCTGATGTATCTAAAATCATTCCTGAAGAGTCGAAAACCTTCAGTTGACTCATGCAAATTTCGCCATTGCCATAAAACTGTTGAGAGGAGGGTATGGGAGCAAACTTTCAGTAATTAAGTCTCATGTATTTTCTCTGTTAGATATCGAACCTTTGAGTAAATGTAGTGCTAGAGGTTTGAGAAATTTAGTGACCCATCTCAGAAAAAATTGGGATGTATCAAAATAATTTGCGCTGTACGCTGTATAACCCAAAATAACGTGTCAACTCCCGCAATTGAAAATGATCACAAAACATTTGAACATTCCTTTGGAACTAACAATGAGTGATACGTCCTATTATATCCCTGCTGACATAGACATGTTAATCGGGGCAGACTTGTACTATGACCTCTCAAAAAATGAAGTGGTTAAGTTAGTAAAAAACCTTCCTGTCCTTCAAAATAAATTCCTCGGTTGGATAATCGCAGGAAATGTACCTGTCAATCACAATAGCCAGAAAAAAAGCTGCATCCCATTGGTAACGATAACATTGAATCTGTATCTTTGTCAATTTAAAATGATTCATCTCTTCAAGATTTAGTTGAGAGATTTTGGCAGGTGGAAGTAATACAAAATGAACAAATTTTATCTCCGGATGAGGCAATGGCTGAAGAAATATTTGTCTCAACGATGCAAATTTTACCAAATGGTGCTTTTCAAGTAAAGTTACCTTTGAAATCTTCTTATGAGTTTTCAAAATTGGGAGATTCCTTTGTTATAGCAAAAAGAAAATTTCAACTTCTTGAAACAAAATTCCTAAAAATACAACAATTTTCATAACATGTATAGGGACTTTATAAGGGAATATGTAGAGTTAGGTCATGGAAAAATAACACCACTGGAATGAAAGGATTCTTTAGGTGGAGACACGTGATTCCTTCCACATCATTCAGTTATTAGGAAATGTGCAACAACAACAAAAATTCGCGTGGTTTTTGATGGCGCAAGTTAATCTTCTTTGGGTTACTCTCTCAATGATGTTTTGTTGAAGGGGTTTCCAAGTACAACCATATTTGTATCATATTGTGTCGCTTCAGATCGTTCGAGTATGTACTTACTTCAACCGGTGTGAACTTGGCAGACTGTTTCCAGCGGCCAGTTTGACGAAATCACCCGAACGGCGGGATCAGTGGCGTGCAGGTCGATCGAAAATTATTAACTGAAATCTGTTAAAATTCGATATCTCGGAGAATATATGTTAGAGCATATTGGTATTTCGCGTGCTAAATTATATTACCAATATCGATATTATCAGAAGACGATCGACTTCCCGTGGGAGCACGGGCTTGTTTTTTCGATCCTTAACATTGAAAAATTTATATCTCGGAAACTATTCTTCGAAACACATACAGATTTTGCATGTGGGTTAATCATATCGATACTAATTACCACTGAAAAAATGATCGACTTCCCGTGGGACGAAGGGGTTGTTTTTTCAACCCTTAACATTAAAAAATTCATATCTCTGAAACTATTCTTCGGAACACAAACAGATTTTGCATATGGGTTAATCATATCGATACTAATTACCACTGAAAAAATGATTGACTTCCCGTGGGACGAAGGGGTTGTTTTTTCATCCTCAACATTGAAAAATTCATATCTCGGAAACTATTCTTCGGAACATACAGATTTTGCATGTGGGTTATGATTAACCCACATGCAAAATCGATATGATTATCGATACCAATTACCACTGAAAAAATTATCGACTTCCCGTGGGACGAAAGGATTGTTTTTTCAATCCTCAACATTAAAAATTCATATCTCGGAAACTATTCTTCGGAACACATACAGATTTTGCATGTGGGTTAATCATATCGATACTGATAACCACTGAAAAAATTATCGACTTCCCGTGGGACGAAGGGGTTGATTTTCCAACCCTTAACTTTGAAAATTTTATATCTTCCAAACTATTCTTCGGAACACAAACAGATTTTGCAAGTGGGTTAATCATATCGATACTAATTACCACTGAAAAAATTATCGACTTCCCGTGGGACGATGGGTTGTTTTTTCAACCCTCAACATTGAAAAATTCATATCTCGGAAACTATTCTTCGGAACACATACAGATTTTGCATGTTGGTTAATCATATCGATACTAATTACCACTGAAAAAATTATTGACTTCCCGTGGGACGAAGGGGTTGTTTTTTCAACCCTCAACATTAAAAAATTCATATCTCGGAAACTATTCTTCGGAAAACATACAGATTTTGCATGTTGGTTAATCATATCGATACTAATTTCCACTGAAAAAATGATTGACTTCCCGTGGGACGAAGGGGTTGTTTTTTCATCCTCAACATTGAAAAATTCATATCTCGGAAACTATTCTTCGGAACTCAAACAGATTTTGCATGTTGGTTAATCATATCGATACTAATTACCACTGAAATAATGACCGACTTCCCGTGGGACGAAGGGGTTGATTTTTCAACCCTTAACTTTGAAAATTTTATATCTTCCAAACTATTCTTCGGAACACAAACAGATTTTGCATGTGGGTTAATCATATCGAAACTAATTACCACTGAAAAAATTATCGACTTCCCGTGGGACGAAGGGGTTATTTTTTCAACCCATAACATTGAAAAATTCATATATCGGAAAGTATTCCTCGGAACACATACAGATTTTGCATGTTGGTTAATCATTACCAATAATTACCACTGAAAAAATGATCGACTTCCCGTGGGACGAAGGGGTTGTTTTTTCAACCCACAACATTAAAAAATTCATATCTCGAAAACTATTCTTCGGAACACTTACAGATTTTGCATGTGGGTAAATCATATCGATACTAATTACCACTGAAAAAATGATTGACTTCCCGTGGGACGAAGGGGTTGTTTTTTCATCCTCAACATTGAAAAATTCATATCTCGGAAACTATTCTTCGGAACACATACAGATTTTGCATATGGGTTAATCATATCGATACCAATTACCACTGAAAAAATTATCGACTTCCCGTGGGACGAAAGGATTGTTTTTTCAATCCTCAACATTAAAAAATTCATATCTCGGAAACTATTCTTCGGAACACATACAGATTTTGCATGTGGGTTAATCATATCGATACTGATAACCACTGAAAAAATGATCGACTTCCCGTGGGACGAAGGGGTTGCTTTTCCAACCCTTAACTTTGAAAATTTTATATCTTCCAAACTATTCTTCGGAACACTTACAGATTTTGCATGTGGGTAAATCATATCGATACTAATTACCACTGAAAAAATTATCGACATCCCGTGGGACGAAGGGGTTGTTTTTTCAACCCTTAACATTAAAAAATTCATATCTCGGAAACTATTCTTCGGAACACATACAGATTTTGCATGTGGGTTAATCATATCGATACCGATTACCACTGAAATAATGATCGACTTCCTGTGGGACGAAGGGGTTGATTTTTCAACTCTTAACATTGAAAAATTCATATCTCGGAAACTATTCTTCGGAACACTTACAGATTTTGCATGTGGGTAAATCATATCGGTACTAATTACCACTGAAAAAATTATCGATTTTACGTGGGACGAAGGGATTGTTTTTTCAATCCTTAACATTGAAAAATTCATATCTCGGAAACTATTCTTCGGAACACTTACAGATTTTGCATGTGGGTTAATCGTATCGATACCGATTACCACTGAAATAATGATCGACTTCCTGTGGGACGAAGGGGTTGATTTTTCAACCCTTAACTTTGAAAATTTTATATCTTCCAAACTATTCTTCGGAACATACATATCGATACTTCCCACGAGAAGTCAATAATTTTCTGAGTGGTTATTAGTGTCGATATGATTAACCCACATGCAAAATCTGTATGTGTTGCGAAGAATAGTTTCCGAGATATGAATTTTTCAATGTTAGGGGTTGAACGAACAACCCCTCCGTCCCACGGGAAGTCGATCATATTTTCAGTGGTAATTAGTATCGATATGATTAACCCACATGCAAAATCTGTATGTGTTCCGAAGAATAGTTTCCGAGATATGAATATTTCAATGTTGAGGGTTGAAAAAACAACCCCTTCGAAGTCTATTATTTTTTCAGTGGTAATTGGTATCGATGTGATTAACCGACATGCAAAATCTGTATGTGTTCCGAAGAGTAGTTTGCGGGATATGAATTTTTAATGTTAAGGTTTGAAAAAACAACCCCTTCATCCCACGGGAAGTCGATCATTTATTCAGTGGTAATTAGTATCGATATGATTAACCCACATGCAAAATCTGTATGTGTTCGGAAGAATAGTTTCCGAGATATAAATTTCCCAATGTTAAGGATTGAAGGCCAGTCAAGCTTCTGAATCGCAAGTAATTAGCAACAGCGTAATTTTTTGATATGTTGTTGGGGACGGTAAAACATGATGGTATAAAATTTTTCTACCCTCTGGGGGAACGCTAGGGGTTAAAAGGGGCGAAAAAGGTTTTTTGTTCATAACTTCGGGAAAAAAATTGTTCGTGGGTAGAAATTTTGGGATATGGTGTAATATATAATTATCAATCTTGTATAAAAATTTCCACCTTTTTTGTTCGGTGCAAAATTTGTTATGAATGAAAAAGTACAATTTCTGAAATAACACTGGTAAAAAAATTCTGACAAGGTGGAAAAGTTAATACAAAGTTGTTAATAATAGGATCATTCAGTTACTGAAGTTTCCACCTTTTTTGACCAGTGGAAAAGCTGAAAGCAGCCACGAGATTGCCTCGGAGCCTATCGAGGCGTTCGGCGCGCGATCAGGGGATCGCAATGAAGACTCAGGTACTAAAATGGCATGGAGAACCCGAAAATGTTATGCTACGTAATAATTTCGCTCGAGCGGGATTGAACAGTCTCTGCGCCGTTCCCAATCATTTGAAGGAATAAATATCGAATAGATCAATGTGATTCCGGGAATATTTCAGTGAATATACAAAAATACATACTCATTTTTCTTTCAAGTATCAAATAAAGCGTATTGAATATTTGCGTTTTGTACGCATATTTTTTCAGTAAGCTATATGAAAATATTCAATCACTGGATTCATCATACAAAAATTTTAAGAAATTATTACATATGAAAAAAACAACTTTTATTTCAGTTTTGACAACGTATCAACAATTAACCAACTTCTTCGCTATTCGATATTCTCCTTTTTTCCTCGTGGAAGGTCCAGGTGAACTGGAATCGTCCAGCGGTCCGTCATTCTGAGGTCCTTCAAGGGTTTTTTCCTCATCTGGTTCTGCCTCGATGTCTTCAGAATCAAGAAACTCATCTTGCGGTTCACCAAATTGATCATTTTCGGCATTGAAGATGCTTTTTTGAACTGATTCTATCTCTTATTCTTAGTTTTTGCTCCTGAAAAATATTCTGTTTTCTTGTGTTATAACATGTTTGGTTTATCTATGGGAGATGATTGCCTTTCATTGGGGTCCCGTAGCGGTCTTCCAAACATCTGATGTGCCGAAAAATCATCACCTGGAAGGTCGTTTCTGGTTTGAAAAAACCCTCACGACCAGAAAGCAACAATTTGTGGATTTTAAATTTGAATATCGAAGGAATTTCGAAAGGAAAGTGTGATTACGTCTCCAAATTAGCTGATGAACATGGTATCAAAGAGATTATTCTGCAAGAAACCCACACGGCAACAGAAAAAAAATCCTCGTGAAAGAGGACAGTTGAAAGGTTATGTATTAATTGATTTTTTACAAGTTTAGCATGTTATGTTGAAAAATTATCAGTTTCGTAACATTCAACAGATTCGGAAAGGGAAAATTGATGGAGTTTTTTTTCATTTCTTTCAAATTTTGTGACATTTCTGTAATAAATATTTATAAACCTCCGAACATTATTTGGCCAAGAAATCTTAATGTTGATGTTTTTTAAAGCAGCATTTTTAAAGTAGAATGCATTTCCAAAATGCATTCGATTTATTCTGAATAATCGGTTTCTTTTCTGCCTTTGTCTTTTTTCATTTCAGATTAAGAATTACGAGTCGTTTTGGAAAGAATCTGTGTATCCGAGCCCATCGACGGATAACATGAAGATGCTCACACTGATGTCTTTCAAGATTTTCCTGATATTTGATATTTTATGTTATTTTGTTTACGGGGAGGCAGTGGCGTAGTGAGGGGGGTGCAAGGGGGGGCATCATGCCCCGGGCGCTACTCATATAGGGGCGCCAAATGGTTGGCACACCAAAAAAATTGCTGGATTAAGTAGGAGCTACTGCAGCTAAACAAGATTCAATCGTTGTGACAAATTTTGGAATTATTGAAAACATATACATATTTGTTTTCCTCACATTCAACGTTACGATGGAAAAATTTTGAAAATGCTGTGAAAAAATTGTCAAACGTGAATCTGAGACACAATGGAGCGCCACAATATAAGCGGTTAGGGTTATTGTCGATGAGCTAGAGAATAAAGAAGAACTTTTAGAAAAACTAGCAGAAGATACTACTACAAGTGATTACAGAAGTGAAGCTAGAAATCTATTACAAATTATACTTACTTTTAATTTCATAACTTTTGTTCATTTCTGATTTGAAATCTTCAGGAGGATTGATCATGTAATGCTCAGGTTGCAAGGTCTTAGATTCAATTTTAGAAAAGCGTTTCATGATCTTAGCGACTGAACTAGCCGAAATTTGGGACAATCCCTGTAAAGAGGTCACTCTGTGAAAAATGGGATATTGATATAACGTGTGATAAAACTCTGCAAAATACCCAGAAAATTGATAATTAGTTAGAGCTGTTGTTTTTATCCGAGCATGAGATTTCTCGCGTTATGAAGAGCATTCTTGATCGTCTCCAACAAGATATATTCACGATTAAAAGTGAATCTTATATAAAATTTGGATTTTTACTAGATATTGAAAATTCATAATAAGGATAATGTTGACAAGGACCTTGAAGAAAATTTTAAAAGTTTGGGTGAATTTTATAATACTGATTTCAACAGAATATACTTCTTCAACGAATTAAGTGATTGCAGAATGTAACTTTGCACTAGAAAAGAAATTGAACCTTGAACTCCCTTGGAATTTCTGAATTTTATAATCTCGTATGAAGAAGATGTTTTTCCAAACCTGAAAGTTCCACTTCGAATACTCCTGACTCTCTCAGTTTCAATTGCTAGCTGCACGATTAATACAAATTACTTCTGACATATCTACGATCAACGATGGGACAAGATCAAGTGTGGAAGAAGAAAATTTTGAAATGATAAACTTAGATGAGATTATTAATGAATTTGATTCATCAAAAGCAAGGAAATTTAAACAAAGTAATATTAATATTATATTAATGTAGGTACTACTCGTACATTCTTATTATTATTAAATTTCTATCTCCTTAAAGATAATGAATATTAATTTTTTTATAGTACTGAAACTGTGTTCCTTTTGATATTTCTTCATAAATATATAAAATGAATGGAAAGTATATCTTGAAGTAATTCTAGATGATCACGTACATCATATATCTATTCTTGTTTTCTCTACTACATTTTTGGTCCAAAAATTAAAGCCTTGCTTGAGCCTATGACTTTTTTTTATCTCACTTCATTCATTTGGTAATTCGCGAGTATATTTCACATTAATATAATATTTTATGTCTTTATGGATTTAGAAGGGGGGGGCGCTAACAAGGTTTTGTGCCCCGGGCGCGAGTTGAGCTCGCTACGCCACTGCGGGGAGGCAGGTTTTTTCGGCTGAGGTTTTTTCCCCTGGCTGTATAGTATCGCATGATACTAGTGTTGATAGTATCGTATGATTCTATAGTATCATACAAAGAATGTTATGATACCCCGTTCTTTTTTTACCTCAGCTTTAGGTACTTTTTGTTTCAACATTTAATGTATTATTTTAGCTCTCTTTTTCATAAGAATATATATATATATATATATATATATATATATATATATATATATATACAGGGTGAGTCGGGAGGAACGGACCAAACTTCAGGTGTGTATTCTATAGCTCGAAATAATATAAAAAAACTCATATGTTGTTATCCGATTTTCATTTGTTCTCAAACTACAGCGTCATTATAAGAAACAACATTTTCTATATTAAAATAGTTTCATTTATAGCATTATTTTAATAAATGCACGAAAATCCCGCCATTTACATTCGTCTGTGCAGGGCTCTCGATGCTTTTCTGATTGATTCGTGATTTTCTTTAAAAAGAAATGCCGTATTTCTAATGCGTCGAATTAGAGCATCCCGACCACAGCGACCAATCCATAGTCCGAGAAACTCTTGATCTGAATATTGGTTGACCTTATTTAAATATTCTAATTACCCTATAGTTTGAAAACAAATGAGAATCGGATAACAACATATGAGTTTTTTGGAATTATTTCGATCTGCAGAATACACACCTGAAGTTTGGTCCGTTCCTCCCGACTCACCCTGTATATATATCTCAATATCATCCTCCATTTCATCAATTTCAATAAGCTTGGCGTTTGTACACGTTTGTCCATGACAAGAGTAGCGAATTTCGGAGCATTTTAGTCCTGCAGTGTTGTCAATATCGGACTTAGCCCATTGGGATCTCGTTTCCAGCCCCATAATGTAGCTGGTTCGTTTCGCCCTATAAATGATTAATAACGTTAAAACAGATATTGTTAACAAGCAGTCAAAGAAAAATGAAAAAAAAAAACTTCTTTAGGTAATAAGGTTCAATTAGATCTCAACTCACCCATCCACTGATGGACCTGATGGTAAACGCGATACGAATGTTGTGCTCCGGCTGCTTTGGTACGTGGTAATCCAGCAATGTTGAATTTGCTCTTTGTTATAGAACGTGAGAATCCTTCGTACCGTAGGTCGTCCAAGCATTTGAGCGATTTCCCTCCATACATTCTAGCTATGATTTTTTCTCCGGCATCGGCAATGATGACTGGGTCTGCGTTGGCAATCTTGAAGCAGTCGAGGGCTGGACGGATGTCTTCATGTTTGGCAACAAGGGACGTCAATCCTTTTTTTCCTCGATTGGAAAGAGATGAGGTTGTATCACATCCAGTAAACGCGTGGCACGTCAGAATGTACGGTCTTAAAGTTTTGTCTTTCAGACTGTCACTGGAATGAATATACATGTTTCGAGGACTTTCCCTTTCCGGGCTTCATAAAGTAGACATAGCGTTTCATTTCTTCTGCGCCAGTTAATACAACGAGCAAGTCGACATCTTCTCCTTCAATGACGACTTTCTCGTAGACTGAAGATAGATTCAGAGCAGTTGCAACGATCAATGTATCAGCATCTTCGTTGCACTGTATAGCATTGTATCCAATATGTTGCAGTTTTGACATCAACAAATTTATTAATCTGGCCTTGTTCTTGTCGTTTGACGGAAACTTCTCTTGGCTTGTTGTTGATGGCATGGATTCGTCTATAAACACATCAACTGAGAGAGTTTTCATTCGACTTACCCGTCAAAAACAACGGTGACACGATCGCCATAATGTTTCCGAATATAGTTACTGTATGTTTTGCAAATTTCACCGTACACGTCGCCACTCCGACATATAACTTTATGTAGCAAGTGACCACCATCGATAACATATTGTACATCCCCTGAAGTCACATTGTCGTCAGTTGGACTGAACAGATCAGAAAGAACAGATTTTTTGCTCTTTCGCATGCCACTTTCATCGAAAAGAGATAGAGGGTAAGAAGCGAGCTCATAAGCGAAGAAACCTCGAAGTTGCTGCTGAGATTCCTTGGTAAAAGAAATCCGTTGGAACCTTGGTCCTCGATATTTAAAATTTCAAATGCTTTGGAAAAATCGGGTATCGTAAAAATATAAGTTTACAATATGACTAGCGATAACAAATCTTGGAACCATATACAGAGGCAATATGAGTATTTCGTAGCATATTATTTTCGGGTTCTCCAAGCCATTTCTATACCTGAGTCTTCATCGCGATCCCCTGATCGCGCGCCGAACGCCTCGATAGGCTCCGAGGCAATCTCGTGGCTGCTTTCAGCTTTTCCACTGGTCAAAAAAGGTAGAAACTTCAGTAACTGAATGATCTTATTATAAACAACTTTGTATTAACTTTCCTACCTTGTCAGAATTTTTTTACCAGTGTTATTTCAAAAATTGTACTTTTTCATTAATAAAAAATTTTGCACCGAACAAAAAAGGTGGAAATTTTTATACAAGATTGATAATTATTTATTACACCATTCTTCAAAATTTCTACCCACGAACAATTTTTTTCCCGAAGTTATGAACAAAAAACCTTTTTCGCCCCTTTTAACCCCTAGCGTTCCCCCAGAGGGTAGAAAAATTTTATACCATCATGTTTTACCGTCCCCAACAACATATCAAAAAATTACGCTGCTGCTAATTACTTGCGATTCAGAGGCTTTATTGACTGGCCTAAATATCGATATTAGAAATATAATTTAGCACACAAAATACCAATATGCTCTAACATATATCCTCCGAGATATCGAATTTTAACAGATTTCAGTTACTAATTTTCGATCGACCGCACGCCACTGATCCCGCCGTTCAGGTGCTTTCGTCAAACTGGCCGCTGGAAACAGTCTGTCAAGTTCACACCGGTCCTACTTCAGACATTGAGAAAATGTATAGACAGATTTACATTGATCTAAATCAGAGATTTCTGCAGAATATTTTGTGGAGAGATTCATCTGATGATGCGTTACAGTGCATAGAACTGCAGATTGTAACATATGGCACAACCAGTGCACCCTTTTTGGCAACTGAAGGAAATTGCAGTTAATCATGCAAATTATCCAATGGCCTGTGATGCGTTGCAAAAGCATCATGAGCATGAAATAAGTCAGTTACAAAAGCAACTGCAGACTCTTTTGACTTCCTATTCTTTCAAATTGCACAAGTGGTGTACAAATATTGTTGATGTACAATCCAAGGGAAAACTTGCATACAGCTTCGCGTTCAACTATGGACAAAACAAAGTTTTGGGGTTGAAATGGGATCCTCAATGTGATGATTTGGGTATCTCACTTCCAACGCAGTTCTCAGGAAAATTACTGACTTAACGAATTATCCTTTCCTTAGTATCTCAATTTTATGATCCATTAGAATTACTCACAGCAGTAACAGTAATTGGAAAAATGATCGTGCAGAAGTTGTGGCTTTTGTGAATAGCTTGGGATGCAAAAATAACTGACCCTGACATAATTAAGGAGTGGTCTGAGTTCAATGATAGTCTCCAGGCACTCACAAAATTGAAAATTCCATGAGTGTGAAAGAAGCAACGGTTTTTACAGCTACGGATTTAGCGTTCAACCGGTGAGCCGTAACTGGTGATCCCACTGCACGGCCGGCAGACTAGTTAGTAAGCGTCTTAAAAAAACATTGAAATATGCTGGAATGGTATCTTATCTTGTGATAATATGTTGTATATGTATTAACTAGGGTTAATAGTAGACTTAATCCATTTTCGCATAAGGTTGGCGGAGGAATAAAAAAGAACTTCTGAAATACATTAATTCTAATTATATTAAGTTCTGTGAAATCCATGAAAGACGTCGCACATGCTGACTAGAGTTTTTGTGTTGATTATGATATGAACAATCATTCCTAATCGATGAAAGTCATTGTCGGGCCGTAGGAGGAGTACAGGGGGAATCTGAAAAATACTGTACTCTTATTATTAAGAGTTCTATGAAAACCAAAAAAGACGTCGCATATGTTGACTTGAGTTTTTGTGTTGATTTTGATATGAACAATCATTACTGATCGATGAAAGTCATTGACGGGCTGTAGGAGCACAGTACAGGGAAAATCTGAAAAATGCTGTACTCTTATTATTCAAAGTTCTCCTGTACTCCTCCTACCGCCCGACAATGAGTTCCATCGACTAGAAATGATTTCTCATATAAAAATCAACACAAAAACCCAAGTCAACATATGCTACAACGTCTTCTCTGGGTTTCATAGAACTTTGAATAATGAGAGTAGAGTATTTTCAGATTCCCCCTGTACTCGACAATGAATTTCATAGATCAGGAATGATTTTTCTTATCAAAATGAACACAAAAACTCAAGTCAGCATATGCGACAACGTCTTTTTTGTTTTCATAGAACTTTTAATAATAAGAGTACAGTATTTTTCAGACTCCCCCTGTACTCCTCCTACGGTCCGGCAATGACCTTCATCGATTAGTTATGATTGTTCATATCATAATCAACACAAAATCTCAAGTCAACATATGCGACAACGTCTTTTTTTGTTTTCATAGAACTTTGAATAATAATAATGAAATTTATTTTCATAATCAATCGTATAAGTTGAAACAAAGAAGAAAACAGGTCAAAATAGGTAATAGGAGTACAGTATTTTTCAGACTCCCCCTGTACTCCTCCTACGGCTCGACAATGACTTTCATCGATTAGGAATGATTGTTCATATCATAATCAACTCAAAGGTTCTTTTTGTTTCAACATTTATTGTATTATTTTAGCTCTCTTATTCAAAAGAATATATATATATATATATATATATATATATATATATATATATATATATATATATATATATATATATATATATAATATTATGTATTTTGGGTTGAAGACACCGTTTTTAAAAACAGTTTTATTTAGGAACAATGAGATGATACAGCAATGATACAATTAAGAGACAGATTATTCTTGAATGACGAATTATTCTTTACTGACAAATTATTCTTCACTGACAAATTATTCTTCACTGACAAATTATTCTTGAATGACAAATTATTCTTGAGAGATATTTTCATATCGCACTAATTTATACCTTCGGTATTACGATGCATTCAACAATGAGATAAGAGACACGTGTGCTTAGTCAGCTAAAGTCAACATGGTCATATTCAGAAGCTAATGAGAATACAATGTATGGAATATATCAGAATACAGGGGGTGTATTACATAATTCCTCCCCCCTTTGGATAAAGGTATCACCTTGATAAGGTGTAGCTTTACGTATTTTAAAATATTTAAATAACAAGTATAAAATAGACAAAAACATAAATATTCCTATAATAATCATAAATGTTGATGCTGGATGGGGTTTCCATATTCGTATATCTTCTAAGTTAACATCGGGGATATCTTCTTCTCGAAATTCTTCTTTCTCCTCTTCTTGGGATTGATTTTGTGGGATTATCGCCGTCTTGGGTAAAATAATGTATTTTTCTTCATTCTTGATAGAAATTGGAAATATTTCTTTTTGGAAATTACTTATAATGCATTTCGATTGGATTATAGCCATCGGTGAAGTAAAGTAGTATTTAGTTTGCTGAGGACATTTTTCTTGAATTTTTATATTATTAATCGAAAGGATGCTTCCATCTTCTAAAGTTTTCAAATTTGATATAGGTATAATTTCTTTTCTGGGACAATTTTCTAAGTGTGTCTTCAATACCGTCTTCATACATTCAGGAGGTTTTGTAAGGGAGTCTTGATCACAAAGGTAGTCTTCTTCGATAGCATGACATTCATCGGTTGACCATTTTAATTCTTCTTTTTGAGTGAGCATATAAGGATTGGTATAAGGAAGGGTAAAGTTGTTCTGAGGGATATAGTAAAACTTGTAAAGATTAAAATTTTCTTCATAAACGGTAGGAATTGATATAAGAAATAATAGAACTTTCTCTTTAAACATTACTTTTGTATGACATAATTGATAATAATCCTTTAAATGGTGCATTGGAATGATTGTGTCATTTTTAATTAGTTCTGCGAATTTTGTATATGGTAAAATAGATTCATGTAGGATATGAAGTCTTGCAAAGCTCACTGCTGTTTGAATTTCATCTAGTATACTTTTAATATCCTTAATTTCAAATGTAAGAAGATGCATGTGTTCAATATGTCTCAATTGCGGTATTGTTTGTAACAATTTAAAATTATCTGCGAATTGTCGAAATTTATCAATATACTTATTTTTCAGATCATTAATTACTGTAGCAATCTGCTTTTGATTTCTCATAAGAGTGTCCTCGTTTCTTGCTATACTTTCAAAATAATTTTTATAAAGTTCTTCATCATCTGAATCTAATGTTCCAAATAGAATCTTCGAAATTTTACCTCCAATATTAATAAGTCCTCTTTTAAATCTTATTTTTCTGTTAACAAGTTCTTCTAAAGTTTTAATATTAATTGTATTCGAATGTTGTAAATATTCATAATGCGGCGTTTGTGTAAATCCCAATAATTGTTTATTTTTCAAATTATCAATTTCTTTCTGATATTTCAAAATAAGCTCCTCAACTTGTTCTAAATCAATATGTCCATAATCAATTGTTTTATAAAGGAGTAATATTTTTATGATAAACGTGTCTATTTTTCATGTCTTGAATTCTATGCGTATCTATTTCGCGAGCATTAATATTTTCGTTATCTAGATCTAACTTTTTTAATGTACATAGGGTTTGTATTTGAAAGGAAGGAAAATCCTTGTTTCTTCGGAACGTTTTTCGTTCAATCTACCTAAATATCTATTTTTTAGATTATTCGAAAAAAAAATATTTATTAAATTCATCACACACAATATCATCAATTTCATTATAATTTCTATTATTACTTGGATCAAATAATTCTAGGCATTCATCTAGTTCTTCATTTGTTACATTATTTATAATTGATATAAGATCATCTTCAATAGGATTTATTTCATCATTTTCAAATAAACTCGATTCATAGTCAATATCGTCATGAATATCATTTCTTACGTCTAGTAAGTTAATATTATTATATTCAACATTATCATCCTCATAATTATTACTTAAACCATTTGAATTATTTATCAAATTGCTATTTCCGATTTCATCATCGGGGTGATATATAACTATTTTCACATTTAAATCATCAAAAATGTATTGAATCATATCGTATATTTTATCCCATTTCAATTTATCTAGACCACATGCTATTCGTGGTATAGCTAGATGAGTTTCATTGTTTAACTTCATTAATTTTTTCAAGTATAAAAGAGAATTAAAAACATTTTCATACGTTGGTTTATCATAATGGAATTTTTTAGTAATAAGATAATAAATATTTCGGTTATTATGTCTCAATAATGCTACTTCTCCAACTTTTTTATTCTGTGATTTCAATTCGTTTATATTTCCAAATTTCATTTTAAAATCTCGAGCTATGCCTTTATTCATGTAAAAATCTTCTGATACACAATGCGCTAATGCAAAATATTCGGGTGCGTTGAATAAGTCATCTCTTAATATTTCAATATTATTAGTATCTTCCAGATTTCCAGATTCATGTTGCTTCAAAAAATCTTCAAATTTCCTATCATTGTCCAAAATTATTCTACTTAATGCGTCCGCATTATTCGACGATCCTTTTTTATATTTTATTTCGTAATCAAATTCTTCCAATTTAATACGCCAACGCATCAGACGCGAATTCGGTTCTTTAAGTGAAAATAGCCAAACTAAAGGCTTATGATCCGTATAAATTGTGAATTTTCTCCCGTACAAATAAGGCCGGAAATGCTGGCATGACCAAACGATCGCTAATAATTCTTTTTCGATTGTGCTATATCGTATTTCGCTAGAATTCAAAGTTCTGCTAGCGTAGCAGATGGGTAAATCATCTTTACCTTGAGATAAAATGGATCCTATCGCGAATCCGGAGGCGTCTGTAGTTAAGTTGAATTTCTCGTCGAAATTCGGATATCTCAATATGGGAAAATTCAATAAGCTTCGTTTACAAATTTCAAATGCTTCAACGTATTTAGGATCATCAATATTAATCTTAGCATTTTTTTTCAAACATATGGTTAAAGGTTTCGTAATTTTAGCAAAATTTGGAATGAACTTTCTATAATATCCAACTAGACCAAGGAAGGATTTTATTTCTTTCTGAGTTTTTGGGATTGGAAAATTACTTACAGCTTTTAGTTTGTTCGGATTAGGTTTTATTCCTGTTGGAGTAATGATATGACCAAGGAATTCAATTTCTGTTTTGAAAAAATGACATTTGTCTAGTTGTATCTTCAAATTATCTTTTCTGAAAGCCTCTAAGATATTGTGTATGTCAGCTAAATGTTTTTCAATACTGTCTGAAAAAATTATCACGTCGTCCATATAAATATAACAATTTTTTCCAATAAAATCTTTTAAAACATTATTCATTAATCTTTGGAAAGTCGCAGGTGCATTTTTCAATCCGAAAGGCATTCGTAAAAATTCATAGTGTCCGTTTTCAACTGTGAAAGCCGTTTTTTCTATAGATTCTTCATCTAATTCAATTTGGTGAAAACCCGATGCTAGATCGAGGGTCGTAAAATATTTTTTGTTTCCTAACTTGTCTAAAATACTTTCAATTTGAGGCAAGGGATATTTATCATCAACAGTTTTTTCATTTAATTTTCTATAATCAATAGCAATACGCCATTTTATTTTTCCTGATAAATCCTGTTTTTTAGGAACAATAACTACAGGAAAGGACCATGGGGAAATACTAGGTCTAATAATTTTTTTCGATAACATATCTTCAATTTGAGTTTGTACTTCTTCTCTATGAATTTCTGGATATCTATAAATTTTGCAATGAACAGGTGTTTCATCAACTGTTCGAATCTTGTGTTTTATTCGATTAGAAAAATTCAAGGGTTGACCAGGTAATTGTAAGGCATCGATATTTGTTTGAAAAATTTTCATTAATTGATTTCTGATATTGGAATCTAAATGGGATAGGTCTACTGGAATGTCGATTGGATTTTGACATACTTTTTGATATTGGAAAGGTATTCTACAATATTCATTATATAGAAGTTGATTTTTGAAATCTAAGCTAAGTCCATATTTATTTAAGAAATCGGCTCCTATAAGGCCATCATAATTTTTATGGAATTTGTATAGAATAAAAGGGTGCATATCATTAATGCAAAATTCATCAAAAACTGGCAATAATACTTTTTCATTTGAGTTTTCCGTTCTCATACAAGCTGTTAAAGAAGTCTTTTCTTCAAAGATATTATCTGGAAAATTATTATATGCGAATTTAGGATCGATTAAACAAACTGAACAACCACTGTCAATTAATAATTTACAATAAGGGTTTCGAAATTGGATATAAGGTAACTGATTTTTATTATCTAAGGCATGATTCAGGTCAATTCGTTGCTTGGGCCTGCTTTTGGAAAATTTCGACTTGGTTCATTCGAATTAACATTCGTTAGTTCCTCGACAATGAAGTCATTGTTCGAATTATTATGATAGTTCGTATTTCGATAATTATTAAAATTTCTTTGTGGATTTGGATTAAATTGAGTTGAATAATTGCTTCTTTTCTGAGGATAATTTCTAGTTTGGATAGACATTTTTTCAGGAGGGGTAGTAATTCTTTGATTGGGAATAGGTTTAAATACATTACTTGAATGATCAGGTTTGAAATTATTATTATGAATTGGATATTGGTAATTGGTATTTCTTTGAGTAAACTGAATTGGCTTCGAAGGGAATTGTTGATTGAAATTTGGTCTTGGATCATAGGAATAGTGAGGTTTTCTGAAATGATTGTTTTGATACTGGGAAACATTATTTGGATTTTTAAATGGGGGATTAGTTTTCGATTTATTAATATTATAATTATTCGTGGGCGGATTTCTAAACGACCGCATCATTTCTATTTGCGATTTTTGTGAGACATAGTTCTCAACAATTTGTATGGCTTGATCGAAAGTTAAGTCAGGTGTAGTAATCAGGGTTGTCTGTAATTCAAAGGGACTGTTACTTATTAATACGTTTTTCGCTAAATCGTTAGTTAAATCTTTATGTAAAATTTTCATTTGCGCATTCATGACATCTGCGTCTATTCTGTAATTTATTCTGATTTTTAAAGCTTTTATTTCTTCAATAAAGTTCAAAATATCATCTTTGGGATTCTTTCTTAAGAATTGCAATTGATTTTTCAATACATCGAGATTTGCATGGTCACCAAATTTATTTATTAGGAAATTTCTTATGCTGATCCATGTATTTGGAACATTGGAAGTATGAAATTCTGCTTCTGCATTCCCAACAAATTTACTTTTTATTAGATTGAGACAATACGTTTTTACGATTGCTTCAGCATTCTGAAATTGTGAGATATAATCGTCACATGCAGCTAAAAATGAATTTAGTTTCGTTCTATCTCCGTCAAATTTCGGTAGGAGATTTCCAAATTCTTTAGGAAAAGTTAAATCTGCCATGATTGAGTCTTCTATTTTTAATTCGGATATGGAATTTATCAATTCGTTCAATGCGATTGATATTTCTGAATCTATTTCACCTATTTTGAAATATTTGGATTAATTATCAATTATACAACAATATTTGAGTAAAATACTTAGTTTTTATATCAGAAAAACTTTAAAAAACTGTACAAGTTTTACACACAAAACTTGGGGAAAAGAGTGATTGACTTTGGGCCAGGTCAATTAAAAACTGGGAAGAATAATGTCAGGAAATTGTCAGGATAATTGCTCACTCACCCTTGTTCTCTGGTGGATGTCGTCGCAGTTGCTAACCTGTCGATCGGACTCTCCGTCGTCTTCTTCCTCACGTTCGGTTGCACCTTAGCAGTTGAATCTGCAGCCTTCTGAAGTCGCCAATTGGTTCTGGTTCACTTTTTAAGAAGACCGGCACAATCCCAGACCTCGTCGCCAATTATGTATTTTGGGTTGAAGACACCGTTTTTAAAAACAGTTTTATTTAGGAACAATGAGATGATACAGCAATGATACAATTAAGAGACAGATTATTCTTGAATGACGAATTATTCTTTACTGACAAATTATTCTTCACTGACAAATTATTCTTCACTGACAAATTATTCTTCACTGACAAATTATTCTTGAATGACAAATTATTCTTGAGAGATATTTTCATATCGCACTAATTTATACCTTCGGTATTACGATGCATTCAACAATGAGATAAGAGACACGTGTGCTTAGTCAGCTAAAGTCAACATGGTCATATTCAGAAGCTAATGAGAATACAATGTATGGAATATATCAGAATACAGGGGGTGTATTACATAATTATATATATAATTACATAATATGGCCCCATACTAATTAGATACATTGTTTATCTATATGCCATTTATTCCATATATTACTATGTTGTATTTTGCAGACTAAGCAATGAACACCTGCAGTGAATACGCAGGAAGAATAAGATAAGAGAATGTTATAAATATCTGTTGATTGAAATCTTCCTCCCGAAAAACATAATTGGCGACGAGGATGGGATTGTGCCGGTTTTGTGAAATTCTGTGAGTTCCTGAAGAAGAAGAGGTCCATCCAGTCTACAACACCGTCGGTTTCAACCGTTCAGCACAAGAAGAACTAGGTGAAGAAGACAGGAGCCCGATCACCCGAGTAGCGCCCCGTGACGGTTTCAAATTCAACAAGACAACGTGGTGAGCAATCCTTTAATTACTCCCAGTTTACCTAATCTGGCCCAAAATTAGTCAACCTTTTCCCCAAGTTTTGAGCGTAAAACTTGTATAAAGTTTTTTCTAGGTTTCTTCCAAAAAACCGATTTATAAAGTTTTCTCTAGGTTTCTTATTTCAAAAACCGATTAAAATAGTTTTTCCTAGGTTTCTTAAGAAAAAAACCGACAACTTGATTGAAATAATAATTGATATAATTGATAATTGATACGATTACATAATAATTGATATAATTGATGTAACTGATATAATTGATCAAATAGGTGAAATATTAAAATAATTCAATATTACGTCGATTAAACACTTTAGAGGTCGTAAGAATAAAACAAACAAAATGGCAGTAGATTTGTCGCTAGCTGAAAAGTTTGGTATGCTGTTACCCAAATTTTCTGGTGTTGAGAACGAGTTGCATTCGTTCATAAAAAGTGTTGATGATTATTTAGCGATGTTCGTAAACGAAAATATTATGGTAAAAAATTATTGCTTCGCAGTGGTCAAATCAAAACTCATAGATAGAGCCCTAGCAGAAGTAGCAACGTCTGACATTCCGAATAATTGGGATGTTCTCAAAAATTTCTTGTATACAAAATTTGGTGATCAAATTAACCTTGACGTTTTGATACACCAATTGCAATTCTTAAACAAAAAGCCGAATGAGGATATAATATTATTTATAGACCGAATAATTTCTTTGAAAATAAGAATAAATTATAGGATAGATGCAGATAGAATGCCGGATCCAGAAAAAGCAATTTATAAGAATAATATTTTGAAAATTTGTAAAACTGTTCTAATATCAAACGCACCCATGGAGCTAAGAACATATTTAATAACGAATAATGAATTTTCTTTTGATGACACAGTAAATGCAACTAAAGACTATATGTGCAATCTAGCCCAATACGAATTACTTGATAGAAGTAGAAAAAATAAAAATTTCCCTCCGAATCATTCGAAAAATGTTCCAAGAAACTTTAATTATACTTCACAAAATAGATCAAATCACGCATTTAATAATTACGGCGAAGTACCTAGATTTCCTTCGCAGCCAGTTCAATTTACTCAGAGAAATACTAATTACCAATACCCGAATCATAATGATAATTTTAAACCTAATCATTCAAGTAATGTTTTTAAACCAAATTCGAATCAAAGAATTACTACCCCTCCAGAGAAGATGTCGATACAGACAAGAAATTATCCCCAGAAACGTTCAAATTACTCTACGCAATATAATCCAAATCCCCAACGTAACTTTTATCATAATAATTACCAGAACAGAAATCAACATAATAATCCTAATTTTTACTTTGAAGAATTAACGCATTTAGATACGAGGAAACAGAGAAATGAAAATCAATTCAATTATTGTAAACCTTCAACGTCAAGAAACCACGACCATAATAGTCGAAATTTTCGCGAAGTTACCCAAGAAGACGAATTGACTTAAATTATAATATTAATCATTCTAATCAATTACCCTTTATTGAATTCAAATATCCAAGATGTAAACTTTTAATAGATAGTGGCTGTTCAGTATGTTTGATAGATCCAAAATTTGCTTATAACAATTTCTATGATAATATTTTTCAAGAAGAAACAACATTAACTGCATGCATGAAGCAGGATACTTCGAATGAAAAGGTATTACTTCCTTTATTTTCAGAATTTCGTATGAATGATAGTCACCCTTTTGTACTTTATAAATTTCATAATAATTACGATGGCCTTATAGGAGCCGATTTTCTTAATAAATACGGTTTAGCGTTAGACTTTCAAAACCAAGTATTAGTGAATACCTATTGTAGAATTCCTTTTAAATATCAACAAGTATGTCAAAATCCAGTAAAAATCCCTGTTGATCTTAGTCATTTGGAACCCAAGTTAAGCAATCAATTAATGAAAATTCTCCAAATGAACTCAAAAGCTATTCAGTTGCCAGGACAACCATTGAATTTTACAAGTAAAATTAAACATAAAATTCGTACAAGCGATGAAATACCTGTACACTGTAAAATATATCGATATCCTGAAACTCATAAAGAGGAAATTAAAAATCAAATTGAAGATTTATG
The DNA here is from genome assembly GCA_038502775.1 of Hippodamia convergens. Lineage (NCBI taxonomy): Eukaryota > Metazoa > Arthropoda > Insecta > Coleoptera > Coccinellidae > Hippodamia > Hippodamia convergens. The sequence goes on along the minus strand of JAVSIQ010000839.1, from coordinate 585,531 downwards.
AGAAAAGAAAATTATTAGACCGAGCATTTCTCCGTGGTCTTTTCCCATTGTAATGGTCCCAAAGAAGCAAGATTTATCCGGAAAAACTAAATGGCGCATGGCTATAGATTATAGAAAATTGAATGATAAAACTATAGATGATCAATATCCTTTACCCCAAATCGAAAATATTCTAGATAAACTTGGAAATAAAAAATATTTCACTACTCTTGATCTAGCATCTGGTTTTCATCAAATTGAATTAGATGAAGAATCTATTGAAAAAACCGCTTTTACAGTTGATAACGGACATTATGAATTTCTTAGAATGCCATTTGGATTAAAAAATGCCCCTAGAACATTTCAGAGATGCATGAACGAAATACTTAAAGATTATATTGGAAAAATTTGCTATATCTACATGGATGATATAATTATATTTTCAGAATCAGTCGAGGAACACTTAGCAAATATTCATACTGTTCTTGAAGTCTTAAAGAAAGAACAATTTCAGATTCAATTAGATAAATGTCATTTCTTCAAGGAAGAAATAGAATTTTTAGGACATATTATTACGCCAGCAGGAATTAAGCCGAATCCAAATAAATTGAAAGTGATTTCACAATTTCCAATTCCGAGAACTCAGAAAGAAATAAAATCATTTCTTGGTCTAGTCGGATATTATAGAAAATTTATTCCTAATTTTGCGAAGATTACTAAACCTTTAACAATATGTTTGAAGAAAAATGCGAAAATTAATATTGATGATCCCAAATACATTGAAGCTTTTGAAATATGTAAAAGGAGTTTAATGAACGAGCCGATATTGCGTTATCCGAATTATAAAGAACCCTTTGTTTTAACTACAGACGCATCAGGATTTGCGATAGGTTCTGTATTATCTCAAGGCATTCCTCCGAATGACCTTCCCATTGCTTATGCTAGTAAAACGCTTACTGAAGCAGAATCTCGATATAGCACCATTGAAAAAGAATTACTCGCGATCGTTTGGTCATGCAAGCATTTTCGTCCTTATTTGTACGGGAGAAAATTTACAATTTATACGGATCATAAACCTTTAACATGGCTATTCTCTTTGAAAGAACCTAATTCACGATTAATGAGATGGCGTATTAAACTGGAAGAATTTGATTATGAAATTAAATATAGAAAAGGATCAATGAATAATGCAGATGCATTAAGTAGAATTAAATTGGAAAAAGATGAAAATACCAAAATAAATAAATATTTTAATGACATTACGTATGAAAACTTTACGAAACTATATGAAACAAATAATATTCCCGATTGTCATAATATTGAAGAAAAACAAGGTAATTTATTTAAAGCCCCTAATAAATATTCGTTAGCCCATTGCGTATCAGAAGATTTCCATATGAGTAGAGGCATTTCCCGAGATTTCAAGAGAAAATTTGGAAATATAGATGAATTAAAATCGCAAAATAAAAAAGTAGGAGAAGTAGCTATTGTTCGAAATAAAAACCGTGTTATTTATTATTTGATAACCAAGAAATCCTATTATGATAAACCTACATACGAAAATGTATTTAATTCCCTTTTATATTTAAGAAAACTTATGGAGTCAAGAAATGAAACTCATTTAGCTTTACCGCGTATAGCGTGCGGATTAGATGAATTAAAATGGCCTATTATTTTGAATATGATAAAGTATATTTTTGCAAGATGCAAAGTGAAAATAATTATTTATTATTTATCGCCACTGCATACTGAAGTAAATAAAGAATTTATAGATTTTAATGGGATACTGCCGCTCTTCTTAAAAGTGAACGAAAAACATAATTGTCGACGAGGTAATAATATAAATTATAATGAAATTGATGATATTGTTTTTGATGAAATTAATGAAGATTTACTAAATGATTTTAAACTTAGATATTCAGACGGATTGAACGGAAACCGTTCCGCAGAAAGAAGAATGTTCCTTCCTTTTAAGTACAAACCCTATGTACATTAAAAACCGTGTTGTTAGAAAGTTAGATCTAGTTTACAAAAATTTTAATGCTTGCTAGATAGATAGATATAGAATTCAAGATATGAAAAATAAACACATTTATCATGAAAATATTACTCCCTTATAAAACAATTGATTATGAACATATTGATTTGAAACAGATCTTATTTTAAAGAATCAGAAAGAAATTGATAATTTGAAAAATAAAGAATTATTGGGATTTACACAAACGCCGCATTATGAATATTTACAACATTCGAATACAATTAATATTAAAACTTTAGAGGAACTTGTTAATGGAAAAATAAGAGTTAAAAGAGGACTTATTAATATTGGAGGTAAAATTTCAAAGATTTTATTTGGAACCTTAGATTCAGACGATGAAGAACTTTATAAAAATTATTTTGAAAGTATAGCAAAGAACGAGGACACACTTATGAGGAATCAAAGACAGATTGCTACTGTAATTAATGATTTGAAAAATAAGTATATTGATAAATTTCGACAATTCGCAGACAATTATAAATTATTACGAACAATACCGCAATTGAGACACATTGAACACATGCATCTTCTCACATTTGAAATTAAGGATATTAAAAGCATATTAGATGAAATCCAAACAGCAGTGAGCTTTGCTAGATTACATATTCTACATGAATCTATTTTGCCGTATACAAAATTCGCAGAATTAATTAAAAATGACACTATTATTCCAATGAATCATTTAAAAGATTATTATCAGTTGTGTCATACGAAAGTAATGTTTAAAGAGAAAGTTTTATTATTTCTTATATCAATTCCGACCGTTTATGAAGAGAATTTTAATCTATACAAGTTTTACTATATCCCTCAGAAAAACTTAACCCTTCCTTATACCAATCCTTATATGCTCACTCAACAAGAAGAATTGAAATGGTCAACCAGTGAATGTCATGCAGTCGAAGAAGATTTCCTTTGCGATCAAGACTCCTTAACAAAACCTCCAGAATGTATGAATGCTGTATTGAAGACACATTCAGAAAATTGTCCCAGGAAAAAAGTTATTCCTATATCAAATTTGAAAACTTTGGAAGATGGAAGCATCCTTTCGATAAATAATATAGAGATTCAAGAAAAATGTCCTCAGCAAACAAAATATTACTTCACTTCACCGATGGCGATAATCCAATCGAAATGTATCATAAGTAACTTCCAAAAAGAGATATTCCCAACTTCGATTAAAAATGAAGAAAAATACATAATTCTACCGAAGACGGCGATAATCCCACGAAACCAATCCCAAGAAGAGGAAAAAGAAGAATTCCAGGAAGAAGATATTCCAGATGTCAAATTACAAGATATACAAAGATGGAAACCTAATACACCATTAACTTTTATTATTATAGGAATATTCATGTTTTTAATTATTTTATACTTTTTATTGAAATATTTTGAAAAATGTAAAGCTACACCTAATCAAGGTGATACCTTTATCCAAAGGGTGGAGGAATTACATAATATGGCCCCATACTAATTAGATACATTGTTTATCTATATGCCATTTATTCCATATATTACTATGTTGTATTTTGCAGACTAAGCAATGAACACCTGCAGTGAATACGCAGGAAGAATAAGATAAGAGAATGTTATAAATATCTGTTGATGACAATTTCTAGTCAGTTAATTAATCGATCTAGTAGCTCTACCAAGTATTAACGTTGTATTGTATTGAATAAAGTAAAGTAGTTTTTTTTTAAAAACGAAGTCTTCCTCCCGAAAAACATAATTATATATATAGTAGAACTTCCCTACAGCGAACGTCTCTACAACGAATTTCTCTGTATAACGAATTTCGTATCTGTCATTGCACCTTGAATCCAAACACCCTGTTAAATACACCCTCTAAAACGAAGTGAATTCTCTCTATAACGAAATTTCGTTATGCAGAAATTTGTTTTTTATTGTGTCAAGTGTCAAAAAAAGCATTGGTTTACGGACGCCAGTCAGAAGGCTTATGCAGCTTGTGTGTATCTACGTGTCATTTATACAGATTGTACGGTCTCAGTCATAGATATAGATATCTATATCTATGGTCTCAGTACAGTTGATTTCTTCTTAATCTAGAGTTGCTCCGTTGAAATTTGTCTCTATTCCAAGATTAGAATTATGCGCTATGGTTCTTTTAGCTAGATTAGCGGCAAAATTACTTTCCATCTATGAAATTAGACTTACAACAAAAACAATAAATTTATGGACGGATTCTACAATAGCTTTGAATTGGATTCAGTCCCATGCTTCTAGATGGAGCACGTTTGTTGCAAATAGAGTTGCAAAAATACCTCAAGGGCTAACCAGTGAATTTATATGGCGTCATGTAAAGTCTGAACAAAATCCAGCCGACCCCCCTATTTCGTGGAGTGTTTCCTCATAAAATTCAAAATTGCAATTTGTCGTGCTATGGTCCTGAATTTTTTGAATAAAATCGATGTGGACTTGAATCAGTTTAATGAGCATGAAATTCTGGCTAAAATGCCAGAAGAAAGACAAGTTATTTTGGTAATTACGTCTTTATTAAAGGATTCAAAATTATTTAAAAATCAATCAATCAAAAATGTTCTTTATTGGACATATCCAAATGACCATCGACCGAGGTCCTTCAGCCTGTTTGTACAAAGTTACATGGTTTTTTAAATTACAAATATTGATACAGTGGTGGAGTTGACAAAAAAAGTTATTTAATAAATATTCTACTTTCCGACTTTTGCAACGTGTCATGACGTATGTACTGCGTTTCATTAAAAACGTTTTGAAATTTTTACAGTGAATAAAGCTCTTAAATAAAACAGTGTATCTTTTGAAGAACATTTAATAAATATTAAGGGTCGGTGTCACAAAATTTTAATTGTGCGATTAAAAAACCTTACGTGAACTCGTACCAATCGAATCACTCGTTTTGAAATTTTTACAGTGAATAAAGCTCTCAAATAAAACAGTGTATCTTTTGAAGAACATTTAATAAATACTAAGGGTCGGTTTCACAAAACTTTAATTGTGCGATTAAAAAACCTTACGTGAATTCGTACCAATCGAATCACTCGTTTTGAAATTTCAACGAATGGTCGTGGCTCCAATTAATTTAACGGTACGAAAAAAGTTTTGTGAAACCGACCCTAAGTCACATTAATATATCGTGATGGAAACCGCAGTATATGGTATCTCAAAAAAAATCAAGCATTATTTTATTGCACCACTCTGGCCAACTTGTTTATCTGCACAACATGCAATAGGTGTTATGTAATTGAATCATTCATTTTCAAAACAACTCAATCGATGAAAACAGAAAGAATTTGTATACAAAAATTCATAATGTCAACAAGAATCATGAGACAATAAATTTTCGAAAAATTATGGTATAGTCCGTTTCAAAATGATTGGCATCTCGGGCGGCTGTGGAATCTCGAAAATATGTTGGTAATATCCCATCAGTAACTTTTGAGTTCTAGGATTTAGGTTGGTGTTGATTGAAAACACTAAGTTTTGACATTTCAGAGTTTGAATTAACCTCCTTTCGAATTTATTTCTGTATGCTTATGTTCTTGATTAAATCGAAAAAATAGTTTTGGATTTGAATATTTCTCAAGTATTACCGAATTTAAAGTGGCTGGAATTCATCAAGATACCTCTCGCCCCGCCTAACTACAAGGAAACGTGAACCAGTTTTCGTCGGTATTGCGAGTTTTTCAACAATTCAGCAGGTTTCTGCCAGTTTTAATCGCGTTTTGCTAGTTATTCAGGTAACAATCATTTACTTGTTCGAGGTGTTTTCGATTTTTTCGAATAAATAAATAAGTCTCAAATTTCAGTTTTCACCTAGAACTTTCAGATGAATTTTGGAGAGAAAGAAGGCAAGACAAGTCATTAGTCAGGAGTGAGCAGTGGATGGAAACCTATTCCACATGATTATACCTTCAAAGAGACATTATACGACGTTATTCTTTCTAAAATCAGAAACAATGAATAAATCAGTTTGTACATATTTTTGGAACTGCCTGAAAAGTAACAGAGTTTTAATCAAAATCAACATTTGGTATATTATTTAATGAAACATGAAAAAGACAGTATTAATAAAAATACAAATAATAGTGATCTATTTTATAGCATATCACACTTCCAATGATTCACAATTTGTCAACAAATATTTTCTATTTGTTTCAACAACTTGGCTATGGAATTATAAAGTTATGTCAGCTTCATTATACTTTCTTTTCCTCAATACCTACTCAGAAAAAATGACACAGGGTGAGAACTTGGCTGAATTTTCGATAGTAATCAAGATTCCAAAATTTGCGGAAGAGTCTTCATAGAGAACGAACTTTTAGTTATCCTTGATTATTTAATGAATGATATCTCTACATTGGAGTTCCTCGAAAGCCTCCAAGATTTCATGTTGAAGTATTCCACGCTATTTTTATTATCAATCCTGAATTTCCAATTCCCATGCTTGATCTACAGCGAAATAGTGTGGGTGTGTATATTTTAGTCATCATCTCTTTTGTAATTGAAGCTGAGTTTGAAAATGTGTCCAACAATGACGAAAATAATATTATTCCAAAAAAAAATCTTCAAATTTATTTGCCTTGAAAAATATATTCAATCATTTTATAGGTTATATTGATATATTTCAATCTATGATGAACCCACAGAAATTTTTAGTAACTTTTTGTAACTAGAAATAAAGCCCCGGCTGGAATTCCATGGCTTGCTCTGATGACAATCATTTTGAAACGGACTATATTATAATTCAGAGGTGAAATAAATATCAAGCGTATTGGAAAAATTTGCTGTCTCTCCTGAAAACTTGGAATGTTGTACATATGACATATTGCAGTTTCCTCTACGATTCATGCATTATTATTATTTTCTCTTCTGAGGATAGCTGCTTCATCATCATGCCTGGTCTTGCTGCACAGAATGTTTTAGCAAAATTAATTTCTGTAACTGGTATGCATCAACCTAAAATCATTTTTATTACTGATGATATCTACTTCCAATATAAATACTACTTACCTTACTGATTTTGGATACATTCCTCAATAAACAAATATCAGTGCTGATCCTGGATTTTACAATAAATTTGGCTACAAACAAAATAGCATGAAGAAGACTGCATAGTTCCTCAAGATCGGCCAGGCCAGTTCAATGGCCACAGTTGATACTTATTTTAGCTTCATCAATGCGGTATCTTATTTCCTTTGTGAATGCTTCACCTCAAAAAAATAGAAAGTCTATTTATCACATATATTACAGTAATGTAGTACGTTTACTTACATTTCCTTAAATTCAATATTTTGCTCCAAATATTTTATTTATTTACAGGCTGTCAAGCGCTCTAGAAGACTTTCATTTGCTTATTGGTGTGAAATCTACTGATACTTTTGAATACAAAATACATTTGCAGCTTCCACAGGAGGAAAATCTAAAGAAAGAGTCATCTCATTTTTTTCAAGGTGGTGTAAATCAAAACCCTCAATCTTATTTATTTCCTGCGAATATCATCCAACTACTTTAGCATTCGTTATGGAAATTTAAATAAAATAGCCACTTTAAGTATTCACTGATAGAAAATTGAATTAATTAAGATATCTTCATACTCTTGATATATCATTTGAAAAAATATTAAATTAACCTCACGTTGCAGTTAGAAAGAGAGAGAAGATCACACCCGACGTCGTTCGAAAACGATCGGCAACATTTTAAACAACTGAGTGCGCTCAGCAGCGTTGCCAACCGTACTATAAAATTTGGAAGTGGCTATAGTACGCTCTTTGTACTAAAATTTTATAATATATACCTGCCAAAATTTCAGTAGTAAAAATTCGAAAATTTTAGTAATAGCCTTGATTGTATATACTTTCATGAACAATATTGACGGAAAACTTAATATAGTTGCCTAGACATTGTTTAGAACGGCTTTCGCCATATAGAAATCGAACTGAAAAAATCATGTAGAATCGGGGAATCAGTAGAGGACAGAAATGTATTCAATTTCAATATTCTGTGCATATCAAATTCTGATGCTCAACGTGAAAGAATATTTAGAAGGGGAGCAGAAAACGGCACAGAAGAATAAATTAATAACCAAGCCTGTTTTTTGCTCACTTTTCAAAATATGAGTGAAACAAACGCATCTTACATTTTGTTTGAACCAACAAAACAAAAATGTGCGTGTAATAATACGTTCAATCGCGTCAAGAGAAAGTAAAACTGAAATAATTAATGAATTGTGAAATGTCTGAGCCATGAAAGTATTTTTTTGTTGGAATTTTTTCCCTCTTATTTTTTTTTCCTCATTCAGATATACAAATGGTAAAAATAAAATAAATTTCCTTGTTTTCAAGTTATGGTACAATAATTCTGTCAAATGTACTATATTCGGCCTGGCTGTTGTACTATGATACTCCATCAAGGGTTGTCAACACTGGCGCTCAGCGTTCGACACACGCACTTTATCCGACGTTGATTCCGAACGCCGCCAAGGTCATGCAGGCGCCCAAACAGTGTTATCGAATTTTCGGTTGAATAGTGGCCATTCGATGGTTTAAGAACAACAAAGCGGATTATTAAAAATTGTGTTAAATGTTTCAGGTTTCGAACAAATCATGGGTGACCTACCCTAATGTAGAGTGAAAATTACACGGCAATTCGAAAAAGCTGGAGTAGACTATTGCCGTCCTTTTCTCATAAAGGCCTCTACGTTGAAAAAAGCGCCCATACTAAAGACATATGTGGCTATATTTGTTTGCATGGTAACAAAAGCAATCCATAGTGAATTAGTTTCGGATGGTTCTATTTTGGCCCTAAAAAGATTCGTATAATGATACGCTTCCAATTTCTTAGGTGCAAAAAACCAATTGAGAGAGTTGTATATCTTTCCGCGAAACCAGAAAAACTTGACTTGCATTTGGGATTATCTTGGAGAAAGTGAAATAGAGTTCAAATTCATACCACCAAGAAGCCCTCATTGGGACTCTGCCGTTAAAAGTACCAAGTTTCATTTGAAAAGACTTGCAGGAGGCGCAAACCTGACATATGAGATGTTGATATTGAAAGAGTATATCCGGTCGTGAAAGCCTCAAACAATTTATATGAGATGTTCTTGACAATTCTCCACCAAATAGAATCAATACTTAATTCACGACCCTTATGCTCAACATCAAATGATCCAAACGATTTGGAACCGCTGACACCAGGGCATTTTTTAATTGGGACATCCCTATCGGCCCTATCTGAGCGAAACTTCAGTGAAATTCCTAATAACCATTTAAAATTATTGCAACGTATCAGTCACTTTTTGGAAACTATGGTCTGTTGAATATTTGAATCGTTTGCAAAATCGACCAAAATGGATGAAACAGTTGCCAAATATTCTAGAAAATGACCTCGTTCTCGTGAGAGAAGATGGTTGCCCTCCACTAAAGTGGCGTTTTGTAAGACTCAAGCAGGAGAATTCAAATAAATATTACAGAGATCTGTTCACTTCCAACTAATGACTCAAGCGAAACTTGACAAATGCTGAAATTATTGTTTTTTTTTTGTTGTTCCTGTTTTTTTTTTGTTATTTTTTTTTTTTTGTAAAAATGAAGAGGTACTTCATTTGGGGGGAGTATGTTGGAGAATTACATACTTACTTGAATTCTCGAAAGAGTATTTAGGGTTGCATAATAATAATAATAATAATAATTTATCAATCCTTTTAGACATAACAGTGTATGTATAGGACAAGTCATAAATACCCTATGCCTTCAGGTTCGTGTCGTTGTTTTTGAGAAGAAGAACAATTTGAGAATGTAACGGTTGGGGCTCGATGGTCTATATTTACCTGTTTTATAATATGACCTTCTCGAACCCTCCTCGCATAAACCTACGAACGAAGTAGGTTGTATTATTGTATTTCTTTTCCTGTTCTCTATTTTTTATAGTGTTAAAATAATTCAAGATAGAAATTATTCAAACCAAAACTGAACCGAGAGGTCCAAGCGAGAGGCTATCTCAAGTGAACATTGAACATTAATATTGTATTCATTGAGCCAAATATACAAGTGTGTTAACACTACTTTTTCCAACCAGTTTCTGTGTTTAATATTCATAAAAAATTTTAAAGTGTTACGCTTAGAGAATCGTGGCATTGCTAGACTAGGTGTTGAGGAAACCAAACGAATTTCCCCATCAATCGTTTTCTATATTTCATATTCATATCCTATTCTGCGGACTCTTTAGTAGTGTTTCTGATGAAGATAAAAACGAATATATCAAAAGCTTAAGCTCCAAGGAAAAAAGAGTTAATCTTTTTGAATTGCTGCTTCCCCAAGAATCAATATAACGAAATAATATTGAGTTACCGTAATCAAAAATATAAAAATTTTTTCAGACCAATTCAGTGGAATTTTTTCTCAATAACTTGGACCGATTGGCAAAACTAGACTACAAAAAAATGCTGGGAGCTGAAGATATTAAATTAGTGCTCAACTCTGTAAAGGATACCATTCAACATAGGAATCTTAACATAGTTATTTTTGAGTGAGAAGACTTTTTATGTTCTTGAGATGAGAAGGATGGATGTGTGAACATAACCAAAAATCCTCAAATCCTGTAGCAATACAACACATAAAAAAACAATTCAAAATGTAAGGAAAATGAATGGAGTACAGCACGAGCATAAACGAATACAACCCAAACCCTGTAAGTTTGTTATCGTTATTTATATTTCATATTCATATCCTATTGTGCGGATTCTTCAGTAGTGTTTCTGATGAAGATAAAAACGAATATATCAAAAGCTTAAGCTCCAAGGAAAAAAGAGTTAATTTTTTTGAATTGCTGCTTCCCCAAAAATCAATATAACGAATAATATTGAGTAACCGTAATCAAAAATATTTTTTTTTTTTTTTGTGTCCTTTATTGAATATTTACAATCTACTCATATATGGTATTAAGTAAATTTGATGTGGTTAAGGGCATGAAAGTGAAATGTCCAACGACATTTCTACTTATTGTACACTAGGCTAGTGGTGCTGTGGAAGGTCTTCGGGCCATATTTTTTTAGTCTCCTGTTGTCGGGTCCTTCACTGTATAGGTTTTCGATGAGGTTGTTTGGGTGTCCCTGCAATCGTTCTTGATATCTTGTGGAAGTGGATTTGATGACATCTATCACATATGGGATTTCGAGATCTGCATGAAGTCTTTCGTTTGTGACGTACCATGGTGCACCTGTTATCAATCGAAGTGTTTTTGATTGGAACCGCTGGATCACTTTTCGTCTTGTGGGTTTTGCACAACCCCATAGTTGAACGCCATATGACCAAATAGGTTTCAGAATCGCTTTATAAAGTGTCAGTTTGTTCTGGATGGATAATCTTGATTGTTTTCCGATTAACCAGTACATCTTTCTGAGTTTCAAGTCTAGGCATTTTCTTTTTGCTTGAATGTGTTTTTCCCATGTCAGTCGTTGATCAAGGTGCATGCCCAGGTATTTGACATCTTTTTTAGTTGGGATTAGGGTACCATTTATAGTTACTCGCGGGCAAGTGCTGGTTTTTGTAGTGAATACAACTTGAACTGATTTGGTCTGGTTAATGGTCATCCTCCAGGTTTTATACCAGTTGTTAAGTTGGTTTAAGTGTTCTTGAATGTTTCTGGAGGTGGTTTCAGGGTCTTTGTCCGAAGAAAGTACAGCCACGTCATCAGCAAACGCGGCAATCGTTGTATTAGGCGTTTCAGGCAGGTCAGCTGTGTATAGAAGGTAGAGAAATGGACCCAGGACACTTCCTTGTGGTACGCCAGATTTGAGTTGGAAGTAATCCGACATTTCACTTTCATGTCTGACACAGCACATTCTATCTGAGAGGTAGGATTTTAACAGCAGATAGTAGTTGTTGTTTAGGTTTTTTTTAATCTTATATAACAGTCCTGAGTGCCATACCCTGTCGAATGCTTGCGATATATCCAGAAATACGCCATTGCAATAGTGTTTATTTTCGAGAGCTCTGGATATTTGGTTTACTATTCTGTGGGCTTGATGTGTTGTTGACATTTTCTGGCGATATCCAAATTGATAGTCAGGAAATAGTTTCGATTCGTGGTCGTTTTGAATTCTTTTCAGTAGCAGTCTTTCAAATATTTTTCCTGGAATTGACAGTAGACTTATTGGTCTATAAGACGTTGGCTCGTGTGGTGGTTTACCGTCTTTGTGAGTCATGATAACATGAGCGTATTTCCAGAGGATGGGATAGTAACCTAAGTTCAGCATGCGGTTGTAAATGGTTGTTAGAAATACTATAGCTTTTCTTGGCAGTTTTTTTAGGACTTGTGCTGTTATCAAGTCGTAACCTGGAGCCTTGTTGTTTTTTAAATTGCGGATTTCAGCCTGTACTTCTTTGGGGGTTACTGCTTCAGTTGGTAACGATAATTGGCATGGTGTATCAAGATATTTGATGACATCAATCAAAAATATGAAAAATTTTTCAGACCAATTCATTGGAATTTTTTTCTCAATAACTCGGACCGATTGGCAAACTCAGACTACAAAAAAACACTGGAAGCTTGAGATAGTGAATTATTGCTCAACTCTGTGAAGGATACTGTCATATATCTATTAGTAGAGGTGAAGACGTAGCCGATGAACTCCCACTCGATATTGAGAAATCTCACAAAAACATTGAGATTATTTGCAACTACTGTGGTTGAAAGGCGAAAGATGCAGTGAAGTGTGCCAAATGTGCAAGAATTTTTCATCCCTCGTCTCTTACGAAAGCTGCAAGCAGAAAATCTGAAGTATGTAGTGAAAAGTGATGTTGATCATCGGCTCTCATAGCATTTTTTGAGAATGTCCAATGTGTTCGTGTTGTTTATGCTTCAAATTCAGCCCAGAAGAGATTGAGCAGCGGCATAACAGTCAAGAAAATGACAAAATGTTGGAAAAAGACAAACAAACTTTGAAGATACAAGTTGAGCTCCTTTTGCTGGGGGCTGGAGAGAGTGGAAAATCCACATTTCTCAATCAAATATGAGTATTACACATGGTGTTAAGTTTGACTATGATTATCTCAAGGAGTTTCAGCAAGTAATATACCAAAATGTGGTAAGAGGGATGCAAGTTTTGGTAGACGCCAGGGCTAAATTAGACATTCCTTGGGGTGATCCTACAAATGCTAGTGCTGGAAAGGAATTGCTGCTCTTTAATAATGTGATGCATTTGGACACAAAACTCTTTTTAAATTATACACCTTTACTATCGAAATTGTGGACTGACAGTGGCATCTGAAGAGCATTTGATTGGAGGAAAGAATTTCATATGAGTGACTCGGTGGAGTATTTTCTTAATAACTTGGACCGATTGGTCAAACCAGACTATGTCCCAACACATGCAGATATCCTGCATAGTAGGAAAGGGACAAAGGGAATAACTGAATTCGTCATTCCAATAAACAATATTCCATTTTTGTTTGTTCATGTTGGAGGACAACGAAGTCAGAGGAGAAAATGGTTGTACCCAATACCTGAACAAGCCAGTGCCAGCAGTTACAGTTCAGCACTTTCAACCCAAGTTAGTGAAGAGCTAACCAGTCGTTGCCACTTAGGAGCACTGGAAATTCTTTTAGGTACAAGACCATATCAAGTGTCTATTCGCCACTCAGTTCCAGTTTATCCTTTCATATCTTCACCAACCTATCGATTGAAGTTTGTAGTTAATTCAAGGATTCCTTTCGAGTTTTTATTTTTGAGAAAGTAAACTTGACTATCTAATTTTTGTGATTGTTACGATACAATACAAAATGTAAGAAAAGTGATTGGAGTACAGCACGAGCATAAACAAATACACCTCAAACCCTGTAAGTTTGTTATTGTTTTTTATATTTCATATTCATATCCTATTGTGCGGATTCTTTAGTGGTGTTTCTGATGAAGATAAAAACGAATATATCAAAAGCTTAAGCGCCAAGGATAAAAGAGTTAATTTTTTTTGAATCGCTGCTTCCACAAGAATCAATGTAACGAAATAATCTTGAGTTAGCGTAATCAAAAATATAAAAATTTTTTCAGATTAATTCAGTGGAATTTTTTTTCAATAACTCGGACCGATTGGCAAAACCAGACTACAAAAAAACACTGGGAGCTGAAGATATTAAATTAGTGCTCCACTCTGTGAAGGATACTATTCAACATAGGAATCTTAACATAGTTATTTTTGAGTGAGAAGACTTTTTATGTTCTTGAGATGAGAAGGATGGATGTGTGAACATAACCAAAAATCCTCGAATCCTGTAAGTTTGCTAGTGGTTTTCATTTTACATATTTATATCGTAAGTAAGACGCCTTTGTGCTGTTTGCAGATGACGACATAGATTTTGCGATGGAGGTCATTGAGACAATGGAGAACAATTGCAATCAGCAACATATAAATGCCAACGGTGAGATTGATGGTAACAGAGAAAAGAATAAGTTGTGGAGCAAGTACGTGAAGAGCTAACCAGTCGTTGCCACCTAGGAGCACTGGAAATTCTTTTAGGTACAAGACCATATCAAGTGCCTATACGCCACACAATACCAGTTTATCCTTTCATATCTTCACCACCCTGTCAATTGAAGTTTGTAGTTAACTCGAGGATTCTTTTCGAGTTCATTTTCTAATAAAGTAAACTTGACTATCTAATTTTTGTGATTGTTGAGATAGAACACATAAAAAAACAATTCAAAATGTAAGAAAAGTGAATGGAGTACAGAACAAGCATAAACGAATACACCTCAAACCCCGTAAGTTTGTTATCGTTTTTTATATTTCATATTCATATCCTATTGTGCGGATTCTTTAGTAGTGTTTCTGATGAAGATAAACACGAATATATCAAAAGGTTAAGCTCCAAGGAAAAAAGAGTTAATCTTTTTGAATTGCTGCTTTCTCTAGAATCAATACAACGAAATAATTATGAGTTACCGTAATCAAAAATATAAAAATTTTTTCAGACCAATTCAGTGGAATTTTTTCTCAATAACTCGGACCGATTGGCAAAACCAGACTACAAAAAAACACTGGGAGCTGAAGGTATTAAATTAGTGGTCAACTCTGTGAAGGATACTAATGACACTATCCTATTATGACAGTATATCTATTAGTAGCGTTGACGACGTAGCCGATGAGCTCCCGCTCGGTATTTGCAACTACTGTGGTAGAAAGGCGAAAGATGCAGTGAAGTGTGCCAAATGTGCAAGAATTTTTCATCCCTCGTCTCTTACGAAAGCTGCAAGCAGAAAATCTGAAGTATGTAGTGAAAAGTGATGTTGATCATCGGCTCTCATAGCATTTTTTTGAGAATGTCCACTTCAATGTGTTCGTGTTGTTTATGCTTCAAATTCAGCCCAGAAGAGATTGAGCAGCGGCATAACAGTCAAGAAAATGACAAAATGTTGGAAAAAGACAAACAAACTTTGAAGATACAAGTTGAGCTCCTTTTGCTGGGGGCTGGAGAGAGTGGAAAATCCACATTTCTCAATCAAATGAGTATTATACATGGTGTTAAGTTTGACTATGATTATCTCAAGGAGTTTCAGCAAGTAATATACCAAAATGTGGTAAGAGGGATGCAAGTTTTGGTAGACGCCAGGGCTAAATTAGACATTCCTTGGGGTGATCCTACAAATGCTAGTGCTGGAAAGGAATTGCTGCTCTTTAATAATGTGATGCATTTGGACACAAAACTCTTTTTAAATTATACACCTTTACTATCGAAATTGTGGACTGACAGTGGCATCTGAAGAGCATTTGATTGGAGGAAAGAATTTCATATGAGTGACTCTATGGAGTATTTTCTTAATAACTTGGACTGATTGGTAAAACAAGACTACGTCCCAACACATGCATAGTAGGAAAGCGACAAAGGGAATAATTGAATTCGTCATTCCAATAAACAATATTCTATTTTTGTTTGTTGATGTTTGAGGACAACGAAGTCAGAGGAGAAAATGGTTCCCTTGCTTTGATCAAGTTACTTCGATATTGTTTTTGGTATCTTCTCCGGAGTTTGATCAGGTCCCGTTGGAAGATCTCAAGACAAATAGACTGGAGGAATCAAGGGCCATTTTTGATACAATAATAAACAATAGGCTATTTGCTAGTGTGTCAATTATATTGTTTCTCAACAAATATGACTTGCTAGCGAAAAAGGTTTCCAATCCTGAAACAGATATTTGTTGGTACTTTCCCCAGTTCATAGGAAACTCGCATTCTCTCCAAGATGTGCAAGCATTTATCCTAACAATGTTCACAGGAGTGAAAAGAGAGCCGAAAAAAGCTCTTTACCACCATTTCACAACAGCTGTTGACACCGAAAATATTAAAGTCGTGTTCAACTCTGTAAAGGATACGATATTACATAGAAATCACAACATATTGATGCTTGAGTGAGAAGAATTTAATTGTGGTTGAGATAAAAAATGATGGCTGTGTGAACATAAACTAAAAATCATAGTTTTAAAAAAGATTGACACAGTTAAGATATCATGATTTCAATCATTTTCAGGACTTGACTGGTATAATACAAGATGAAATTTTGAAGGCTGTTAATTAATTTTTGTTTCAAAACTATAATTCATAGTGTACTGGACACCATTTTGTGGTTTATTACAAGATAAAACATTTTAAATTTCAACTGTCTAGTCCTACAAATATTCCACATCAATATGAGGAGGTTTAGAACATACCTTGGGATCAAGAGATTTCGCCACACAGTACCAGTATATCCTTTCAGATCTTCACCACCCTGTCGATTGAACTTTGTAGTTAATTCAAGGATTCCTCTCGAGTTTACTTTTCAAGAAAGTGAACTTAACTATCTAATTTTTGTGATTGATGCGATACAACACATAAAGAAACAATTCAAAATGTAAGAAAAGGATATACGAGGATATACGAATACACCTCAAACCCTGTAAGTTTTTTATCGTTTTCTATATTTCATATTTATATCCTATTGTGCAGATTCTTTAGTAGTGTTTCTGATGAAGATAAACACGAATATATCAAAAGCTTAAGCTCCAAGAAAAAAAGAGTTAATTGTTTTGAATTGCTCAAGAATCAGTACAACGAAATAATCTTGAGTTACCGTAATCAAAAATATAAAAATTTTTTTCAGACCAATTCGGTGGAATTTTTTCTCAATAACTCGGACCGATTGGCAAAACCAGACTACAAAAAAACACTGGGAGCTGAAGATATTAAATTAGTGCTCAACTCTGTGAAGGAGAAGATTTTTTATGTTCTTGAGATGAGAAGGATGAATGTGTGAACATAACCAAAAATCCTCGAATCTTGTAAGTTTGCTAGTGGTTTTTATTTTACATATTTATATCCTAATTAAGACGCCTTTTTGCTGTTTGCAGACGACGACATAGATTTTGCGAAGGGGGTCATCGAGACCATACAGAAGCAGTACAACCTCAAGTTCTGCTTCAAGGACTACCTCATCGGGGACCTGTTCGAACCCGAGGCCATCATAAAGCTTATTTCCCAGCTTTGCAAGAAGCTTGTCGCTATATTTTCGCCTAGTTTTTTGTCCAGTCCGATGTACAAGTTCTTCCTGAACTTCGTGCAAGCCATGAGCCTCGAACAGAGGAAGATCATACCGTGCCTTTACAAACCGTGCCCTATGATGCCGCACTTTATGCTGGATTACACGAAACCAAGAGTGCTTTAGAACTTCTGGGACAAACTTTACAAGTCCAACAAAGCAAAGAAAGTTCATCGAATTCTTCCAACAGGGTGGTCAGAAGGGATCAACCTCCGAGACAGCTTATTATAAAAAAAAAGCTTTTTGATAAAGAAGCTGAATTTAAGTTCTTTCAATAACAATTTGAATCACGAAGAATCTTCTTGTATCCCGCAAATTGTTGTAACTCCAGACGCCGATGTACTAGCACAGAACACAACTTTTCTTGAGGAAATAAGCATCACAAATAATGTAGCTGTGAGCCTACCAAATTTGATCCTATTCCCTGAGGAAGTGAAGAAATCAGATTTATATGAGGTTTTTACTACTTGTTTTAATAAAATAGCCAATAAAGCACCAGAAAAAAACAGTTTCCAACCATCGTATGGAAGTATAGATAATGGCATGGCTTATGCGTTGAGTCCAGCAGCTCCAGGATATGGTGCCACAGCAGGTCCGGGTACCAGCCTCACTCAGGCAGCTGGAGAACCATTTGCTGCAGACAGTCCGTATGTCCCTTTTAGTGCACGACCAGCACCAAGGCTCTCGCCGGCGAAGGGAGTTAAAGGACAGACCGGACATATCAGGCAGGCCAAGGAGGAGCCCCAGCAGACATTAGATTAACAATGGGTGTATGGTTCAGATGAATTCAGTCATACACACGACTCTTCTCCGAGGTATTCTTCGCCGGGAGGAGCTGCCGCCACCGGCTACTACCTCGGTCCCGAGGGTGCCACGGGAGCTAGCGTTGGAGAATGGACGAGTGCCCAATACAACGCACCCTACCAGACATATGAAGCGTACGGCATCATACCGTAACCGGACCCCACCGTCACCACCCAAGGATCTGCCCAAGGACTACCGCCGATGTCTTCGTTGAGGCCGAAAAGTGTCCAGGCGACTGCGATGACGGGGGCGCCGAATAATGCCGCTTTCGTACCCAACAATCATGCGGACACAGTGGCCAAGACATTGGGAGCGGTGTACCCAATACAAGCCAGTGCCAGCAGTTACAGTTCAGCACCTTCAACCCCAGTTAGTTCCCCTCCCCCACTTGCTCCAGAACCGTGGCTAGCTAACAATCCACATTCGCCACAGTACTCACAAACAGTCAACGTAAACAACGGCACAACTGCTCAAGGACTCCAAATGCCCACAGCCCCCGAAGCTCAACGATTAGATAATGCGATTGTGTTTCTGAGGGACCATGCTGAAGTGAATTATAATTTTCAGGGTACACGAATGGAAGAAAGGTCAGTTGATGCCATAAATGTACTCAGGAATCATGCCGAATCTCAGTTAGGTCTGGGACAACTACCACCAAATTTTGGCCCTCTAGGATATACAGTTCCACCACTTCCAGAACCACATTTACCAGAACGAGCAACATATAACACGAAGAAACGCAAAGAGCCTCCAGATAGTGACACTAAACCATCAAGCTCCATAGAGAGTATAGTTCAACCGAATTCTAGTAGTGGGCCCCAATCTAAATCTTCTAAAAGATCGAGGAGGTATAGTATCGCTGACGAAGAAGAAATAGATGATCCCAGCAGTATGTGAAAAAGAACGTAGGCAGGCCAACAATGTTCATGAGCGAATACACGGATTAGAGATATAAACGAAGCTCTGAAAGAATTGGGAAAAATGTGTATGGCACATTTGAAAACAGACAAACCACAAACAAAATTAGGTATTCTCAATATGGCTGTTGAAGTCATAATGACTTTAGAAAAACAAGGTAGATAGTTTAAATGAAGCGTCTAGTCCAATCAAAAGTGAAACTAACGAACCATGTATTCCCGTTATCAGTATAATCAGGTTCTCAACAATCTGTACCGTTGAATGCATTGAGAACGGCAGAATCAATCAGCGAAAGTGATACCATACCAGATTTATCGGAATTAAATCAGTCATGTGGGGATCCTGTTGACTTGAGTGAAAAGAATATTTCTTCATCTAGTGCTTCAAACTGAAACAGAGCAAATGGTCAAACCCTGTAAGTTTGTTATCGTTTTTTATATTTCATATTCATATCCTATTGTGCGGATTCTTTAGTAGTGTTTCTGATGAAGATATATATAGATATTATATATATATATATAGAGAAACTTATTTGGATAGCAGACTGCTATCCCAAATAAGTTTCTCTCTATTTAATCCAGTCCACTACCCTATTTCATATATATATATATATATATATATATATATATCGGGTTTTAAACAGATTATATCTGCATTCCCACGCCTAAACGCCATCTCCTGATGAAGATAAATACGAATATATCAAAAGCTTAAGCTCCAAGGAAAAAAGAGTTAATCTTTTTGAATTGCTGCTTCCTCTAGAATCAATACCACGAAATAATCTCGAGTTACCGTTATCAAAAATATAAAAAATTTTCAGACCAATTCAGTGCAATTTTTTCTCAATAACTCGGACCGATTGGCAAAAACAGACTACATAAATACACCGGGAGCTGAAGATATTAAATTCGTGCTCAACTCTGTGAAGAGTACCAAATGTGCAAGAATTTTTCTTCCCTCGTGTCTTACGATGGCTGCAAGCAGAAAATCTGAAGTATGTAGTGAAAAGTGGAGCCCACCAATAGATGGCGCCACTTCGATGAGCTCCATGGGCTCCAAAGGAATGTCTTAGCTCACAACGGATAGCTGGTAAGTGGCAGTATGTCTTAGCTCGTACCATGTTGATCCATCGGTTGGGTACCAAAGCTATTCGTTAATAGATGGCCCTTAGCTACTCATTACAGATGGCGCTATGTTGGGTATGTGATGATGTCAAAATTGATCAGTGGCGTATTCTAAAAGTGAGCGAAATTTTTTTTAAGAAAATGACATTCATCTTACTTCTCTTTATTTTTTAAGGTTATAGATCCGCTATCAGAAACAAGCTAATTTTTTTCCAAATATATTCAATTTCACCATGTTAAATTATTCTTTTTTGTCGCTCACATATCAACTTTTTTATTTTGTGTACTCATAATGATGTGCATAATTTAATAATTCGATTATATCATGGAAAAGACTTATCGGAAAAAAAAATTATGCATATCATTCATTAAGGACTGAGGTAAATAAATGAATATAGTATATTAATATTCATAATTAAGGGCATAATTGGCTTATTTTCACTTGGGTATATAGATGAAAGAATATTATAATATACTTATACATTATACAAGGCAAAACAAAAATAAAGAAAGACGAACGCATCCATCAACGAAGCACTCTAATAAATTATTAAGTACATTTTGCTCGTTTTTTAACTTCTTCAGTGTCGAAATTGATCAAAAGTTGCTGCTAGTATGCTTCTTATTCACTTTCCAGTTCAACCACCATTTGTATATTTGTTATCCATAGATTATCTATAGATAATGGGAACAGTCTCAACATTCAACCACCATTTTTGTCAAAGTTTATCAAAAATGCTGTAACCCCGAAGGTTTTTCTTATTTCTAAAGAAAAAAATATCGTTATCTGCTCCAGAAAGCAGTAGGATATTCTGAGATAGCCAAGCGATATCGTCTAATGATGCATTTCGCAAACTCCAACCTTCCGATAAAGAAACAGATTAATCAGATATCATAGCCAGATTCAATGAAAAGCACTCCAAAAAACATTATTTCTTTCAACAAATATGCTTTAACTCTAAACAATTTGAAAAAGGGCTGTAGTATGAATTTTTCATTGTATTAAAGGACAAGTACATTATATTGTTGTTTATACCCATAAACACAATAAGATAGAAATGGTTAAACTACCTGCCCCCTTGTCGTGCCTTCGGCAATTCGAAGTAATGAAGTTAGCAACTGAGAACGCCACTACAGAAATGCATCCCTTATTAGTCAATATGAATACCACGAGAAGCAATAAGGCCTGAACATTCCCTACAATTTTCCGCTCTACAACCTTTGTTGGAAACGTTTATTGATACACCTTTTCGTTTTCTAGGAAACGAAATTTTTTCCTCATTTGACCGAATTCCTTGTATGAGTTTTGTACACTGTACATCATATTTCTGAAAAATTCTTGAGGGTGTGCCTTCAACGATTTTACTTTCATTGTCTTTATTTTGTAAAATTCCAAATGAGAGATATTTCGATGAAAATTTTGTAGTCTTGCATGAAATGGTAACATCGCATTACCCAGTAACATTCTAATTGAAAAAAATCAGGTGTAAGATAACAAGAGTTAAAAATAGTGCAGTTTTCGGGGATATTTGAAAGGAAATGCTTCCTTAACGAAAGTTGTCTTTATTCTTGAACGCAAAGCATTGGGTAAGGGTGCTGGCATTTCGCCTTGCTGTTCATAAATATTATACATCATAAAAGGGAATAATAAAACCCTCGGTAAAACCACAAGCTCTCTTGAAGCGTCTTCGGCTCGGTCTTCGGCTATCCGAACGTAATGAAGTTAGCAACTGAGAACGCCATTACATGAATTCACCTCTAATTAGTCAATATGAACACCACGAGAATGCGAAAAGCCATCATTTGAACAAGAATTTTCCGCTCTACAACTTTTGTTTGAACCTTTTTTTGATAGATCTTCTAGATTTCGAGAAAACGTGATTTTTTCGACATTTTCACGAATTTTCCAAAAATGCAGCTCTTTCCGCAAAAAAGTGATTTCAGACCTTCGTTTACTGGACTAGTTGACAAATTTAAACGGAGCCCTCCGTCAACTGAATGCCCATGAAATTACTTTTTCAGATATATTATGCATGCAAATTCTTCTGAACACCTATCAGACAATGATTATTATGAACATTTTATTTCTGACTGGAATTTGAACCAATATTATTCTCATATTCAGCTCATAATGTACCTACCGTTCAGAAACAAAATTCTTCATCGATTATGAAAAATAGTCAAATTATGATACGCCACTGTATGAATTTACCTCGGTTCAGAGCATTGTAAAAAGTATCTTCTACGTTTATTTCAGAAAAAAAATTCTTCATCAGGTTGTCAGGTTGCATGCTTTAGTTCGTGAAAATAATTTCATTTTTCATGAGGGCACCACCAACTGGGACAAAAACCAACAGATGGCGCTGAAAATCGCCTCAAATGAGATTTACATAGGGACCGGATTACTATCCTTCTTTATACAATGATAATATGGTATTTAAAAAGTCTCTATTCTGCTCAATTGAACGAGGAATCCATTCGCAAAAAAATAACCTTCGCTGTTCATCACCTTCTCGTAAACCTTGGACGGGTTGCAAACGGAAAACATGTCGACGGTCCTTTTTTAAAACTCGAAGAATTTTTGACTTAGAAAATCGAAGTGTGCGAGCTGCTATTCGACTGCTTGTTGTTGGATTCCTATCAAATTCACGAAGAATCCTGTTATTGTTCCTTTCTTGCCCAATATTCACCCTATTCTGCCGTCCATCAGGTCTAGCACTAAGTCCATTAGTTCTAAATCGTTGGTGAATGTTGACAAACACTGAGGAATGCGGATTGCGTCTTCTCGGAAATCTTCTTCGGTACTCCCTAGCTGCTTCCGCCGAGTTTCCATTTGCTACTCCATAACAGAAATGGATATCCGCTTGTTCCCGACTCGTAAAACAAACAGGCATTTAGTTGTTAAAGAGAAACTGACTTATCACTGTGATAAATTACTGTCAAACTTCAAATAAATGTTCGAAGCTGACAACAGTTTTTTTCTCCATGGCACACTTTGCTTTCCACAATAAGGAAATTACAGTTTTTTATGGTTATGCTTGTATTGAAAGAGTAATTGGAAACCAAAACCGTCATTTAAGTTTTTTAATCAAATTATGCTACCCTAAAAATACGAGTTCGGTGTGTAGTGAATTTATCTAATTTTAGAAAATTGCTTCAAAACCGTAGTTTTTTATTGCTATATCAAATTTTGACGCTTTTTTCATGCATGAGAATGTGTTTTATTTTTTTTACCGGAAACGGTGTCTCGTACAGCAAAAAGTCAAAAGACCGAATTTGCTCCAAATTAAATAAGGATTTC
Source organism: Hippodamia convergens (assembly GCA_038502775.1). Taxonomy (NCBI): domain Eukaryota; kingdom Metazoa; phylum Arthropoda; class Insecta; order Coleoptera; family Coccinellidae; genus Hippodamia; species Hippodamia convergens. The sequence continues at coordinate 561,807 of JAVSIQ010000839.1, read as the reverse complement.
AATACTTATTTTTATTGTCAGAAAAAGCAGTGGCGTATCATTTTTTTATCTGAAAATATTCAGTGTCGCTGCAGTACGGACGCCACTGGTAGAATAGGAAAGAAATGATATCATGCAAAAAGTGCTCCTTGACGCTCAAAACCTATGTCTCAAATTTTATAAAAATATTTCAAGCAGTGTGAAAGTTATTAATAAAAAATATTTTTTTTCTATAATTTTAACTCCCCGTATCCCGGAGAGGAAACATTTCTCGACATATGTTTATATATAAACATATTGTTATAACAGACTAGGGCTTATTTTTGATGTAGAATACGTGGTTAATATTTCTTGATTACGATCTGTATATTCTTAAGGAAATGAATCGTCCCTTAATTTATCTTTTTGGAGGCAAAAAACTTTATGTTTTATCTTCTTCACATTGATCCGAATCAAGAACTAACTCCAGAATCACCAAATATGAATATGTAGTTTCAAAATCATCTGCGAATAAAGAAGAGCCCATCTCAACACCCGATGTAAGTTATTCGCTATGACATAATATTCAAGGCCGTGAAGAAGAAAGTAAATTTTCTTCAGCAAGAGAGTACGTACCTACATGCTTACTGATCAGATAACAGCGGATGACCGCGTAGCAGAACGCACAACACAACAGCTGGTTCTCTTGACCAGTTATGTAATTTTATGTGCTACTTCGATTTTACTATATGGTTGGTGATGAGGGATTATCATGTGATCGAGTATTCACCAACCTACTTTGTTGCTAAATAAAAAAAAATCATAATTTTGTCGAATTGGGAACAGTAAAAGTAAAGTGGTGATTTTATCATTTGTTTAAATAAAAAACTGCTATATCGTAATCCATGTTGTAGGTACATTCATTTGCGTAACTGAATATACGGAAGGTATAATTTATATTTTCTAAGAATAACTCGCCAATGTTAAAAACACCTTTGGGGTTATACTCCAATTAAAAGACATTTAAGGAGCTAAATCAAGAACAACCGTCCCTAATGGTTTGTTTGGTAGGTTACACAAAAATTTGATTGTCTAATCAAAAACACTCGGTGGCTCTAATAAGGCAATCAAAGTTTTGTGAGGCTCACCTTAATACTCGATAAATTATATGAACAAGTGGAGATCATACTTTGCAGATTCTCCCAGAGCAAGAAAAAAGACGCCATTGCAGCAGAGCAGTAACACACCGGTTTCGTCCTTATTACACTGAGAGAAATAAATTTGTTTTTATCAATAAAGTATTTATTTCGAGATTATTCATTAACAGACAAATCCACTTATTAATCTTTAATTTATTTATTAACTAACAGATCTTGCCTCTGAAAGAATTCATTCATATATAACGAAATATTTATTTACACGATATTTGTTAATATTTAATATATTTGGGTATGATGTATTTCATTTAAACTGCAGTTCTCTTCAAATATAAGATATATTAATTGAAAACATATGTTCATTTGGTAATAAACGAACGTTTGGTTTCTATTACTAAATGATTCTAAACTTCCACCACTCCACGATATGTTTACTCAAAATACAGGATTTATTAACAATGAACAAACCGCATTTGACATGTTTCAGTCATCTTGGCTAGTTAACATTGTTCGGTGGTCGGTAGATTCAACTACCCGACTCCTGCCGATAAATCGCGAATGACGCAATCGGATGAAAGGTAAAAATCGAATCATCGATGACCACCGATAGCGAATATCTCTCCAAAGAATTCTTCACGAGCGTCATAGTTCATGAAGAATTAAAACTAACATCGAATTCTGGGAGGGTCGCCAACCGAAGATCAGATAGAACCTTCAACCTTCCCAATGGCACGTGGTTAGCGCATTGGTCTAGTAATTCGAGGGTCGCAGGTTCAAATCCTGCACGGACTGGTCATTATTCCAGAATTCACTTTCGTCTGCAAAGCCATTAATTTTCAATTTTGCTATCAGACGCAGTTTGTTAATTATTACTAAATATATTTATTTCAGTGTAATGCGTCTTTATTCGGTATTATTGAATGTTATTATTCATAAATAAATGTGATATAATATTGAGTGAAGGTGATTTGCGAAAACTTAAATAAATTCTTTATTTCCATGAAAGAAATATTCATTTGTCCATTTGGCCAATAAATGATTTATTAACTATAACGCATGATCGATAATATCAAGTGAATACTTCTCTCAGTGTATGACTCATCGTTGCCATTTAGATCAAGCCACGATGACGAACATTCATGGGGACATTTGGTCTTGTATGAGGACCGGAATTTCTTTCCTACGCCTCTCATCCCGGTTTTTCTTTTGAATTTGACTAGTGAGAAGTTTTGTCTCTTCCTTCTGCTGTAATTTTCATCTTCTTTTCTTGGTTTCTCGGATATTTTTCTTCGGTTTTCTCGTTTATCTTTCATTATGTTGTCTTTCTTTAATCTCTTCTCTCGTCTGTTCTTTTACAGAATTCCTTCTCAGTGTTCCACAATGTTTCTCAATTCTCCGCTTTTTCCTACTGTTTGTTTACCATTTCTTCTTTCGTTTTGATTTTGAGTTATTTCCTGATTTGCTTGTTAGTTATATCATTAGTATTATTATTATTATTACAAACTGGTAGAGTTGAGGATAATACCAAGAGGAATCTATCATGCTCCATACTACTCCGTTCAGAGTATGTCGTTCACTGCTGTTAATAAATTAGTACTCGGCAAAAAGACATCCAATTGCAACCTTATGCCGCGGTTTCTATCATATTTCAATATGGATTTCTATATGTTACAGAAAACAGATGGTGGATCTACCACTTGTTCTGCAGCGGTGGTGTGGATCATGAAGATATAGACAATCCTCTAGATAACACCGAAAATGGAATTATGATCTTCTTCAGCGATTATTTCGACCGTTTCCTGAATAATGGATGTATAACATTCCTAGTCATCTTGATATTTCTCGGTTATCTGGCAGGTGCAGGATACGGTGTGACCCAAATACAGGAGAGATTGGAGAGGAGGAAGGTAGCAAAAAACGATTCGTATGCCATTGAGTTTTTCGACAGAGAAGAGGATAATTACAGGGAATTTCCGTACAGGTGAGCAAATTTGGCTGTAGGAATAGAACTGTTATTGGGCAAGAGGTGTCCCAGTCCCGTTTTGAACAGTTTTAACGCTCTTTTAGCGATCTGGAACAATTCAACAATTAATCTGATAATGAAGTAATGAGCAAACGCCAATATAATCGTAACAGGTTCTCGCGTAATTTTGACAATATGGCGTCTGATATAGTTCTTTGTCTCTCATTTAACCTATTAACTGCCAAATTTTTTAATTCGATATTTTATTTCCGAATAAGTTGTTGTTATCTTACATATGTAAATTATTCTCTTTTAATGAAAATATGCCATTAAATTTTTCATTATGGCTACGTTTTGGCTGATCCCCATTTGGGGATCATGGCAATTTATTTCTTCTTCTTGTGTCATGTCTTGAAGCTAAAAATGCACAAAATTGAGAAAAACACATAAGTTAAATTTCTGCGAGTTACCGTGTTAAGTCCGGTTATACTTTTGGTAATAGTGCGGTTACCCCCACTTATCCTCACTGTCAATTTCTTGACACGGTTATACGTCCTCGCTAAAACATACTTGGTTACTGGGGAAAGTTTTAGCTAGGATATACTAATTTGAATGCATATTTCCAGAAATGTTAATGAGTTTCCTGTATTATTATATTCGAAAATAATAATCTAAAAACAGAATTACCTCTAGACATTGAGCGTAAAGATAGGTCAAAAAGTGAAGCATAAACAAATTTGGAAAGAGTGGATGTGAAAACAATACTGAGAATATTTTGCATAATTTAAGGTTTTGTTTCACATTTGCTGAGCTGGTGTAAGGAAAGAATCAACTGAATAAATCAAGAAATTTCATAGGTATAGGCACCCTTCAATCTACAAGATGCAATATAGCAATTTTCGTATTTGGCGCGAATGCGCTTGTTTTGATTATAACCGCTGGCAGTTACCCTGCTTTGGAACAAGGTTACAGATTTTCAACAACGGTCACAATCATGATATATATATATATATATATATATATATATATATATATATATATACGGTTACGTCATAACACCTTCCCCTCTATTACCGCTCTCGCAAAAATCAGAAAATCGTAACCGTTTATGACCGTTTGTAACACGGTAACTCGCAGAAATTGGACTATACAAGACAACATATCGGACCTAACATGTAACCCGCTTTTGTATTATGAATGAAAATTAAGTCATTCGAAAATTGTGATGTCAGCACATCAAAAACGACTATATGACCGGGAGAAACGGCTCTCATATTAACCTAAATAATAATGAAGCAATAAATCCTTAAAAAATCACTAGAAACAGGTGTACCCAACCACGTATATATGTGAAAATTATCAACTTGAAACAAAAATGGTGTCGCCAGCAGTGCCCATATGCGAGATCCCCAATTGGGGATCATGGCAGCTAATGGGTTAATAATACCACTATACAAGGCAGTATTCATTACTCTCATACCTCTTCAATTCACAAAGTTATATTATAATCATTTAACTTTACTAGTTCATTCATCGGCTACGCCTATCTTTCACTACCCTGTCTACCAACCTCGACATCCCAGGAAGTCTCCTGGGACATCCGCATGTTCTAGTCATTCAGCGGGATATGTCCTTATTTTCTGACGTGGAAAAGAGATGTTGATGCTTCTGGAGACCATGCCGACTTTCGCTTTACCTGTTGCACCATACTTATCCTTGGATTTGCGAAACCACCTTCATTCGATTTCTCTCTCAATTGAGTTTCATCTAGGTCATTGAATTATGACTATTTTTTTGATTTACGTGTACTATTACCTTCTCTTCTTAGGGTAACTTTCGGAATCAATACACCAAATTATTCATTTTTCATCAGCTTTTACGGTCTTTCGAAGTCTTTCTACAGTTCTGGTACTAATCATTTACTCATCAGGAGTTCAAATATTGTGCGGGTTATTAGTGTCTCGCTAGTCAACTCTGGAACTGTCGATGTGTAGGTCATCGTAATTATGTTTATCTCAGTCTTTTCGATACGAGAGTACTTTCTTCGGCAATTTTTCTCGGTTTTATTAATTCTTTTGACAATTTCATCCGACTATATCAACCTGATGCTTAATAGCTCACATACAATCTGGAACAGACTAGACTCAAAGTTACGTCCTTTGTCAGAGCGTAACTCAAGTAGTACTCCAAATTTGCCTAGAATTTCCTGCAATAGGTACCTATAAATACAACAGGTTATACTGATGAAGATGCCTCTTAGAAAATGCTGGGCCTATTTTGTCGTTGGTTGACTAGTATGGTATTATGTACGCATGGTTGATCGTTGCATTATATCATAATTAGGAAGACGTTATTTCATTATTCAACGTTCTAGTTTGATCTCAACAATTATTCGTTCCAGAATGCAAGTGATAGTAGCTGGCACATACGATTACTCCAATAAAGAAATCCAGGATGAAGTTTAAAAATTGACCGAACAATTAGAAAACACTTCTCACGTCTCCAATCAACTGTATACTGAATCCTGGCTCAGGAGTTTCCTTCAATACGCCGAAAGAAATCAGGAGTACTTAAACTTTACAATAGATTAGAAAGACGATTTCAACAGGTTGCTTAAAGAGGTAAATTGAAAACTATTCACTTCAATGCGTTATTTCATCTATCAATAATTGTTTCAGTTGTGGCTTCCTCCAACTAGTCCGTTTTCTCTCGATGTTAAATTTGACGAATCTGGAAATGATATTGTAGCTATGTGGTCCTTGGTGCAAGCTGTCAATATCTCTGGGACATGAAAAAGAAATGGTAGGAGCGCTGAGGCAAATTTGTAAGGAATCTCGGTTAAATGCTACAATATTCCATCCCTACTTCGCTTCCTTCGATCAGGTAATTTGAATTTCTGATTTTAAATTTATCAACATCACAAAGCAAAACTGAGACGAATACTGATTATCTCAAGTGCCTCTACTACATATTTGAAGACATCAACTACTCAATAAAAGGTAGAGGTAGAATCCATATAGAAAACTACAAATTAGAAATTTAAATTATTAGCAAAACATCCATAAAAAAGTTTCCACAACATCAATTTTCTCTTTTTCTTCCAGTATAGAAACGAACATTCATACTGTTTTGTTTTTTAACTAAGGGTCTTCATAGGTGTCTTGAGATATCAATGTTGCTGATTTCAGAGCTTTGGATTCTAGCTTTTTATCAGAGTAGTGGTTATTGAATAATATCTTCTGGATTAATTTTTTTTTGCAGTTCGAACTTGTAAGTCCGATGTCCATCCAAAACATGCTGATTGGGGGAATCATTATGATGATAGTATCGTTCATTTTCATTCCGAACTTCTTGTGTTCCTTCTGGGTTGCAGTTAGCATAGTATCAATTGAAACTGGTGTAATTGGATACATGGCCTTATGGGGCGTAAACTTGGACTCGATTTCAATGATCAACCTCATCATGTGTATAGGATTCAGTGTGGACTTCACTGCTCACATATGTTACGCTTACATGAGTTTGAAGGCAGCGTAACCTGATGAAAGGGTCACAGAATGCCTTTACGCTTTGGGACTCCTTATTTCGCAAGGATCCATCAGTACAATCTCAGGAATAATGGCTTTGATTCTGGATAATAATTATATATTTGCTGTTTTCTTCGAAATGGTGTTTCTTGTTGTATTCTTTGGGGCAATGCATGGTTTGTTCCTCCTACCAGTTCTTCTTTCCTTGTTTGGACCTGGGTCTTGTTCAGGGAAAGTCCAAGAAGAAGATATTAAAATGTCAAACGTAGAAAAGACTTCCGCATCCCTATTGCTTACCTCACCTGCAACTCAAAGTCAACTCAGGTAACTTAGGCAACACTCTAAGAAGTCAAACCTTACCAACATTAGAAAAATAAGGAAGAACAAACTTGAAACCCTTCAACGTTGATAAAAACTTAGGCCTTGGTACCTCAGAAGAAAACTCAAGTGAATCGAGCTCCAACCATTCCAATAAAAAGCCTGTTCTGGATAAGGAATCTCTAGATAAAAAATATCAGGAATCGTGGAGAAATACCCCAGAAATATCCTCCAGTCAATTTCATGCATCACAAATTCTAGATATCTTTGGTACTGACTCAGAGCAGGAATACTACAGAAGGAGAGAAATAGCTGATCGTAATAGAACACAATTCCACGACCTCCCAAGACGCGAAGAGGCAAACAGACGACTTGGAAATGGACAAAGAAGAAGATATTCTCCTCCAGACTCTTGGTACTATCAACATGCCCCACAACCTCAAGAAGCTCCTAACACAAGAGACAGAACTTTAGCGCGATCAAATTCATATCATAATATTCTGCATCCAAGGCATCTTCAGGAGTTTCAATTTCCTTGATTATTATGAGATGAGGAAATTTTTATGATTGAAGGAAACTACGAACCTAACATTTCAGTTATTGCATAATATATATAGAATCAAAACAACGTATACAGTTGTTGTTATTCTGTATCATACCATGATACTGAATCTAACTATTCATGAGTTGTCCATTTTTCTCAGGAATTTTTTCTCTCCATTGATCGTTTTAGTAAAAATAAAAGGACGAACATTTGGTTTCACATTTCAACTGCTGATTCTCTAATTATTGTTCAACGTCCTACATGGATTAAAAACACCGAGAAAATATTGCAGAGTATTTAATCCAGTATACATATATATTTAACTGAATTTATAGCAGAAATTGTTAAGTTTTATTAAATATCTGAAATACAAAGAACCAGTAGGTGTTTATGAAGACCATAGTGAAAATCTATTCAATTCTATGCCACAGAAATCAAGATACTTTTGATATTCACATTAATTGAGAAAGTAGCTGATTCATATGTCTCACTGAGATCTTAAAGGACCAAAATAGAAAAGAATATGATGAAAATTTAGATGCTATTGGGAAAGAAGATTCTTGTGAAAATAAACATATTTCGAGTTATGTATAGTGTAGGTATAAGTGTGATATTTCAAAATGACGAAGGGTTTTAAATTGAGTCTTCTGATTAAAAATAAGTGTAGGGTGATGACTGATTATCAGGGGGTTCACAAAAGATGGTTGAAATTTCCCCCCTGCAATTTAATGCTCAATTTCTTCACATTTATTGTCTTAGTGATTGAGTTGTAAATAATGATTGGAATACTTTTGTAAAATATTTTTACTGAGAACAATTAAAAATATTTTCCTTAAAACGAGTTATCATTTGGAAAGCCTCTACTGATGGGTTGTGGTATTCAGATACCTCCAACATAAAATTAAAATCAGGTTCAATAGATTGGATTTGCACTAATTTTGCAACAAAAAAATAAACTTTTTGCTTATGAAGCAAATTCAAAAATCAAGGCCTCACTCGATCCATTTCCCAGCTTTTTGACGCTGGCTTCCTACCTCCAGCAAATCAAATTACTTCAGAACTAGCCTAATGGAAAACTATAGCCACAGCTTAATAAACACACAGCTATGAAACTCAGCCGTTCGGAGTAAGCAGTCGGGTGTGACCTTGAAGAAGCCATTCGGGGGTAAAAGTCAGGGTAGGATTAAATGTATTTTCAGGGAGACTGACAGGAGCGTACTTCATGAATTTACAGACACAATTATTATTATTCATCATTTTTATCAAGAAAATTTCAAAAGAATACTTCATATTGTATAAAATAATTAATTTGTTTTTTACATATTTCTGGTCTCTAAAACGCTTGAAACTTTACAAGTTATAAACTTCACTGTCATCAACCTGGAATGGTACACAGACGTCTTCTTCAATGAAGGGGGAGTTGTGAATATGATGCAGTTTTGGAGCTTTCGAAAGCCTATATAAATCTTCTTTCGCGAATTGAAAGTTGAATTTATTCTCCTTTTTTGAAAATTCATTGGAATTGAAATAAGTGTCATTAATATTTTTATTGGAATCTCGAAAAACTTTATTTAAAATTGCAGTTTATAGAAACTGCGGGTGGTTTCATCACAACCACAATCATACTTTCAATAACAACTTTCATTTTTTGAAATGAATTGAAACACCAATGAGATTTAAGTCAGACCAAGTACTTGAGACAAGTTACTACTAAAATAAAACTCCAAAATTTAAATTTATCGAAAGAATAGAGAGTTATCGAAACGCAAATAGAGGCCTAACTTAAATAAAGTTCCCCTTATTTTGACATTTACTCATGCGCATTCGCAAAAGATTTTAAGGCGACCTGTAATAAAATACGTGCCTCCTGTACTTAACTTAAATAAAGGACAACCGTATTTAAATAAAAGATCCCTTATTTTGACAGTTCTCGCAATCTTCTAGGTTAAACAGCTTCTCACAACTGTCAAAATAAAGGAAATGTCATAATAAAGTTGTCAAGATACAAATCGTTGCGATAGCTCAAATATTCGACCAACGTTAAGGGATCTTTTATTACAGGATCCTTTAATAAAGTCAGGCCTGTATTTGTGTTTCGATAACTCTCTAATGGAGGAAGATGGTCTTTCTTTTTCGTGTGCACGCAGAACATTCTTTTTTTGCGTATAATTTGGTAAATTCATTAGGCATTCGAATGAAATTTTCGCGAAAACAAATTGCGATCGAAAGTATAAGAATTTCCAAAGATTCCAGTGCGAAAAACTAAAATTTATGAAATGTGCAGGAATTTTTAGAAGGGAATGTTCAATACTACATATCATGTCGATATTAATTTTATTGTTTCAGTTTAGATGTGAAGAAAAATATATGTTTCAATGCATCAGAGGTCACCAGTCAACACAACATAAAATAGTTGACTACGCCTATGAGTTTATGTATTCGGAGGCATTGTCATCCCGACCGGCGCCACTGTATTGATAGGTTTTACCCCAAAAGTGGGGGATGCGCGAGAATCTGCGTTAACTACCCCCACCACACGGAGTTTCCTAGCTGTGTGTTTATTAAGCTGTGCTATAGCTGTCGGCGATTTTTTTTTGATTGACAGATGAAATTCTATAAAACGAAGCAAAAACCTAATGTATTAATTGCCTTTCAGAAATACATAAAGATATGTTGTTATTTTCATTGCTTTGTTATATTTAATTTGTAAATGGGAATGATGCCGTAAAATGTTCTACTAACCAAGTAATAGCAACTAAATGAATACATTGACGTCTTAAAAATTTTTTGAGAAACTCTTGTCTACCAGTCTCCTCTTTTTCCTCACTATATTCGGAGTTTTGGCTTGCCACCAACATGATTTCTTGAATAATTAAAGTACACTGTGTTCTGTCCCATTTAGGTTGAGATTATTATCATACTATAAAGACGCAAATATATAAATTCTGCAAATCTAAGTCAACTGCCATGAAAACAAAGCAGACTGGAAGGAATGTTAAGCTATCAATTGTCCAACATAACTGATCAAAATGAAATGTCATCAGATAGAGGTGGATTAGGCCTCTTGGGGATACCACATTAAAAAAAAACGCGCCGCATACTCTACCTGTAGGTGGTGTGGAAATGAGTTTTTTGGCCAAAACGCGTGTTAGACTACACTGGGGCGCTCGTACGCCAATACTAATGACTGAATGAAAAAAATATTAATAAATTGTATAATGTTGTCTCTAGTTTAATTTCCTATATGTAAAGCCATTGCAAGGTTCAACTATTTATATCGTTAAAGGAATCGGAAAGCAGATAGGTATGTCAAAACTATTTTCAGTGGTCATTTTTCCAATATGGCGACTGAAGTGATGAAATAGAAAGGTGGCAAAGTCGAAATTCGAAAAGAGCACATCAAAATCTCAGAAATTTATACATCAATAACAATCTCACATCTTCTGGAAAACTTTCCAGGTAACCACTATTTTTCGGACAAAATTACTGTATTTATTCATTGTGAGTTTATTTTGAATATTATTTTTTAAATGGAATTTGAACCAACTCCATGCTATTGAGAAAATATAAGCTCATAATGTACCGTTAAGAAATTAATTCTTCATCTTTCAGACAAATTTTCATACGACACTATGAATTCATGAATTCACCTTGCTTCAGAGCATTGTATGAAGAAGGTTCCTTCCATGTTCATTTCAGTTGTAGAATTCTTCATCAGGATTTCGGTATGTACGCATTAGCCTTGTTTATATAACTCTAGTTATCCAATGATTCGAAATGACAAGCCTAATGAGGTGCTGCTCTCGTACGGGATATGGAAGAAACATTAACTTATGAATGAACGAATGACAATGGTGAGAGAAAATAATCAGCATTGTTGCCAAGACTGCCAATATTTCTGATTCAAGATTCTTTTGTTTTCATTGAAACTGATGCTCGACTAAAAGAAAGTAAATGCGTAGAATGTCTAGATTCCTGAATCAAAATATACGAAATGCATACTGCAAATTTTGGACTGCTCGATCCTGAGTATGGACTTAGAGATAATAAATAAATTATGATATTTAATTTTATGATTTTCACGACCTCGAAAGAACAAATATTTCCCTTCACTTTTTCAGAAGGTTTCAATTCGAATCCCTCATTCCAGCCTATCACTGTCCTCAGCAAACAGTCGATTTGTCTGGATATATATATATATTCTTATGAAAAAGAGAGCTAAAATAATACAATAAATGTTGAAACAAAAAGTACCTGGATGAAACTGCACAAATCAAATTTAGGTTGAGGCGATCGATTCGTTGAATTTTTGCAAGTATCAGAATTCAAAATTATAAGGGATATCTTTATAAGTAAAACAAAAAATTTGAAGAATATGATTTCATGAGGAATTCCTCAGCAATGGCTGGTCGGTACCTTATCATCTGATCATAAATTTAAGTTGAGGAAGAAGTAACCCGTAAGCATGAATGAGATCTAATTCTCTACTTGGAGAGTAATCAATATTGAAGTACCTTATTCAATTCTTTCTCTTTTTTCCACTAAAAATGTCTTCAGTAAACTTTCGAAATGAGCAAAGTTAACTATGAATATGAAAATTATGAATTGAAACAAGAAAATAGTCTGTGGTCGGTAGGAATTAATTTTTCATAATATTGCTTTTTTGTAAATTTATTCACAATTTTATTTCTATAGTAACATCATTACCTCAAAAATTCAATCAACAACTCAAGTGTGTACATTGTTACAATGCGTTGAAATGAAACCACTTTGAACAACCAAAATCCAATTTTATTTCTTTCTATTAATTGCTATGTATATCTATCTCATGTAAGTTACTTGGGAGAATATAATGCTGAATGAATAAAATCTCTCTTGAAATGTTCTCCACTCTTGTTTTTATTTGTAGATTCGTCAGCGTTTTTACTCAGGATCTCATACCATACAGTAAGAATGATTACTCACTAATTCTCCAATTTCCTATTACTCTGGAAAGTAACAATGCATATAACAATGAATTACAATCATATGAATCAAATAATTGTATCATTAACCAAGAAAATACATATATCTTCAATTAGGCATTTCCAGCTGACGTCACACACGTCAACAGAGCATGCGTTGCAAAGTCGTGAAGGAGCACACAAAGCAAATAAAGCAAATGGAAAGCAGTGATTTCGACAGATATTTGTGTATTTTTGTACTCTATCCTGTGTGACTTGAGATTTCTCACGTAGTATGAGGATTTCACCAAAAAAGAAGGTGGTTTTAACACTTTAACTGGTTTCTAAAGTTTGTGTGCCCCTTACAACATAGAAGATTGTTGTGTCAAAATCAGCTGACTGAAATGCCTAATAATAACATCAATTGCAACAATGGCCACATTCACCGGACGAAGATTCAGCTACCGCATAAATTGAAAGCGCTCCAAAACTTGTTGAGTTTGCAGCGCATGTGCCACTGAACGATTCCGTAACAGTTGCACAACAATTATGTCCGGTTAATGCAACCAATGTTTCACTTTAATATACCTCTACACAACATTCAATATAAAATATTCTTGATAAATCATATAAACTAACTATAATGAATCATCATATTATAACAATATATACAGGATGTTCCTAAATATATAAATATATATATATATATATATATACAGTGGAACTTCCCTATAACGAATAAGCTAAATCCGCAAAAAAATTTCGTTATACGGAAATTTCGTTATGCAGAAATTTTTTATTATTGTGTCAAGTGTCAAAAAAAGCAACGTTCACTTGCATTTTTCTTATTTGGATACATTATACATAATTAACTTAAACACTTCCTTCTAGACATTTTCGCATTACTTTTTTCATTAACGATCAGAGCAAAACTGAAAACTGAACAATCTGTATAGCCTTCTGTTTCAGAAGGAACTCTCCGTCCGCCGTAATGGTTTAGTTTATGATCGGTATTTATTACCTACGTCCGACAGAATTGCGGAAAAAACCATCCCTAAGTATACTCTGGGAAAAACCTTCTTACCAATACGCATTTAGAGAGTGATTTTTTGGAATAATTCGTTATAGAGAGAATTCACTTCGTTTTAGAGGGTGTTTTTAACAGGGTATTTGGATTCAAGGTGCAATGACAGATACGAAATTCGTTGTACAGAGAAATTAGTTGTAGAGACGTTCGCTGTAGGGAAGTTCCACTGTATATATATATAAAATAATGTCCTATTTACTCAGAATAATGGTTATTTTTTCATTTTTTCGTGTCACAGGTGTTTAACAGAGGACGAAATGCTGCCACAATATTTATAAATTAATATTCTGATAAGTAGCTTCAAAATAAATTCACGATGAGGACCTTTGAGAGAATACATTCATAGAAAGAAAAGTTCAAAAATTCAAATTTTTCTGTACTAAAGATAATTCCTTACGTAATATTTGGGGGGTGCGGTGGGGGGTGAATTATCGCCCGACAAAATATGGAAGTATGTAAATCTTGAAGAGAACCTCTAGGAGGATACATTTCCGAAAAAAACAATTCACAATATTCGAATTTTTCTGCACTCAGCATATTTTTTTCGGAATTAATTGGGGGAGTCGTGGGGGGTGAATCCTTGCCCGACATAATCGAGCGGTATAAGGATGTTGAAGAGGACCTTCAGGGAACACATTCATAGAAGAAAAATTCAAATATTCAAATTTTCCTGCACTCAGCATAATTTTTATTTAAAAATCACTGGCTACAAGAGTTCATTCCATGAAAAATTTAAATTTCATTGATCTACTCCTCATTCAATCCCACAGAATGATTAGATTGGCTGCAGAAGTTAAGTATTCATTTCCTTGAAAGACAGTTGAAGCTTGGCAACAAGTGATGATCGAACAATTACCAGTGGTTTTAGTGCTCCATTTGAATTTTTTCAATTATCGGTCACAGGGTTGTAAAAAAATCTTAAAAGGGATTGATTTTCCGGTAGACCTACACATAGACTCCAAAATTATATTAGGAAAAATAACTTCTGCATCAGACAAACATTATAAACTCTGCTCCGTATTGTATCATGACGGTAAAGTGGCAAGTAATGGACAATAGCTCTATTCGGGTTCGGGTTCACACAATAGCTTTATTCGGGTTACAATTTTTAGAACAATCCTAGGATCGTTCTAAAACTGCGCCGAACACATGCGCACTCGTTTCGATACCTAGGACCGTTCTAGGACTGGTTCAACTTTTGAAAAACCCGTGTGCAAACCACTATAAGGTTTGTGTGGTGCACATAAAGAAAAATTGTTAGCAATTTGATTGCTTTTGATTAAGACACTTAACTGCAGGTATAGTCGTTTATTCAACGTTTTGAATTACAATGAATTGAAAACGAATTTATTCATTCGTGCGACATATGTTAAACAGGCATATGCGCGGAAATCTCAATTGTATACAGTATGGTTAGTTATGTATGTTCAATATTAGATGTATAGGCTGGTCTATACATACTGGCAACTACAAGAATAATCATAATTATTTCAATACCTATTCAATTATACAATCCAAACCACTGAGTAATTCAACTTATAGCTTAACATCAATTAAAACAAATATTACAACAAATTATTATTTCAAAGCCTAGATATAAGTGATTGAAAAGATTTTGGCAAGGTTATCAGTCATGAATGGGAAGTATGGCAATCTTGGAAATAGATCTTCGATAAGTTTTATTATTCATGACAACCTCAACTACTCTTACTCGATCATCCTTTCCAGGCAATACCTTCGAAATTCGACCCATTGGCCAATGAAGAGGAGGGACGTTATCCTCTTTCAATAATACCAACATATCTTTTTCAATATTAGGGAGTACCGTTTTCCATTTGGGTCTGTTTTGCAACTGTAAAAGATATTGTTTTCGCCAGTGATCCCAGAAAGTTTGACGCATTCTTGAACAGAGTCTCCAAAATTTCAAATGATTTTGAGGGACCTCAGATAAATCACATTCTGGTAATGCGTTCAATGCTGATCCAGTAAGAAAATGGGCAGGAGTGAGATAATTCAAATCTGACGGGTCACGAGAAATTTGACAGAGAGGTCTTGAGTTCAATATAGCCTCTATTTGAGCTAAAAATGTATTTAATTCTTCATAAGTTAGAGCGGAATCTCCGACTACCCTTTTCAAATGGAATTTAACGCTTTTAACTCCTGCTTCCCAAATACCGCCAAACGCCGGAGAATAACTGGGAATAAAATTAAACTTTATGCCGACAGTAGCAGCATAATTTTCTACTTTATTTTTATGAGATTGTGATCTTAGCAAATTATAAAGATCTTCAAATTTTCTTTGAGCTCCTTTAAAGGTTGTTCCGTTATCGCAAAATATCTCTGTGGGCAAATTTCTCCTTGAGGAGAATCTCTTAAACGCAGCAATGAATGTATCCGTGTTCAAGTCGGATACAAGTTCCAAATGAAGAGCCTTAGTGGAAAAGCAAACAAATACCGCAATATATCCCTTCGTAACTAAAACTTTTCTCAATCTTGATTGTTTTATCTTGAACGGCCCACAAAAGTCCACACCAACCACTTGAAATGCTCTAGATTCTGTTGCTCGCGGTGCTGGAAGACTTCCCATCAGTTGTTCCGAAAATTTTGCCTTCAATCTGAAACACCTAACACATTTATGCAAAACCTTTTTAATTTCTCGAACACCGTTTATTAACCAGAATCTCCTATTCAAATTTGCAAGGACAAGTCTTGTACCAGCATGAAATAAATTTAAATGTTCTCTTATTATAATCAAGTTTGTAATATGACAGTTTTTGGGCAGAATAATAGGATGTTTTTCAGAATATGAAATTGGAGCATTATGTAATCTTCCTCCTACTCTCAATAATCCATCAGAATCAATAAATGGAAATAAAGAATACAAGCTTGATGTTTTACAGCAAATTTTACCATTAGATCTCAAACTATGCAATTCATTTTTAAAATGAGTAGTTTGTATTGATATAATGATAACTTTCAAAGAATTTTTTAACTCTGAACTTGTGAGAGTTCCCACAAGTCTTTCACTTTTTGTTACCTTACAATTCTGAATGAACCTAAAACAAAACGCTATAATTCTTTGTATTGATGGATGAGAACCGTTCGAAATGAAGAGTGTGGTCTTGACTTATAACATTCAAATCAATCGCGGGAACATATTCATGCTCCTCAGATGCAAATGAATCTTCAAATTTATGTATTTTATTAATATTGAGCGATGTGTCTTGATCCTGTTGCGAGTTAAGAATAATTTCAGGACCACACCACCATAATCTGTTTTCGTTGAAAAATTGAAAATCCTGAACAGCTCTTGTCAATAAGTCTGCTGGGTTGTTTCGAGTACTCACATAATGCCAAGATGAAACTGAAGTTAATTTCCTTATGAGGGTGACTCTATTCGAAACGTACACATTTAATCTTATTGGTATGGATTTAATCCAAGCTAACACAATTTCTGAATCCGAAAACAATAAGACGTTTGATATTTGAAATTCCAGTTCAAAAATGTTCGTAATCAATAATTTGCTTAATAAAACTGCGCCATTGAGTTCCAGTTTTGGAACCGTTAATTTCTTATTCATTGGTGCCACCCTAGATTTTGACGTCAATAAATTGATTGAAATATTTCCCTCATCACTTATAGTTTTAACATAGATACAAAAACCATAAGCGTTCATTGAAGCATCACAAAATCCGATTAGCTCAACCTTTGTGTTTTGTTTACTGTGTTTAATATTTCTGGGAACGATGATATTAGGTATAATTGAAAGATCTTCGAGAAACTTATGACAACTTTCATATAATTCTTGAGGTAATTCCTCATCCCAAGACAATTTTTTTTATCCAAAGTTTTTGCATAAGTAGCTTTGAGACAATAATTATGGGTCCGATTAAGCCTAAAGGATCATACAATCTAGATATCAAACTTAAAAATTTTCTTTTTGTCAACTTACGCTCTATATGAATTATTGGGAAGTTTATTTTGAGACAATCTGATTTCGGATCATAAATTAATCCCAAGGTTTTCAGCGTCAAGTTATCTTCCGTGCCCTGATTCAATTCTATTTCATTAAATTGACAAAGTTCTTCTGGAATATCCGAGATTATACCTAAAGAATTAGATGCCCATTTATGTAGAGAAAATTCTCCTAAACTCAATAATTCAATTAATTCAGTTTTGATTCTTGTGATTTCTTCAATAGTATCGGCTCCGCAAATTACATCATCAATATAAGTGTTATTAGAAAGAACTTTGGAAGCAAGTGGATAGACATTCTTATAAGTGACAGCTAACTCAGGTAAACACCTCGTTGCCAGAAAAGGTGAACTCTTAAGACCATAAGTAACGGTATTTAATCGAATAAAATTCAAGGGCAATGATGGATCTTTCCTCCAAATAATCAGTTGAAAATTTCGATGATCTGGATGTAATAATATACTTCTGTACATATGTCTGATATCGGTTAGGAGAATGTATTTGTAAGTACGAAATAAAATCAAAATATCGTAAATATCCCTTTGGGCCAATTTTCCGTTGTAAAGAAAATCATTCAAACAAAGTTTGTTGTTAGTTTTCATACTCCCATCAAAAACAACTCTTAACTTAGTGGTAATTTTGTTGTTTCGTATTATAGGATGATGAGCAAGAAAGTATGTTGAAGTATCATCATGTCTAATTTCGTTAGGGTTCAATAGTTCAGCATGATTTAAATTTAAATATTCATCAATAAAATTGGAATAATCTGAAAATAATTTTTTATCATGGTTGAAACGCTTTTCTAAATTATGAAATCGCTTCAGAGCGAAAGAGTATGAATCTCCCAAATATATATCTGAAAGTGGGATTTTAAATGGCAATTTCACCTGAAATCTATTTCCAATTTTTTCTATGTTCTCTCTAAAGATATTTTCGCAGGCTTCCTGCTCGTTACTGAATTCTTCCTGAACTTCGGGAATGCTCTCGGCTTGCCAAAATCTTTCCATTAAGCTATCCAGTTTTCCAAAACCTAAAGAACAATGATGAGAATATAGGACATTAGTATCTTCGTCAGAATAGTTCGTTTTTAATGATCCACCTACAATATATCCGAAATGTGTGTTGTGCAAGACAGGTCTTTGAGGTCCCAACTTTATAGTATCTGACAATAATATTGAAAAGAAAATATCTGCACCCAATAATATAGAAATTTCATCAGGTGTGTTGAATTTTGGATCAGCGAGGCATATATTCTTAGGAATTTCAAGGTGTTCTTTATCGAAATGAAGTTGAGGTAATTTTGAAGTGATTTTATCTACAACTGCACATGTTACATTGATGTCGAAATTGTTTCTACAGGAAAATATTCGAAAAGAAACCAATTGTTCAGATACCGATTCTTTTACATTGACCCCAATCAATTTTATGTCGGTTTCCGACCTTTGGCATTTTATATTGTCTGCTAATTCTTTTTTAATTAGTGATAATTGACTTCCAGAATCTAGAAGAATTTTTACTGTAATGTATTCCCCAGTATTGGACAAAACGTTCACTCTAGCTGATGGTAACAAAACATTGAAAAAGTCAGATCTTCCCTCACAAACAGCAAGAGAATTTGCGTCAGATTCATTATTTAAATGTAACAACGAATTAGACCATGTACACATTAGGCGTTAGGAAACGCGCGTTAGCCTAACGCGCGTTTCAAAATACAAGTGCTCCAATGTATCAGTACACATGCAAACGCGCGTTGTTGATCCAACGCTCGTAAAACGTGCGTTTGAGGATATTCGACCGGGTACTCATTAGGTGTTTCGAAACACGCTTCTTGCTAGCGCGCGTTTCGAAAAACAAGTGCTCTTATGTACCCGTACACATGCAAAACGAGCGTTTGTATCCAACGCCCGGAAAACGTGCGTTTCAAGATATTTTTTGAAGCGCGCCTTGAATATGCGTCAGGTGGGCGTTTCGAGATACATGTGTTCTTATGCGTGCGTTTTCATGACGATTGTATCTAATTTGAAAATGAAAATGGAATTTCGATACTGACTTATTTATTGATGAGGTTCAAAAAAGACCAGCTTGGTGTGACATGACGAGTCCCGAATATAAAAATAAAATAGTGAAAAAAAGGAATTGGGAAGAGATAGTTGAAATTTTCAATATTCATGGGAAAGTTCCAGATAAAAAAAAATCTTAGGGGAAACTGATAATGTCATCAACTGCATTCCTATTCATCTTCTCTTGTTTTCGAATTTCAGTCCAAAATATCAACTTCGGTCATTTTCTTCGTTTATGTTTGTGCTCGGATGTCAAAATGAAAACATTATGCAGACATTTTTTTATAGCAATCCAGTAGCATACTATATTTTTTCCCAATATTCTTCCTTGCTTATTTATGCTATAAGATGAAGTTGTATTTTTTCCTCTTGGGAAAACATACACTACTGGATTGCTATGAAAAAAGTGTCTGTATGATGTTTTCATTTAACATCCTAGCACATTCAGAAAAGGAAGACCGAAATTGAAATCTCCCAAATTTCAATTTTAGTCTCGAAAACAAAAGAAGAGGAATGCAGTTGGTGGATTTATCAGTTTCTCTAAAAAAGACGACCGTAAAGTGTGATTCATTTTCCTCTATCTCTTTCGGTTAAAAAATTCTAGTTCACCAATTTTGTCCACCCTGTACAGTGAAATGAAAAAAGTACCCAAGAACCGACGCCTTTCAAGGAAAAGTGAATTGCTCGTTCAAAGAGCACAAATTCCTCAAACGAAAACAACACATCAAGCATATCTATCTCCATATTCCTCAATTAATTCAGGAGCGTATATCTATGTTGATATTAGCATCAACACAGACTTCTCAGCAGTGGACTAGAGCTCGAACGCCACTGCAGACAGGGTGGGAATCATCACGAAGCCAGCAATCAGAAAGCTTAGATCAGTTTAAAAAAATGTTTCTTATTTTTCCATTCAAAATTACGAACTTCAAAGTGACAACAAATTTTTCTTCTGGAGATATTGTCTCTCCGAAGGTGGTTGATTTACTATCCACTTTAATCATATTGAGGGGGTCATCAAATTATGTGACAAACATTCTGACATAACTGAAAAACTTCGATCAATGTTGCGGTAATTTTGAATATAGTATTTGAAACCTTCCATGCGTCTGTCTATCGCGTGATATTGGGTGAACCCAAATTTTTTTTGTCTTTGGCATCGCCTTTTATATCGACCGTAGATGAACCACACACACCGAATCACTTCAGCATTCATTTTTGAAGTATTTACTGAACTAGTACGGTATGCTCGCCTTAACTAATAAAATATAACGCTGATCTAACGCCGAACTAACGCTACAGTGTGTACGCTGCCAACGCGCGTTAAACGCAACGCCAAACGCCTAATGTGTACGAAGCCTTATGGTTTCGATTGCATTTTCCACACTTTATCGGATATTTGCAAATGGAATTATGTTTATTCATGCACATTATGCATATTCCATTTGAATTGACAAATTTGAGGCGATCAGATGAAGTTAATAGTTTGAATTCTGGATAATATTGTAATTTATGATCAAAGCTTTTACAATGCATACATTTGTAATTATTTCTTCCTGAAGGATTTTTCTCAATTTTATTCAGATTTCTGAAATTCTTAGAAACATTCACTAGATTGACTGGTGTTCTTGATTTACTCAATTTGTCTGGCTGAATTGATGAGCATTCCAGAGCGGTTGCCCTAGCTTCCAAGAAATCAATGAATTCTGTCAAACTAGGAAGATTCTTTGAATTTCTCGCTACCTGGTAAGCCCTATTTGTATACAAATCAAGTTTCTTTGACAAAATGCATATTAGTAACATATCCCACTGATCCACAGGTTGATTCAAATTTTTCAATGAACTGATTTCTTGCTTAACTGAAGATATGAATTCTCTCAAATTGGAAGCTGTACCCTTTTGAAGGGGCCTAATATCCAATAAAAAATTCACATGATTGCTAATTAACACCATTGGATTATCATATCTTTTGTTCAAAAGATTTAATGCTTCCTCATATGATTCATTTATTAATGGTAAATTATTAATTATTGAGAGAGCTTCATCTTTTGTAAACTTCTTCAAATAGAAAAGTTTCTCTACATCTGATAAGTTTGAATTATCATTGACGACTGCACGAAACAAATCCATGAAAGGCTTGAAGTCACTTAAATTTTTTCCACTAAAATATGGAATATCAATAGAAGGTAATGATGAGCTATGAGTAACATTATTAATTGTAGTCGATAATTGTTGATTGGTTGTAATCTCACAATTTTTTAAAAGACGCTTCATATTTGAAGAAATCTGCAAAAATTTTGTTTCCATTTCAAACATATTTTCGTTATCTGTGGAATCTAAACTGAGAATTTCCAGTTGAGTATTTTCATATTGTTGAAAGGCATTATTTAATCTCGTCTTCCTAACTTCTAAATCTTCTCTGATTGTTTCTGAATCGATTTCCGAATTTAATAATTCTAAAATATAATTTTCAATTTTAGTTATTGTTCCTTTATAATAGGATCTTTGTAATTTTAATTTTTGAAGAGGCATCATGAAATGATTCACCATACAACGATCAATTGTAAAAAAAATTCGAAAACAAAATATCATCAGTTTTTATGACTTTAAATTCTACTTATCTCTTCCGATGTTGTTATCTGGCAGATGTTACCGATGAACTCTCGTTTCGCCGCAATGGAAATTCGTCGAATTAATTTGCTCTCTTGAATGGAAATGATCCTTGGGAAGAACTGGATTTTCTTGAGAAACAGCCTTTTCTGCTCAGGTAGATGATGAAGAATCAGCTCCAATATTGCGGATGAGAATAAACTGTTCTTGATAACGCCGATGACCCAAAATGTAGAAGTCGTCGAAATTTTTTAATTTTTGTTGTAGCGAAGCACAATTCATTTCCTTCAATAGGTACTGTTTTTTTAGCTCGAAGGACCAATTTTATGTGCAAAACACTATAAGGTTTGTGTGGTGCACATAAAGAAAAATTGTTAGCAATTTGATTGCTTTTGATTAAGACACTTAACTGCAGGTATAGTCGTTTATTCAACGTTTTGAATTACAATGAATTGAAAACGAATTTATTCATTCGTGCGACATATGTTAAACAGGCATATGCGCGGAAATCTCAATTGTATACAGTATGGTTAGTTATGTATGTTCAATATTAGATGTATAGGCTCAGTGGCGTAACGTTTCTCAGCCAGCCCCCCCCCCATGATTATTTCCGGGCCCCATCCCTATAAAAAAAATTTTTTTTTATTTTTTCTTTGTTTTTCGGAAAAATTTTAGCAAAGTTGAAGAACTAATAATTTTCCACTCGTTTCTGCCGTTGCATTCCATTATTATATTATAAATGATTTTTAGACAGTTAATACGTCCTATTTCACACGCTTTTCGTAGATTGTTTTTCTATACTTTTCATTTATACATTAAACGGTTTTTTCCGAAAACTCGATGCCTCAAACAAAAACACACAAACACAAAAAAAGAAGCGATGAAATTGTGGAAACTCGAAAATTTTTTGAAGATTATGAGCTCATAGCAAAAATCGTGATCCTTTGATTTTTTCGAAAATTTGATCGAAACGAAAAATTGACTGGCTAGATTGATTTGGCTCTTTGTAGGGTTTTTGTGAACCTATTAAACTGTAGAAAGCACACTTTACATTATTAGTTTTCTCAATATGTTCGATCCAGCGCTTGATTTTCCAAAAGTACACAAGAAGCCCTCTTTTCGTTTCATTTTCAAATTCATGTGAAAAGGATGAAAAAATTATTCTCGGAAAAGCAATAAAAAGACGATGAAGGGAATTCATCTTGGTTCTCGAAACCAACCTACAACTTTCTGATTCTGTGTGATCATTGATGGTTGCTGCGACGTCGATAATCAAAAACAAAAGGAATGAAGATCTAAAAAATGGAAATTAAAGCTGAAAGTATATTATAGCGGTTAGCTAAAAAAATTTTGTTGTTGTTGGTTTTTCTAATTTCTTTCAAAAACTACTGACGCTACAAAAAAATTTAGATTTCATTTTGATCCTTTAATCCTTCAGTTCCGTAGTGCATTATTATTATATCCAAAAAACGAATTGCATTAATTTGAACCGATATATACTTCAAAGATCTCTGGTTATGAATCACATTTATAAGATCATCTATTTTATCATTTTAACTGTTATTTGAATTTAATTTTTAGACTCAACTAGACTCAATATGAGCAATCATATCAAACACATTTATAATTTTTTGCTGTCTTGTAAGCCTAATACCTCAACAATTTTACAAATAATTTCAAATCTATATAAAAATAAATAACATTAGCAGAAAATAAGTTTTTACTGTTATTTGAATTTATTTTCAGGTTCAACTAGACTCAATATGAGCAATCATATCAAACATTTATAATTTTTTGCTGTCTAATAAGCCAAATACCTCAACAATTTCACAAATAATTTCAAATCTAAATAAAATAAATAACATTAGCAGAAAATAAGTTTTAACTATCTTAAAAAGATAAAGAAAAAATTAAATGAAAGGTTCAACTACCGGGCCCCCAGACCTCGCGGGCCCCCCCCAACGGGGTGGCTGGGGGGGTGTACGTTACGCCACTGTATAGGCTGGTCTATACAACCCGAATGCATCAAACGATCCAAATATGAAAAAGGGGAAATAAAAGCATTTCAGTTTTCAGCACGAGAAATATATCTTGTCAACGATATCTTCATTGAAGATAATCGATGGCATCAAAATTCCGGCCAACAACCATCACGTAAAACCCTAAAAAGCATGCACCCAGAATAATCCTAAAACAGTACCTGCCCAAAAGCGGGGACAGATTTCGGACTGTTCTCGGACTATCCCGAGTTCGTAAAAACCCGAACGCTGAACAAGTGAGTCCTCAACACTGAGTTATATAAAACATAAAACTCTGGAGTGCTGACAGCGTGACCAGGTTGATGGGTGGTACATCTACTAAACTTGCCGCAGAAATCTACCAAAATCCTACCAACTTCTTTACGTAAACTACTAATTATCTACCGATAGTTTTCGATAATGGTTCGCAGATGGCGCTGCCTGGAAATGTGGAGAATGGCAATAAAATTCAAGTTCGACAACTAAAAAAACATATCCAACCTTCGGGATATTCTACTTCGATGTGTTTAACCGATTGATATAATCTTCGAAGATCCTCTAGAAACACTTATGTTGTTCATATGTTTTTTTGTTAAAGAATGTTCTTCAATTGAAGCTAATCTAGAAAGCAAATTGCAATTGCATGCCTTGCAGAAAGCAACGTCTTCATTTTGACTTCCTTTCCTTTTGCAGAGCCAGGATGAAATTTGAGGATTCTGTTCCCACTCAGATCTATCAGACTGTTCGTACCTTTTTTCATATTGAAAATGCAAATGGCGAAATCGAACAGAAGACATGTACTACGTATACGGCAAATATCGTGAATGGCGTAAATTATTAGGTTATTCTGGGAAGGGAATCTGGGAAGTACCGAATGAGCATTTTTGACTGGCATTAGTGCCATCTATAAGCGTGATTAGTAGACTTCTAAAACTACCAGAATCTACTAACAGATTCCTAACTACTAAGCATCTAATGAAATTGCGGGAAATCTACTAAAAAAGTAGTTTTCTACTAAATCTGGTCACGCTTGCTGACTCGCCTTCAACACCAGTGACAGAATGCGTGACGCTTACATTTACGCTATCCCCACCACTGTAGAGCAATTCGATTCATTTGAAAACGCCGTCCGATGGCTCTAGTAAGGTATTGCCGAAGGACCTTGTATTCGGGGGGAGGGCAAGAGGGGGCATCATGCCCCGGGCGCTACTCATACAGGGGTGCCAAATGGTTAGCAAAACAAAAAAATTGCTGGATTGAGTGGGATTTGCTACAGCTAAACAAGACTCAATCGTTGTGACATACTTTGGAATAATTGAAAACATATGTTTGTGTTCGTCACGATGGAAAAATAAAAGATTGCCGTGAAAAAAACTGTCAAACGTGAATTTGAAACACAATGGGGCGCCAGAATATAAGCGGATAGGGATATTGTTGATGAGCTAGGGAAGATAAGAGAACTATTAGAAAAACTGGCACACCAATACAAGTGACAACAGAAGTGAAGCTACAATTCCATCATAAAATAGACTTACTTTCAATTTCATGATTTTAGTTCATTTCTGATTTGAAATCTTGAGGAGAATTGATCGTGTACAGCTCAGATTACAAGGTCCTGGGGTCCAGGATCTGGATTGAATGTTAGATAAGCGTTTCATGATCTTGAATCATCAGCGACTAAACTAGCCGAATTTCGGGTCAAGCTCTGTAAAAAGGGAAATCTGCGAAAAATGGGATATTGATACAACGTGTGATAAGACGCAGAAAATATCCAGTAAATTAGTTAGAGATGTTGGTTTTTCCCCCGAAAGCCTGAGAACTTGGCATTTTTAAGTGTGGAAAGAGAAAATTTCGAAAAGATGAACTTTGATGACATTATTGATAAATTTGATTCATAAAAAAAGGAAAATTCATACATAGTAATAAGTTATATTAATAAGTACTACTCGTATATTCTTATTATTATTCAATTTTTATCTCCTTGAAGATGATGAATATTAACTTCTTTAAAGTTTTAAAACTGCTTTTCTATCAATATTTCTTCATAAGTATATAAAACGAATAAATGAAAGACGTATATCTTGAAGTAATTCTAGATGATCGTTGATCGTATATACATTTCAAAATCTATTCTTGTTTTCTTTTCTTCTTTTTTTGTACAAAACTTAAGGCCTTGCTTGAGACTATGACTTTATTTATCTCACTTCGTTCATTCTGCAATTTGCGAGTGTATTTCACATATAATATTATATGCCATTATGAATTTAGAAGGAGGGCGCTAAAAAGGTTTTGTGCCCCGGGCGCGAATTTAGCTCGCTACGCCACTGCTTCCACCATGTCTATAACCACGTTTTTGCCGTTCAGTAGTGAGGAGTCAACGGCACGGTTTTAAGTGGTGACAGCGCACTCCAGGGTTTTATTTAACTCAGTGGTCCTCAAACAGTCCCCAACAAACGCGAACGCGAACGCGAAACACGTACTGCGCAAAATCCTGACAATCCTAGAACTGTAATTAGCTTTATTCGGTTTCACACAATTACAGTTCTAGGACTGTCAGGAGTTTGCGCAGTACGTGCTCCACGTTCGGGTTTTTTGGGGACTGTTTCAGGACTGACTTGTTTAGCGTTCGGGTTTTTACGAATAACCCTGGGATAGTCCGAAAGCTGTCCCCGCTCTTGGGCAGGTACTGTTTTAGGATTATTTTGGGTGCATGCTTTTTAGGGCTTTACGTGATGGTTGTTTGCCGGAATTCTGAGGCCATCGATTATCTTCAATGAAGATATCATTGACAAGATATATTTCTCGAACTGAAAACTGAAATGCTTTTATTTTCTCTCTTTCATACTTAGGACGTTTGATGCATTCGGGTTTTCCAAACCTTGAACCACTCCTAGAATGGTCCTAGGTATCGAAACGAGTGCGCATGTGTTCGGCGCAGTTTTAGAACGATCCTAGGATTGTTCTAAAAATTGTAACCCGAATAAAGCTATTGTGTGAACCCGAACCCGAATAGAGCTATTGTCCCTTACTTGCCACTTTACCGTCATGATACAATACGGAGCAGAGTTTATAATGTTTGTCTGATGCAGAAGTTATTTTTCCTAATATAATTTTGGAGTCTATGTGTGGGGGTACCGGAAAATCAATCCCTTTTAAGATTTTTTTACAACCCTGTGACCGATAATTGAAAGAATTCAAATGGAGCACTAAAACCACTGGTAATTGTTCGATCATCACTTGTTGCCAAGCTTCAACTGTCTTTTTCGTCTTTGATGATATAAGGCCTTCCATTCGATTCTTCACTGTTGGTTGTACTAAAGCTTCACTGATGGTTTTGTACTTCTCGATATTCAGTTGCAGTGTCAGAAATGGCTGTTCCTTTTTGTGTTGCCTATCTTTTTGGCTCCCATCACCTGGAAATATGAAGTATCGCATTAGTTTGACGTACTAATATATTACGATAATGAGACAAGGAGGAAGCTCCTTTAGCGGAAGGACTATATACAGAGGTCTTTCTTCCTGTGAGAATAATTCGACAAGGAATTTCGAAGTGAATAACTGGGTGACACTTACATTCATCATTGAGTCCATTTAGTAGAAGTCCCAAAAAATCTTCTGCATCCTCTTGACCACTTTCGAATAAGAATGAGCCGCTCTTCTTGTCCTTAAGCATAGTACAGATGGAGACGGTTTGGATAGGGTTTCCATAGTTCACATCAAATCTGTCCCGCTCCTTGTTCCTTTTATCGGAAAAAGATACGGTGGTGTCAGGTAACCTGCTGAACTCGTTGATGAATTTACACCTGAAAAAATTCGTTGATTTTGATCCCCTATCGAATTGATAACTCCCTGAGGCGTGTTCAGCACTTATTGTTTGAAAAAAATCATGGAAAGTTTTCGAAGACGATGAATTTCATAATTTTGTTCACCTAAAACGAAGTCATAAATTCATAAACTACCCCATGCTTATCGGCATTCTCTTCAATCGTTCGTTTTATGACCGGTTTTTTTAGGTGGCTTTTTTGATGGGGGATTCTTCATGTGACAAGTGGGACTACTCTCATATTTCAATAGTTATTGTCTATTCTCCAATCAGAAATATAGAATCTTTTCATTTTAGAGAAAGATGTATTCAAATTCGAAACAATCGAAACCACGTTGAGAGTGTATTCAGAGAGTATTCTTAGTTTTTAGTGTCTTTGACTCCAAATTGTGTTATCGAGGGTAACTTCTTTAATTATTTACGTAGCTGATTTTTTCGTTCGGCGCCTCTCAATATGAAGTTTCAACTATTATAATTGAAGATTATTGATAAGAAGTGTAAAAAATCCGAAACGTGTCAATCTTTGGGGTCTGCGGATAGAAGTGAAGACAAAGTAACACGTGAATTGTATCGTAGAGCGTCGACCTATTAGATCATTATTTTCGAATAATTTTTGATTTGTAAGGGAGTATTTATGACCAATTTGAACTTCCTTGATTCCTGATCATAAACACTCCTTTGTGAACCAAAATCAATTCAAAAATGATAACCGAATAGTTCGACGATACAGTTTACAAGTTGCTCAGATTTCACTTCTATTAGCAATCTCGGAAGACTGTTTTTTCTTGTTTGTTGAGAGTCAATTTTACTTATGTTTCTATATATATTTCATATTTTTTTATAATATGAAGAATTTTTCTTTGGAAAATATCAGCACCCCAGAGGTAAAGTGTGTTAAGTCACAATATTAAATTTAGACAAAACAGCGATTTTTCAGTTCCATTATTGTTTCAAAGAATGTTTACTGCCATTATTTGGTGACTTGATATACCCAGGGAGTCAAAAATGTGTTCCATTAGCTAGAATTCACTAATGTGAATCCAATATTGTAGATAGTTCGTGTCTGAAAAAATGTGACTCAACACACTTTACCTCTGAGGTGCTGATATGGATATTGTGAAAGTTTTCCAAAGGAGATCGAATGCCGATGACGATCGCTATAAGACACCCAAAAAATAAACCTTTATACATCAATGTAGACTCATTCCTCGTGTACTGATAAAGAAACAATCCAAGAAAAATATAGGAATTAACTTCCTTTTGAATTTCTTGAGACTGACAGAAGGCTGGTTTTTAGTTCAGAATAATGCCTACTCGTGGTATTACGATTCCGGTATTTTATTTTCAGAATTATCATTATTATTTTTGTGCGTGTTATGTCTTTTTTATTTATTTTTTATAATTTATTAATTTTGATAATATATTTATACTGTGTTATTTCGAATAATCTCTGAGTTTCTAGTTTTGAATTTATAGTTTGTTTCATTTAATCTATATTTCATATTTCATTATTATTCATATATATGGTTTTTATGAATATCATTTTATCGAGCATATATGTATATTTGTTTTTATTTCGTTATTACTGGTTGATGTGTTTTTAGTTATTAGCAATCATAAAATTTATTTCATTCCTTTCCCCATATTATTTATATTTCATTTTCCTGTTAATATTTGTTTAGAAAATAGTTACCGTATTATTTTATATATATCACCTTGTATTGTTGATGTTGAAGAAATGCTGAGGTGGAAAACTTAATCATTTTTAACACATTCTGCGGGCGCTCATGCATAAATGTAAAAAACGAGATAGAAAGAAATGATGACGCATACGCCTTAACTTTTTTCGACAATTTTTTTTTGCTCCCCCTGAGAAAAAATTCTGCGGGCGCCCATGACTCCCCCGAATCAAAAACATATACTGCATGTTGTTGAATATCTGACACCTGATCATTGAATATTATCGTGAACCATTTCCGATTGATATATAACATTCATCAATCGTTCTAAAAAAAAATTTGTTTTTTTGTTTTCTATGTTTCCCCTGGTTTTAATTTCGAAGTTTCCATCAAGGATGTCAACATCGAAAATATACAGTGAAGGAATGTTTTATATATATATCAATTTCAAACTTCATATTTTCTAGGAGAAATTGAAGCATCTTTGAGTTCTACGTCATACGAAAAACTTGACAGTAGGTACTTAATGTTGTTCCATTCATACTCAACATGAATAACTCTCATTATTTGGTACTAATGACATCAGACGTGGACTCTGGACGACAAAAACAGGTATTTTTCACTTTGATAACGAAGGTGCTCATCAGGAGCTATTCGAAAAATAATGGGGTTCCGTTCGATCTCTCGAATAACTTCAAAGAACTTGATTCAGAATAGAATGCTACTTTTCAAACAATTGCATTTCAACTTACCCTGAGAGAACACCTCAGGCATTCACAAAATTCTTATTTTCTCGAATCTCGTTCAATAACCACTAAGTAAAATGTTTTTTCATCTTCCTCAAAGGAACCTACGCTCATAGATGAAAGTACGCATCTCAAAAATTTTCAAAATCAAATTCAGATTTGGCCAATTACTGTTGTGTACTGTTGCCATATAATTGAGTTGGAGGTGGTGGTGTGAAATAATTCATTGTACATCGTTCACACCTTTTTTTAACATATTTAAAAAATAATAAAAAGGAATAATAGAAGAAACATTCGACAAAAATCAAAGCAAATCATGCTTAGAGGACGAAGAATTGTGGGATTTTTTAATCCTGGAGGTCAAGATGTGAAGAAAGTCATGAAGCCATGACCAAGATAATTTTGGGTGAGGTTAAAAGTTTGATTAACAGTTTTCACCATCGGCGGTGGGGTGTTTTTCACCCCACTTCATGCAGGTACCGTTAGAAGGGAATTTTCCAATCCTCATTTCCTTTGCATCTAATTTATTATTATTATTTTTATTATTATTATTTATTGTTTAAGAGTAGAGGCATAAAACACAAGGTTAACAAAAAAAATAAGTATTCCACATATTAAGGCATGAAAAAGAAACCATAGAAACATCTAAAAAACAATCACAAAAATAACAAAAACAGTAAAAGAGCACTTCACGAAGAACTCTCATGAAGTTTTCATCGATCGTAGCGGTTTTTTAAACAGATCTGGGCAAACCATTCCACTGATCGAAGACCCTGTTGGTTAGAAAATTCTGACGCGCACTAGTCCGGAAAGGCTCTTTGGCCAGTTTATAGGAATGTCCACGGAGATTATTTCTGTTAAGCTCAAACAGATGACGCAGGTTAACACCAAAATTGTTTATGGCACGGTACGTCACTATCAAATCTCCTCTCGCACGTCGCTCTTCGAAGGTTCAAGCCAAAAATTCGTAATCTGGCAGCGTAGTCGGGTCGAACGTGAGAGGAAAACGGTATCCTTGTACATCACCTCTGGACAGACTCCAAAAGATTCCTGTCATTCTGTAGAGCCACTTGTCACTGTTGAACGGTAATAACCAGTCCATCGTCCACCTAACGATGGTGTCGAGATCAAGTTGTAGCTGATTGGTTTGTAATGATGGTTTTCCGTATAATTTAGTGTCATCAGCATACAACAGGCACCTGGACCCAATAAGATACGGGAAATCGGCGGTATAGAAGAGAAAAAGAATCGGTCCAAGCACCAATCCCTGTGGCACACCACTCAGCACACCTGTCCCTCTCGACGAGAAATCTCTGCCGACACTAACTTTAAAAGTTCTATGGCTCAAAAACGACTCTATCCACATTAACAAGCGACCACGAATACCCAGGTGTTCTAACTTTTTGAGCAAACGTCTTTGGGGCACACGATCGAACGCCTTAGAAAAGTCCAGATATATGACATCTATTGGAATTCCCTCGTCGAGCGCACTAATCCAATCGTTTACCGCAGAAAGGAGATTAGTGAGGGTGGAGCGACCTGGAATGAAACCGTGTTGTTTGTTGTTGTTCTTTTGGGATTAAATGGTTAGAATCAGCAAAGTCCAAAATTTGACCTGCCAAGATACGCTCGAAAATTTTGGCCACTGTTGAGACCAAACATATGGGCCGATAATTGATGGGCAAGGTTTTATCTCCACCCTTGTGAATCGGAGTTACAATTGCAGATCGCCAGTCAGACGTTAAGGAAGATGTACGGAAAGATCGTTCGAATAGGAGGTAAAGAGGCTTAGCAAAACTCTTGGAACAACGAGAAAGTAAGAGCGGCGTGATCCCATCAGCACCCGGAGCAGAAGAAACATTCAGAGCCAACAGATGACTTTCAACAAGATCTTCAGAAAAAAATACATCATTTAAACGAAAGGACAGCGTGGGGAGTTTACTTGAGGTACATTGAAGGTTGTCTCATTCGAGAAGTGGGAAGCAAATGTGTCAGTGAGAACATTCGCCGACTCAAGTGTATTCGAACAGAGACTGCCGGAACCATCGCGAACTAACGGAACTGAAATTTTGCTGTCAAGATTGCTACGCACGTATTTGAAAAACCTCTTTCTATTTTTGGATGTAGCAAGATTATGCTCGAACTGTTTTTTTGAGAATGAAATTTAAGAGGATAGGTAATTAGAATAGCTTCGATAATCTGCTGCGTTGCCACGAATATATAGCTGCCATAGACTTTTTTTGATCTTTATGGCCTCAACAATATCTGCGCTGATCCGAGGCTTCGACGGGTTATGCTTGAAAGTAATCCAGTTTGTATTATTGTCGACTACGCCTTCCACGATTTTCAGGAACTGGCTCCACACATCATCCATATCACTGCAATCTTGAAAAATAGCCGACCAATCTACATACATTAGATCCGTAGAAACTTGTCCGTAGTTTATTTTCTTATATGTTTTGTCTTGCAAGCTTGAACTTTGGTTGCCATAAAATTGCAACTGTGTCATCAGGAGAACATGGTCCGACTTACCGAGAGGAGGTAGATATTGTATATCAGACAGAAGGTCGGAATCGGAGGTGATGAAAAGATCCAAAATAGATGGAATTTGACCATGTATATGTCGCAGGCTCATTATAATATCAGTCTTATTATAATAAGCCTAGGCTTTTTCAATATGACTAGGCTTATTGTAAAACAACCAAAGCAAGTGAAAATCTGACAATATGACTGATATTTTCAGACGTATTATAATACGCTTGACGCCTTCTCAGTCTTTTTGTTCGAAAGAACCTGTACGCGATTGTTTTTAGAATTTGACTGTATGAAATACGTCGTACTATGATATGTCTGGAAGTGTATCAGGCAGATTAGGGAAATCGATTTAGAGACATTAATAAATAGATAATTTTAGATTTGGATAATTTATTACAACATGGATTACTTTTATGACATTCACTTGTGCATTTAATATGGGATTTAAAACATAAACCTTTATTATTTCGATACTGTGACTTGCTTGGTTTGCAAGAACATGTTTTAAATCCCCGTCCTTCGAATTTTGCGAATAATCTTAAAGCTTTTCTTAGGGAAACTACTTTATTATCTGGAATATCAATATTCTTATATCTTTGGCAATCAGTAATTTCATCTCTTGAGATGTTTAACAGACCATGGGTGGTACCAATTTGGTAAACATCATTGGAGACTTTTACTATGGTTTCTGTGATAATTTTTGAATCCAGAGGTCCTCTATCTACTTTAGGAATTTCAATAGCTACTGTTTGATCAACCTCAAGAGGTTTCAATTTCTTACATTCAGCATTTTTGCTGCAGCTCTTTTCTTGCCCTCTACATATTCTTTTCTTTGGTTCTCGACTATTTCTTCATTTAAGCTTAGATCTTGACATTATCTGGATTTCTTGATAATAATTTATTATTTTCTAGTGATGTATCTGCGGAGCAAGCATATTCAGATATAGTGTTATTTAGAATTGTTTCCAGATCGTCTTCAGTATTCAAGTTTTGACAATTTCAGTGGGCAAATTAATAGAGTAGTAAGTCACAACAACAACAGATTGAGAGCCTCAGTCGAATTACATTACGACGAGTATAACCTCTGTCAGAATCTGGGGAAATCGCGCTTTTTAAGTTTTGACAATAAGCCGGATAACCTTTCAGGCGTATTATAATACGCCTTAAATGGCCAGTCAAATTGTGAGATCGTCCATTATTTCGGTGATATTGCAATATGCCTAGTCGAATTGAAAAAGCCTAGGCGTATTATAATATGACTGAGTTTATAAAAAGACTACGACATATATATCTTGTTGGTTGTGTAATTAACTGTTGAAGTCCTGAATTCAACAATAATTCGGCGAAAGGAAACGATGGGGAACCGGCAGATGGGAGAGTCAGTGGCCACTTTATATCAGGGCAGTTAAAATCGCCTGTTACCAAAATGTTACGACGCGAGAGAGAAATTTCTGTCAGAAACTGAACAAGTGCTATGTCATCTGTACTAGGTCTTGGCCTATAAATGCATGCCAGCGTAAAGGAAATGTTGGAACTGGAAATGTCCAGGAAGAGATTATCAACACCTGACCAGTTTTTACGGAAAACAGATACCTTGAATGCGTTGACAATAGAGTTGTTAAGATAGATGCACACTCCCCCATGACCAATCGTACGAACACAATAACCGATTTCAAGCGAATAACCATTAATGACCGCGGTTATCTACGGTTCTGCCTTGCGGTTATCTACAGTTATAGCCTTCAGGGATAACCGCGAATAACCAAATATCGCTTGAATACGGTTCAGGTCCAGAGTTGACGTTAGCGTTGTAAACAAAACAAATACATAACCAAATGTTATATTTGAATGTTATTTCGCAATGTGGGTTCCAAGAGCTCTAAACGGAACAAAAAATTATACATACATAAGAATTTAAAACGATACCTAACCTTACTTTTTCATGACAGCGGTTACGTAAGGTTATCTGCGGTCCAAAACGATGACGTTACATGATTATAACCTACAATGACCGAAATCGCTTGAATACAGTTGGTCTTAATTCGTAATTACCAATGAGGACCAGGTTATTCGCTTGAAATCGGTTTATCCTGACGAAAAATGGTGTAATCAGGAATGTGACCCACCGAATCAGCAATAGAGGTATGCAGCCAAGTTTAAGTTATGAAAATAATCAAGGGTTTGTGAGCGTGAAGAACAGATAGAAGTTCTCCAAACTTGGATACCAAAGACTGAGCATAAGTGTAGATTATAGGCCGAAAGTTTAACGGTGGTGTTTTTTTGAAGAAGATGACTGTTTGGATTTTTCATCTGGGACTACGGTTGGTTTTCCTTTGATATATCTGATAGTTAGGTGCACCTCCCCCTGATCACGCCTCCTCCTCAGATCTTCGCGAACCACATCGAGCTCCTCCAACTGTTTCCTCGTCATGTCACTCCGAACAACTACCTCACGAAATAGCGGGTTACCATTCAGAGACTTTTTATTGCGGAGAATTTTTCTGACAACCTCACTATAAGAAAAGGAAATCTTCAGCCACCTTGGTTTGTCCGCCTTTTTGCCTGCTATGCGTTTAAAGTGTGTTATTGACTCGCTTGCAGAGGGAAGTACATGATCTACAACAGCTTTTATATTTTTCCCATCCTCAGAACTCTCCGTTAGATTGAGCAGCAAGATATTGTGCGATTTCTCTATGCAATCAATTATCTCAGGAATGTCCACAGGTATAGCAAGATTTAGACGGGACTCTAGAGACAGTATTTTATCAGATGTAGATTTGAGATCTCCCAGAAGCCGGCTCTGAGAGTCCTGCAGCACCGTAACATCGGATTGAAGAGATGAAAGGTACTGTTCATGATTCGAAAGCAATTCTGTATGTTCTTTGATCGATTGGGAGCAAAAGGCAAGCTGCGTGAGGATCTCGTTTTGACGCTCCTCCATACGTTCCACGCTAGCAACAACCTCACCAATTCGGCTCATCATCTGATGAAAGTGATCCAATGTCAGGGGGGAACTGTCCGTAGCCGAAGACACAGTTGACAATTTAGGATTGACCGGAGAGAGCACCGCACGGGATTCAGCAGAATCACTTTCATCCCTTTCACGAAGAAAATCGATTTCCCCAGAGGTTAGATTGGCGCAATCAGCATGAAATGGCTTATTGCAAGCATTGCAAGGAATAGCAACGGATGTACTTGAAATTGATTTTCCGCAGCAGCCACAATTGCGCGGCATTTTTTCGAAAATTCTGAGACAAATATCGACTTGAAATGACAATCGAAGGAAGGGAAAAGACTCTTCACTTCCTTGGACCTAAAAGGAAGACTCGAGACAGAAATAAGGAAGGCCACGGTTTAATGGAAGAAAAAGGATAGATTCAGATTGAAAAGGTAAAAATAATAATATATTCACTCATTCAAATCAGATTTCAATTCCCGGACGAAGAAACAATGCGCCGCATGTGAAGCAAGTTATCGCCAACAGCTGTGTGTTGTATTTACGTGGAATTCAAATCGAAATGAATTGAATATTTCGAACTATATTCCTTCAGGATTGAAAGGAAAACCTGTCAGATCTCACCCTATAGGTCGCCTTGGAATGAAAACTATCGCGAACAGCTATCCCATATGATTACCTTCAAAAGGGAATTTTCCATTAATCACTTCCTTTGCATATAATTAATAAAAATTATGATTCTTGTAGATATACCTCTTTCATTGATTGGTCTAGCAGATCCAGCTTGGCGGGCCCATCTAGGCGGATCTGTTGGTTTCTGCGTATTAAACTTTTTCCATGAATTTCGATTTAGAAGAATGAAAAAACAAGTTCAACTGAACTGTTATCATCGCGTATATGTTTTTTTATTTTTTTTTTATTCATAAGGAATACATAACAGGACAAGTCCAATCAATGCATCCACTAATAATTATATCTTTAACAAAAATACAATAATAGTCGAATTATACAGAAAAATCTTCACCTGAAACTAAAGCCACAAAAATCAACTGGAATTGAGAAAAAACACTTTTCAGTACATTGGAAAAACTTAGCCTAGAATTAAACAAAAGATCAAGATTCACAAGATTGATGTTATAGGTTTTGGAACATCTGAGCAAGGGGCAGTTCAGGTAGTAATTGGTATTAGCTTTACTTATATAAAACAGAGCTTTTCCCCTAGTACAGTATGACGGAACACTGAATAAAACCATTCCAACCAGTTTGGAAGCATTGAGGTTGTTGAAAACTTTATAGACAAACAGTATATCTCTCAGTTGTCGTTGATCAACCAGATAAATCAACTTTAATTTTATCATAACGAGTGGGCGATTATCTACAATATTTGGAAAATATTTTTCATTAACATGTTTGATAAATTCATTCTGAATTTTGTTCAGACGTTCGATGTGAATGTTGTAACTTGGGTTCGAAATAACAGAGCCAAAACTCAAAACACTGTTAACATAAGCCATGTATAAAGTTCGTACTGATTGATGATTCCTGAATGATCTTGTTATCAAGTAATACGGCCTCGTCTTGGCAATATTTTACATTGAAATGTTTTTGGTTGGATATAATATTCTGTCCTTATTGGCCCGGAATAATTCAAATACCAAATTGGTCAAGGTCAAAGATCATATAGTATCAAGATAGGAAACGACCCTATATCTCCAGTACTAAAAACCGACAACGATTTTCGATTAAGTCAACACGCGACAGACTAGATGGCACTGTTAACTAAATTTGTCGATACAGATTTCGGCATTCTCCGAAGAGCGCGAAATTTGAATGAAATCATACGTATTAAATTGAATTTCGACTTTGTCAGGCCCAGAATATAACATCCTGAGCGACAAAACAAAAAGCAATGCTCCTTCTTGTTTAAGAAACATTTAAAGATGAAGCTATGAGGTTAATGGAGAGACTTACAGTTATTATTTGAGCATTCACTAGGATTTGCCATATTCTTCTTCTATCGATGCCTATCCTCTGTGGATGTTGGCAATCATGTCAGCTTACAGCTGTCCTGAATATTTGAATGGACGTCATCCTTGTCCATTGCCTGATATTCTGCATCCATGATGTTCGTTGGCGCCCTGGAGACAGTCTTCCTTGCTTCCTTCTATCTTGCCTTGTGAAATCAGTTGAAGCAGTTGATATTTTTCATTACGTAATACATGTCCCAGATATGACACTTTCCTGATTTTAATGCACTACGGTATCATTCCTGACATGGTAGATGTACGAAATCCTGAGCATTTGGCAATTCTCAATTTGTGGTGCAGCATCTGTTTTGGAAGCTCCAGATGTTCGAATTTCTGTAAAAGGAGAAGTTTTAATGAATGGATTCAATGTCAGACATGTGTTTTTATTATATTAATATTCGCTTAGACTCACCGACAGAATTTCTTGCAGCATTCATTTTCGTTCGAATAAGGCCCCTTCAGAAATGGAATGCTTCCTGGATGGTAATTGTACCTGATTTGTTCTGGAGAAAAATGCTCACTGCATACTGTGTAATATTATTATTATTGAGATCGATATCGTCTCGCCCTGAAAATTCTATCCATTTCTGAGCACTGAAAATAAAAGGAATGAATAACACAGTTATAGGAGTCGTGTTTCATTACTTACATTTCCATTTTCTTTGGTAATGTGAAAAATGCTAATCCTTCTGTTATTGAAACAGTTCTTCACCATACAACACGATCCAGAACTCATCTTAAAGTTGAAGAATAGTAAATAATAATATCAGTAAATATCGAAAAAATACACGACAGCAAAAACCAAGCAAACTTCGAAACTAGTCAATCAACAAGCAAGATGGCCGATTGGCGCCTTGACAGCCACGAAGCTAGCACGTAATCAATCACGTGCTAAATTTTAGTCAACACTTGACTCTTCAGATGTCGCTGGAAACCGTTGTAGCCTCGTTTCCCATCTTTCAGAGATAGAAAGTTTAGTTTATGAATTGGTTTTTTCAGCAATAGATACTGGGATACAAGAAGGCAAAAAAACTAACTTGTGAATTGAAATAATGGTTTCATTCATTATTCATTCATTATTCATTCATTAGAAATCAGAAATATTCAGACGGTATATAAAGTTTTTCTATTAAAATTAATTATTTTATATAATATACATATATACAAAGATGTTAAGTATTGAGAAAACTCTCATAATCACAATTCAATACTTATGAAACCAAGAATCAATAATTATTTTAGCACAAAAAATCAATTGCTCAACAAATTAATTATTCAATCTTGAAAATAAAAATATGTTTTAATTATTTTAGTTAATATTCTGCACAAACACGAGCTATATCTAGTCAGTCCGTTGATAAAACAGAAGAAAAGGAACTTTGTAACCTTGTGGTTTCAACACATCATCCTTTGAGACCGATTTTACTTCAGCATCATCGAACCTCAACCAAGTATTACATCCGTTGTGAAAAACATCTGATACATAATGTGCCTTACTTGCCTCTTTATCGTCATGATACAATACAGAGCAGAGTTTATAATGTTTGTCTGATGCAGAAGTTACTTTTCCTGATATAATTTTGGAGTCTATGTGTAGGTCTACCGGAAAATCAATCCTTTTCAAGATTTTCTTACAACCCTGTGACTGATAATTGAAAAAATTCAAATGGAGCACTAAAACCACTGGTTCGATCATCACTTGTTGTCAAGCTTCAACTGTCTTCTTCGTCTTTGATGATATAAGGCCTTCTATTCGATTCTTCACTGTTAGTTGTTCTAAAGCTCCACTGATGGTTTTGGCCTTCTCGATATTCAGTTGCAGTGGCAAAAATGGCTGTATGGTGGTAGTTGACTCGTCACCAGTTTTGTGGATTTTAGAACAAAGAAGCCCTCCAAATATATCACTAATAGGGTTTGATCGAATTGGACCTTCCTTTTTGTGTTGCCTATCTTTATCGCTCCCATCACCTGGAAATATGAAGTATCGCATTAGTTTGACGTACTAATATATTACGATAATGAGACTTCCTTTAGCGGAAGGACTATTTACAGAGGTCTTTCTTCCTGTAAGAATAATTTGACAAGGAATTTCGAAGTGAATAACTGGGTGACACTTACATTCATCATTGAGTCCATTTAATAGAAGTCCCAAAAAATCCTTAGCATCCTCTTGACCACTTTCGAATGAGAATGAGCCGCTCTTCTTGTCCTTAAGCATAGTACAGATAGAGACGGCTTTAATAGAGTTTCCATAGTTCACATCAAAACTGTCCCGCTCCTTGTTCCTTTTATCAGAAAAAGATACGGTGGTGTCAGGTAATCTGCTGAACTCGTTGATGAATTTACACCTGAAAAAGTTAGTTGATAATGCACAAGAATCTATTTTGAAGAACTGAGGCAGAAGCAACAAAAATATGAAATTGGATTATACATACATATTTTCAATCATGGGAATTGATTGACCATTTAACTAAAATTGTCGCATAAGGGTGCGCAGACAAGAAGCGCTTGAAGTATCGAATTAATGTAACAGAAGTTACTCTTGTTTATCAAACCTCTCGGTTGGAGATGCACAGTCTTTTTGTTGATCTTGAAGTTGACCAAACATTCTGGAACAAAAATTCAAGAGTCAGAATATCTAATCATGTTATTACTCAATTAAGTAAATTTGAACTGAAAACATTTATTGGTGAACTGAAAAAGTTATATACCGTGATGGAATAAAAATCAGATATGATAAAATTCATAAGTTTAGAATTTCTTACCTCTTAATCTATAGATAGCCAGGTCAAAGGCTATTGTCGGCTTTCTATGACTTCCATTCATATCTTTGATGATTGCTGATTCTTGGTGTCCATTAGTGATTGAAGCCTCCCCTTTGAAGAGGCTGGCTCCCGGTTTCTTGTTCCATACATTCACAGGCGTTGTATTGGCAGAATCGATTCCATTATCTCTCACGGAATGATTTTCGGTTTTCTCTGTATTTTTAGATTTGGCCACCCTTTCCTTCACAGGGCTTACACTTGTAGAACTATTCTTCGCTATGTTTTCCATGTTTGTATTATTGGATACTTTGGAGTAACTCTTTGTCGTAGACATTTTGTTTTTCTTTGTTTCAACATCTCTCGTTTCTTTATCTTTATTCTGGATCAATGCAGGAAAACTAGTCTTCACAGTTTTGTTACCAGAAATGATCTTTTGACGATTAAAAACCTTAATTCCTTTCGGTTCGCTTCCTGTCTGGTTGTCAAAATAGAGATTATTTCCGTTACACTCAAGAGTTGAAGATACGTTGTACTGGACAGCGTTTGTATTTTCACATCGTTTTTCTGGAAAATGAACACTGAATTATTCAAATAGTGTAGAGTCTGAAACAAGAATATAATCCGATAAAAATGCAAAAATAATTCAATATTGAGAATTTCAATTTTTTCATCTTGTCAGCAAAAAAAACCTTGTCCAGATGAAATAAAATCTTCAGATGAATTAACAGAATACTGGAATATTAAGAAATAAATAAATCTGAATTAATAAGTAGATGTGACTCGGATAGAATGAAGCGAAGTTAAAAACCATGGAACTTATGATGAAAAAAACCATAGTTGGAATTCTGTAGCTACAGACTCAATCGCAATAACTATCAACTTGAAAATCGTGCGGAATATTCAAAATATCGTAAGTTAGTTCTCACCATTCCGGTTCGTATATACCACTCTGACCGCTGACGTTTGTGTTCGCTCTTTCAATGGACCGAATTAGTATGACGTCACAAGATGGCGACTGGACCAAAACAAACTTTTGTTTACTTCCATTCCTATGTAATTCGCCATAACAGGCAAAAGGCTTTCAGTAAATTCGAAATTAAATATAGTTATCGGTGTATTTAAGGGACGAGATTGCTATATTTGGAATCAACAAGAGTTGTAGAAGAGATAGAAGTCAAAAAATTGCTGGTTTTGAATATATAGCATTATTTTTCGTCGTGTAAAGGTAAGTTACCTCCTGTCTTCTCCTTGTTAACCATAAGAGACAAGAGTCTCTCAGTTAAATCGAAATTAAATATAGTAATCGGTTTATTTGAGGGACGAGATTGCTATATTTTGAATCTATAGGAGTTGTAGAAGAGGTAGAAGTAAAAAAATACTTGGTTTTCATTTGTATAGCCGAGTTTTGGTCATATAAAAATGTCGTACTGCTACGCTGCTGATTGCAATCATAACGCTACAAGAGATGGATGCAGTTTCTATAGATTTCCTAAAGACAAAAACTTGTTCACCAAATGGAGTGTAGCTTGTAGGTAAGCCAATGCAATATTTTCACCTTTAATTATTAGTAGCATATATTTCTGGCTCATTGCCTTGCTGATCATTCATCATCCTCCAACATGAATTATATATCATATAATTCTTTCGACAAGTGTAAGAATGGGAGTCGAGAATAAAAAAAAACAAAAAAAAAAACCACAACTCTCTGAGGATGATGAGAAATTTTCCAAAGAGGAAAGAACCTGAACAAGCGAAGGAGTTTGCGACTAACAGGACAGAGTGGAAAAACATTCATTTATTATGGCTTAACTTTCATTTATGGAATACATTTCATTTAAAATCCAAACACCAAACTTTATAATGGAAACAGATTATGTTTATATAGAATATATAGAATTCCTTCAGAAGATGAATTTTTAAAGTCATGTCATTCTTTTGTTTCAGGAGAGCAGACCGTGAACTTACTTAGAAGGACAGATTGTGTTCGTAGATAAAAAATATGAAAATGGACCGACCATTTTTAAATATAATATTTCAAAAAAATTTGATTTCAATAGTCCTGAGAAGAAGAAAAGAAGGTATGATCAGTAAATCGAACTTTTTGTTTGTTTTGAAACTAAACTTGATATGATGTGGTTTTGAAGCTCCTTTTTTCAATTTTCAGGAAGCAAGAGTTAAAAATTGATGATAGTGATCCTGGAGAAGGGCCAAGTAATTCTGCCATACCAAATCCTATTTGACAAACGGATAACTCAAGATTGCAAAATTCTTACTCATATTTATTTCTAATGATTTTAATGATTTATGTGCTCCATTAGGTGTGAAAGTAAATCAACCACCATTTTCATATAATGGACAGTTTTCCCAAGAAGTTTTACAGATTCAACAAATTGCTCGGGCAAGGATTCATGTGGAGCATGGTATTGGAAGATTGAAATCTTTTAGGATTTTAGATTTCATAAGAGTTTCAATGAGAGAACATTCCTCAAAAATAGTTCAGACATGTGCTGCTCCAGTGAATCTTCAATATAGTCTTTTATCTGAAAACGAACAGTCCTTCAAGAGCGAGTCCAGTGCAGAAGAATAATTTATATATATTTTATATTTATCGTCAAGCCAAAGTCACAAATGTGCTTTTTTTATGTTTCGAGAAAAACGGTGTGATTTATCTCTGACCAGTTAAATTAAAAAAGTTTCTTCATATAATTGAACATTACGAAATTAAGAATCTCAAATTGACGTAAGTGAAATATTAGAACTTTTTTCTTTTCATATGTTCAATACCTCCTTATTGTATTGAAAGTTTTATAACTTTGTCTGATGAAGCAAATGAATTCTGCAAAAACATAGAATAATTCAATAGATAACCTTGGAAAACCCAACATTACAATAACTTGATTGTAATTTATTTATAAGAATGATGCAGTATAATAAAAAGACAAAAGTTTTTGATCATAATTTCAACTTCAAAACAATTTATTGCTGATGCCTCTTGACTTATACCACATTGAATGCTCTTGACTTTTTCTAAGCTCTTGTTACCAAGTATTCTTTCTAATACATAGTTTGGGAAGCTTTAGAATAATTTACGATAATAATATGAAAATATTAAAGCTGTATTTTGGCGTTGAAAGTAGGTTCAAAAATATTTTGAAATATTTTCTGTGCTCTTTAAAGATGGCTAAAATGCATATTTTTGAAAGCTCCTCTTTTTTCAAAGTAATAAAAACGAAAATCAGCGCAGGACTAAGAGAGAATTTCCAAAACCTACTTTCAATTTTCAATAATAACGAAATATTTTTAAACGGGTCTGTTTGACGTCACCGTTTGCATGCCAAACTACAGCTGAATTAATATGAAAGTGAAGGAAATATATAGTTTATCTTGTGAATAAGGAGTTGATCATCAATGTTATGATATGTACATGTTCTTTTCAA
This sequence comes from Hippodamia convergens, assembly GCA_038502775.1. NCBI lineage: Eukaryota > Metazoa > Arthropoda > Insecta > Coleoptera > Coccinellidae > Hippodamia > Hippodamia convergens. Next base: position 517,681 of record JAVSIQ010000839.1, on the reverse strand, counting down.
TGCATGATAGGACAACACCAAAATTGCTTGCTGTGAGGTGACCATTACGCAATTGTCCGTTGGCCAATTGTTCCATTTGCCACCTTCTCTATAACATTTCGTTCCATTTTTGCATGCTCCAAAACATTTGATATGGTTTTGTACTCCATGAAAAGTTCCTGAATTGATGTTATGGGTTTTTTCATCGGAACAGGTTCTTTTGGAATATCCAATAGAATGGTGAAAAAGTCGAGGGCTTAATCCATTGACAGACAGAATCGGTTTTACTGATATTTTTATTAGCATGGATAAGAAGAGCTGCCATGTGATGACAAAGATGTTGGCTTCTGGGACATTCACAAGTCGAAAGTCGAATTTTGAAAAAAGTGGATCTGAAAAATAAAACTAATGTCACAAGCATTTCCATACATAAAATGTTTAAACTTACCTCAACAAAATATCTCTTATTTTTCATCGAAGCAAATACATTGCCCTTCAAAATTTTCAACGAAGCTATGTGGCCACTCTCAACAGCATTCTCGCCCTTCTTGAAAAGAGACATTTCTCCTTGGAATTTCTCAAAAATGTCTGATAGGGCCACCACAGACCTCATTTCTTAAATGAAAAAGCTTATATTCAACAAATTACCGAGTCTGATTTTCGATAGAATAACATTCCATATTCAATGTATTCTATATAATATTTTGAGATTTTTCTATCCATTTCGTTAAAGAACGCTATTTCAATATTTCTCACTATTCTTGTTTAAAATACTTGGAAATTACATACATTATTAAATGTATTCAATAGAATGGATTATAAGAACAAACGGAAGACATAAGTTGCCTTACCTTTACACGAATAAAAATAATTCAATATAAATGAAAATCAACAATTTTTTTACTTTCACCTATTCTACAACTTCTGTAAATTCCAAATATCGCAATGTCGTGCCGTAAATACACCGATAACTATATTTAATTTCGATTTTACTGAGAGCCTCTTGTCTCTTATGGTTAACGAAGAGAAGACAGAAGGTAACTTACCTTTACACGAAGAAAAATAATGCTATATAATCAAAACCAATAATTTTTGACTTCTATCTCTTCTACAACTCTTGTAGATTCCAAATATAGCAATCTCGTCCCTTAAATACACCGATAACTATATTTAATTTCGAATTTACTGAAAGCCTTTTGCCTCTTATGGCGAATTACACAGGAATGGAAGTAAACAAAAGTTTGTTTTGATCCAGTCGCCATCTTGTGACGTCACGACTAATTCGGTCCATATCGGCTTTCAGTCATAGATAAATGATGCTTTCAGTGGAGGGGGAACTACTGTCATGGAACGAGATGTGGTAGCATTGTTAGTGGCGCCGTCTTAGATTGCGATTAAAATAATACAAATAATTTGAAAATTCGAATAATTGAAAACGGAATATTCAATTCGTTCGAATTTTTTCGACCTCTTAGTTCGTGCGAGTGCTTGAAAGGAAATTCTGCAAGTTCTCTGTCAAAAATCTGCTATTTGTAGAATCGCTCGTGTGTGAATATGTGATATCGAATTATAGAACATCAGCTAGATATTTCTTCCAGATGAATTAAGAAATTTTGTTTGCCTCATCATCTTGATTCGGGTATTTTTTTCGCTTCGTTTGAAACATCAATGGTGAGAAAAGAAATGTTCAAAAGAGTCCATCTGAGAATCATATTTTTTTCAATTGAAAAATAAAAACACAAGACCACGTTCACAATATTTTAATAAATTAAACAGCTAATAAGTAGACATGTTTTGGGTTTTATCCCATTCTCATTATTGAAATATTGTGAACGTAGTCTTGTGTTTTTATTTTTCAATTGACCAAAGATGTTTCACCAAGTGTTGAGCGAGGAATCAATTTCATATTTTTTTTTTCAGTTTTCATTCAAGAAAAACTCAAACTAAATACAACAATCATCCTCTGAAATATGCAATATCTAATTTTCATTCATTATATGACGTGAATTTTCCCACTCAAATTAGAAAAAATGAGTGTCGAAATAGGTCTTCGTTGGGAATCACGATTGTTCATATTTTTGTTTAATTAAGAGTGTAGCGTATTCTCCACCACTAAAATATTTGAACTCACAAATAAATAGCCAAAAGGGCTTAAATTGAAGGCTAAGAAGGACCAGAAAATGTAGCGTATTCTCTTAAAAGAGCTAGTTAGGACTGTATTTTTTGATAGGAAGATGTTGCGTGAAATATTTGGCAGTACAAAATTATCGGGGATTAGTAGAATGATTGTCAACTCATAAAACGCCCTACCTTTTGCTGGAATTGTGGTAGCTCGTTCCTTTTCCGATGACCTGGAGGGATCCCACAAATTGGAACAAATGTAGCGAATCTTGATAAGTGTCAATTTCACTTCACAAGGGGGAATTCTTGTCTCTAGTTCATACACTAAAACTAACTTAATTTTACGTTAATTGTCTTTAAAACGGCGATTATTCTCACGGAATAATTCCACAATATCGAAAATATTCAAATTCTTGAGCGAGCGTTGGAAGATTCATGCGATGATCTTTCGATGTTCTTATGCGAATTATTACTTTTTTCACGAAGAAAAAGCGAGTCCACATCAATCGTGTTTTACAGCATGAATATGACGTCAAATCAGTCGGCAACCCACAATACAACACCACGATAATTGTGCTGCCGACACAACAAAGAGTAAAATAGAATGAGAAGATTGAGACAAAAAATCCACCGAGAATCGATCCTCTTCCTTCCATACTTTCAGTTAAATCTAGATAACCTCGATAATTGTGCTGCCGACACAACATCCTCCCCGCGCGAAAAAAAAAAACAGCCAAGGGTCCAAACAAAAGGAAAGAATTTATAGATTTGCGTATATATATAAAAACCAGCTGACCCAGCAGACTTCGTACTGCCACAATCGATAAAGTATTGAAAATGTTCCCTCTTTACCTCTTAAATAGAGAGAATTCTTTTGACGTATGAGTAACAATGTACATACATATTTCAATGCAATTGAATTTTTTGTATATTTTGTACTATTTTGTATTCCACCGAATATATTTCCTTTTAAAAAAAAAAACAATGGTTAGAGTTTATACATCTCTAAGGCGAAACAAAGTTCGCCGGGTCAGCAACCTTATCTAATTGCTAATTTCCACAATTGGTCCCACCACCAGATCCCCTACCCTCTTCTGTTTCTGGGATAAGAAATGATTCCAAACACTTCTTGGCCAACATTACACTATAATAGTTAATTATAATATTTATGTTACTTTTTCATTTATCGATTGAAGTAGTAGGAAGTCTGCCGGGTCAGCTAGTTTTGTAATAAAATTCATTAGTGACTTCACTTTTTGTTTGAATACTTGTGCAATGATGTCATGTAGATCAACTGATGTTTGTTCGGGAAGAAGCAGTTGAGTGATTTCTTCCCATTTTGGATTGCAGGTAAATGTAATGAATAAATCAGGACGACCATAATTTCGAACGTATGTCATTGCATTTTGTGCATATTCATGCATATGACGCGGGCAGCCAATATACGTTGCTGGTAAAATTGTCAACGTTGTTTAGATTGATTCAGTCTGATATAAGTGAGGCGCTCTGTTTCAATTTTACAATACATGTTCACACAATACTGCTGCAACAATTGAAGAAATCTCAGCAAATAGTTATCAGCATTTTGACAAACCATTAAACGAAATGAATAATAATTCATGGTGGTTTCTTGGCCTAAAATCAAATAATTCAAATTTGTATTAAGAAGACATTTTTTAAATTTTAATATAGGTACTCACCATTCAATGGATTTATCCATCATAAACCTCTCCAAAACTACAATAGTAGAGCATCCTATGAACAGTGCTTCATATATTCGTTACAAATCTCCAGTATTGCGACACGTAAGAACAATATCAAGCGTTTCCAAGTTTTCACCAACAATCACAATTGCCACTTCGTCTATTGTAGCAACTGTTGCAAATAAGTATCTTTGAAAATAACATTATCATCTTCATCAAAATAAACACTTTTCATTTCCTTCGCTAATGTTATCCAAACTGTTCTTTCTTGCCCTCTCCGGTTCAGACTTTTCTTCACTCTCTTGAAATGTTCTGTTTTCACCAATTCATCATGCTCACTCACGTATTTATCTTCTTCTGAGAGTATATATTTTACTTTGTCTTCCGTTGTAATATAAGATATTGCAACCTCATTTGTCTTTGTATCCCTTGGAGATACTACCAATTAGAAAGTGAATTGGATTCTTTTTGCCATGATAACAAAATATTGTCGTTTTGTAAGATTATTTTTGTCAAATGAAATTGAAACCAAATGTGACTTATGTTTGTGATAAACGAACTTTACTTTTAAAAAAGCTTCATTTGACTATTGACGAAGTGGACAATGCTAAAGTCACAACGTTCGATACAATAATGCCTTACTTATCTTAATTAACTATCCAAGTAGTCTACTATTCCCCTACTTGTGGAGTAATTCTGAGTATTAATGTAATATTATATGTTGAGACGACATAGGTGTCTCTTATGGGAACATAGGAGGATCTATCACATAACTCCTCCGGGGGTAAGAGAAAAAATTGGGGTTTTCTTGGGAACCCTAATTTTTTAGTTAAATATCTTCTAAGGGATTCTTCCTACTTTTACTATGATCAATTGATTGAGGTTTTCTTATGTTAAACTTATTTACTACATAAATTAAATTCATTAGAAAAATTAGTTCATAAACTATCATTGTATAAAGGCTTAAATTATCATAGTAAATAGTTGGACTTTTCATTGAAAAGATTTGCTTTCGTGAATGTTCTATTTGGAGTCCAATATTCCTTATGTCATCAAGTTCGATATTGTCTAATTCTATAGGAACTTGATCAATTTTATCGATAGTCTTTGATCTCGTTATTTCTTGAATTTCGATGTTCGGCAGGTGAACAATTTTTACTCTGGAGCTGCTATGTCCCCAGTTTTAAGAGTGTTTTTGTCAACATTCACCTCGCAGTTTTCAGGAACGAAAATAACGTATGTTCCGCACAACACTGGTTTTTCGGCACTGTCTCCGCACTTCACTCGGGCAATTTTCTCCTCGGTTGTGATGACCATCCAATAGTTTGCTGCAATTTGGTGTATACTGGATCCCTTTAGGTTTGTCATTTTGGGGCTGCATCTCGTGTAGTTTTTGGTAACACTCAGAAGGTCGACTTCGCAGGGGTTGCTTGCTGATACGGGTTTTGTATTTTCTTCGCATAGGAAATTAGCAGGAAATACTTCTCTGCATGGTCGATTGAATAAAGCGTATTTTGTTTCACATAGGGAAAGGAATTTTGTGTGGGGGATGATTATTTGGTATAAGTTGTTCTTCAAAATTGGTAACGGAAATAGCTCATAATAATCGTAGTTTTCAATTTCTGTGAGGGGGATTTCGAGAATGAATTTAACTTGATTTTTACTTATGAAACCTTTAACTTTGGTGCAGCTATAATACTGAATAATATTTTCATCATCAATTGGGAAGGGTAATTTAATGTTGTTATTTTTGCTTGGATTTTCAAAAGTTCTTTCTTAAATTCGTCATGAGAAATTATTGATGAATGGAGGGTTTCTGTTTGGGCGAAAGAAATGGCTATTTCTATATCATTCAATATTCCGCTTATGATATCTATTGCTAGGGTGATATGAGTAAATACTGAGTTCAAAACGATAAAATTGAAATCATCCCATGAGTCCATGGCTGATGTATTCATCCAGAAATTTATCTGGTTTATTTTATTCTCTAAGAGTACTTGATTATGTTGCAATTTGCTCATAGAATTATTGAAGAGATTTATTGAGTTTTCTGTAAAACTGATTTGTGAATTTGCCACATCAATCAACTTCTGTTGCGAGTCTTTTATATTTTGGATGGCGGTGTCGTATTTATCCGCGTCACTTTGATTTAAATTACCTGTTATTGATTTCCATATGGTACCTAGTCCGTTTATCAAGCCTCTTTTTTCTCTTGTATTGGAGAGTGAAATTACTTGCCTTAGTTTTTTATGGGTTTCACTGATTTTATATTCTAAGATATATTTGTGGTTAGAGATTTCATGTGAATAGCTTTTGCCGTGTTTTGAACTGTGAAATGATGTGTTCATCTTCCGATAACTGGATATTAAGTCATTGAATTCCCCTGTTATGTTGGATAGATCGAAAATTTGAATGAGTGTCCAATGATCAACTACAATTTGCGATATACCTCTTTTTAATGGTAATATGCCGGGATTATCGATGATTTTAGTTATATTAACTTCTGTGCATTCTAAGGACGAGGATGCTCCCGCAGATTGCTGCGAGGGTGGTGAACCTGTAACAATCGGTTGTCTTAAGTTTTTTAGGTGAACTGTCCGACCAACATTTTGTTTCGATTTATTGCCTTCCATTTTTTGAATGAGTGCCTTATTACCTGGTAGTAGTTTTGTTATGATAAATGGTCCGCTGAATTTAGGTCCGCTCTTGTTGCGAGCATATTTATAACTCTTTTCGTAAACTGTTTGACCGACTTTGAAAGGGTTCTTTGTGTTTTCATTAATTTTCTCAACAATTATGTTTTTATGGGTACTTATATCTGCATGCACTTTATCATAGACTAATGCTAGTTTTTCCTTATGTTCCTGCAAATAGTCACTATACATTTGTTTATCGTAGAGGATGTCTAAGGGGTCCTTTAATTTCGTATGGCCAAATGTGAGTTCGAGTGGAGTTAGTTTTGTGGTGGAATGTATTGAGTTGTTATAGCCTATTATGGCATATTTCATAATGATTCCAATGGGTTCTTTCGATTGTGCTCTCAGTATTCTACAGTGTTCTGCTATTGTTGAATGGAATCTTTCAATTATTCCGTCAGAGTCTGGGTGATGTGCTGTTGTAAAATGAATATTTATTTTATGTGTTTCTAGCAGTTCTTTTATCATATGTCCAAAAAATTCCATCCCTTGATCCGAGCTTATAAGTAGTGGTGTTCCGTAAAAAGAAAAATAATCTAGTAATGCATGAAATATGTCTACAGCATTTTTGGAATTCAGTTCAATTGCTTGGCCTAATTTCGTAAATGCATCAACAACGGTAAGGAATTTCGTGTTTTCTAAGGTATAAATATTTAAATGTATTTTTTCAAACGGCCTGAAAGGAGTGTCTGTTAACATCATATCGATTCGGGGAGGATTTCGCTCATATTTATTTTTTTTGCATATTTCGCATTTGGCTATGTAGTTCGAAACGTATTCTTTCATGGATGGGAAATAATATTTCCGCTGAAGTTGCTTGAGGGTCTCATTTACACCTCTATGATTTGTTTTCCCTTCATGTTGGAATTTAATCGTCTGGTTGATAAGTTCGTCACCTTGAATTAATTCTCTCCTTTCAGTACAGAATATTATCTCTGGTCCATTTCTGTTGAACACCTTGTTGACAACGTTGCTAAATGTTTTGAACATGTTCTCAGACTTGAAGTGGAAATAATATCTTTTCTTATCTGCCGTGTATTCTTTCAGGAATTTTATGATCTCGTCTTCGTTGTTTGAGGTGCTGATTTGCACGTGAAATTTTTTTATGTTTCCCACGGATTCTTTTCTCACGGGTTTTGGATTTTTGTAGGCTTCTTGAATGAAATATTGGTTCGGCTTTGAGTCAATGATGTCGTTTGATATTTTTATTGGTGACGAGTCCGCCGTCTCTGTATTTGTAGAATGTATTGTGTCTTGAATACTTTCTGCATGTCCCTCCTGCTCTTCTTCTACTGGGTCAAGCTTTCTTAGGATATCATCCAATTGTGATTCGGATATATCGACTGATTCTGCATCCTCCAATATTTTATCGATTTCATCTTCGTCTACGTTATTAATGAGAGATTCGGTGTCTGTGATGTTCAATTGTATTCGTGATAAGGCGTCAGCGTTCTGGTTGGAAGATCCTTTTTTGTACGACAGTTCGTAGTCATACTCTTCCAGTCGTATTTTCCATCTTTGTAATTTTGAGTTTGGTTCTTTGAGTTTATCTAACCAAATTAAAGGGCGATGGTCAGTGCACATTGTGAATTTCCTACCGTACAGGTATGGCCTGAAGTATTTTACTGCCCAGACGACTGCTAATAGTTCTTTCTCGATGGTGCTGTAGCGCTCTTCTGATTGATTGAGACTTCTGGATGCAAAGCATACTGGTCTGTCTGAACCAATGGGGCCTTGGGAGAGAATAGCTCCTATTGCTACATTTGATGCATCTGTCGTGACTATAAAATTTTTCTCGAAATCTGGGTATTGTAAAACTGGAGGATTAGTCAAAATTTCTTTACATTTGTTAAATGCCGTCAGAAATTCTTGCGAGTGAATTATTTTTCTGCCTTTCTTCAAGCAAACAGTCAAAGGTTTGGTAATTTTGGCGTAATCTTTTATGAATTTACGATAATAGCCTGTGAGTCCAAGAAATCCTTTCAACTCTGTTGGTGTTTTGGGAATTGGGTAACGCAAAATTGCGTCAATTTTTAGAGGGTTAGGTTTCAGACCTTCAGGAGTTATAATTTGACCCAAAAATTGAACTTCCTTCTTTCGGAACTCAGATTTGTCCATTTGTATTTTTAAATTTGCAGTTCTTAGGCGATCAAAAACCTTGCGCAATTTTTCCATGTGTTCCTGAAGTGAAGTTGAAAATATAACAATATCGTCTAGATAAACTACACATGATTCATTCATAGTACCTCTTAATATGTTATCCATCACTCTTTCAAAAGTTCTGGGAGCATTTTTCAATCCAAACGGCAGTCTTTTATACTCATAATGACCTCTTTCTGTGGAAAACGCTGTCTTGGGTATATCTCTTGGGTGCATCTCAATTTGATGGTAACCTGATGCTAGATCGAGTGTCGAGAAGTATTTGCATTTTCCTAGTTTATCCAGTACATCGGTGATGTTTGGGAGAGGGTATTGGTCGTCGATGCTTTTTTTGTTGAGAAGTCTGAAGTCGACGCATAAACGATATTTTTGTTCTCCCGATGCGTCGATTTTCTTGGGAACTACGATCACTGGGCTGCTTGATGGTTGGATGATGTCATTTCTTAACAATTCTTCCACTTGCCTCTCGACTTCCTTCTTCTGCTTATCTGGCATTCTATACGCCTTTTGACAAATCGGTGTTTCGTCTGAGGTTCTTATTTCATGTTTGACTACATGTGTAAAACTCAAAGGTAGTTTCTTACAGTGAAATATGTCTCGGTACTCCATGCAAATTTTGCGAATAGCTTCTTTTTCCTCTTTATTTAGGTGTTCAAGTCTTAGGTTTTTCATATTTTCTTTCAGTAAGTTATCATCACTTTGATTTTTCTCTATCGGAGTGATTTCAGATTCATTGATTTGGATAATTTGGAGTGGATTAATTCTGATTTGTTCATTTGTTTCGTTGCTATTCGTTATTGTTAAATATGCTTCGTTATTTTCTATTTTGACTAAACATTGTGGAAGTTCGATTCCTTCCGTCAATTTTGTGTATTCTACAATGCCGTGATTGATTTCGTTTGAATGGATAGGTACTTTTATTACTTTTTGGGATCTAGCTGGTATATATATATATATATATATATATATATATATATATATATATATATATATATATTATATATATATATATATATATATTATATATATATATATATATATATATATATATATATATATTAGACTGTTTCAAAAAAATCGACATTTTTTGTTTTCACGAAACCCCCCCCTAATTATCTTCAGGGTATCATAAAGAGACCTCTATGAAAATATCAGCCTCGAATAATAATATTTAGAGGTCGCTCATCAATTATTTCTATTTTCCCTACTAATAGCAGGGAAAAAAATTTCTTTTTTCAATAAAAAATTCCTAGAGCAGAAACCAATAGACGGATTTCATTGTGTAATACATTTTCGTGTAGACAACCAGATACTCTACAAAAATGACCCTTACGATATTTCGGTAAAACGGCCCCTTCAAAAGTTATTCGATTCGATGCTAATATTGAGGTATTTTTGAAGAAAAAAATTATTCAAAAAAATCGATTCTGTTTGTTTTCACGAAACTCTATTTCTAATTATCTTCAGGGTATCGAAAAAAGGCGTCTGTGAAGATATTAGCTTTGAATATTAATATTTAGAGGTCGCTCAGCGATTACTTCTATTTCCGCTGTTGATAGCAGGAAAAAAATTTCTTTTTTCAATAAAAAATTTTTTCTTCACGAACCAATTGACGGATTCCATTGAGTGATACATTTTGGTGTAGGGAACTAGATGCTTTACGAAAATGTCTCATACGATATTTCGAAAAAACCGCTCGTTCAAAAGTTATTCGAACTTTTTCTTCGAAAATACCTCTATATTAATAACTTATATTGGGGTATTTTGGAAAAAAATATTCAAATAAGTGGTTTTATCGAGATATCGTATTGAACATTTTCGTTAGAGTATCTAGTACCCTACACCAAAATGTATCATACAGTGGAATCCGTCTATTGGTCAGTGAACAAAAAATTTTTTATTGAAAAAAGAAGTGTTTTCCTGCCATCAGCAGCGAAAATAGAAACTATCGATGAGCGACCTCTAAATATTAATATTCAAAGCTAATATTTTCACAGACGGCTTTTGTCCATGCCCTGAAGATGATTAGAAGGCGGGTTGCGTGAAAACAAGTAAAGTCGATTTTTTTGAACAATTTTTTTCTTCAAAAATACCTCAATATTAGCATCGAATCGAATAACTTTTGAAGCGGCCGTTTTATCGAAATATCGTAAGGGACATATTTGTAGAGTATCTGATTGCCTACTCGAAAATGTATCACACAAAGAAATCCGCCTATTGGTTTGTGTTCTAGGAATTTTTTATTGAAAAAAGAAATTTTTCCCCTGCTATTAGTAGGCAAAATAGAAATAATTGATGAGCGACCTCTAAATGTTATTATTTGGAGCTGATATTTTCACAAAGGTCTTTTTTCGATACCCTGAAGATAATTAGGGGGGGGTTTCGTGAAAACAAAAAAAGTCGATTTTTTTGAATCAGTCTAATATATATATATATAGTAAAAATGTATTATTTGGGACTGCAGTCGAATGAGAAATCTCTTTTTTCTTTAAACTCAAGCTTTCAGCTTTATTTAAGCCTTCATCAGGAGACACTACAATCAGTATGAATCAAGGAAAGTTACAATTATTATATATACATATACATATATATAAAACTTACGAAAGTGAGATAAAATTCAAGATCTATATTTGAAGTTCTAATCATCAGATCCATCAGAGACCATTAGTTCTTTAAATTTAAGGAAAATGATGAAAGTAATATATATATATATATAATATATATATATTCTTATGAAAAAGAGAGCTAAAATAATACAATAAATGTTGAAACAAAAAGTACCTAAGCTGAGGTAAAAAAAGAACGGGGTATCATAACATTCTTTGTATGATACTATAGAATCATACGATACTATCAACACTTGTATCATACGATACTATACAGCCAGGGGAAAAAACCTCAGCCGAAAAAACCTGCCTCCCGTAAACAAAATAACATAAAATATCAGGAAAATCTTGAAAGACATCAGTGTGATCATCTTCATGATATTCGTCGATGGTCTCGGATTCTTAATCTGAAATGAAAAAAGACAAAAGCAGAAAAGAAACCGATTATTCAGAATAAATCGAAGGCATTTTGGAAATGCATTTGCTACTTTAAAAAACATCAATATTAAGATTTCTTGGTCAAATAATGTTCGGAGATTTATAAATATTTTTGACAGAAATGTCACAAAATTTGAAAGAAATGAAAAAAAAAACTCCATCAATTTCCCCTTTCCGAATCTGTTGAAAGTTACGTAACTGATAATTTTTCAACCTAACAAGCTGAACTTGTAAAAATCAATTAATACATAACCTTTCAACTGTCCTTTTTCACGACGATTCTGTTGCCGTGTGGGTTTCTTGCAGAAGAATCTCTTTGATACCATGTTCATCAGCTAATTTGGAGACGTAATCACACTTGTCTTTCGAAATTCCTTCGATATTCAAATTCAAAATCCACAAATTGTTGCTCTCTGGTCGTGAGGGTTTTTTCAAACCAGATACGACCTTCCAGGTGATGATTTTTCGGCACTTCAGATGTTTGAAGACCGCTACGGGACCCCAATGAAAGGCAATCATCCCCCATAGATAAACCAAACATGTTATAACACGAGAAAACAGAATATTTTTCAGGAACAAAAACTAAGACATATTACGAGAATTGTCATTCTGACAGGTGTATAAGTAAGAATTATTTTTGAAGTATAACGGGATTGGGCCATTTTTTGTATACAGCACATTTTTCTTAAGATCGATATTAGCTCCTAGGTGTGTTAGTAAGTCCATTCCGATTAATCCATCGTACTCTTCATTAAATTCAAAGATATGAAAATTGAAATGTTCGTTACTTTTGAAAATTCTAGGAAGTGGAATATGCGCTATATATTGATGGTGAGTGATTTTGTGAGCGGTTTTTATTGTGAATGGGAAATGTTTGACATAATTTTGATAATATTTTCTTACAATTCGAGGGCTGATTAGTGTTTTTGAGCTTCCAGTATCAAACATAAATTTCAAACCTACTCTTGGAATTTTTATGAATGGTAAAGAAGAATGACTCAAATTGGTGATGTTTATTAAGTTTGTTCTTGGTGGGTTGTTGTTGACTGAAAATTTTCAGCATGAAAATCGAAATAATGATTACCATTACCAAACTCGGTGACTTCATATTGATCGTTTATGCCGTAGTCAGAGGTGGTGTTATAGTCCTCGTAGTATAATATTCGTCCTCATCGTATTGATGAATTCCTTCATCTATGTCTTGCTGGAAGAGTTCTTCGGAAATAAAATTTCTTTGGTTCATTTGTCTATTAGGTTGAACTCTACTTTGCCTTTCTGTGCGTCTTGTATTTGATGACGATGTGTCCATAGGGACTGGTTGTGGTCGTGATTGTGGTGAATTTCTGATTTGTATACTCCTCTGATTATTTTGTGTCGAATTTACTGGATTTTGGCGAATATGTGGTGTTGGTGTTTGGTTGATTGGACTTAGATTCTGATAAATGGGACGCTGTATATTTCGGTTAAAGGGAAGGGAAGGTTTGGTAGATTGTGGAAAAGTTAAATTTCGTCTGGCATACGCAAAATTTTGTTCTTCTATTGTGAATGAGATGGCCTGTTCTAAGTATAGTGGATTTCTTAATCTTATCGGTAGATTTGAATGGAGGCCTCTGAGAAAAGCATTGAGTGCCTGTTTTTCAAATAAATTTCTTTTTAATTCAATAATATTTGGATCGTCTTCGGTTAATTGAATTTTATTTAGTAATAAGCTCAAAAGATCTTGACATCTGTGGCCAAAATTAACAGGACTCTCAACTTTTCCTTGTCTTAAGTGCATTAAATCTCCTACTAAACAGTTTTCATCTCGCTGATCAGAGAAGAATTGAAGTAATAAATTTTTTATTGATAGCCAGTTTCTTAAATTTCCTCTACTGCCTACTAAATTTAGCGCTCTTCCGGTTAATTTACCGATTATGGCTCGCAAAAGAAATTCATTTTGTGGGTTTGCGATATTATTTGGATCAGAAAAGTTATTAATCAAGTACTCGCTAGATTGAATGAAAATAGCCAGGGTTGCTGGGTTCCCATCATATTCTGGGATGCAATCAATGTGATGTTTTTGAAGTTGAGGAACAGCTATTATTTGTTCTCTAACTCTTCTTAAAGGACTACGATCTCTAATATTATTCATACAATTCTATAATTTGTATTGGAATTCTATAGGTTCACGAGAAAAAATCAAGTATATAGATATATATATATATATATATATATATATATATATATATATATATAATATTACGGGATATAAACTACAACACAATATAATAAAAAATTATACAATGTTATAGCCTAAGGTACAGCTAAGTGCCGTCTTCCCGTTTCTCTCTTCCAGACCTCCCTATCCCATGCATCTTCTTGTCGTAAGTTCCGAGCTGTCATTATTTCCTTCATGAACCCTATCCAAGATCTTCTTGGTCTGTCCCTCCTTCTGCGGCCAACAGGAGTCCACTCAAATAATCTTTTTGGCCATCGATCTTCAGGCATTCTTATAACATGTCCAAACCATCTCAAACCTTGTCTCTCAACTCTATCTAACACCGTGTCATCAGCTTTCATGATTTGCCTTATTTCAAAGTTGGTTCTCCTCTCCAGTCTTGATATACCAGCACTTCTTCGCAAATAATCCATCTCTACTGCTAACACACTGCGCTTCATATCAGCACCCATAACCCAGTGTTCAGCGCCATAACGAAGCGTTGACTCTACAAAAGCTTGGCCAATTCGTTTTTTAGTCTTATGGGAAATATGTTTGTCCCACCATAGACTATTCAGGTATCCTATAATCCTTTTGCCATTTCTTATTCTCTTTCTTATTTCTTCTCTTCCTATGCCGTCTTTGGTCACTGTAACTCCAAGATACTTAAAACTATCCACCTGTTTGATAGCAACTTCATCACTAATTAGAACTTGAAATCTTGCTTCGGTGTTCACAGCTAGATATTCTGTTTTTTCTAAACTTACATGTAAACCCCAGTTTTCATATTCATTGTGGAGTCTCTTCAGCATGAATTCTAAATCGAAAGAGTCTTGTGCCAGCACCACCTGATCATCTGCGAAGTTCAACGAGAAAAGATGTTCGTTTCCAATTGGAATTCCCATGCCTTGACAATTTCGCTTCCAACGTTTAAGAGCTACTTCAACATAGGCATTGAATAAAAGCGGTGATAGACTACATCCTTGCCTTAAGCCTTTAGTTGTTAGTATCGGCTTCGACAGCTCTCTTCCAATTCTGACACGAGATATATTTTCTTTATAAAATTCCTGAATCATAGAGACAAGAGACCCGTCAGTATTGAGAACATTAAGAGCCTCCCACAAACGGGCCCTAGGGATGGAGTCATAGGCCTTCTCCAGGTCAACAAATGCAAGGTGCACCTCCTGATCAACCGATATTTTCTTTTCCATTATTTGCTGAAGAACAAATAAATTATCATTACAGGATCGTCCTGGAATGAATCCACTCTGATCTTCACCAATTGTATGACCAATATTATTTCTGAGTCTATTATGCAGGATTCTTCCAAAGAGCCGACTGATTGAACCATTGACACTAAGACCTCTATAGCACCCAGGGTTGTTTCTATCGCCCTTCTTGAACAATGGCACAATGTGGGAAACCTTGATTTCCTTTGGTAATTTACACATCTGACAACAATGATTAAAAAGATTTGTGAGACGGCAAATCAGACCATTTAAGAAGTTCAGCAGGTATATTTCCTGGCCCAGGTGATCTGCCATTTTTCATTGATTTTAAATTCTCCTCAACTTCTTGACTCGACAAGATTATACTATTATGTACTTCATGGTCATACGTGGTGTCTTGTTGATGTTCGACTCTGTTTTCCACGAGCAATTCCTCATAGAATTGTTTCCATCTGTCCACTGGTATTTTATGGGATATGTGATCTGAACGGTTTGTTTTCATCCGTCTAATCATACGCCATATTTCGGTGCTTCTGGATCCTCCTATCAAACTCTCCACCTCACTGCACTTACGTCCCCACAATTGTTCCTTTTCATGCTTGATGATCCGTCTTACTTCTCTGTTTTTGTTCTTATATTCGCGCCAGTTGTCATCTGATTGGTTAGATAGCCATCTTTGATAGTGATTTTTCTTCTCTTCTATCACTGCTTTCACTTCTTCTGTGAGCCATATAGGCTGACCATATTTTCTTGTTGTACTCTTTTCTCCCAATGCTTCTCCAGCTGCTCTCTTGATGATATTTTTAATATTATCGTATTCTAGTTCAATATCATCGTCTTCTTCTATGTCATTCAAGGCCAATTCCAGTCTCCTCTGATAAAGATATTTGATACTTTCTTCGTTTAACAGCTCCAACTTATACTTTTTATAATCTTCATCATCAATCATATGTTGTGTTTGTCTCTCCAAAGTCGTTTGTGGAGAGTGTCGACCAACTACAAAAGGAAAAACGAAAACTGTGCTTACCAATCTATGATCTGATCCGCAATTTGCTCCTCTCTTTACTCTACAGTCATGTATCCTGAAGTTTGAGCGTTGTCGAGTTATTACATAATCAATAATAGATCTTTGCTGTAAAGAAGGCCTTTCTCGTGTGTAACGATGAATGTATTTATGGGGGTAAAATGAGTTGAGAATTCGTAAACAATTCAACTCGCATAATTCTATCAGCCGGAGACCAGAATCATTAACAACTTCCTCACCATATCGACCAACAACCCTGTTGTTTTCCTGGCTACCCACTCTTGCATTCAGGTCACCTGCTATAATTATTTCCTGGCAAGGTTTGATCTTCATCAAAACATCTGACAACTGCGAATAAAACTCATCCTTAATCTGCATCGTGGCATCGTCATTTGGTGCATACATCCCCACAATTACCGTCTGCAAACCAAATAATCGAAGGGTCATAGTAATTATACGCTCAGATATTGGCTTATAATCTTCAATGTATTTTTGAATGTGTTTCTTCACCATTATCGATACACCTGCTTGTGCCCTCTGAAATTTGTCCACTCCTGACCAACAGTGAAGGTAACCGTCTAGGAGTTCACTACCGTTACCTTTCTTTTTCGTCTCAGACAATACCAAGATGTCTATCCTGTATTGCTTTACTTCTCCCATTACTTCAAATATTTTATTAGTAAAACTATTTACATTCCAAGTTCCGATTCTCATAGTCCTTTTTGATGCTAAACGTCGTCTCCAAGTATTCCCATCCGAATTCCGAGGCTCATCCGAGGTTCCTTGAGCAAGACTTGATTTTCCGAGTAACAGGCTGCTAACCTATTGCCTCAACCCCCATCCTGGAGGACCAGTAGCCTTTCTGCCTTAGCCGATTGGTTCCGGTTTTTTGGCGCCAGAAGCTCGCCATTTGCCCTATTCCTATTAGCTACATGATTGACATGTATTACCAGTGGTCACGCGACTCTACAGAGCCTTCGAGGACGTTGGAATTCGGACTTGCTGGTAGAGCTTATGAAACAGTGGACATTTCTCGGAATTTACTGGATATCCCTTATCGGCATGTGGAATATCCTCCGAGATCCTTTACCAGCCTTCGACCAGTATATAGATACGTATAGAAATATAAAATAAAATATGTGAGCAATAAAATGAATGGGTGGTGGAAAGGATGTGAAACTTACGCAATTGGCTTCATAAAGATTTCTTCTTTCTTCTTTTTCTTCTGCTTCAGGGGAGTTCTAGAAACTCCGTACCCAACTATAATTTCTCCTCCTGAAAGCTGATGACTTGGTTGTCCTAACTATGAGCTTTCGTGTTGTTGACTTCTGCTCGCTGGTACTGTTGCACCTCTTGAACTTGGTCGATTTCGGGGCCAAGGTTCTACGAAACTTTTCAGATACCCAACTAATCGTTGAAACGAACACAAGTTTTTCGCAATTTTTGTCAGAAAAAAATGTTTTGGGTATCCTACCGACTGCGCCACTTATGTTTGTGATAAACGAACTTTACTTTTTAAAAAAGCTTTATTTGACTATTGACGAAGTGGACAATGCTAAAGTCACAACGTTCGATACAATAATGCCTTACTTATCTTAATTAACTATCCAAGTAGTCTACTATTCCCCTACTTGTGGAGTAATTCTGAGTATTAATGTAATATTATATGTTGACACGACATAGGTGTCTCTTATGGGAACATAGGAGGATCTATCACATAACTTGTGTTTCTCTGTAAACAAAGTTTTCAATTTTATTCAACATTTCTACAATATCTAGAATCTTACAGGTAAACAAAGAAACGACAATATAAGTTTCTTATACTATTTTAAATTGAACTAAATATCAAACACTTCTTCCAATATCTAAACATAAATTCTTCTCAAACAATACTCATGACAATCAGCGTCAGAACATTGACATTGACAATGGTTGTCAAATCGAAATTAATTTTTGATTAGAGATTACAGTAGTCTTCATCTCCTTACATATTTTATATTAAGAAGAATAAAAAGATCGTGGCGACATCTATTGGCGTTATTCGCAATAAGGAAAAATATTTCCTACTTTTTGTTTTTTTCCATCAAGTTTTTCATAGTTTTAATGTATTTTATGTCAACCCCACTGTAGAAGAATCCAACAAAAAACTTTCATGAAAAACAGTTCATCCAATCTTGAGTTATAAGTGGTGTAACAAACAATATGGCCGACTGAGTTTTATATATTAAGATTCGAAAGATTAAAAAAAGGGAAGAAAAATAAGTAAATTTAGAGAAAAAAAGAAAATGAGCCTATGTAACCATCTCATGAGGCTATGGTAATATATATAGCTTTACTAAGGGTCTGTCAAAAACACCTTTATTCGTTTTAACAGCCGCAACACGGGCTACGCTGTCTAGTCCAGGGTAGAGTTTTATTATTCTCCCCATCGACAAAGTACCAGGAGGATTCTTATCATCTTTAATCAAAACAACAAAATCAATCTGTGGTGGTTCTTCGTTAGACAACCACTTTGATCTTTGCTCTAAAGTGTGAAGGTACTCTTTTGACCAACGATTCCAAAAATGTTGGTGCATTTTTTGCAACAATTGTCAACGATAGAGTCGATTCATCGACAAATCAGTCATGTCAGGCACTGGTAACCAGGAAAGCGGTTCTAACGTTAGGAAATGTCCTGGCGTTAAAACATTAACATCCTCAGAATAGGAAGAAACTGAAATTAAAGGGCGAGAATTCTATCATGCACAGAAGATTTGTGAACTCCTCGTATGAGAGGATTTGTTCACCCAAAACAAGTTTAAGGTGCGACTTTACCGATTTCACACCTGCTTCCCAAAGGCCACCCATGTGAGGAGCAGAAGGCGGGTTAAAGTGCCGCTCTATAGATTCGCGAGATGCGGCGTCACGCATGAAATTCTTTATTTCTCTATAAGCACCAACAAAGTTAGTTCCGCAGTCACTGTATATGTGACTACAACGACCATGCCGAGCTACAAATCGTTGTAAGGCGGCTAGAAAAATCTCAGAAGATAGGTCTGATGCCAGCTCTAAATGAAGGGCTTTGGTACTACAACAAATAAACAGACAAATATATGCCTTAGTGGTTCTATTACCCCAATGTTTATTCATAGAAATAGCGTAGGTGCCAGCGTAATCTACTCCTACGTGCGAAAAAGCTTTAAGTTGAGAAATTCTAAACTTAGGTAAATCGGCCATTGGAGGCTGAAAAGTGCGTGGATTCGCTCGAAAGCATTGCGTGCATTTCGAAATGCAAGAAAAAATTGCTCTTTCCGCGGACAATATCCAAAAACGCTGAGCTAATAAAAATGTCAAAGTTCTTTGACCAGCATGTAGATATTTCTTATGATAGAATTCTATTATCGTCGAAGTGGGGAGGATTTTACTTGGCAGAAGCATTGGATGCTTTGATTCATAATTGAGCGCAGAATGCTGCAGTTTACCACCAACACGTAAAATCCCAGAGTTGTCAACGAATGGATTCAGCCTGCGAAGAGGCTTCGAGAATTTTTTAGAATTAAATTCTTTGGAAAAGGCAATGCGTTGTGTACTTTTCACCAACATCAATAAGGCATCATTTAATTCTTGCGAAGTTAACCAACCGCATGTTTTTGAAGTTTTGGGACTTTGTATATTATGCTTGAATCGCAAAACGAAACATAAAACGCGAATAATTTTCGAAAGCGATGAAAAATTTTCAATGAGCTTATAAGCCTCGTCAACTGGGGGTTCCGTGGTTCCGCAAACATGAATGGAACTTAAACAATTGTAGCAAAGTCGAGAACCTCTACAAAACGTATGGCTTTCCTTCGGAGTCTTCTTCAAGAAGGAAGGACAAGCAAAAAGCAAATGAGTTCCATCACACGGCGAACAATTCTTTGGCTTTGCATTTTCGTTCAGACTAGAGAAATGTGAACTGATTTTCCTATTATTAGGTGAAAACTTCTGTGGAAATGCATTCCTATTTTTATCTGAGTTTTCATCTAAGGATGGTGACGATTTCAATGTTTCAATGGCGTTGCAATATTTTTTCAAAAATTCAATTAGGGTGTCATATCTAGGAATTTCGTCCGAACCATACTCAAACTTGGTGACCAACGAATGATCCAAACGTTTGAACAGCATTTGAAGTAAAATGAAATCCCATTCATCAACTGGAAATTTCATATGCTTAAGTGCAGCTAAATTTTCATGAAAAGTATCAAGTAAGTTACGTAAAGCCTCAGCATTATTAGAATTTACTTTGGGCACACTTTCTAAAGCGTTCCAATGAGCTTGGGCTTGTGAGCGCTTGTTCGAATATCGTTTCACTAGCGACTCATAAGCATAAGTGTAATTGCCTCTTACCATTGGTAAAGTTTGTACAAGTGACGAAGGTTGGCCATCCAAGGAAGAAATAAGATTTTTCAATTTCCGATAAACCATTATTGTTATGGACGAGGGCATCAAACAAATCTGGAAATTTTTTAAAATCTCCATCAAATTTTCCAAGTTTGATTTCAGGAAGTCTGATATAAGATGCCCCCATAGAGGATGCACTAGATAGTAGAAATGATCCCCGTGATGTTAAATCAAAACCCAGTTCATCAGTGTCGAAAAGTTCCGAAAAAATAGTTTTCACTTCGAAGAAATCATTTTGGAATTGTGCTGAATAGCTTCTTCCGCCGATAAATCAGAAGAATCATCCGATAATAAATTTGAAATAATATTTTGCTGTTGTTTATTGAAATCTTCTCTATGTATGTCAATTTCTCCAAAACGAATTCGGAAATGCGTGCGCACAGTTTTATCTGTTTTTGCTTGAACCGCTAAATCTTTCAAAGTTAACATTTCAGAAATGCAAACATTACGCGATTGTTTTGCCAACTTGACGGACCCTTTTTCCGTGGGTATCCACTTCAGCACCATTTTGGGAATACGATCTTCGTTCATCCTTTCTACATGGCCGTACCATACTAATTGCCTTCTCCGTACTTCATCGACTATCGTGTCTTCCACCCTCATAATCTCTCTCATTTCCTCGTTTCTCACTCGTTCCAATCTCGACTTACCAGCTGATCTACGCCAGAAATCCATTTCTACGGCCATCAGACGTCGCTCTAGATTTTTATTCAACTGCCATGTCTCGCAGCCATAGAGCACTATACTTTTGAATATGGCATTGTATATTTGGTGCTTTCGCTCCCTAGACACCTGCTTAGCCCACAGGATAGAATTCAGACATCCGATAACCTGCCTTCCTTTCTGCATTTGATAAAATGTATCTTGTGTTCTCTATTGTGGTAATCGAATTAATAACAACAACATTCGATTTTCCATCTGCTGTCGCAATGAATTCGAATTCAAATTGTTTCAAGTTTTTCCATTGTTCTCACGAAGGGTTTTACAATGTTATTGGTATGTTTTGGAAATTAAACAAGATGTGTTTCTTATCCTGAAATGAAAAAATATTTATTCAATACAATCAATAATACAAATTTAACTTTGAACAAACCTGAAATGAAGAAACTACATTCAATATCCTTTTTCCAACTTTTGACAAATTTATGAATTTTATTCTGACAAATTTCAATACAACAACTTCGCGATTTTTCATCGGACATTATTTGAAAATGAAGATTAGGAAAGAGTTAGCTTTCTTACATTCATAATTGATTATGAGTATTTTCTGTGTTTCACTCAGTTTCAATTTCGCAGTTTTCTTCAAGGATGTCACGATTTTAAATATACATTTTAGAAAAACGCATGTTCCCGGTATCATAAATTCATTTTTTCCAGAAGAATTCGAAGCTTCATCCAGTTCTACGTCATACAAAGAACAATATCTACCAAGATATTCAGTCTTCAGGCAGGACAGTTTAACAAGCAACCCCTTTTTCCGAGAGAAACTCAGCAGAAAATTTGGTGGCCAGACATAATTAGAAGAATTGATAAATGGCGGCGGCACCGTTACAAAAATGGCGACCAAACCACGTCACAAAATGGCGCCCGAGCAGGGACTGTCAGAGTGAGTTTCTTTTTTGATTATTTTCCACACTATACCTGAACTTTTGGAAACCGCAAGAAATAAAGTGATTACAGTTATTTTTCCGGTGAAATTCTACTGACTTGTGAATTGTGCATTTTTTTTTCGATTTGACATTCGTAACCATTTTTTCTTTAGTGCTTGCGTTTTCTGGTATAAGGAAGTGAAAACCTGAGTGAAATAAACTTGAATATCTGTGTTTTATTACCTCTTTATGATTTCATGCACTGTTTGAATATTTTGAATATTTTTGAACTGATATAGTGAATTGAAAATCTATTAAACCATATTTTCAGAAAGTTTTCAGTTTCAGGGTAATTGTTGAATAAGGCAATTTATTTTAGAGTTGTCAGGCCATACCTTATTAGTTGAATTTCAGGATATTATTTTTTTTTGTTTAAACCGTTAACTGACCTGATATTCCAAGATTGCCCTGCACCCTCGGAAATTTTTCAATTTCAAGAACTTCATTACAGTTTTCTGATTAAATATTTTTTTCATAATCGAAGTTATAATTTTTAAAATTTCACATTTTTTATTGAACCGTTATCATAACCCAAGTTTATATTGTGATTGGCCTGTGTTTTCTGATACTGTTTGAACTTCAGGAAATTAATTGATCCGTTAACCGTCCTGAGTTGTTAAATTTTTCAGTTTTCTTATATTTTCAATATTTCCTGGAATTCTCAGATCACTTGACACTGGTCAGACCGATAAAACATTTTCTTTTTGAATTCTGGTTTCTCCTTTTCTTTCATAAACAATATTTGAGAACTTTAAAATTTTCGGCAAGAAATAGTTATTTGCGTGAGACTTTATTGAACATTGGTAGTAGCACAACTGGACACCGAATAAGTTTTAGAGACATACTGTGCTTGTGATAGACTAATTATCGGAGTGCGGATTACACCGGGATATAGATAATTACAGGGAATTAAACATGGATGTGTACCGATTACTCAGCGACGAGCTGACATATGAGTTGAACCTGCGGGGCCAACCGATCCCCAGCACAGTCATGACAAAGCGGAGTCTGCTACATCAGGTTCTTCAAGTACCAGTTCAACCACCGATTATCGATAACCCAACACTGGAAATGGAGATATGTAAGAATAAACTCACCGATTTAGTAGAAGCCATTCAGAACTTTAACTATAGTAACGCGGTCAACGAATTTCCACGGATTTTCACGAGGTTAAAACACATACAAGGGAGGTTAAACTTTATTAACACGGAAGATGAAACACAGGTACAAACGGTGGAACAAATGAAGAAGACAACGATCAGAGCCTTGGAGGCTTTGGAGGAGCTCCGCACTGTCAGCGATCAGGTAGCGCAAACGGATTCTGAACCCCAGAGTGGATCCCTCTTGGATACCGAAGTTCCAAATTCTCCTGGAATGTCCCCGATTCGACCACAGTCAGGAACCAGAGTGGAACCATCACTGATCGACCTTGGAGATGGAATCAATCCTCCACCAGTAGACAAGGTTCCCCGTCCGGCGACACCTGAAAGAAACGTTGTATTAGAAAGAGTTTTAGACGAAACAAAGCAAACATGTAAGGGATTATTACAACAATTACCCACTGTTCCTGTTACGCAACTTCAACAACCAAAAATGAGATCTGAGGAGGATACACCGAGAAGTTGGACAAGCTCTGTTAGGACGGTATCTTTCCCTGACCTACAAATACCGATTGGTAACCTGCACCGACCTGTGAACCAGACATTCATTCAACCGGAATATGAAGTCCGGACACCCCCAGCAATACCAGTGTATAAATGGACAGTGTCATTTGATGGCACGAGCAGCGTGACAAATTTTATAGAGGAAATGGAAAGACTAGCTGAGTCACGTAAGACCCCCTTGGAACAAGTATTTTAGTCAGTATACGAACGGAACAAGTATTTGAGTCAGTATACGAACTACTTAAGAGCGACGCTAGAGATTGGTTCATTCCCAGACGAGGCTCGTTCAAGAGTTGGGAAGACTTCAAAACACAACTGAAAGAGGCTTTCTTACCTGTGAACTATGAGGAAACTCTGCTGGAAGAGATAAAGCGACGAACACAAGGCCCGAACGAGAAACTTCTATTATATGTCACTCGCATGCAGAATTTGTTCCAGAAATTGACCGAGAACAGACCGTCTGAAGAGGAACAAATACGTCTAATAAGACAAAGGTTATTACCATCTTTGCAGCAAGCTTGGCCTTCCAGGAAACTCGCACGTATGACGAACTTCTGCGAAAAGGAAAAGTATTTCAGTTAGTACAATGGCAGATGAATCAATATACTGGACCAATCTCCAAACCAGGCTTGATTGATGAACCTCATCTGACCTACAATTCACGCACTACAAGCCGATACCAAGCGAGCTTCCCAATACATGTTGATAACCAGAACCAGGAATGAAGAACTCGAGAAAACCGTCCAATCTCACTACAACCGAGACCCACCCAAACCGAGCAAATTCAACAAACTTCCCAGAGTCGAAACAACGATCGTCGCCGACCATCAACTCCACCTCAGGAAAGACAAACCGAACCGAATGAAAATCAAACCGAAGAACGACCGAGAAGGAGAGTTTCCTTTCAGACCCAGTGTTTCCGATGTGCTAGATATGGCCACATGCGTCGAGAATGCCGAGGAAGGGCGAGACTGTTCTGTTCCAGATGCCAAAGAGAAGGAATATTGTCAAGAGACTGCCCATGTTCGGAAAACTAACCGGGGGTATGGAAAGGGAGTCGACCATATCTCCGGAAGCCCTGACTCCGTTAGCACTAACGATCATCAACGACAACCGACCTTTAGTAGAGATCTACGTAGCTGGTGAGCCATTCAGAGCCCTAGTAGATACAGGAGCAACAAGGAGCTTCTGCAGTCAAGCAGTGGCAGATCTATTCGAGGAACGAGGAGTTCCAGGAGAACCGGTAGATCATAGAGTAGTTAGGATTGCCAATGGCACCACCACCATCACGCCAAAACGTTATACGGCCCTCGTAAGAATAGAAGATTATACACTAGCTGATGCAGGATTTCTGCTGATTCCTGAATTACCGGTAGACATTATATTAGGAATGGATGTTCATTCGATTTACAAATTTTCAGTAAATCTCAATACCGCAGAATGTTACCTGGAGGGAAGATTGATTTCAAAACCGACCCCAGTCAAAGAACAGGTCCTGGAAGCTCGCACCACCGGAAAACAACTGTCAGAACTGACAATACATGGTACCACCGACCGGATAGAGCATAAAATTAAATTGAAACCTGGCACCAAACCGATTAAACAGAGATACCGAAAAGGATCTATGAACAAGCTGGCAGATGGTCTATCCCGCAACCCATTGCCATCTGTAAGTTCTGTGTATCTAACAGAAGTGGAAACCCAGTGTATATGGTATACTAAAAAGCTACGGGAAGTACAGAAAGATCCTGAGAACTTCCCAGATTACTCCATAGTGGAGGGGAAACTGTATAGACACATCTGGGATTACTCTGATTTCACCGAAGATGGAGATGGCCAACCATGGAAGATGTGTGTACCCAGCGAACAACGACCGGCCGTCCTGAAAGAGAACCATGATTCTGAATTAGCAGGTCATCTTGGAATTGCAAAAACCATCTCTCGAATTGCTAGAAATTCTACTGGCCAGGACACTGGCGCAGCTAGGGGGGGGGCTTTGGGGCTGCAGCCCCCCCCAAAGATTCTAACAGTTTCGATTTTTTCTGAGTTCAATGACATACGCCAAACATTAACAAACGCTAACGATTCTTTGATTGAATTCAAAAAATTAATAAAAACGTATGAAACCGATTTAGAAACTGCTAACGAAATAACCCTTGAATGTGAATTCAAGATGTGGAAGAAGGAATTGTCGAGAACTGCAGACTCAAAACTCAGTGCCATATCAGCTCTTTCTAAATGCAGTATACAGTTATTTCCGAATATATCTATACTTCTGAAAATATTGTGTACGTTACCAGTGTCAACTGCTACTCCGGAAAGGACATATTCTACCCTTAAAAGATTAAAAACATATTTAAGGAGCACAATGGGAGCTGAAAGAATGACTGGACTTGCTCTGTTGCACATATATTATGATTTTGAATTCAATATTGACGATGTATTAGATATCTTAGCAAGGTCTGAAAGAAGACTGAATATTTAATAATAAAATGTTTTCGAATTATCACATATATTACCTACATGGTTCGTTTATTCGTTGATTGTTTTTTATATTAAAATTACCTAGTTTTATTTGTTTATCAACTATTTTAATTAATTATTTTTATTTTTATATATAAGCAATTGTATCCATAATAAATTCACAGATAGTTTTTTATGATCGAATGAATTTTTCATTTTTTGAGAAATTTGTATACACATATGCTAAATTTGTTTTTGTATGCATATATTTTGTACACATTGTGATAATTGAGAAGTAATAAATTCCTAAGTTGAATTGTCCGTTAATTTCTTCGTTATTCCTTTCTTCTTTATTTTTTTGCAACTTTCGTATTTGTTGTATCATCAAAAATTGTTCAGTTCAGCCCCCCCCAAAACAAAATCCTGGCTGCGCCACTGGGCCAGGAATGTTTAGAGAAGTTGCAAAGTATGTGAGGAACTGTACGTCGTGTCAACGCTACAAGCCCCAACAACAAAAGCCTGCCGGAAAAATGCAACCGCATAGGATAGTAGACGCACCGTTTAGAGAAGTGTCAACTAATTGGACCATTGGCACGATCAAAGAAGGGGAATTCCTATATCGTCGTAATGCAGGACCGGTTCACCAAATGGGTTGAATGTCACGCACTTAGGAGAGCCACCGCGAAGACAGTGTATTCTGCTCTATATGAACAGGTTATACTGAGATACGGCTGTCCAAAAGTAGTTATTTCAGACAACGGAGTGCAGTATGACAGCAGGTTGTTCAGAAACAGCCTCCGGGAATTGGGTATAGCGCATAGATGTACCCCACCGTACTCGCCCCAGTGTAATGCCGTTGAAAGGGCCAACCGAACATTGAAGACCATGATAGCGCAATTCTGTGAATCGGATCAGAGGGAATGGGATGACAAGTTATTAGAGTTAACCTTAGCCTTAAATACCGGAAACCAAGAATCAACCGGATTCACCCCAGCATTCCTTAACTACGGTAGGGAACTAACAATCCCCAGGGCGATTTATTCAGAAAACTCCCACAGTAAAGAAGTAGAAGAGATGAATGGTAACGCCTCAGAAGACCGAGTTAATCTAAATTACAGGACTCACCTGCTACCGGCCCAACCGAAAACGAAGAATGCCCGACCATCTGGGCAAGGTCGGATTCAACCAACTCGTCAACACCGAATTCCAAGCTGAGAATTCGAAGGCCAGGCCAATTAGTCATCTGTAAAACGAATGGATCAACGAATGAGATACCGGTACCGGACTAAATCAAGTAAAATCAATAATAATCCCTCATTAACTGCCCCACCTTTTCTGAATCTAATCTGACTTACCGTATCAGCCTATAACTTCTACTCTGTGTCAGAGTTCCAACAGTCAATTCATTCAGATTTATCTTACTGGAACATGACGCACTGTACCTGAAGATAAGTGCTACCCAATCGGTTTTGTTACTAATATCTAACCCGTAACCTCTCATTCACATGCTGTCCTGATTGAGTGCACTTGGATTTTGGTACAGGTTGAACTAACTGAACTAACAACAGAAAAATCTAATACCGTAGTCCATTAACTGTAACACTGAAGGGACAGAGACATGTCTGGGTACTGGAACACAGTTCCTTTGCTACATTTCAATCTTAAGAAAACACAGAAACCGTCCGTAGACATGTCTATGTATCCTTGACTCAAATCTAACATCTTTGTCGCCCGAAGAGAAGTCAGGAATCCTATATAACAGTAATAATTGAGATTCAACCTTAAAGAACGTAATTCAATGGCTGGATCAATTTGGGTCCAGAGGAAAAAAACAAGAGAGACTTTTTGAATTATATAAAGTGGTCTTTTTCCTAATGACTTCAATGTTCGCTGTTTTCATATAAAAGAACATTTTATATACTCTGAACTTTCATTCAAGTAATTTCCGGTAAATTTATCTAGAGAAAAATTTTGAATTATATTGAGTCACTGTTTTCAAGGGAAATTTGGGTATTGTGTATTTTCATTGAGACGTTTCAAAGTAAATTTATTGATGGTAACCTTTTGAATCGTAAACTGTCATCTTTCATGAAATAATTTTGCTATTGTCTGGTTTGTTTTGAATTATATTCCGTAAATGTTCATTGAATTATTTTCATTTCATTATTTGCTATTTCATATGAGAACTTTAATTACCTTCTGCACTGTATGTAAACTCTCATCAAGCTACTTCCATTTCTATCTGTCATTAGATAACTGAGAACCTCCAATGAATGATTTCACCGATAGATGTCATGGTATGGAAATATCTCCCACTAGTTGAACTGCCTCCCCTGGTAAACTCTCGCTGACTCATCTCACGCCCTGTAGATGGAATCATATCATAGCTACCCTGGTTGTCAAAGATATGCTGCCTGTAAACGTCTGGATCAAGCAAAGTATACCTGGTCAAGTTCGAAGTTATGCTTCAGTGTTAACTACCTCTCTACGATGAAATGAACTGTACTTGACAAATAATTTGTATGTTTAAGCTACCACTCCGAAACTGAAGATGATAGGGGGACAAATGCAACCCACCTGCAAGAAATCTCGTCCATGGTCTGGGACAACTTTTCCAACTGGAACCATTGGTGTGAAGTTATCCACAGTTTCCCCGTCCACGCTTTCTGACGTGTAGAGGGTCGCAGTTGGGATATGGGGAATTTGACGCGCAACGTTGCCAGACTTCTCAACATATACGAGGAGCGATATTAACGCTGTTGGTGATTTTCGAATATTATCCTTAGATTTCATTTCAGATATATCTTTCGTGGTTATAATGTGTGTAAATGACTGAAAATTATATTTTCTTGTATTTCATTCTCGTCATGGGAGCGAAGAAATGAAATAACGTTTCAGATGCTATTTATGATTTTTTCCTACAGTTAAGCCCCAATCCTAAACAGATTGTGCCACTACCTCTAGAGACAACAGGAAAAACTGTAATTTTTGATAGATTTGTGCTCAAATCTCCGTTGATAAGGGACGATCGTTAAAAATCTTTTCACTATCATCATCTACCATGCTCAAAGATCAGAATTACGTTTTCAAAACAATTTGGTTCTCTTTCTGAAAGACAGGAAATGAAAAAAAACTGTCATTTTGACACTTTTTTTCTTATATCTCCGTTGATAAGGGACGATCGTTAGAAATCTTTTCACTATCATGATCTAAAATGCCCAGAGAATATAATTACGTTTTCAAAACAATTTGGTTCTCTTTCTGAAAAACAGGAAATGAAAAAAACTGTCATTTTGACACTTTCGGCCTCTTTCTGTTTGTCAGTTTCAGGTCTCCCAGACAGGCCACTGTGGAGAAAAGATTGTGTCCCTGTGTTTCCTATCCTTGTTTTACTCCTTTCTTTTCTAACATAATGCCCGCTTGTGAGACTTGTACGGATGGCATCACTTCTAGATCACCGGGTCTGCAATGTAGTGGTCCTTGTGGAAAATTTTTTCATGCCAAATGCGTGAACTTGACAAAAAATGATGTACCACGGTTCCAGATCCCTGGGGTCTCTTGGGCTTGTTGTGTGTGCAGGGTTAGAGGAGATGCTCCGAAGAGACGGTCACTCGCCATTCCTGTCAACGATAATGAGGAAGTACCTACTGAGTCGCTCACCATGTTGCAGAAAATTCAGCTAGAGATGAAATCTTTGGTTGCAAAATACGATACGCTTCTTGAATCCGTCAACTTCTGTAGTGATTCTGTCACGTCATTCCAGCGCAGTATGTCTGCGATTGATCGAATGATGAGCGACATGGAGCGTATCACACGAGAGAATAGAGAGTTATCGAAACACAAATACAGGCCTCACTTTTGGAAGGATCCTGTAATAAAAGATCCCTTAACGTTGGTCGGATATTTGAGCTATCGCAACGATTTATATCTTGACAACTTTATTATGACATTTCCTTTATTTTGACAGTTGTGAGAAGCTGTTTAACCTAGAAAACTGCGAGAACTGTCAAAATAAGGGATCTTTTATTTAAATACGGCTGTCCTTTATTTAAGTTAAGTACAGGAGGCCCGTATTTTATTACAGGCCACCTTAAAATCTTTTGCGAATGCGCATGAGTAAATGTCAAAATAAGGGAAACTTTATTTAAGTTGGGCCTCTATTTGCGTTTCGATAACTCTCTATTATGCAGCTGAAGTCCACTATTAAAGACTTGCAGGAACACATGGATTTATTGGAACAGCAAAATAGAGCTAACAACTTGGAGATCTGTGGAGTTCCCGAGAAGGAAAATGAGAATATTTACCACATCATAGCCAAGGTTTCTGAAGAGATTGATTGTCCCATCAGTTCATCTGATGTGGACAATTTTTACCGAGCTCCAACATTTGATCCTTCAAGACCGAAACCTATAGTGATTAGTGTTGTGTTTTCATGAAGCATCCACATAAATTAATTAAACGAATACGTTCTTCATAAGTTTTATTGGAAATCGCATACAAATGAACACCTCGAATACTAGAATAAGACTGGCTGCATTTCCATATGAATCTAGATAATTTTATTCTTCAGATGGAACATATGTTAGATTCGGAAGATATAACAATTCCTCCCACGCAAATATAATTACACAACTACAAAAATTTAAAAATATATGCATTACAAATAAGTATATCAAATTATCACTGTTAAATTTTTAATTTCCAATATAAAAGTCATATTTCACAGAATTATAAACAATTATATTTATCATTCTCATATTCATAATTTCAAATTACCTAAACAATTACAATAACTTAAATCATATCACAATATTATAAACAATATTAAATTCATTGTTTTCATTTTGACATTTCTCTGATACGAGATGATCGCCTCAATACATTATTATTCGAAAATTCCCTAATGTTTCCATCATCATTATTACGATTTTCAATGAATTTGAGCATTTGATTCAGGTGCCTTTTATAAATTAAACCTGCTTGTGTTTTGACACGAAAAGTTACTGGAGATAGCTGATCTATTATTGTAGCTTTTATACGTTTATTTCCAGCTGTACTCGAAAAATCATCAACCATTACCACATCTCCCACCTCAAAACTTCTATCCTTTAATGATGACTTATTTAGAGAAGTTTTGAACTGATATTTGTCAACATTATCTAAATAATAAAAGAAGATAAAAACACTTGACAGAGTTTCACAGTTTTATTAAAATATTTGTTGACACGCGTGTCAAACAAATATCTACATTTGTTAGCGTAATGATTATTTTTAAGACCACAGCAAAAACAAGAAAATTCACCTTTATTCGTTTGCGATTTATTATTCATTGTTTCGTTACCACCTAAACATCTGTTGAGCGCCTGCCCTGATACCTTTTCTTTCTTGAATTGTTTCTTCGGCTGCTGTCGGTTACTGCGGTTGCTACGAAGAAAATTCACCTCCTCGTTACCATCTCTCCTCGGCGAAGAGTTGCGCATCGCATCCCTCTCTGCTGATTCGCGTGATACTGCGATCTTCACAGCGTCGTTGAAATCCAATTTTTCTTGACGGAAAAGTTCCATTTTCACGTTCTGATCCCTGATGCCATTCACAAATTGATCACGAAGTGAGGTATTCAAATTTACGAAATTACAATTGACCGACAAACGTTTTAATCGGACAATGAAATCAATTACAGATTCAGTAGGAGCCTGTTTGGCAGAATTGAACTTGCTTCTTTCGGAGATTTCAGATGGTTTTGGCTGCAAGTGATTGGACATCAGTTTTATTATGTCAACATAACTGAGATCTTTGGGTTTCGCTGGTGAAGCCAATGTCCTTATCAAGGAATAAGTATTCACACATACTTTTGTCAGTAGCTCCGGAACATGTTTACTTGCATCTATATCGTTTGCCATGAAGTATAACTCCAAACGTTCGATAAAGGTTTCCCAGTCATCTTGATGAAGTTTAAACTCAACTTTACAATTTGAGATCATTTTTGGTTTTTGTGGATGTCTCACTGAACACTTGGGTTCGTTGCAATTTGTTATTTCCTTCGAATGCGTCAAGGAAACCGGTTCTGATGAGACTTGCGTGGTAGACGTATGTAACTGCGCACTTTTCAATAGTTTTTCTTGTAAAATGTCCAAGTCCAAATTTTCTTCGAATTCGATTTCGAAAAACGAAAAATGTTCTCTTAACGAAGATTTCGTTAAGTTTCGTACCCAACTCAAATCACTTAATGACTTTGATCGAGCTATGTCCGATAAACACTCGCGTGAAGAGTCAACTTTCCACGTGTCGCTCACTTTTTCACCAAGCGCTTGTAATTCTTCTAATAATTCAGATTTTGATAGTTTGTACACCCATGAAACACCAATTTTCACCATCCTCTTCGCCACATAATGGCCACAATGGTTCACAACAAAACAGAAACGCGATAATTTTCTTGCCGCCTCTAAGTCCAAACGTCGACAGTCGGTACAGCCCAACAAAAGTCTGAGGATTGAGAACATATCCAACGATTTGTTCATCAATGAACACCTTACTCCAAAGAACAAAAAACTTTTGAAAAAAAACTAAAGAAGTCAGCCGGAGCAAAAACTACAAATTCACTTGGACCCGCAACGGTGGTATTTTCGTTAGAAAGGATGATAGGTCGAAGGTGATTAGAATCACGAGTTAAGACGATCTATCGAAAATTGTGTAAGACTTGCTAGTAGTGTTCCATTAAATTAAAAGTATTTCATTCTTTTTATGGGTGTTACGGTTTATTATCAAAATGTGCGTAGTATAAAATCTAAACTGTCGATGACTAACAAGAATTCTTCTATGCGTGAATTTGATATTATTTGCTTGACGGAAACTTGGCTTAATAACTGTATATCAGATTCGGAGATACTCAACAACTCTTATAAAATCTACCGCCGTGACAGAGTGCCTAGTTCTTCGAAAAGTCGTGGAGGAGGTGTGCTGGTGGCAGTCTCAGGCGAGTTGGCTAGCTACTCGGAGAGTTCTTGGTGCTCAGAGGCCGAGGATATTTGGGTGACTATCATACCTGACCGGAATAGTAAAACTAAAATTCATGTTGGATGTGTTTACATCCCGCCTAGAGATATGTCAGCATTGACTTCCTTCACAACCGGCCTGAGTGACATTGTTAATAATAATTGTAATGATATTTTTGTGATCTGCGGCGACTTCAACTTGCCAGAAATCAAATGGATACCCAACCAATTCGATTCCTTTTGTGCTCCATGTAATGCTAGGGATCCTTCTTCGGTTTCTTTCGTGGATGCTATCTCCCTCTCAGGCCTGTATCAATTCAGTGGCTTCGTCAATGTCTCAGAAAATACACTCGATTTTATTCTCAATAATAACTTTAACATAACTAATCTGCAGCTCTCTGAGTTCCCTCTGGTCCCTGAGGATCCAAGCCATAACACATTACAGTTCAACATCAATGTTCCTGTTCGTCTTAAAAATTATGTGGGAAATTCACGTGGTCGTAATTTCAATCATGCTGATTATGTTGCGATTAATGAGGCACTGGGTGGCACAGATTGGTCCAGTGAGTTGTCTCAACAGGATTTGGATGGTGCTGTGGGTAGGTTCTACGATATCCTGGGTGATATCTTCGATCAGTTCGTACCTTCTTATCCCAAATATTGCCGAAAATATCCAAATTGGTACTCCCTTGCTGCTATAAGAACAATAAGAGAAAAAAATAAATTTCATAAGCTCTGGAAGATGTACCGCAATGCGTTGGATTATGAAACTTTCAAGCTACTGAGGGGTAGAGCTAAGCATCTTGTCATCGAGGACTATGAAAATTATTTGAAAGGTGTGCAAAGTAGCATTAAGGATAACCCTAAACTTTTCTGGAGATATATAAGGAATAAAAAAGGTTCCCCCTGTTTGCCTGACTGTGTCAGGATCCCAAGCGGTGTTCTGACTAGCCCGCAGCAAATCTGAGAGATTATCTGACTACTTCGCCTCAGTTTTTCTCCCTCCCTCCGCAATTCACTATAATGAACCTTCTGGCAATACACCACTGCAGATAGGGCTTTACACAATAGAAAGAAGTAGGATCTGTGCTCAGATCGCTTCCATGAAATATGGGAGTCCTGGTCCTGATGGCGTGCCTTCTTCGTTCCTAAAAAATTGCTGCGAGACGATTGTTGAACCATTGTATATTTTGTTCAATAGGTCTTTAATGGATGGTTGTTTCCCTGAAAAATGGAAAACCTGTAGCGTAACCCCTATATTAAAGTCAGGTTATAAAAATGTTGTTGAAAATTATAGGCCTATTTCAAAACTTTGTGCAATCGGTAAGTTGTTCGAGAGTATAGTGACAGATTTTTTTTATTTTGATGTACGAGGTATTTTGAATGCAGAACAGCATGGTTTTATGAAGAATCGTTCTGTGGAGACAAACTTGTCCGTATACGTGGAATATATTTTAGGTAGCATGGATTCTGGGCTTCCAGTTGACTCCATCTATACTGACTTTAGCAAGGCTTTTGACAAAGTTGACCATGCTATCATGATCCCAAAGCTTTCTGGGGTTGGTGTTTGTGGCAGTCTCCTCAAGTGGTTTGGGTCCTATTTGACTAATAGATATCAAATTGTTTGTTTGGGTGGTTTTAGTTCTGGGGCTGTAAACACTACATCGGGTGTGCCACAGGACTCTCACTTGGGTCCATTACTTTTCTTAATTTATATTGATGACATTGTGAAGTGCTTTAAATTCTGCAGAGTACTTCTTTATGCAGATGACCTGAAAGTGTTCCATTCCATCATCCTGTCCCCTCGACAGAGTGCTCGTTCAAGAGGACTTGAATCGATTCGCAAGTTTCTGCAGCGATAATCACCGGGGTGATGTTAGCTCCCGGCTCCCGGCCGGCCAGCTCCAAGCGGCCGACCTGCTCCAAGCGGCTGGCCAGTTCCACCACGGTCAATACCGAATTGACCATCTCTCGACAAAAATTGGTTCGTTTAAGTTGAACTCAGTGAAGGATCAGATGGAAGTGATGAATTCTATAGGGAAAAAACGAATGATTTAATTCGAATATGATTAGATATTCTATCATGTCATTTCAACATGAATCAAACTCGCTGCATGCTCGGCAGAATTCACTAACGTTTTGGATGTCCGGCCAAGAATTTTGATGAATGCATTTGATAAAGTATATCTTTTCATACAATTTAAAAAAAATTCAATTCTGTGAACCCTTGACCCCCAGCTCCAAGGATCGAACGCAGTGTTCTTTCGTTTCTTTCTCGACTCTATCCCGAATCAAATGTTTTTTTTCGTGTTTGGGATGTCCGGCCAAGAATTTTGAGAAATTCATTTGATAGAGTATATCTTTTCATACTACTCTATCAAATGCATTACTCAAAATTCTTGGCCGGACATCCCAAACACAAAAAAAAAACATTTGATACGGGATAGAGTCGAGAAAGAAACGGAAGAACACTGCATTTGATCCTTGGAGCTGGGAGTCAAGGGTTCACAGAATTGGATGAATTTTTTTTAAATAGTATGAAAAGATATATTCTATCAAATGCATTACTCAAAATTCTTGGCCGGACATCCCAAACACGAAAAAAAAAACATTTGATACGGAATAGAGTCGAGAAAGAAACGGAAGAACACTGCATTTGATCCTTGGAGCTGGGGGTCAAGGGTTCACAGAATTGGTTGAAATTTCTTAAAATAGTATGAAATGATATACTCTATCAAATGCATTACTCAAAATTCTTGGCCGGACATCGCAAATACGAAAAAAAAATATTAATAAGGGATAGAGTCGAGAGAGAAACGGAAGAACACTGCGTTTGATCCTTGGAGCTGGGGGTCAAG
Organism: Hippodamia convergens; assembly: GCA_038502775.1. NCBI lineage: Eukaryota > Metazoa > Arthropoda > Insecta > Coleoptera > Coccinellidae > Hippodamia > Hippodamia convergens. The sequence goes on along the minus strand of JAVSIQ010000839.1, from coordinate 481,483 downwards.
GGTTCACAGAATTAGATGAAATTTTTTTTGGTAGTATGTGAAGATATACTCTATCAAATGCATTCATCAAAATTCTTGGCCGGACATCCCAAACACTCAAAAAAAAACTGTTAGTGTGGGATAGAGACGAGAGTGAATTTAGAGAACACAGCGTTCGATCCTTGGAGCTGGGGTCAAGGGTTCACAGAATTGGTTGAATTTTTTTTTAAATAGTATGAAAAGATATACTCTATCAAATGCATTACTCAAAATTCTTGGCCGGACATCCCAAACACGAAAAAAAACATTTGATTCGGGATAGAGTCGAGAAAGAAACGAAAGAACACTGCGTTCGATCCTTGGAGCTGGGGGTCAAGGGTTCACAGAATTGAATTTTTTTTAAATTGTATGAAAAGATATACTTTATCAAATGCATTCATCAAAATTCTTGGCCGGACATCCAAAACGTTAGTGAATTCTGCCGAGCATGCACCGTGTTTGATTCATGTTGAAATGACATGATCTCTTCTTCTTCATTTGCGGTGCCTTATCTGGCAGAACCGAGGCCTGATGGCCCATTGTTCCTCCGCCTGTAGAACAAGAGACTCAGTTCCCTAGACACGTCAACAAAAATGTTGCGAGTCGACAGGGAGGGGTCCCTCTCACCATGGAAATGCTGGGTGTAGGGTTTCCTAGGTGTGTTGACCTTAACTCATAAAGGTTGATGCAGTTGAACAGTATATGTTCAACGGTTTCATCTGTGCTCCTGCACCAGCGGCACCTTGAGCAGTCAGCTAGTCCCATCCTATCAAGATGTTTGTTGAACAGGTGGCCGGTCAGTGCGCCAATTACCATACTTAGTTGTTTCCTCCCAAGGGCCAGGAACTTTTTGACCTCAGTTGCAGAGGAGGGCCTCTCAATGAGAAGCCTCGACTGCCTAAGACCACCTCCCGTGCTCCATTCAGAGGAAAATGCACCGTCTAACCATCTCTTAAAGAAATGTCTGACTGTAGTTCGGCAGATGGGGAGCGACGGCTCTGGACCAACAAAAGCTGATCGGGCTCCCCGCTTGGCCAGTACGTCTGCCTTCTCGTTGCCGAGGATCCCCGCGTGTGCCGGACACCAAATAACTTTTAAAAAATTACGAGAGCCCAGCTCACGCAGAGTCTCCCTACATTCCCCTACCAAGTATGAATTGACTCTTGTCTCAGCAAGAGCTTTCAATGCTCCCTGGTTGTCACAACATATGTATATGTGTTTGCCAGAGTAGCCTCTGTGTATATTTTCCAGTGTGCAGACAAGAATTGCATACAACTCCGCCTGCATTATCGAGCAGTCCTTTCCTAGGGGGATGGACCGCTCGAAGCGAGGTCCCACGATCCCAGCACCAGTCCCCGTAGATCTTACGGAGCCGTCAGTGAACCATGTAGGGCCTTCGGGTTTAAGTAACCTGTTTGTATCAGACCAGTGGTCCCTATCAGGGACAATCACTTGGTAGGGTTCGTCGAAATAGAAGCTAGTTAGCACACGGTCCCCTCTATGGAGAAGGGATGCCTTAGCATCTATCACCAATTTGAGAGCTCCCGCATGCCCCCCGAACATCCCATCGTTGTGCCATTGTCCCTGTTCCCAGAGTCTAAGAGCTGTCTTCATAGCTACCACCCTGACAGCGAGGTGCACAGGCGGAAGACCCAGCAAACACTCCATTGCTGCCGTGGGGGTAGATCTCAGGGCGCCAGTTATACCCAAACAGGCTTTTCTCTGACATTTTGTCATGATGGCTCGGTTGCAGGTCTTCTCTGTTGAAGTCCACCACACCAGCGCTGCATAGGTTAGGAGAGGCCTCACCACCATGGCATACAACCAGTGCATAACATGGGGCTTGAAGCCCCATCCTCTTCCCACTACTCTCCGAGTAGACCAGAGTATTACATTGGCCTTTCTCGTTTGTGTCTCGATATGTTTGTTCCACAGTAGTTTGCGGTCCAAAATCACACCTAGATATCGAACCTGTTCCGATAGAGTCAGCCCCACACCAAACAGATTTGGCAGTCTGATGTTGACCGGCACTCTTCTCCTAGAAAACAGGACCATCTCCGTCTTTCCAGGATTTACCGAAAGTTCGTTCTCTAAGCACCATCGTTCTACCACGCGCAGAGCATTCTGCATCAGATCAGTAATGGTGCTGATTACTTTTCCCCTGATCAGCAGGACAAGGTCATCCGCATAGGCCACAGCAGTGTACCCCGCCCTAGCCAACTCAACCAGGAGCCCGTCCATGACAAGGTTCCACAGCAGAGGTGATAAGACACCACCCTGCGGACACCTCCTGCCCGGTGCGCCCCCAATAGTCGAGCCGCCCAGCTGAGCAACAATGCTGCGAGCCGCAAGCATAGACCCCGCCCAGCGGCAGAGAACCTGTGGCACACCATGTTTGGTCAACGCAGAACGCATCGCATCAAACGCAGTGTTGTTGAATGCACCCTCAATGTCTAGAAATACACCTAGTGTCCATTCTTTATAATGTAGTCCGCCCTCAATACAGGTGACAACCGAATGTAGAGCAGAATCTACAGATTTTCCCTGCTGGTATGCATGCTGGGAGGGATGTATTGGGCAGGTCATTAATGCCCCATCCCTTATATACCTTTCGACTACCCTCTCCAACGTCTTGACTAAGAAGGAGGAGAGGCTGATTGGTCGGAAGTCATTCGCTTTTGTGTGCGTGGGTTTTCCCGGTTTAGGTATAAAAACAACCCTAACTTTCCTCCAGGAAAGTGGAACGTGTCCTAAGGCTAAACTAGCTAGAAGAATGTGGAGCACCGGAGAAGACAGCACCTCCAGCCCCCTAATGAGAAGTGCTGGAACTATGCCGTCCTCTCCAGCAGCCTTGTAAGGATCGAATCCGTTGATGGCCCAACGAATACGAGAATACGTTACGACTTGTGAAGCCATCCTCCAATCCTCTCGTGAGGCTTGTCGTCGACATTCACTCTGCGGGTAGGCATTCTCTGTGAAGCCAGGGAAGTGAGCCTCTAAGAGATGTCTTAGACTTTCTTCCTCCGAGCAGGTTCTTTGCCCAGTTGGAAGGTTCAGATAGTCGATCCTTGGGGGGCCACCAGCAGAGAGTATCTTCCTTAGCCGGTTGGCTTCAGGTGCACCCTCTATATCGCTGCAGAAGCTCCTCCAGGATTCGCGTTTGGACTTCCTTATTAGTCCTTTGTATCTCCTCAGGGCCGATTTATAGTCATCCCAGTCATTTTCAAGACCAGATCTCATTGCCTTGTTGAAAAGGTGCCTGCTAGTGCGTCTAGCTTCACCTAACTCAGGTGACCACCATTTCGTAGCACCTTTCGGTCTCCGAAGCTGTGGTGGACAACTGCTGTGATATGCTGCGATAATTGACTCTTGCAGCTTGCTTGCAGCCGAGTCCAATTCTCTCGTGGTCTTGGGTATTAGAATTTCCTGTCCCAGGTTAGCAGATAGGTGTGTCAGGTACCCGGACCAATCTGTTTTTCTCGGATTCCTGAAAATTTCTGGCTCCTTGACAGTACAGCTCCCTTTTATTGTGAAGCAGATATGCTTGTGATCTGATAACGAGATCACTTCCGTGGCGACTCGCCAATCCTCGATGTAATCAGCGATGTGACTACTGCACATGGTTATGTCGAGCACTTCCTTCCTGCACGAAGTAACGAAGGTCGACTCATCACCCCTGTTGAGTAGGTTTAAGCTTGTTGCGAATAGAAAATCAGCCAGCGCCTCACCCCTCAGATTGACGCCCGTGCTACCCCACAAAATGTGGTGTGCATTAGCATCACACCCGACGAGCAAGGGCCAACCTCTTCTCTCGGAGAATTGTACTAGGTCCTCCAATTCCCTAGATAGTGGTGGGTCTGGGGAGTGATAGGGAAGGTACGCTGAGCATACCACTAGGTTCTTCAGCGGTCCCTGGCAGTTGTTAATCTGAACCGCGACTAGGTCTCTGAAACAGAAATTAATTAGCAATTGGGCCCTGATATTAGTGGAAGCAAGTATACACGCCCTTGAACTAGTGTCCTCAGACGCGCAGAAGAGCCTACTGCCTCTTAAGGAGAGACCCCTCACCTCGCCTCCTCTAATCCAAGGCTCCTGAATCAGGGCTATAAATGTCTGCTTCCCTGCCAGCCGCAACTTTAGAATATCAGTTGCCGCTATGCAGTGGTGCAAATTGATTTGAGTAACGAACATGTCAGCCATGGGGACAAAAATTTTTTTTTTTTTTCCTTTCATCCTCAGTCAGCTGACTGTTACATCGTACCAGCAGGTTCTTGAGAACCTGCCGATACGTTAGATGGTGCGGAGCACTGCCCTGGTCCCCCACCTAGTCCAGCACATTCACCCCCATCGGGACTTTTAGGTCCCGGAAGGGAAGCGAGAGGCACGGTTGCAGCGGGAGCCCTGGAAGGCTCCACCTCCATCTCATCATCCGACTTTTCAGTCGGGTTGGACGAGTGGTCCCCTCTTTTCGGACGTCCTTCTCCTCTGCGCTGGGCCCCGCTTCCGGAGCATCCTGCGCGGTCGAGGAGGGAGGAGCGTCTGAATTTTGTCCAGAACCCTGGACCACTCTAAAAGTGGTCTTCCGCATCCCGGTATTTACTTGAAAATTTAATTTTTTCAAGACATCAAGAGAAGCTTTGTCTACCCCGAGGATGATCTGAGTCATGTCGGACTTGTCAACCCGGTTGTAGACCTTCCAGCTCCTAGTTTTTAGGGCCGGAGTTTGCTGCTCTAATCTCTTCAGGATAAGACCTAATGGAGAGTTGCGCTGATAGCCCCTCACCCACAGACTTACCCTCGTGACATGATAGAATATCTGATCATATTCGAATTAAGTTATTCGTTTTTTCCCTATAGAATTCATAATTTCCATCTGATCCTTCGCTGAGTTTAACTTAAACGAACAAATTTTTGTCGAGAGATGATCAATTCGGTTTTGACCGTGGTGAAATGGGCCAGCCGCTTGGAGCAGGTCGGCCGGGAGCTAACATCACCCCGGTATAAAAATAAACTTTACTGTTTTGTTCATTAGACCATCTCACTTGTAATTATTTCAATTCATTTTTAGTTTTCACAAAACAATAATTATGACACCTGAAGAATTGAAATTAGAATTAGATGTGTTGAAGAGAAAAAAAGCTTCATTTAAAGGTAAAATAACTAGAATTGAAAATTTTGTATATGATAATCAGGACAATAATGATGTAGATGTAAATGAATTCTTGACTCGAGAAACTTTGTCGATACAGGCGTATGAAAAATATAATACTCTGCAGGAAGACAATGAAATAAACGAGGAAAAGGAAAGTAATACTTGGGAAGAAATAGAAGAACGATATATCAAAGTTTTATCTGCGATCAAAAGGAAAATAATCCTAATTTTAATTCTACAAACTACAGTCCACTAGCTCATCAATTTCGTTTAATTTTGATCAATTTCAAATTTCTTCATTTTCTGAACATTTCAACTATTCTGAACCCATTTAATTTTCACAATCTTGAACCAACCCCAACAGATCCAAATGAGAACTCCTGGACTCCAAAGAGGGCAGCCGTAGAGAGGACCTCACTGCATCATAGTTAAAGTGCCAAGCCGACACCCTCCTGAAAGCGCACATACGCAGAAACTTATTCTGAATTCTCGATGCAAGGGACCTACGACGGCGACCACACAACAGAGGCATACTCAACAATGCTTCTAACAAATGTGCAATATAACAATCAGTAAGTTTAAAAAGTAAAAAAACTTTCTATTGGATCTTGACTTTACAAAACCGTGCCGTTCATCAACAATTGTGGCGGCACATTCCAAAGATAGACAGTAACAAACTAACTTATCGAAGAGCTTTGGGATAACAGACGGTATACAGACTCCCCTGTAGTTCGACACAACCTGTTTATCACCCGACTTGAAAATGGGTAAAATGTAACTGTCTTGTCAAATTATTATATAATTTTAATCTATTCATTACCAGAAAAGTCAGGTATAGAGATGGAACTGATCCTACTCTTAAATTTTTAATTTCATGAACATTTATGAAATAATCTCCTTCAACAAAGTGCTTGATTGAAATTTTTCCTTCGAATAGCCAGCAACCACTTTCTTTCTTCTTTAGACTTTGTCCTTTGGAAACCTATTAAGTATTGATTACTGGTTACGTCCATGCTTTTTGATAGTGGAATAATATTCACAGGAATTTGGACAAAATATGTATATCAATTTAATTTCCTATTAATACATCGCCAACGTTTCCAATCTTTTGTGATTCTTTTTCAAGGCTAAAATATAAAATATAAACATTAATTCTGAACAAATCTAAGTAGCAAAGATCTGCAACTCACCTCGTATTTTCATGGAATTAAATTTGTTTAGTCTTACTAGAGATTTGACCGTTTTGATATAATTTGAATATTATGACTTTCTTTCAACATCAAAACGGTCAAATCTCTAGTAAGACTAAACAAATTTAATTCCATGAAAATACGAGGTGAGTTGCAGATCTTTGCTATATATATATATATATATATATATATATATATATATTAGACTGTTTCAAAAAAATCGACATTTTTTGTTTTCACGAAACCCCCCCCTAATTATCTTCAGGGTATCGAAAAGAGACCTCTATGAAAATATCAGCTTCAAATAATAATATTTAGAGGTCGCTCATCAATTATTTCTGTTTTCCCTACTAATAGCAGGGAAAAAATTTCTTTTTTCAATAAAAAATTCCTAGAGCAGAAACCAATGGACATATTTCGTTGTGTGATACATTTTCGAGTAGACAATCAGATACTCTACAAATATGTCCCTTACGATATTTCAATAAAACGGCCGCTCCAAAAGTTATTCATTTCGATGCTAATATTGAGGTATTTTTGAAGAAAAAAAATTATTCAAAAAAATCGATTCCGTTTGTTTTTACGAAACTCTATTTACAATTATCTTCAGGGTATCGAAAAAAAGCGTCTGTGAAGATATTAGCTTTGAATATTAATATTTAGAGGTCGCTCAGCGATTATTTCTATTGCCTCTGTTGATAGCAGGAAAAAATTTTCTTTTTTCAATAAAAAATTTTCCATTCACGAACCAACTGATGGATTCCATTGTGTAATACATTTTCGTGTAGGGAACTAGTTGCTCTACGAAAATGTCCCATACGATATTTCAATAAGACCGCTCGTTCAAAAGTTATTAGAACTTTTTCTTCAAATATACCTCTATATTAATACCTCATATTGAGGTATTTTGGAAAACAAAGTTCAAATAACTTTTGAATGAGTGGTTTTATCGAGATATCGTATGGAACATTTTCGTAGAGTATCTAGTTCTCTACACCAAAATGTATCATACAGTGGAATCCGTCTATTGGTTCGCGAACAAAAATTTTTTTATTGAAAAAAGAATTTTTTTTCCTGCCATCAGCAGCGAAAATAGAAACCATCGATGAGCGACCTCTAAATATTAATATATATATATATAAGCCGGTTTATAACATCTTGCGACGTTGTCCGACGCCTAATTTCCAGCGCTGTCGTTGTGTGCAATCTTCTGGTGTTAGGTTTCTAGCGCTCATTGATTTTTCGACGGATTTCTGCCATTCAAGTTTGGGTCTGCCTTTTTTTCGTCGACCTTGTGGTTGCCAATCCAGGATTTGTTTGGGCAGGCGATTATCTGGCATTCTCTTAACATGACCGAACCATGTGAGCTGTTTGACCTCTATATCTTGCCAAGTGGTTCCCTCAATTCCCATCCTTGTCTTCACTTCCTCATTTCTTATCCGGTCTCTTCTTGAAATTCTGAGTGATCTTCTTATCGCGTCCATCTCAACAGCTTCTATTCTAGTTTTCAATCTTTCGGGTGCTCTCCAGGTTTCAGCACCATATAAGAGTGAACTTTTTATCATGGTCTCATAAATTTGGAATTTTCTGTTCTTAGTTATTTCTCCACTCCATAGAATACTGTTGAGACATCCTATCATTTTTTTGGCGGAGGTTATTCTCTTTTCTATTTCCTTAATGTCCGTTCCGCTGTCGTCGAATGTTACTCCCAAATAGACGTAGTCCCGACAGCCAGATATGCGATGTCCATTTTCGAGATCCAGAAAGCCCGGCGAACCCCCTATCCTCAGGTACCTTGTCTTCTCTAGGTTGACTGTTAAGCCCCATTCATCGTACTCCTCCACAAGTTTGCGTACCATATACTCCATATCCTCTTGGTCTCCAGCAAGAACCGCCTGATCGTCTGCGAATTGTAGAGTATAAATGTAATTATTGTACAGTTCTATCCCCATCCCTCGTATCTTTCTCTTCCACCTCTTCAAGCAGGCTGCCACATAAATTTTAAAAAGAGTTGGTGAAATACAGCATCCTTGTCTCAATCCCTTCGTTACTGCGAATTCTTTTGTTAGATATTTTCCAATTTTTACTCTTGATTTGGATCCTTTATATAATTCCTGCAGTGCCTCTATGTACTTGTAGTTTATATTGGTTTGTTTAAGGATTTGCCATAGTCTAGAAAGTGGGACAGTGTCGTACGCCTTCTGAAGATCCACAAAAGTGATATGGGTTTCCATGTTTCTTGCACTCCTCTTTTCAATAACTTGCTTGAGGCAGAATACATTGTCCGTGCAAGATCGTCCTGCTCTGAAACCACTCTGTTCTTCCTCTTCGAATTCTTCATACTCTTCCTCAATAAGGTCTCTTAGAATTTTGCCGTATAGTCTACTCATAAGACTGGTGACTGATATCCCTCTATAGTTACTGCATGTTCTCTTATCACCCTTTTTGTGGATGGGAGTTATATAAGCTTCTTTCCAAGGATTGGGGACCGGATGTCCATTTATACATTGGTCCATAATAAAGGTGATGTATTTTATAAGTTTATCACTACCATACTTTAGCATCTCTGCATAGATTCCCTCAGGGCCGCTAGATTTTCCGTTCTTCAGGGACATGATGGCTTTTTTTACTCTGTCGTTCTGTACTCTTATTTGCTCTTCTACGATCTGTATTTTTCTTGATGGTGATTCGGCATGAATTTTTGTCTTGTTTCACTTAACAATTGTTCATAATAGCTCTTCCATTCTCCTGGTTCAATGACTTGGATTTGGGCTCGATCTTTCCCATTGCTTTTCAACTCTCCTATAAAATTCCAAATATCCGAGCACCTCCGTCCACCTATGTACCTGTCAATCTCTTGGCATTTAAGATCCCACATTCTGTTCTTTTCTACTTTGATCATTCTACGTAACTGTCTGTTGGTAACTTTATATTCTTCATGGTCCCGTTCATTTTTCGTGCTAAGCCAATTTAAGTATTTCCGTCTCTTCTCGTCTACCAATGCCTCGATGTCCTCAGTCCACCATAGTTTCTTGCTGGTTCGTCTTGTCTTCATCCCGATTGCTTCTGTGGTAGCTTTTTTCATACTCTCGATTACATTGTGGTAAATATCTTCAAAACTTGTTTGTTCTATATCGGGTAGCAATTTCTGATCTAATCTACTCTGATATAGTAGTACGGTACTTTCGTTTTCGAAACTGTGGAAATTATATTTTATGTTCTCTATTTCATCTAAGTTGTCGCATCTCGTTTTTCCGGAATTCACTCTTTTAAATGGAAAAAGCACTTGAGCTCTCAGCAAATGGTGGTCTGTCCCGCATGATGCTCCTCGCAGAACACGCACATCTTTCCATTGGAATATTGACTGCTGTTTCGTGATGACGTAGTCAATTATTGTTCTCAAATTTCTGGTATTCTGTATCCAAGTATACCGATGAATATCTTTGTGCTTATAGTACCCATTTCTTATAGTTAAATTGTGTGCCGCACAAAGGTGTATTAGTCTTTGACCATTATCATTTACAACTTCTTCACCAAATGGTCCCACCACTACGTTATGTATTTGTTTTCCTGTTCTGCCGTTGAAGTCACCAAGCAGCACAATTTCCCTAGTGCTACCAACATCTGCTATTATCTCGTCCACTTTGTCAAAGAAAGCTTCTTTTATTCCAGTTACTTCATCATTCGATGGAGCATAGGCTGCTATAATTATGACGCTATGTCCCCTTAAGTTCATATTGACTGTCAGGATATTTTCGTCTATTGGTTCCCAGTTCGTTATTCCGGTCTTCAGATTTTTTTTAATGAGGAGCGAGACTCCTCGGGCTGCTCTTCTTTCTTTGGGAACTCCAGAGTATATATGGACATATTCACCAATATAGTTAGTACCTGTTCCCTTCTTCTTAGTTTCCGTTAGAGCCACTATATCCAGGTTCAGTCTTTTGATCTCAGACGCAATCATCTCAACCTTCTGATTAATTCCCTGTATATTCCAAGTAGCCAAAGTCATCATCCTTTTCCGTAGCTTTGTTCGTTTCCTGTTATATCCGTCCAATGTTCCGAGGCTTTTATTAGGCTTTTTGGTAAATTGATTTTTTTACGGGTATTAGAGAACCAGTCTAATGCCCCAACCCCCAACCTGGAGGACCAGTCTAGTTTTTTTTTCACGGTGAGTATTTTATTTCCCCACTACCCTCCGGCCCTTGAAGAACCGACGAGCTTTCCCCAATTCCAATGGGGACGCGCCCGATGGAGGTAACTAGCAAGTCCCCACACGGGAAATATTAATATTAATATTCAAAGCTAATATTTTCACAGACGCCTTTTGTCGATGCCCTGAAGATGATTAGAAGGCGAGTTGCGTGAAAACAAGTAAAGTCGATTTTTTTGAATATTTTTTTTCTTCGAAAATACCTCAATATTAGCATCGAATCGAATAACTTTTGAAGAGGCCGTTTTATCGAAATATCGTAACGGACATATTTGTAGTGTATCTGATTGCCTACACGGAAATGTATCACACAAAGAAATCCGTCAATTGGTTTGTGTTCTAGGAATTTTTTATTGAAAAAAGAAATTTTTTCCCTGCTATTAGTAGGCAAAATGGAAATAATTGATGAGCGACCTCTAAATGTTATTATTTGGAGCTGATATTTTCACAGAGGTCTTTTTTCGATACCCTGAAGATAATTAGGGGGGGGTTTCGGGAAAACAAAAAAAGTAGATTTTTTTGAATCAGTCTAATATATATATATATATATATATATATATATATATGTAAAGAAAATGTATTTCTTCAATTAGCATTATTCGTGTTCTGTGGTGAGAAGCGGACGTGTCAATTATTGACATTTATAGTTTTGAATAGTCGATACGAAATTTCTGCAATTACGAAACATTAAATGTCGTTTCTCTTTCCACAGGTGAGAATTTGTAATTATTGTTAATATTGTAAATAATAAAACCAAATCTCTTTCCACAGAGAAACTCAGCTGTGTTTCAATAATTGGCAGAATAATAAAATCAGAAATAATCTTATAAAACGACATTTATTGAAACATCCGAAAGGAAAATGTTAAAGTTGAGGTTCACTTTTCAAGTTAAAGCCTCTCAAGATGGAAAGTCAAATTATATAGCCATCACATCGATTAATACTGAAGACAATAAAACCTTCTTAAAGAAGAGTATCAAGAGTCATCGTACCATAAGGAAATCTGCGCTACAAATCATTTCAACATGATCAGGAATACCTTAAAACGAAGACGCCAATCCAGAAATATTTGGGTAGCATTAACAGAAGAGATCAAGAAAACCTATTTCGATGAAGACGGAAACATGATTTTTATGGATATGTACTTGGATGAAGCCGAACAAGGAAATAGCTGCTCATCTAATGCAACCCAAATGATGGATGCAACCAATCAATCTTTGGTTGAAATTTTGGAAAAATTAGTTGGAAATAAAGAAAAACAACAAGAAAAAAAGGAAAGAAAAGCTGCTGAAAGATTCGTTCTAGAAAAATATGATGGTAGAACCGCAAATGCAGATCAATGGCTCGAAATTTTCGAAAAAGAATGCGATAGATTTGGAATTAACAATGATCAGGAAAAAATTGAAATATTTAGATTATTTCTAGAAAAATCATGTGTAGACTGGTACAATTCCATGATGACGAAATATTCTTTTGAACATGAGTGGACAGTTTGGAGAAGGAACTTTTGCCAAACTTGTGCTAATAAAGGCTGGTCTACTAGTAGATATGCCATTGCGTTCAAATATCAAACTGGCTCCTTACTGGAATATGCTGTAAAAAAAGAAAAACTACTGCTTGAGGTGAGAAAAACAATTGATCAGGGAACGCTCATTGACTTAATCACTGCTGGTCTACCTGATTTTGTTGTGGATAGGATGAACCGAGAACAGTTATTTGAAACACAAGATTTATTCAATGAAATCGGAAGACTAGAGCATCTTGTCAAGAGAAAAACTTCGAAGCCAAAATTTGATGCTAAACCAATTCAGGAGAAAAAACAGAAGTGTACCATTTGTGAAAAACTAAAGAAAGGGGAACGCTTCCATTCAGAATCTTCATGTTGGTTCAACGAGAAAAACAAAAGAAGAAACAATGATAAAGGTCAAATTAAAATTATTAATAATTCTGAATTAGAATGCGAACTTCAAGATGGGAATTCAAAAAACTAGTAGTGTTGCCATTGATCAAAGTGAAATTAGTATTGAATAAAAAACTTAATGTATTGGGAGTCTACGATTCAGGCTCAAATGTTTCTCTTATCAACTCAAGATTGTTGAAATTAGATATTAAAAATAATGATAATTTGAATAATACTAATTTGAAAACGATTAATGGCATTCAAGTAGCAAGTGGTATGGTATCAATTAATGTTAAAATTTTCAACATGGAAAAAAAAATTAATGTGTTTGTGATAGATAAGTCTAACTTCGATTATGATTTTCTGATTGGACTCGATTGTATAAAAAATTTTCATTTGTGTCAAAATGAAAATTTGGAAATTTACCAAAGAATTCCAATACAAAATGGCATTGTTTCTAAGGAAATAGGGAATAACAATAATAATGAAAACTGTTCTTCAGAACAAATGGAAAATGAGGAACTGAAACAAGATTCGATCGAAAATATACATTTGGTGAATTTTAATGAAAATATTGAACAGAAAGATTTTGAAATTCAAACTCATCACTTAAACTATGATCAGCAATCGAAAATAGATGAGCTGATAGAAAGAAACAAATCTGTTTTTGCCAAAGATAAGTATGATGTGGGCACGGTATCAGATTATGAGGCACACATTGATTTATTAGAAGAAAAATATTGCAGTAAGAGGCCATATCGCTGTACAATTATTGAAGATAGGAAAGAAATTGAACAACAGATCACAAAATTACTAGAAAAAAATCTCATAGAAGAATCATACAGTCCTTTCGCTGCTCCAGTAACATTAGCATTCAAGAGAGATGAAAACAAAAAATCTAGATTGTGCATCGACTTTCGAGATCTAAATAGAATTGTGGTACCACAATCACAACCATTTCTACTCATCGAGGACCTAACTGAAAAAACAAGAGACTGCAAATTCTTCTCAACTCTTGATATAAATTCCGCCTTTTGGTCGATACCGCTAAGGATCACAGACAGGCCTAAGACTGCGTTTGTTACACAAGAAGGACATTTTCAGTGGACGTGTCTACCATTTGGTCTGAAAACGTCACCGGCGATTTTTCAAAGAATTATGTGTAATATAATCAGAAAGCACAAGCTTTCAGAATTCACTGTGTGCTACATTGATGACATTTTAATCTTTTCAAAAACATTCTCTGCACATATCGATCATCTCACACAATTGTTTCAAGCAGTCAAAGCAGAGGGATTCAGGTTGAAATTTGTGAAATGTAAGTTCGCACTTGATTCAATCAAATATCTGGGTCACATAATTCAAAACAACTCTGTGAAACCATTGAAGGACAATTTAACCTCAATCAGAAACTTCCCTGTGCCAAAGACACAAAAAAACGTTAGGCAATTTTTGGGCAAAATAAATTTCTACCACAAATATGTACCAAACATGTCAATAACACTAGATCCATTACACAATCTCCTCAGAAAAGGACAAACTTTTAATTGGACCAAGGAATGTCAAGAATCTTTCGATAAACTGAAGGACGTATTGTGTACACAGCCAGTTTTGACAATCTTTGATCCAAACCGACCCATATATATATACACAGATGCTAGTTTGTTAGGTGTAGGTGGAGTATTGAAGCAGCCCCAGGAAAATAAAGAAGAAAAACCAGTGGCGTACTTTTCAAAAAAACTTAATGAGGTGCAAAAGAGAAAGAAAGCTATCTATTTAGAGTGTTTGGCAATTAAAGAATGTGTGAAGTATTGGCAACATAAACTGATTGGAAAAAAATTCACTGTTTTTTCGGATCATAAACCTTTGGAAAACATGAACATAAAATCGAGGACTGACGATGAACTTGGAGATCTCACATACTACTTGTCACAATACGACTTCGATATCAAATATTCTCCTGGTAAAAATAATGCAGAGGCCGACTGCCTCAGCAGAAATCCGGTTTTGGAAGCATGTGAAAACATGGAAGAGCAATTAAAAATTGTCAATTTGATAAAACTCGAGGATATCTTGGAGGATCAGAGAAAAAACATAGATTTGCAAAGAAAAAAAACTAAATTAGCGACAAAGTACAAGGTATACTACAAGAAAAGTAGGAAAAACGAGAAAATTATTTTATCAGAAAATTTTAGCATGAGATTCATAAAAAATGTGCATGAAAATTTTTGTCACATAGGTGTGAAACAACTACAAAAAATGATTGGATCCTTCTACACTGCCAAAAATTTAACGAAAAATATAAAAAAATATATGCAAAAGCTGCCACATATGTATTAAAAACAAAACTAGAGCTCAAAAAAAGTATGGATTATTGTCACATTTAGGTCCTGCCACGAAACCATTCGAAATCATGTCGATCGATACAATCGGAGGTTTTGGAGGATCTCGATCAACGAAAAAATACCTGCATTTACTGGTTGATCATTTCAGCAGATATGCATATATTCTTACTTCGAAAACGCAAACTGCATCTGATTTTGTCAAACTGATTAACAACATCGAGGAAACGGAAAAAATTGGCACAATACTTTCAGACCAATATCCAGGCATTAACTCAAAAGAATTTAAAGAATTCCTAGAGGACAAGAAAATCGAATTGATTTTCACTGCTGTGGATTCACCATTCTCAAATGGATTGAATGAGAGGTTGAATCAAACCTTAGTTAATAAAATCAGGTGTAAAGTTAATGAAAGTGGAAAAAAAATAGCTTGGACAACAGTAGCTCAAGAATGTGTTCGGAAATACAATGACACAGTACATACAGTCACACAGTATCCATCATCATATTTGCTGTACGCTAAAGATGTCACAATTTTGCCAAGCGAACTAAAATCAAATAGTTCCGGGGAAACATGGATTAAAGACAAAAAACTTGCTTTGAAAAACACCATTAAAAATCATGACTACAACAAGAAGATCTACGATAAAGGTCGTGAGAATATCAACTTCAATGTTGGAGATATGGTTTTCGTTGAGAATGGAAACAAACTGAATAAAAAAAAAACTTGACGAACTGAGAATCGGACCATATGAAATCGTGGAAAAATTATCGAACACTATATATCGAGTTAATACAGGTCGCAAGAAATCAGAGTCTAATATATTCCATATCTCAAAGCTGACCCCAGCGCTCTGACTCGAAGAAGAGGAATGAATTTTTGAAAGTTCGTGACTACTATCTCCTCCAGGGGGGGGTGATGTAAAGAAAATGTATTTCCTCAATTAGCATTATTCGTGTTCTGTGGTGAGAAGCGGACGTGTCAATTATTGACATTTATAGTTTTGAATAGTCGATACGAAATTTCTGCAATTAAGGAACATTAAATGTCGTTTCTCTTTCCACAGGTGAGAATTTGTAATTATTGTTAATATTGTAAATAATAAAACCAAATCTCTTTCCACAGAGAAACTCAGCTGTGTTTCAATAATTGGCAGAATAATAAAATCAGAAATAATCTTATATATATATATATAATGTATATACATATATATATATATATATATATATATATATATATATATATATATATATATATATATATATGAGAAAGATATGAATATTGAGGGATCGGTAAAATACATGGATAAGATTTATTGGACATAACCCTCTGTCTACGGTTCATTTTAGTTTCAGAGGGTTATGTCCAATAAATCTTATCCATATATATATATATATATATATATATAATATATATATTAGACTGTTTCAAAAAAATCGACATTTTTGTTTTCACGAAACCCCCCCTAATTATCTTCAGGGTATCGAAAAGAGACCTCTATGAAAATATCAGCTTCAAATAATAATATTTAGAGGTCGCTCATCAATTATTCCTATTTTCCCTACTAATAGCAGGGAAAAAATTTCTTTTTTCAATAAAAAATTCCTGAAGCAGAAACCAATAGACGGATTTCATTGTGTAATACATTTTCGTGTAGACAATCAGATACTCTACAAAAATGACCCTTACGATATCTCGGTGAAACGGCTCCTTCAAAAGTTATTGAGGTATTTTTGAAGAAAAAAGTTATTCAAAAAAATCGATTCTGTTTGTTTTCACGAAACTCTATTTCTAATTACCTTCAGGGTATCGAAAAAAGGCGTCTGTGAAGATATTAGCTATGAATATTAATATTTAGAGGTCGCTCAGCTGTTGATAGCAGGAAAAAGTTTTCTTTTTTCAATAAAAAATTTTTTCTTCACGAACCAATTGACGGATTCCATTGTGTGATACATTTTCGTGTAGGGAACTAGATGCTCTACGAAAATGTCTCATACGATATTTCGATAAAACCGCTCGTTCAAAAGTTATTCGAACTTTTTCTTCGAAAATACCTCTATATTAATACCTTATATTGAGGTATTTTGGAAAGAAAAATTCAAATGAGGGGTTTTATCGAGATATCGTATTGAACATTTTCGTAGAGTATCTAGTTCCCTACACCAAAATGTATCATACAGTGGAATCCGTCTATTGGTCCTTGAACAAAAATTTTTTTTATTGAAAAAAGAATTTTTTTCCTGCCATCAGCAGCGAAAATAGAAACTATCGATGAGCGAACTCTAAATATTAATATTCAAAGCTAATATTTTCACAGACAGCTTTTGTCTATACCCTGAAGATGATTAGAAGGCGGGTTTCGTGAAAACAAGTAAAGTCGATTTTTTTGAATAATTTTTTTCTTCAAAAATACCTCAATATTAGCATCGAATCGAATAACTTTTGAAGCGGCCGTTTTATCGAAATATCGCAAGGGACATATTTGTAGAGTATCTGATTGCCTATACGAAAATGTATCACACAAAGAAATCCGCCTATTGGTTTGTGTTCTAGGAATTTTTTATTGAAAAAAGAAATTTTTCCCCTGCTATTACTAGGCAAAATAGGAATAATTGATGAGCGACCTCTAAATGTTATTATTTGGAGCTGATATTTTCACAAAAGTCTTTTTTTCGATACCCTGAAGATAATTAGGGGGGGGGGTTCGTGAAAACAAAAAAAGGCGATTTTTTTGAATCAGTCTAATATATATATATATATATATATATATATATATATATATATATATATATATATACCCGTCCTTGTCGCACTCTGTGATGTCATTGTGGCCAAATATTTGAATTGTCCAGAAAGTTCGCAATGTATTTTCGGATATAATTATTCATTGCCAATTTTTCTGGTTCTCATTGCATTGAATTTCTTTTGTTAATTACGTAAGAGATCCAAAAAAATCAATATTTTTGAATTGCATGGACAAAATGCCCAACTTTTCAATTACAACTGTTGAATCGCTTTTAGGATTTTTCGATTTTTTTGATAATTCAACACGATATTTTTGAAATGAAAGCTTCTTCTGAACTTCACAAGTTGTTTATCCTGCAGGGGAATTGATTAAACTCAGTATACAAATCACAGGATGTTTGAGCTTGAACAACAGTTTAAGATTCCAGAAAATATTTGTTAACTCGATTCGATAGTTAAGAGCAAAATCCCTACTTGTATTCCTTCATTTGAAAGATTATCCTCTCAATACATTCAAATATATATTTGTGGGGAAAAATAATAAAATAATAGACTTTATATTTCACAAATCATATAATTATTAGAGGGAGGATGATGAAAGAAAAATTGATTTATTGATTTTTTTATTCATTTATTAGTATATTTTCTCATTTTACTATCCAATTTTCTCTTGCTGTTTTGAGCGCTAATACTTTTGTTTATTTGCCTAAACGTTATGTAACTCCTAGTTCTGGCCATACACAGGAGTATTTCATTGGGCACATATTTGTTCAAGTTGATGAATTCAGGATTCTGCCTCACTGTATGGGCTTTTTTTTTTTAAAATAAGCACATATCCACGTGCTTCCCCTCCTCGAAAAGAACAGCTTTGGAGTGAACTCGACCTTATCAAACTTCATAGACATTAGACGAAAGATTACACGCATTATATCAACAAAATTTTGGAAACTCTTCTTCACGTGTTACAGTTTGAAACACTTTCAGATAACTCTATCAAACCCTTCAAATGCAGGTACGAAAGCTGTCTTATTTTGAGTTGAACCCTATTATAATTTTGAGCGTGAAGAATCAGGAACTATAGAGATGTTTTTTGAAATTCAGAGGGAAATTCTGTGACGTACTGAATTTGGAGTAGGTTTGAGAGGTATTCGTGGGATTATTCATTTGGTCATCGCTTCTTTCCGAGTTGGATCGACGTCTTTTGAATGAATTTGCATATAATCAAATGAAAGATTTCCTACTTCCCGCTAATTTAGAATTCAAAAGTTAACTTACGTGTTATCCTTGACTCACGTCGATTCAAGAGCTGCTGTATATCTTAAAGAGAAGGAGCTCCAAGCAGCTCAGTGCATCCTCGTGAGAACTGTGGCCGGAATCCGCAGTTTGTATTTCTTTATTGAGAGTCGTGATTTTACAAAGTTCTAAGCCTTTAACGGTATAGCACATCTCACAGTCCACGGCAAAGACTTTTTCCTTCTGTCCATTTGTGGAGGGTCGGGTCTGGGCAAATCCTTCGAGGGGTCCATTGAAACCAGTTACTGTACCGCTCCATACGTGGTACCTGCCAAAGGAACATCCGGTAGATCCAGGATACCTCTGGCAGCTGGTGTACGTTATGGATCAATTTTCCCCAATGGAAGCTACAGACGTCCTTGGTCACGTACTCTCTATCCGTGGTTATAAACGGCTTATCGCATCTAACGCAGATTCTTTCGATACAACCTGGGATTCCAAAACCATGTTCCAACACATCCTATCCATGCCCTGCGACATTTAACGTATCGCTCTGAGTAAAGAGAGGCGAGGGTTTCCGAAAAGGCGGTTTCAGTATGTGCACCTCATACTTCTCGTTTAAATGCAAAATTTTTTTTTTTTTTATAACCTTTTTTGAAATTTACAATCTACTTTTCACAAGTAATAAGTAAATATGATGATTTCAAAATGACATGTAGAAGTTATCAAACTTATTGAAACTTCTTATTCACACTTCAGTTGAAGTCAATTGGCCATGTTTTCTGTAACCTTCTTCTGTTGAACGGGTTTTCCGCTAGTTGGTCTATGCAGGTGTTTTCATGTCCTTCCAGATTTTGTTGATATTTTTTTGAACGTTTTTCTATCTCATCAATAATGAAGGGGTGGTTTTCAAATCATTATGTATGGTGAAGTTTGACACGTACCATGGCGCATCTGTTAACGATCGAAGGATTTTGGATTGGACTCTCTGTATTATTCGGATGTTCGAGGCCTTGGCACATCCCCAGAATTGAATCCCGTATGTCCATATGGGTTTAATTATGGCTTCGTAGATCAATACGTTGTTTTGGAGAGATAGCTTGGATTTTCTACCTATTAGCCAGTACATTTGTCGAAATTTCATATTAATCTGGGTCTTCACATCATTGTTGTGAGAGCCATGGTGAACGCAGGTGTTTGCGCTCACTGCAGCGATAATTTCATTGTTAATACAAAGTTTATTAAATGCAAGTTATGTGATGAACAATATCATACCCAATGCGTGAAACTGAAGGATAATATTGCGAAGGCAGTGTCAGAATGTTCAAATGCTTTTTGGTTCTGCAATGTTTGCGTAATTCGTCTTGATGACAAAATAAGTGTAAGTGCACAAATTAAGGGAATAGAGGAGAAAACTAATCAATTCATTAGAGAGACACAAATGATGTTGCAAAGTGTCAAACCACTTGAGGCTACCGTTAATAAAATGAGCTATGCAGAGAAAGTTAAAAAATGCAGTCTCCCACTGATTATAAAACCTAAAAATGGGTCACAACAAAGCGAGGATACAAAAAAAATGTATATACGATAAAATAAATCCGGCCGATATTTTAACGTGGCGATCAGTAAGGTAACATCTGTCAGCCAGGGACGCGTTGTGATAGAATGCAAGGATGGGGATTCCCTAAAAAAATTACAAACCAGTGTAATGACCCATCTAGCGAATGATTATCAGATAGAAGTTCCCAAAGTGATTAAACCGAAAATCATAATGTTTGGTGTAAGGGAGGAAGATTTGGCAGATGAAAATATTTTCGTGGATAATATCAGAAATCAGGATTTCCCGGAAGGATATCATGCAGGTAATATTGTCTTTATAAAAAAATATATTCCGAAAGGCAAAAACGCTACAACGTTATTTTGGAAATAGAATCGCAAGCTTTCCATAATGTAGTTCAGAAACGGCGGTTATATGTTGGATGGAACAATTATGAAATTCGAGAATACATTAGTGTATTACGTTGTTTTAAATGTTGGCGATATAATCATAAAGCAGACAAGTGCACAGTGAACAGATTGGTGTGTCCGATTTGTAATGGAGATCATAAAAGCGAACACTGTGAGTCAAATATAAAAGAATGCACAAACTGTAAATTTGCGCACGATGTTATGAAAATATCAGGCATTTCATTTGATCATACAGTATTTGATAGAGATTGCACAACCTTTAAAAAAATTTTGGATCGCACAAAATCAAAAATTGATTATAAATAGCAATTAAATGATAAATTGGGTATGTGTAATATTTTGTGTATGAATATTGGTGGATTAACTGCTCATATTGAAGAATTGCGTACACTTATGTGTTGAAGTAAGAACTGCTGGCCAAAGTAAATTTGGGACCAGTCCACTTCTATAAAACAACCTGATGACAACTAATGTATTGTTTGGCCTTGTGCGCATGCGCAACAAAAGCATGCTCAGGTACTAGTTTCTATAGACGCCAATTCTGTCAGGTCGTGTGATAGATAACGGGGTCCTAGAGACAGTAGTTGAGTATTGCTATTCCTTGATTGTGTATTGATTTATTGTAAAGTGTGAACTGTTTTAAATATCCATATAATAGACTTTGTTAAAATCTGTGCACAAGCCATATTAATTTCCACCCTCACATGGTAGCAGAGCTTGTGAAGACATTATAAGTGAAAGTATTTCAATAACCGTTTCGTCGACCACGTGTTACAAGAAGACCACGTGTTACAAGAAGACCACGTGCGACAAGAAGACCACGTGCTTTTACCAAAAACGATGTCAATTAATTCCAACAACGTAGAAATGGATCAATCCAACCTTAGTGAGTCGGCAATGGATGTTCCACAACATATTTTCGCCATGCTAACAAACCCAAGTTTCGTGCAAATGTTGGCAGAAAAAATTGGAAACATCCGATCTCCATCAACGAGTGTGATATCAGATCTACCTACAGAGAAAGTAAATCTACCAGCTTTCATAATATCACATTTTGAAAGTGGTGATAAACTAAAAGGACACTCGAATTTCCGCTCCTGGAAGCAAAGAGTGGAACGAGACATGCGAGCTCTAGGACGTTCGCAATTCCTACATTTTGATTTAGGCGGACCAGAATGTACAATGACTATCGAAGAGAAAAATATGTATAACGCTCAAGTGCTGCAATATCTAGAGGCGTCACTGCAGCATGCCCCTAGAACCGTGATAGAAAATCAAGAGTCGGCAGCGGAAGCTTTCCAAAAACTAGTACAGATGTTTGGGAAAAACGATGTGCAGAAGATGGTGGAAGTTTTGGACAACTTCTGGAAAACGGTGTTCTACCCAAAAATGAACCCGGTAAATTTCGTCTCCCAATTCGAGAAAGGGGTGCAGGACTTCAAGGAGCTAGGATGCCCTCTGGAACCAAAAATAGTGGTGGGCTATTTTCTACACAAGGTGAAGGATGCAAGAGGGTTCATGGCGTTCTTTACAACGATGGCGACCCTACCGGAAATACTAGGACGTATGAGTTTGTGAAAAATGCCTTTTTAGAGGTGGCAAATAGTCAGTATTACAGAGAGGTCGAAAACAGTATGTATGAAAATGATTTTAATGATTGTTCTGATATTTGTTTTGAATGTTTTGATATACCAGGTAAAAATCTCAACACTGAGATCAATGAAGTACACACCGTATGTTCATCTTGTATTGACTATCCAATTGGAGAATTTATCGTTACTAATCCTCATTCCATTTCAGTACTCTGCATTAAATGTGGAAAGAATGATGATAATAATATATGTGATTTCTGTTTAGAGAGTAGATCAGATAGATCACTCAAGGAGGCAATTCCAATAAAGAAAAATTCCCTGCAAAGCAAACTCCTTATTTTAAGGATAAAAGAGCAGAAAACAGCCCATACACAGTGGACCAATTAGAAAGAATCAAGCAAATGACACCAGCTGAGAAGCGTGATTCAAGTTGCAGAAAGTGTGGTTTGTTGTTCCATAAGGCTAACACATGCATGAACTCAGAGAGATTCTGTTATTTCTGCCATAAGAAGGGTCATGAAAAAAAGGGCTGCAGAAGAATGAAAGAAAATAAATCTAGTAAGTCACTGTTTGATTTGAGCAATTTTGGTATGTTTGCAACATTTCTGGTTGATTCTGGTGCATCTCACCATGTAGTGAATGTACAAAATATTCTGTTGAACTATCAGGCTTATAAAGAGCCCATATCTGTTGTGCTGGCATCGGAAACTGAGTGCATTATGTCAATGGGTCAGGGAACTCTTCCATTACTTGTACAGTTTGGAAAAAGTTCGCACATTGTACATCTAGCTAATGTTCAGTATGTCCCAGTAGTAAGGGATAATATTCTCAGTGTCCGTGCATTTAATATTCAGTTTGGGACAAGTCTTGTGCTAAATGCTAATAATGGGTTTATTTTATCTAGAAAATTAAGAAGAAAAATCTCCCTGCTTTATGTATCGGATGGCGTGTATAGATTATCGGCAAGAGTAAATTCTAGTAGTACAAGTAAAATCTGCGAAGAAGTAAATGTAGATAAATACAAGTTAATAAATGAAAAGTTTAAATTGAAAGAAAATTCTTTGTGTGAATTGAAACTCTCGGTTATCAAAACCAACAAAATAGCTAGTAATACCAGGAGGGAAGCTCGAAAATTACGTAAAAGATTAACTCGTAATCAATTGAAACAGTTGGCTCAAGAAGGCAGTATGTGGCATCGTAGAATGGGTCATATATCATCCTCTTATTTAGGAAAATTACCTAATGTTGTTCAAGGAGTTAAAGAACTCACATATAATCTAAGTACTGGTAATTGTACAATTTGTTCGAAAGCAAAGATGACCAAAAAAACATGTGCAAAAGAAAGAGATCGAGCCACCAGAGCTTGTGAAATTCTTCATTCTGATCTGTTAGTTATCAATCCGCCAACACATTTCACTAAGAAAAAGTATGTTTTAGTTGTTCTTGATGATTATTCAAGATATGCACAAATTTTCCTGTTGAAACAAAAATCTGAAACTTTCAAATTTTTAAAGAAAGCATTGAACGTTCTTCAGTCATTATTTCCTAATCCTGGTCAATTCAGTAAGTTACGTTGTGACAATGGAACAGAGTTCATCAGCGAATCGTGTCAACAAGTTCTCGATCAGTTTGGTATTCAAATTCAGTTAGCAGAACCTTATCAACACGAACATAATGGAACTGCTGAAAGGTTTAATAGAACACTCCAAGAAAGAGCTAGAGCCTTGTTATTTGAATCAGGCTTTCCAATTACTTTCTGGGGTTTTGCATTTTTGACCGCTTGCTATCTATACAATCGTACGCCTCATTCATCAGTAGATTTTCTGACTCCATATGAAAAACTTTATGGAAAACAAGCCGATCTGCAAAATATAAGAATTTTTGGCTCACAGGCCGAAGTTAAGAACGAAAATGTTCCAAAAGGCAGAAAGTTGAACGCAAGATCTAGCACAATGTATTTAGTAGGGTATACCGATACTGGCTATCTGTTGTATGATCCTAAAACCTGTAAAACGATTACATCCTGTAATGTTTTAATAAATGAAAAGTTGACCTACAAGTCATGTGAATCAAAGTTATCAGTCTCTAGTGATGAATTTATAGTTTCATCCGAATCTGTTGAGTCCAGTG
The DNA here is from genome assembly GCA_038502775.1 of Hippodamia convergens. Lineage (NCBI taxonomy): Eukaryota > Metazoa > Arthropoda > Insecta > Coleoptera > Coccinellidae > Hippodamia > Hippodamia convergens. Next base: position 457,002 of record JAVSIQ010000839.1, on the reverse strand, counting down.
AAGACATTTCTGTAACGCCCGCTATTGGCAATTCTGTTGCGTCCATAACGGACATATCTGTTGAGTCACCTGTTGACAATTCTGTTTTATCAGTTGCAAACAAACCTATTGAAATGAAATCAGTTAATGAAAAGTCTGGTTCTGTAAGAACTGGAAGTCCAGTACAGAGTAACTCAAATAATTCTGTTGATAAAACAAGTGCTACAAATATGTTAGAAAATGTTTCAGTTAACTCTCAGATAAACAATGAGATAGAATATGAAGAAATATCCCAGTTAGATGATTTTGATGGCGATGAAACCAATGGCCGTGATATACCACAAATTTCAGTTAATGCTACAATTTTAAATGCATTTGGTTTTGTATATGATACAAAAATATACGAAACAAGTAAAACACCTCAAACGTATCTGGAAGCAACAACATGTTCAGAAAGCAGTAAGTGGATAACAGCCATTCAGTCAGAACTTGAAGCGATAAACCAACATAACGTTTGGGAAATCGTGGAAAGAAAACAAGGTATGAAAAGTATTCCTCTAAAATGGGTATTTACAACGAAAGACAATGGTGTATGTAAGGCTCGTTTAGTTGTTGTAGGATGCAAAGATACTGAAAAGTATACTTCTGAGGAAACTGCATCTCCTACACCAGCTCTATCAGTTGTTAAACTTTTGTTTGCATTATCAGTTTCTAGGAAATGGCATATTGAACAGTTGGATATCAAAACAGCATTTCTGCATGGAGAAATTGATAGACCAAAATATGTGAGTGTACCTGAAGGAATCAATCTTGACAAAACAAAGGTAATATTGAAGTTACGAAAAGCTCTCTATGGATTATCTATAGCACCAAAATGTTGGTTTATGACACTTGATAAATTTCTGAAGGATTCTAGTTTTGAATCAAATTTACGTGAACCATGTTTATATAAGAAAGAAGAAGATGGTAAGATCATTTTGATTTTAGTATGTGTTGACGATCTATTAATTACGGGTAGTTGTGGAAAACTTATTCAAGAAAATGTGAATTTGTTGAAGTCACGTTTTAATGTCAAACAGTTTGGCTTTCCAACTAAGTTCCTTGGTTTGGAAATCACTAGATCAGAAAATCAGTTGTTTCTTCATCAAACCCAGTTTGTGAAGGAAATGTTAAAGGAATTTCGAATGGAAAACTCAAATTCAGTTGATACTCCATTAGTTCCTCAAGGAAATCATAAAGTTCCAGAAATTACTAATGAAGCAGATTTTCCGTACAAGAAAGCCATAGGCTCTCTGTTGTATTTATGTTTATTTACAAGACCTGATATATCTTTTGCTGTAGGTTACCTGGCTCGATTCCAAGCTAATCCACATCAGTATCATTGGACATTAGTAAAAAGAGTTTTCAGATATTTGAAAGGTACAAGTCAGTTGGGTCTAAAATATACTGTAGGCTCTCCAATTTTATCATGTTATTGTGATGCAGATTTTGCAGGTGATAAGAACAGTCAAAAGTCAACTACAGGCTTTGTGATTTATGCATTTGGTAATCCTGTTTTATGGTGCTCGAAACTCCAATCGACATTGGCACAAAGTTCAGCAGAAGCTGAATTCATTGCACTTACTCATGCTACTAATGAAATTCTATTTTTAGCACAATTATTAGAAGAAACTGTTGGTCTCAGAGCATTTCCTGTTAATATATATGAAGACAATGAAGCAGCAAGACAAAACTGTCTAGCTAGCACAAGTAAAAGTCGCCTGAAGTATATTGAGCGTAAATATTTATTGATACGTGAACATGTAAGGAACAAGAAAATTAATATTGTGAAGATCAATACCAATGATCAGATTGCTGACATTCTCACTAAACCGCTGAGTGCAGCGAAGCTCAGTAAATTTCGAGAATACCTTGTATTCTATGAGGTTTGATTTTCAGTTAAAGAAAAAATAATGGTTAAATCATATGGTAAGAAAATGAGAAAAGTCTACGACTAAACTCAAAACATTCTGCGTTTGATCAAACATTTATTCATTCAGCTTTATGATGATGATGATGTTTATTTATTCATTTTTTTTTTCAGTAATTACCTATAGGCACTCTATCTGAATAGTATTGTTAAGGATCTTTGATCTTAAACATACTTTGAAAGTAAATTCTGTTGTTTATCTCAGTATCATAAAAGGATCTTCGATCCCCTAAGTACTTTGATAATATTATGTCTGTTGAGTATTCATCGGTATATTGTGGAAAGGTTCTTAGTTCCTGGAAACATAATTTGATGATACTTGAATATGTTGTGTATTTGTTGGAGTTATATTGGAAGGGTCTCCGGTCCCTGGAAATATACTTTAATAGATATACATGTTGAAGTGTTTATTTGAGTCATGTAGGAAGGGTCTCCGGTCCCTGGATACATACTTTGGTAAATACTAGTGTCTTGATTTGGAAGGGTCTCCGGTCCCTGGAAATGATAGATGCGAAAACAAAATTCTGACCACATGTAGTGTGTGTAAAGAATTAATCAAGTTAGTACAATATGATGAAACATTCTATGTACGTCATGTTGATCTGTTGTATGTATATGTTGATCAGATATGTGATATGTATGCTATGTCATATGTATCTGTTGATCAGTTATAAGTTTCAGTTGATATGATGGTATAATATCATTTGTGGGAAGGGTCTCCGGTCCCTGGACACGATGTATTGATACCATACACAAAATATAAGGACAGTTGGTTCGCTATAAGGAACCCTATTACATTATCTGTCAGAAACAGCTCTATACGGTTCCACTGACAATTCTGTTGTAGGTTTAAGGCTTGATTTATATAACTTCAACCAAAATATTATTTATTATTGTACAGTTTATATATTTTCTCACTCCATTTAAGTCAGTTGGTTGGAACTTTTCTGTTTATGTATGTTATGTATGATTAGTTGTCAGGTCCTCAGTTTGGGAGGGGGTGTTGAAGTAAGAACTGCTGGCCAAAGTAAATTTGGGACCAGTCCACTTCTATAAAACAACCTGATGACAACTAATGTATTGTTTGGCCTTGTGCGCATGCGCAACAAAAGCATGCTCAGGTACTAGTTTCTATAGACGCCAATTCTGTCAGGTCGTGTGATAGATAACGGGGTCCTAGAGACAGTAGTTGAGTATTGCTATTCCTTGATTGTGTATTGATTTATTGTAAAGTGTGAACTGTTTTAAATATCCATATAATAGACTTTGTTAAAATCTGTGCACAAGCCATATTAATTTCCACCCTCACATTATGTATAATAGAAAACCAATGATCATGGGTGTGACCGAGACACACATTACCGCAAATATTGAGGAAAGCGAGATAGCGATTGCGGGATATATGCATGTTATCTTGGAATCTAATAGTCGACATACTGGAGGTTGTATTGTGTATTTGAACGAGATGATTCGCTATACGGTTGTCCACAAACTGGCCGTTGCATCAAATTATTGGTCACTTTTACTTGAGGTTAAAATTAACAATAAAACAATGATAATTGGAACTGTATATAGATCCCCCCATGGTGTCATGAATGATTTTTGGAGCTTCTTCGATGGCTTAATGGATTTGGATGTTGTGAATATGAATGATACGATAATTATGGGTGATTTCAACATCGATTTCCTAGGGCAAAACATAATAGCGGATAAATTTAAGAATAAAATATGCGACCAGGGCTTTAGACAACTTGTAAAAACTCCAACTCGTGTAGTTAGGGATTCTGCTACTCTCCTTGATTGGATAATATCTAACAACTTTACCCTAGAAGAAATAGCGCGGGATTTTCCGATGATTTCAGATCATGAAATAATAGGTACACGAGTGGATTTCTCATATGAAGAAAAGATTGAATATATGTATACACGAACAATAGATGAAAATTCACTAGGAATTATTATACAAGAATTGATTGGTAAACACTGGAAAACCACATCAACTGATGTAAATGTAGTATATAAAAACTTCATCGGAAATATAAGTGCAACATTGGATGAGATATGCCCTATTCATAGGAAAATTCGTAAGAAAAAACCCTGGATTAATATGGAAGTGACGGAAGCCCAAAAAGTGAGGAACATAGCTTACAAAAAATTCATATATACGCAAAAAAGAGAGGATTGGCTAGATTATAAGAAAAAAAGAAATAGAGTTACGAATATTATAAGACAAGAGAAGAAAAGATATTATGAGGAAAGAATAGATCACTCAAAACACAATAGCAAACAAATGTGGAGAACAATAAAACATATAGTGGGCTGCAATAAAACAAAAATTGATGTAGAAAAAATTAATTTTGAAGGTTATACAGGAAACGTGGAGGAAAATTTCAATAAATATTATGTTGATAGTATCAGAGATATTGCTGAAAGTATAGAATACAAACAATTCCTGATTGATCAAGAAATTAATTTTATACCTGAAAAACTGGATGGTTTCAATAAGGTGACTATCAACCAACTTCGGAAGATTGTGTTTTCACTAAAAAACAGAGGTAGTGCCGATGATTGCTTGAATGTAAAACTGTTAAAGGATTTGTTTGATGTCATAGGGTATCCACTGTTGAACCTGGTAAATTTGGTGATTTCTAATAGCCAGTTTCCAAAGGACCTCAAGATCGGTGTCATTGTTCCCATTGCAAAAGTGGTATCTCCAAGGCGTCCTGAAGACTGCAGACCGATTAATCTTTTGCCAATAACTGAGAAGATCATTGAAATTGTCATCAGGAATCAGCTTCACGATCATATTGAAAAAAATAATTTGCTATATGTAGGACAGTCTGGTTTTCGAAAAAATCATTCTTGCGAGAGTGCCGTCCAACTGGTAACTCTGAAGTGGCGAAAAGAAATAAATAGTGGAGGAATTGTTGTCAGTGTATTTATAGATCTGAAAAGGGCATTTGAAACAATAGATCGTAATATACTAATAAGCAAATTGGAAAAGTATGGCATTAAATCGGGAGCACTAAATCTGATAAAGGATTATTTAAATAAAAGATACCAAAGGACCAAAATAAATAATGTCATCTCTGGTGAGATATCGGTTGACAGTGGTGTGCCGCAGGGGAGTGTTCTGGGACCCCTTTTATTCCTTATTTATGTTAATGATTTACAGGATGTGTTACAGCATTCATGTGTACATTTATTTGCGGACGATACAGTGCTATCAGTGGCTGGTCAAAAGTATGACATAATAATAGAAAAACTGAATTCAGAACTTGCAATATTATATGATTGGTTGTGTGCGAATAAGTTGAAATTAAATTTTGATAAAACTAAGTTCTTGGTTCTGGGATCGAAATCAAATTGTAATGAGTTCAGGAGTTGCAACTACAATGTTTTTATAAATGGTATTTTAATTGAACCTGTCAATGAAGTGAAGTATTTAGGCGTCATATTAGATCAGCAATTAACTTTTTGTAATTTTTCAAATTATTTATGTAAGAAATTGGGAAAGAAAATAGGACTTTTTGGTAGAATTTCATATAATCTCTCCATGTGGGCTCGACTCTTGGTGTACAATTGTATAGTTCAACCCCATTTTGTCTATTGTAGTTCTTTGTTGTTAAATTGTACAAAGGAACATATACGAAGATTGCAGGTCCTTCAGAACAGATGCATGAGGATAATTTTGGGATGTGATAGATACACTCCCATTGAATGCATGCTGGACGCTTTGAAATGGCTGTCGATAGAGGAGTACATAAAAAAAGCAAATTTGTCCCTCATTTACAAAATGGTCAATGGAGGTGTTCCATCTTACCTCACCGAGATACTGACGACAAGGTATCAAATGCATTCCCTATCATTAAGAACGAAGGACAATTTTAATGTTGACTTCACAAATAAGAGTTTTCTGATGGGTTCTTTGCTGTATGACGGTGTTTTAATGTACAATGCACTCCCTGATGAAATAAAAAGGTCGACAAGTATTCGCGGTTTTGACAAAAGTGTTTGTGAATTTCTCAGGAATAAAAGATAGGTAAACTTTGTAATATGAATAGTATAGTATATTGTATAATTTTCATGTATTCGAATAGCTGTATGCTAAATAAAGTTTATATTATTATTATTATTATTATATTCTTAGCTTGAATGTGCTGTTTCCAGGTGAGTCGTTGGTCTAAGTGGATTCCTAGATATTTGGCTTCTGTTTTAACTGGGATTTGGTTCTCATTTATCTTAACTGGTGGACATATGTTTCGTTTGTTCGTGAATGTGACTTGGACTGATTTTGTTTCATTGATGGTAAGGCGCCATTTTCGATACCATTTCTCCAGTTCATTCAGATGTTCTTGGAGCTTTTCTATATCTGCTTGTATGTCAGTTGATGGAATACTGGGATGGAGGTGTCTGATAACTACTCTGTAGGCTCCGTCTTGTTTAATTTGGTAGGTATGAAAAATGATATTTTTTTCTCTCAGGAATTTTACTAGTTTTCTGTAGGTTTCTGACGTTTATGTTTACACAATTGTTGGTCATCTGGTGAGGTTACTGTCTCTGTATGGAATAAAGATATTCTTTTTATTCTTCTGTCCCAGGAGCTCCATAATATTTCCTAGCACAAGCAGACCCTTGTTGATTTTGACGGCTTCTCGTAGAGCCGTACCCACAGCTCCTGTTTTCGACGGCCTCTCTGAGGCCTCTCGCTAGAGAGAAAGGATGGTGAAATTTTTATGAAATGGAGCAAATAGGGTTATATATGAAATCACAAAATACAAAAAAAAATAGAAAATGTCATCATTTAAAATCCCCCAATTATTTTTTTTTTGTGCGTTTTTCTTCATTTCGTTTTTTTTTTATGTTTGGGAAGAGATTCTGAATATTCTCTGTTCTAGTCTGCTTCTTTCCTCATCGGAGCAATTTTTCCACAATTCCGAGATGAACGGCAATCTATGTTCATTTTTCATTTTTTTTATTCCATCACTTCTTAATAGATTCTTTGAGAATAAACAATAGGCATTCCTTGGTGGTTTCTCTGGAAGTTCTAGATGTGGCTTATAATTAGCCTTCAATTTTTTTTCTGTTTTTTTCTTTGTCTGGTATTGTGTTCGGGTCAGTTGGCCAGTATGTTGGTGTTCCGTACGAAACAACTTGGAGATTTCTTCTTGTTATCACCTCCTTCAGGTTGCGTCCTTTAGGGTTTATCAGCCGTGATCCCCAGTGGTTATGCTTCGCATTCCAATCTCCTCCAATTATGAATCTTCGCCTGAAGTTTTGGAAAAAACTCCATATATTGGTTTTCGGTTATATTGTGTCGTGGTGGTGAATAAATTGTTGATATGTCGAAGCTCCACGTTTCTGTGTGTACTGTTAGATTTGTAGCTTGTATTTTTTCGGTAACAAAATTTGGCAGTGTGTGGTGTTTGATATTGCTCCGAATAAGTATAGCTGACCCACCTTGCGCTCGACCACTTGGATGTTCGGCGGAATATGTACTATAGTGTGGGATCTGGAAAAACGTTCTTTCAGTGAAGTGGGTTTCTGATATCAGCATTATGTCTATTTTATGAAGGTTCATAAAAGCTTTCAGCTCATTTTTGTGGTTTGGAAGGCCGTTCGCGTTCCATCAAGCTATTCGGATGAAGTTGCTGAATGTTAATGGAGTTTATTCACGAGTGTTGTGAGCAGGTTAAGCATAATCTGGTTCTGGTTCATCATCTGCGTGATCATAGATTTCAGGTCTGAAAGGAAACTATTCATCATGGTTTCTAAGGAGGAGTTTTGTCTCTGAGAGGGTGGATCTTCATGTTCGTTATTTCGCTGAAGGGCTTGGGCGTAAGACATTCTATTTGGTTGTTTGTTTGTTGGTTGTTTGTTTGGTTGTTGTTCTGTTTCGTGAATTGTTTCTGGAATGTTCTGTTGTCTGCCATATCGCAGGAGGTTTTTATTGTTGTTTTTTGTTTTTGATATGAGCTTGTATACCTGGCATCCTTTGTAGTTGGACGGATGATTAGCATCACATAAGGCACATCTTGCTGGAGTCGATTTTGGTTTTTGGCAAGTTTTAGAATCATGCTGATTACCACATTTCACGCATATGGTTAAGTAGAGCAGGGCGGACTTCTCTTGCAGTGGTCCAACCTGGACTCCGCCATTTTTTCACAAGGAACAATACTTATTACCTAGATAAAATTGTCAACTAACTCAAACTGTACATTGTGGAAAATAAAGTCATTATTATTATTATTATGTATGGTCTATTGCAATACGTTTTCGAGTGCCCATATTCTTGGCATCAAGTGCATTGTATAATTTCTTTTTTTCTTTCTGGTGGTTCGATGCTTATTTTCTGATTTAAAATGAACTCCAATTGATATATGTCTTTATTGTTTTCGTTTGGTTCCAAGTCCACATAAAAAAGCGGGAGTGGATTTTTCATTCGATCTCTTATAATACTGATGTTCCTGACTTTATGTCCGTGTTTTTCTATATCTGCTTGTATGTCAGTTGATGGAATACTGGGATGGAGGTGTCTGATAACTACTCTGTAGGCTCTGTCTTGTTTAATTTGGTAGGTATGAAAAATGATATTTTTTTCTCTCAGGAATTTTACTAGTTGTCTGTAGGTTTCTGGATTTGTGACGTTTATGTTTACACAATTGTTGGTCAAAGTTTTCGAATAATATTGTTCATCAGCAATAGCGGTTGATAGAAGTTCAATCATTTCTGGGAAGTTTGTAACTCCGTGTATAAAAATGGGTGGTGGTTTTGGTATTTTCGGTGGTGATTCTGTAATATCATTACTCTCGTTTTCCTGGTTGAGATATTGGAATCTATTGCTGGTTTCAATTGCTGAATTTTCATTTATTTCTGGCGAAAGGTTTGAGAACTTTCTTTTCTTTACTGTCTGCCATTGAAGGCTGTTAGCCATGGTATTATTGTTATAGTCGCCCTCAAGACGACTAGTATTATGAAAATTCAGAAATCGGTGTTTGTTTATTATTTTTCACAATAATTAACGAATGGAATATTTATCTACGTACGTTTGTATAGCATGTGACTTGGAAGAGATAATGTAGACCGCTGATAATAATAATAATAATAATATATATTTATTTTCAGAATTGCAATAAAAATTACAAAATGAAAACAAGTCATAAATTCATGATTAAACTAAATAAGAGGTAACAAATTATAATCCCGACTCATGCAATACAATGTTTACAATAATCTCTGAATTCAATTAACGTGTATGGTTCACAGTTTACAATTATCGCAAATATCCTACTCTTGAATAATTTATGATCAGTTATATCCCTTACATTCTTCGGCAGATAATTGTATAATCTTATACACATGTAAAATACATTATGTTCAGTGAGGGATAATTTATGAACAGGAAAAAATATTCAAACATTCTCCTGGTAGCATTCAGATTTAAGCAATCTTCGAAATAAAAGTTATTCTTATGAAAAAACAACAAAACTCGATATATACACAACCCAGGCAAGGTCAGAATCTTGTTTTGCTTGAATACACCTCTGCATGTTTCTCTATATTTCATATGAAACATTGTTCGTATGGCAAGTTTTTGCGTAATGAATACTCGTTCAGCGTGTGAGCTCGCTCCCCAGAAAATCAGTCCATAGGAAAGCAAAGATTGAAAATTTGAGTAATAGATAGTTTTCAAGCATAGTGTATTCACCCGATTTCTCACAGCCCTCAATGTGTACACAACAGAATTGAGTTTCTTCGAAAGCAACTCACATTGCATCCCCCAATTGAGATGGCTATCGATGGTCACGCCTAAAAGCTTGATGGTAGAACTCATCGGAATTTCAGCGTTCTCAAAAACAATACTACCCGGATATGAACAATTTGATCTCACATTCGAGAACATCAAAACATTAGTTTTTTCCTCATTAAGAATAAGACTATTTTCGTTACACCATTTTCTAATATTTGACATAGCTGTTATTACATTTTGTATGACTTCGTTAATATCTTGACATGATACTAATATGTTAGAGTCATCAGCATATAAGAATGTTTTAATACTTTGATGTAATTGTATATTTTGTTCAAAAATCTTTGGTAGGTCGTCGATATAGACAACAAAGAGATATGGTCCTAAAATAGTTCCCTGCGGTACACCAACTTGTATCTCTCTTTCGGAAGAAGCAAATTTTGCATCCCCTTTGCGTAAAGTAACTATCTGCTTCCTACCAGTCAGATAACTCTCGAGTAATTTGAGTGTAGTCCCCCTGATACCGCATCTCTCAAGCTTCCGCAATAAAATTTTGTGATCTACTCAGTCGAAAGCTTTTGAAAAGTCTTCAAATAGCCCCGTTGGAATTTCTCCTTTCTCGAGAGAAACCAATATATTCTGAAGGAATTCAAACATAGCAGTTTCAGTGCTTCGACCTCGAATGAATCCGTGTTGATTGTTGGATAGAACTTTAAATTTCGAAAAAAATTCAAAAAACGATTTGCCAAGACCTTCTCGAAAATCTTTGCAAATGACGATATTAGACTAATAGGCCTGTAGTTCGAGAGTTCATCTAAATCACCTCTCTTGTGACAGGGTATCACGAGAGATATCTTTAAAGCATCCGGAAAAGTACCCGTCTGAAAGGCATGATTCATTATGAAGCAGAGGGGTTCGATAATAGTTTCAATGTGAAGCTTGATGATATTAATAGGTATTTCGTCATGTCCAGAAGAATGTTTGTTTTTCATCGACTTCACTACAGAAATCAACTCAGACATTGTACTTCAAATAAACAGAATGAATTGGAAATACGAGTATTAAAAGTATTATCAGTAGCAGTGCTACTAGATGTGATGGAAGAGATGTTAATAAAGAAATCATTGAACGTATTTGCCAATTCTAACATTTTACTGTTACTGTCAATATGACCTGATGGAATCTTAAGTACAAGTATTCTATTTTCATTCGTCACGTCCTTTATTACTCTCCAAACTGCTTTAGTTTTGTTTTGAGCGTTATTTATAGTATATGAATAAAAAGTCTGTTTACATAAGTTCAAAGCAGCATCATAACGGTGTTTGACATTTTTATATTCCTCTACAAATTCCAATCTATATTTTGAAAGAACAAATAATATATCCAGATATTCCCTCAAACATTGAACGTCAGTTGTCTGTTTCATTCTTCTTTTTTTTGATATATCGATTGTCATCAGCGGAAAAGCCTTTTGAAAACTATGAGCAAACTTATCGGAGAAGAAATACCACATTTCATTGACGCTGGTATTGGAAAGCTTATAAAGCTCAGACCAATCAATTTTTAGAAGAAGCTCTTTGAAAATTTGATGATTGTGTTCACTAAATATTCTAATTTTCTTATATTTAACAGTTTTCAAATGAGAACGGCACTGAAAAATGAATTTCTGTCCCGAGTGGTCAGATAAATGCTCTTCAATAACTGAAGTAACTCCCTCTACATTTGAAATAATGTTATCTAAACAAGTCGCGGTATTTGTAGTCACTCGGGTGGGCTCAATCGTGGACACTTGCAGATTGCAAGTCGCCAAGATTCCCAAGAACGTTTTAGATTCGTTCGTACCAGACAACAGATCGATATTAAAATCTCCAGCAATAATGAATTTCGCATTTTCTGTTAGACATTGATCAAGTAACAAAATAAGCCTTTCAAAAAAAATTTCAACATTGCATGAAGAAGGGCGATATATACAAACAATAATAAATTTATCATAGCCCATCATTGTTTGACTTGCACAGCATTCAAAAGATCCACTAATGCTTAACGATTTGAAGTCAATTCTGTTCAAGCACTGCATACCTTGTTCATGGAAAATGGCACAACCACCATGATGACCTTTCTCTCGACAGAAAGAAGATGCCAGAGCATATCCATGGGGAGTGTATCTTTCAAGTTCAGCCTCAGACATCCAATGTTCAGTTAAACATATTATATTCACTTGGTGACTCAACAATGCCTGTTCAAGTCTTAAGAAAGATGTTGTTATCGATTGAATATTTTGATGAAGCAAACAGAATGTCTTATCTTCATCGGCTACTTTTTCGTGGTGATTTGAACAGGATCTTTGCGAAAAAAATTTCTAAAATTAAATTCCCTTAATATAACACCACTTGGCCATGATTCTGATTTAAATAACTTTAGAAACATCTCATCAGAATGTACCCCAATACTGAATGATGAATTGTTACCTTTTGTAGGTAGTTTCTTCAAGTCGAAATCGTCAGTACCTGTAGAATCCTGTAGAAACTCCTTTATGTCGTTCTCTGTTACATTTGGGCCGTAGATTCTTCCAACATATAACCATTTCCTCCGTAATGCGCCCTTTACTTTAGATTCTGTAGTAACTTGTCTAGATCCTGTGCACAAAATCTGAGATTTTGGTTTTATATTTTTTCTTCTAACTACCGTAGTCCACAAAGCTTCATTTTGTTGTCCAGAAATATCAAGTCCTGGATTCTTTGTTGGATTTATATATTCAGTTTTAGTATCAGCATTTTGTTGACGTGAGCGACTTGCTCCTGTATTTCTTGGCGAAATAACTTTGTCTTTATCCACTTGAAGATTTTCCGTTACGGTGTTGACTAATGGAATATCAATGTTCAATTTCCGAACTCTGGGATCGTTAGTTACGGCATGCCTTCGCTTATCTTCATTGTCGCTAATTTCGATGAGCGGAATTGTTCGCGTATGTTGCGAATTTGTATCGGAGTTTTCATATTGTTTATTTGCATTTTTTTGGTTTGAATCCGATTTTCGTTCCATGTCCTGCATTCTTTGAAGGAGTAATGCATTGTTCATTTTGAGAATGTCATATTTTTCATTTGCGGACTCCAACAGCCTAGTAAGAAGTCTGATTTTTGTCTCCATCAATTTTATGGAAACAAAGTCCGACGTACTCACTTCATCTGTTTTCTGAAATAACCCTTCGATATCTCCTTGCGGCATACAACAGTTTACGTAAAATCCATCTATGAACCCAACATTTTCCATTTTTTTAGCACAAGATTTATGCAACACTTGCCCACAAATTGCACAAACGACTATAGTGCACCTTCTTGAGCAACATGAATAACTTTTCTCACTTTTAATTTCATTATTAACTTCGGTAATCGACTGTTTCTGAGAGCCGGTCTCAGACACGTTATCACTCTCATCCGCCATCATACAACGCGTGTACTTCCGAGCACTGCTAAAACGCGACTGAAATGCAAAATGAATGGAAAATTATTGTCTTTTAGTAATCTGGTGAGATTACTGTCCCTGTATGGGATAAATTTATTCTTTTTATTGTCTTCCCCCAGGAGGGAAATTATGTTTCCCAGCACCAGGAGTGCCTTGTTGATCGTCACAGCTTCTCTGAGAGCCGTACCCACGGCTCCCGTTTTCGTTGGTCTCTCCGAGCCAGCCAGATCGACCAAATGGAACTTCACCATGTTCTTCTCCTCGCTAGAGAGAAAGGATTGATTGCTTCCCTTCGAGGATCTTGATTGGTCACAGACTTATTTTTTATTTTTCTGGCCCGATCGGCGAATCTTAAAGTTGACAGAGTTTCATCGATATTGCAGTCAGCGTGTGGAACACTATCGAAGGCTTTACTCAGGTCTATGCAAGACAATTGAACATCTTCACCTGTATTATACGATTCTATGATAGTTTCCAGTACATCTATCATTGCTGATACAGTTGACCTGCCTTTTCTGAACCCATGTTGGGAGGGATGTAGGAATTTGTTTTGTTCCAGAAAGTTCACCAAACGATTCCTCAAGATTGCCTCAAAAATCTTTGAAATAGCAGGCAATATCGATATTGGTCTATAGCTCTCGCAACATTCCAGCTCGCCTTTCTGGTAGATTGGTTTTATGGTGGCAACATTCAGATTATCCGGAAGTATAGCCTGTTCAAAACAGTCATTTATAATCTTTGACATTCATTAACCCACCTCCTATTTTCTGGTCGTTTTCGCTGATGTTGGAGTCCAACAGCTCGATTTGTTTACCAGCTTTTCTCATCTGCTCATTCCAGCGGGTAAGCTCTCTGTTTCTAGCTCGGAGATCCCTATGGGAAACCTTAATATCTATCATCTGGGCTTTGAGATCTGTGATCTCCTGCTCCAGCTGCCTTATTTTTTTCTCCAGGGCAACCGTGGGTCCGCCTTGACGATCTTACCTTTTTGCTGCTGTAGCATCGACACAGTTCTTTTGAGTTCTTCAATTTCAGCTCTTAGAGGATCTTGCTTCGTCGGCTTATTTTTTATGTTCTCAATGCTTTCCTCCTCAGGGACGGGCCGAAGCCAAATTTTTGGGGGGGGGGGGGAATCTTTCGAAAATTTTCCAACTGGACATTGAATTAACAGGAAACCGTTATACATATTATGGTATAATATTTGTTTCCGTAAAAGAAATTCAAAATGATGAATTTCAACAGAGTGAGGAGTAATTAACTTTTTTTCCATCTACCGAACATTCAATTAAACAGATTTTATGGAGTTTGTTTTTTTTCATGAAGAGTATCTTGATATTGCTTGAAACTTTGAGAAACACTACTTGTTTGTTTCTTCAGTTTTGTAGCTTTTCTTTATTTCATGGAATCTGGAAGCGAGGGCATAGCTCATTTTCATCAGAGAAAATATTTTTTCTGAAAAATCTATTCTTTTTATTCCGTGAAAGAAATAAATATTGGATATCAAAGTTATGAGAAATTAACGTTAATATTTCAATTACCAAATATTCAATAATGTGAGTTTCTTTATTTTATGAAATCGTTTTTTTTTGTGAGGAATACCTTGAAGTATGTTTGAAACTTTGAGACACACTTTTTGTTTCATTCTTCAATTTAGTTTAGTTTCATTCTTTGGTGTATCTCAAAATTTCAAACATAATAAAACAAGATATTTTGCACGAAAAAAGCAGATTCCATGAAATAAAGAAATATATATGATTGAATGTTGGGTAGATGAAAAATCAAAGTTAATTACTGACCACTTTGATGAGATTCATAATATTGAAACTGCTCATGCCTAACATGGGTCCATTTCACAGAATGAAAGGAACAAAATTTTCAGAAAATATATTTCCTTTGATAAAAAATGAGCCTTACTTTTGCTTACAGATTCCATGAAATAAAGAAAAGCAACTTAACTAGGGAATGAAACAGAAAATGTATGTCAAAGTGTGTGTCATAAATCAAGATACTTCTTAAAAGAAAACATATTCTCAAGTTAGTAGGGAAACAGTTTTGACCTAAATCAGTCATATTGAAGAAACAATTTCGAACCACTTTGTCGAATCTGTTTACAAGATACCAAATCTGCATTGATATTGGCGTCTGAGCAGAAAGTATCAGGTGAGATTCGAGTTCGAACCGTCGTAAGGTGAACATCTGCGACATATAAACAATTGAATTGTGTGAATCTACAAGAGTCTATCAAGAAAAGTGACAAAGTTTTGGTCTTATTCAAACGAGAGGGGATATTACAGTACCCAGTAAAAACTGTGAGTCAACCCATTCTCATAATTACGAAAACCCCGAGTGGGGAAGAAATAACTTCAGACAGGACCGGAGTAGGTCACGATATGATAATTCTCGAACCTGAAATAAAATATGAATAACCCTATTACAATTTCCTCTGGTCACAGAGGAATGAACATTGAAAGCAGTGCTGGTCACAGTACTGCTGAAGAAAATCTAACACAGTCCCAAAAATCCACATCAATCACTTACTCCTCAGTAGTCAACAAGCAACAATTCCCATCAAGAAAGCAAGCGATAGTTTTTAATACCATAGAAGACGTGCCAACCTTCGAATACACACTCGCAGTAGGAAAACAAATAGGACCAAAAAACATAAGATATGCCTCAAAAATATCTAATAACCGAGTATGTATCTACTTATCAAGCGAAGAATCTGTAAATACCTATATGTCTTCCTTTGGGTCAATCAAAATCGCCAATCAGATCATACCAGGAAGAAGACTGATTACTCCAGCCCAACGACTGATTCTCTCAAACGTGTCCCCAACTATTCCCCATGACGTATTGGAAAACGAACTGAAAAAGATGGGACTAAATATTGTCTCTTCCATGAATTTCCTGAGAATGAACATTCCAGACCCCGAATATTCCCATGTGATGAGTTTCAGACGACATATCTACGTAAGCCCACAGGATTTGATCAACATTCCGGAGTCTCTCTTGGTTGAATTCGACGATACTCAATACCGGATATTCCTATCAGTAGACAATGCATCGTGTTTCAACTGCAAGAAAACAGGACACCTAGCCTCCAAATGCCCTCTTAAAACCATAACAGATAATCAAGCCATAGAAACAACAGATATCGCAATCCAAGAACCAGAACCACAGTCTGACAAACCGCAAAATATCAACATAGAAAGTAGCTCAAGACAAAAACGTCCTATTTCAGAAACATTAACACCTTCCCCCGAAATCAACATATCTGAAATCACCTTTACTAAACCGAAAACTCCGAAAAAACAAAAGGCCGAAGAACCCATAACCAAAAACTTGAACGATCTTCTCATTACAACTAAAGAAATAATAGAAACTGGTACATTTATCCTTACCTACGAACAGCTCCTGAACTTCTTTGATAATGCACAAAAAACCACTGACACACTGAGCGTGGCAAAGCGCTACACGGACGACATCGATGAACTCATAAGAATGCTAACCATCATTTATCCTCACATCAATGATAAATCAATGAAAAGCCGATGTACTAAAATAAGAAATAGACTATCTAAACAACTGACGACTCCCAATAGCAACCTCACATCCGACTCGGAAAGTGACAATTCGATCACACACTAAAATGGCGTCTATAATACAATGGAACATAAACGGCTACTTCGCTCATCTGGAAGCACTCAAGATACTAATTAACGAACAGAAACCGAAAGTTATATGTTTGCAAGAAACCCATTTTAAAGCAGACAAGATAGGAGAAATAAAGAACTTCTCCTGTTTTCACAAAAATCGAATGAACGTCAATAAAGCGTCGGGAGGTGTAGCAATATATGTCTCGAACTCCTTAGAATCCAAAAAAATTGAATTGAACACTACTCTCGAAGTCGTCGCTGTGGCCGTAAAAATGCCTCACAGGGTAAATATTTGTAATATTTACATTCCACCAAATCGTGACTTCTCTGAAAGAGAACTACAAGCTGTCATAAATCAAATACCAACCCCGAGAATAATCGTCGGTGACTTCAATAGCCATCATATTTGCTGGGGATGCAGAACATCAGACAGAAGAGGTTATACTTTGGAAAAAGTTGTAGATACCTCAAAATTAATTATTAATAATAGTGGAGAACCAACTCATCTAAACCCATCTGGTAATCATTCAATAATCGACCTATGCCTATCAGACCCCCAGTTCGCTGGAGAATTATCATTACAGACCCTCCCTTTCACATATGATAGCGACCACGCACCAATTGTTATATCCCTCAACCAAGACCATCCTGAAAAAACACCCCAACCAATACCTTCTTGGAGAATAAAGAATGCCAACTGGGACCAGTTTACAGCTAGGATAGATGAAACATTCACAAAAGAAAATCCAGTTAACGACAACGTAGACGATAGTATTGAAAATATAACCGAAATAATTTTGAATGCAGCTAACCAATCAATAGGTAAATCTAAGATCTTGACAAAACACCGACCACTCCTTTGGTGGAATAAAGAATGTGAAAACGCAACCAAACTATATAAACATGCCTTCAATATATACAAGAGGCACAACACAATTGAAAACTTTGTATACTTCAAGAAAATGAGAGCTCAAGCCAGATATATACTTAAAAAAAGCAGAAAAGCATCCTGGCATGAATATGTTTCTTCTTTAAACACGAATACACCGATCAGTGAAGTATGGAATAAAATCAATAGAATGAAAGGTAAGCGAGGTTTTCATAATATTCAATTTCTTGAAAATAATGGACTTGTTATAAGGAATGACGTAGAGATAGCAGAGGTATTAGCACAAACATTCCAAAAAAACTCTGGTAACGATAACTACCCCAAAAATTTCAATCATAAAAACAGTAATCTTGTTGAATACAATTCTCATTACAACTACAAATTTCACTTCTCCAATGAATTAAATGATAACTTAACAATGATAGAATTAGAAAACGCACTCACTAAAATTAATGAGAAATCGAAAGCCGGCCCTGACGATATTCCTGCAATATTTTTCAAATACCTACCAGACTCAGCGAAGGTGCACTTGCTCAACGCATTTAATTTAATATGGAACCAGAAAAAATTTCCGAAAATATGGCAAGAAGCGATTATTATTCCTATATTGAAACCTGATAAATCGAAAGTGAATCCCAGTTCATATCGGCCGATATCGCTCACGTGTGTCATGTGTAAAATACTCGAAAAGATCATTAACCAGAGATTAGTGTGGTTCTTAGAAAGAAACGATATTCTTATTAAAGAACAAGCGGGCTTCCGTTCTAAACGATCCACACTCGACAATTTGATATGCATCGAGTCCGAAATCCATGAAGCGATTGCAACTGGCAAGAAATGTTTGAGCGTGTTCTTTGATATAAACAAGGCTTACGACATGACCTGGAGACCTAATATATTGAATAACTTACAGAAATGGGGTATATCAGGAAATATATTTCACTTCATCAAAAATTTTCTTGACAATAGATCATTCCAAGTTAAAGTCAACACAAAACTATCCTCCCGAAAAGAACAGACAAATGGCACCCCACAAGGCTCTGTAATTAGCGTTACACTTTTTCTGATTGCAATCAACAATATATTGCACAATATCGACCCCTCGGTCAAAGCAATACTTTACGCCGATGATCTAGTTATATACATCACAGGAAACGATTTAAATACCTCACATCTTTTAATGCAGAATACCCTGAATCAGCTAGAAATATGGTCTAATACATCTGGATACTTATTCAATCCGAATAAAACAAAATGTGTAATATTCTCGAAGAAAACTAGATTACTTCCAACTGCTTTGAAAATATACGGTGAACCCATTGAACAAGTGTCACAAACAAAATTTCTGGGAATGACACTAGATACTAAACTTAATTGGAATCTACACCTGAAAAATCTGATACTCAAATGTCAAAATGGACTAAACCTCTTGAAATGTCTGTCTCACCATTCTTGGGGAGCTGACCAAAAAACCCTACTGAACATCTATAAATCCTTAATCCAATCAAAAATCGATTATGGATCCCAGGCATACGGATCAGCTAATGGCTCACTCATAAAAGCACTCCAGACCATCCAAAATACAGCTTTGAGATTATCCACAGGAGCCCACCGAACTAGTCCAGTAGAAAGCTTACACGCGTTAACTGGCGAATTACCCCTCGAAAAAAGAAGACAAAACCTGGACTTGAAATATGCATCATCCCTCAAAGCGAACAAATCAAATCCAGCTCACAATCACACCCACGCGGAACGCTTCGTCAACCTATTCGATAAAAGAAAAAGAATATCTCTCCCATTCTATCAGCGAATAAAAACGCATAAAAACCAGCTTAACCTGGAGTTTCCCCAAATCATAGAAGATAAACAAATGAAAACTCCTCCTTGGTTAATGAAATCCTCATGCTGCATATTTGATTTGTTAGTACACGATAAGAAAACGACACCACCTTGCATAATCTTGACTGCATTACAGGAAACTCTCGACAAGTACCCAGACTTCCAGCAAATATACACCGACGCGACCAAGAGTGAAGCTGGAGTGGCTACAGCAACGATAACCCCGAAGAAATCCATATGCTGTAAATTGAACCCCTATAACACCATCTTATCGGCAGAATGCTACGCCATCCGAAAAGCCCTCGAATATGCTGAACAGGAAACACATGATAAATACCTAATCATTACTGACTCTCTGAATAGCTTATTAGGTATTGAACAGTTATATCCGAAGAACCAGATCCTGAAGCACATTAAAGATGCATTGTCCACCTTAAATGCGAACAACAAAGTAATCAAATTCCTGTGGGTTCCGTCTCACGTCGGTATATCGGGAAATGAGAAGGCTGACCAGGAAGCATTTATCTATAACACCTCGAACAGTAATATATGTGATAACATCATCTCAAGCGAGGACTTCAATATACATCTGAAAAAAACTCATAGTAACCACTTGGGAAGAAAATTGGAAGACAAGCAACCGACAACTGGCCGAGATCAAACCTCATATTAGATACTGGAAAGAAAACTTCAACCGCTCAGACCAAGTATTGTTAAATCGTCTAAGAATAGGACATACCCGCTTAACCCACGACTACATATTCCAGAAAAATGAAGCACCGAAATGCACAGAATGTGACGAAAAACTAACAGTCAAACATCTTTTGGTGGATTGCCGCAAATACCAAGAGGCTCGAGACCGATATAAAATAGGATCAATCACTGACAGTTTACGACATATGTGTGACATAGAATTAGTTAAAAAATACCTACAAGATATAAATGTATTGTACAAAATGTAACACTTTAAAGTGGTCTCTAATAACCCTAGAGGTTGATGAGACCTAAAACTTGTAAATAAAAAAAAAAAAAAAAAAAAATTTCGAACCAAATTTCCTGATTTGAGTTGGCGATTTCGATCTCTTATCAGCGTTTATTGCAATTAGTGTTTGGAATTGAGGATGTATTTAGTGTTTTAAACAATTTTTCTTGTGACTTCCGATATTCGGTGGTCTTCTTCTTCATCTGCGGTGACTTTTCTGGCAGAACCGAGGCCTGGTAGCCCATTGTTCACACAGAATATACCCAATATACCCTTTGGTATGTTCTGTGATTGTTCATCCGCCTGGAGAACAAGAGACTCAGTCCCTTAGATACGTCAACAAAAATGTCGCGAGTCGACTGGGAGGGGTCCCTCTCACCATGGAAATATTGGGTGTAAAGTGTCCTAGGTGTGTTAACCTTAACTTATTGAGGTGGCTGCAGTTGAACAGAATTCTCTGGTCACTATACCCATAATTTTCTCTCACACTTGTTGTCCTTCGTGCATTTTCTGTTCATAAATTTTTTCTTGCATTTTCTATAAGGCACCACTTAACTCAAACTTCACTTTGAATCTTTTTTGGTTCATTATTCAAATTTATTTGATTCGCAAAACTATAACACAACGGCATATAAGGCGTTTCTGGAGAACTGGACCTATTTGAAATATGAAAATTGGGATTATGTTATTGTTTGACATCATCTACCGAGCTAAAATATTATTGGAGCCTTACCACTTTCAGTTATACAGGGAGTGAAAAAAATAATTTCAAAAATTTTTTTTTGTTATCGAATTCGATTAGAGTATGCAATACATTCGTACTCGTATAGTTGCATTCGTCAAAATAGTTCCAAAATATCGAGAAAAAACTGAAGAAAAAAAGAGATAAGAGTATTCGGTATCATATTTGTTATTTCTATTCTAAATATCTTGAGCACTAAACGTTTTCACATTTTTGAAGTCGGAGATTGTAGAAATATTGTACATTTGCTGAATTTTGAGAAACTCGCCACAGGGTGTTCCGAATGGGTCAAAAATTGGGATCAAGATTGGCCCATACCTTTCTTTTTTCAAGTTGGAACCCTATTTTTTCATGATTGCGTTGGAGTGTGCGAAGAAAAATTATGATAATGTTCTATCATGTTGATACTTCTAAATTTAATAATTCTTGAGTTATCTAGGAATTCAGATTTTATGTCGTACGTGGCGTCAAATTCATTAAATCTGTTCCATATCAACAATAATGAATTAATTCAGAAAAAAAGGTGTGTCACTAGTGAGTTATTGGAATAATTTATTTTCTATGACCAAGATCATTGTTATATGAATATAGAAACAGATTCTATGAGTTTGACGCTATGTAGGACATGAAATCCTGAATACCTCAAGAAGTATTAATTTTAGGAGCATTAACATGTTGGAACATTATCTTAATTTTTCTTCGCACAATCCAACGCAATCATAAAAAAATAGGGTGCTAATTTGAAAAACGAAAATTATGGGCCAATCTTGATCCCAATTTTTCACCCAACATTTGGAACACCCTGTGACGAGTTTTTCAGAATTTTAAAATTGTACAATATTTCCAGTCTTCGACTTCAAAAAGGTGAAAACGGTTTGTGCTTAAGATATCTAGATTAGGAAAAACAAACATAATACCGAATTCTCTTATCTCTCTTTTTTCTTCAGTTTTTTCTCGATATTTTGGAAATTATTATGATAAATGAATGTATTCACAATTGAATACTTTATCGTTATGGAAAATAAAAGAATTGAAAAAAAAATTTTTGATTTTTTTTTTCATCCCCTGTATAACTGAAAGTTGTCAGTCGGCCAGAATATTCTAGCTCGGTAGATAATGTCGAACAATATCATTATCCCCATTTTCAGATAGGTCCAGTTCTCCAGAAACGCCTAATAGTCCACTGCATTTAGGTCGAAATAGGCCCAAACTTCGGACCAATTCATACAAAAGCAAATGAAGGCTTTTCGGGTAGGTCTTGGTGTCCCAAAAGATATCCCAAAAGTCCCCTAGGCGGGAGTGACCGCATAACATTTGGCAACGCTGTAAAGGGCTAAAATCCTGCCTCAATGTGAATTTTCGTGAATATCTCGGTTCCCATCGAACTTACGACAAAAATACATCAGAGCAAAAAGAAAGCTGATGAAATTTCATAGAAAAAAGGTTCTGGGTCGTTTTTCGATATAACGAACGGTTTCGTCACAATCTTGCCTTCAATTTGAACGTATGTGATATTCTGGATAATGGAGGTACTCTATTCCACACCACCTTTGAGGATGACTACAGGGCGCGTTTTTCTGAAAGTGGTATCCCTTCATAGGCCTAATCCACGATTTTTCTGTTTTTTGGAAAGGTGTTCGAACGCTAATTTTCTTCTCACTCGTCTTCTCCTTCTATGAATGCATATACAGGGTCTTTCACGAGGAACCTCACCCATATTTATACGGGAAACTACTGAACGTATTTTCATGAAATTCAGCACTTATAAGTATTTCACGATGCTGATGAAATCTAAAATATTTTCAAGGCATGAGCACCTCCGGTTTTTCCGGAAATGACGTCAACTTCCGTTTTTCAAATTAAAACACCATTTTTTTATTGCAGAAATAGATTCCTTAGAAAATTTCAAGTTATTTTGATGTAACATTTTTCAGTTTTGGTTGGAAAATTCTCTCTGAGCGGGAAAATTCGAAAAAAAACTCGAAAATAGAGCTCCGCTGAAACAAGAATAACTTCGAGGTTTTTGGATGGAAAATTTTCATTTTTGGGATTTTTCAAGATGTAAGATTGATGTATCCACTTTAAAAATCGAAATCGCGATTCATGATACAGGGGGTGAAAAAATCGCTTTCAAAGTTAGGGATGACAAAATCGTGAAAAATCAATTTTTTCAAATTAGAACCTCATTTTTTTATGGCAGATATTGAATCTACGTTAAAAAATAATGTGAGTGTATGCATCACACCCTTGGCCTAAAGTGGATATTTTCTGAGTTATTCACAAAAAACTGTTTTTCGTCTTGAATTTTCAGCTATTTCTTTTCCCTTCACGCCAAAAAGATGAAATTTTCAGGAACTGTTACTTAAACCATGTTTTAGATTTCACTACCCTAATATGCAAGATAAAAAAGTTACAGGTTGTTCCTAAATAGATGGCGAATTTTGATTCGAATTTGTATCGGAAACCTCTTTATTTCAACTAATCGGCCATCGGTTTTCTCTCCAGTGATAAATAAATAATTCCTTATGAACCATATGCAAAAACTTATCATGTTTTACATTCTTTTTTTTTTCAATGATAGATATCATTAATTACATCTGCCAAATTCCTCTTTTTTCAGTAGCATTTTGTGTTTACTATTAATTTGGTGATAATTCGTATTAAGTTATAAAATCGATCACTATGCCTAATTTTACCAATGAAGATTATTTAAATCTCATTCTACTTCAAGGAGAATGTAATAAAGTTGTAGATAGAACGATTCGACTGTTCATTGAGAGGTTTCACGACCGACCCAGACCAACGAGAGATACTATTAACAGAACCATGACAAACTTGAGAAGTGTCGGATCTTTCGTTAAGAAAACTATACACAGAGAAAAAAGTGTAGTAGAAGATGAGAACAACGAAATTACAGTTCTTGCATATTTTCGCGTGAATCCTCAAAATTCTCTCAAAGATGCCGAGATTGATCTGGGATTATCTCAATCGAGTGTTTGGAGAATATTAAAAAAACATAAAATGCACCCATATAAATTCATAAGGTACAGCATTTGAAGGAAACTGATTTCGTCAGGAGCACAGAGTTTTGCGAACCACCACTTCAGACAATGGAACTTTCAAGAGACCTGGAGTTTCAATGTTTTTTGCGCCATCAAAAATAATGCAATTCTCGATGTTCACATTTATGATGGGACTTTAACTGGTAAGATAGAACACTACACATGATTGCATTATTTAAAGAATGTTCTCCCTAGGAGATAGATATTCTGACATATTGACTCAAATAATTGAGCCGCTAGTACAGAACCATAATGACTTATGGTATCAACAAGATGGCGCGCCTCCACACAATTCACTCAATGTGTCAAATATCTTCTACAGGCTATTTGAAGATCGATGGTTGGCGAACAATGGTCCACATCTTTGGCCACCACGTTCTCCCGATTTAACTCCTTTAGACTATTATGTTTGGGGTAGGATAAAAAATATTGTCTACGCAACTCCCCTGACTGATAAAGAGGACTGCATAGAACGAGTCAGAAATGCGTTCAGGTTTGTTTAGATTTTTAGATTCATAGTTTTGAAACTCAATTTGATTTTTAAACACTTTTGCAGATCTCTTCCTCCAGATGAAATAAGAAGAGCAACGCACGAAGCATTCCTGAGACGTATAAATAAATGTCTAGAAATTAACGGTCAAAACTTTGAGCATCTTCTCTAGTTATAACTGCGAGAGTTTGCCATGGTTCTCCTAATAGTAACTTGAAGTCGGTTTCAAGAAGGGGTGAAAAATCTACAGCATGGTTCAAATAACAGTTCCTGAAAATTTCATCTTTTTGGCGTGAAGGGAAAAGAAATAGCTGAAAATTCAAGACGAAAAACAGTTTTTTGTGAATAACTCAGAAAATATCCACTTTAGGGCAAGGGTATGATGCATACACTCACATTATTTTTTAACGTAGATTCAATATCTGCCATAAAAAAATGGGGTTCTAATTTGAAAAAATTGATTTTTCACGATTTTGTCATCCCTAACTTTGAAAGCGATTTTTTCACCCCCTGTATCATGAATGGCGATTTCGATTTTGAAAGTGGATACATCAATCTTACATCTTGAAAAATCCCAAAAATGAAAATTTTCCATCCAAAAACCTCGAAGTTATTCTTGTTTCAGCGGAGCTCTATTTTCGAGTTTTTTTTCGAATTTTCCCGCTCAGAGAGAATTTTCCAACCAAAACTGAAAAATTTAAATCAAAATAACTTGAAATTTTCTAAGGAATCTATTTCTGCAATAAAAAAATGGTGTTCTAATTTGAAAAACGGAAGTTGACGTCATTTCCGGAAAAACCGGAGGTGCTCATGCCTTGAAAATATTTTAGATTTCATCAGCATCGTGAAATACTTATAAGTGCTGAATTTCATGAAAATACGTTCAGTAGTTTCCCGTATAAATATGGGTGAGGTTCCTCGTGAAAGACCCTGTATATTTTCTCCGATGACATCCGTGAAGTCAATCTCAGAGTTTTGGATTCCTGCATCAGTCACATTTTATTTTTTTGAGGAATCTTCAAATGGTTCGGCATTCAGGCAGGATTTTCCATGGCAATTGCCACAAACCGGTGAGCAAAGAAGTTCCAAACTCCGACGGCCACACATTGGTCCACAACCTTTCGTACAGTTGCAAAATATCATTTTTGAAAGACATCAGGCGCAGGAAGTTGGGATGTCATTTTTTGTTACAATATATTATCTTTTAACATCCATCGCCACTCCTCAGGATTTCAATTGTTACCAAGCCACTTGGTACTTGATATAGTATACTGTTCACAAATGTTATTATGCTGCGTGAAGAGTTGGAGGTAAAAGATTCAGTTTCACTGGTCTGATTCTGCTAACAGCTTCAATCAAGCAAGAATACCGGTAGTTATTGATGGAGAGTTCTTCAATGTGGGCAACATAGAATGAGACGAAAAACTTCATTCCGCTGTAAGGTAATGTGCAGTATTATTTTTGTTGAAGATTTCCGAGCAGTTCGTATGTCCTGGCGCAAAATTTCTGCAGATGTACCGATAACTCTGGCTCAGAATCTTTCCTATTGTACCAAGCTTGATTCAAGATATCCTGTTTTCCTTTGAGGTGATAACAATACGGTCTCCATACTTTCTCTTCGAGTTTTCTCTTAATTGTCATCTGTATATATTTATGTCCTGTATGTATTCTGTCAGTACTGCTTTCAATCCAGTCAATTTAAACTGAGAGTCTTCATGATTTTCAATGAAAGAAAAAAATGTCCTTCATTGCGTTGAGAACATTTTCATACGCAGGATGACCAATCTTCATTTTTCGGAGACTGGCAAGTTAAATTTGTTGAAACAAATTTGATGATATTTAGCTTTAGATGCAACTATATATGTGTCAAACGTTACAAGGTTTTTAACCGATTTTGCCCAATCATCTCCGGCAAGTGCTATAATATTTTCTTTGAAAATGAGGGTTGAAACATGACAAATTATTTTACGTTTGTCCTTTTTTGCTATTTTCTCCTCGTCAGCCCCGTTGCTGTATCAATAAATACCGTTATTCTTACTTGATTAGAGCTGTGGGCAGAAGCAGACCATTGAGATTGAATCTTTTACCTCCAACCCTTGACGCAGCACAACAATATCTGTGAACATCTGTTTCGGGTGTACTATCAAGTACAACAATCGCTTGGTAACAATTTGAATCCTGAGGAGTGTGGATGCATGTTAAAAGACATTGTAACCAAAAACGACATCCGAACTTCCTGAGACTGATTATTTTTCAAAAATGATATTTTGCAACTGTACGAAAGGTTGTGGACCAATGTGTGGCCGTCGGAGTTTGGAACTTCTTTGCTCACCGGTTTGTGGCAATTGCCATGGAAAATCCTGCTTGAATGCCGAACCATTTGAAGATTCCTCAGAAAAATAAAATGTGACTGATGCAGGAATCCAAAACTCTGAGATTGACTCCACGGATGTCATCAGAGAAAATATACATGCATTCATAGAAAGAGAAGACGAGTGAGAAGAAAATTAGCGTTCGAACACCTTTCCAAAAAACAGAAAAATCGTGGATTAGGCCTATGAAGGGATACCACTTTCAGAAAAACGCGCCCTGTAGTCATCCTCAAAGGTGGTGTGGAATAGAGTACCTCCATTATCCAGAATATCACATACGTTCAAATTGAAGGCAAGATTGTGACGAAACCGTTCGTTATATCGAAAAACGACCCAGAACCTTTTTTCTATGAAATTTCATCAGCTTTCTTTTTGCTCTGATGTATTTTTGTCGTAAGTTCGATGGGAACCGAGATATTCACGAAAATTCACATTGAGGCAGGATTTTAGCCCTTTACAGCGTTGCCAAATGTTATGCGGTCACTCCTGCCTAGGGGACTTTTGGGATATCATTTGGGACACCAAGACCTACCCGAAAAGCCTTCATTTGCTTTTGTATGAATTGGTCCGAAGCAAAAGTCTAATTTCAGTGGACTATAATAGGCCGTCGCACTTGATACCTTGGTTCATCTGAAAGTAACAGCTTAAATTTATGATACCAGATGGTGTTTTTATGACGCAGTCCATGCGACGTAACTAAAAATTCACAACTAGGTACCTACTTCTTGAGGCCGCATCTCTCCCAACACTTGATGATATTGGGTTAAATACCATTTATTGCCGGCTATTCATATAATGCCAAGTACTGATTGCAAACTTGTAATTTATTCCTCTAATCATCTTAAATTCGATGAGGGTAATATGAAAAGGGAAATTTCTTCTTGTTTTGATACGGGGAAAGAAACCAGTTTAATATTGATGAAATACAGGAAGATTAGAGGCTCTCCAGTATTAATTCAATATTTTTTATTATTGCATCGATGGGGTATCCGAAAATATTAAGTTGTTCAGCTAAATCAAATTATTTTTCCATCTTCAGAATTGAAAACATGAGGATTATCGTTTTTTATTTAATAAATAATATTCAATACAATTCTCAATGTGAAAAGATAAAAATATGTACATCAAAGATTTAACAAATCCCTGAAAAAATCAGGTGAGTGTTACTTCTAAAATTCTTCATCATACCACATTAGTGTTTGAAAACAGAGGTAGTAAAGTTCGTTACTAAAGTAGAATAATCATCGAATTGACGACAAATCGTTTGACTAAAAAATAAGAGTAAAAACAATTTAAGAAACACGAAAAAATATCAATACTGACTTTTCAATTATATACTATTTGATGAAAAAATAAATACTTAATTGAAATTATAGACTAGTAAACCATACAACAGAGAAAGAAGAAACAAACTTAAATTAGTTGCTTTGAACATAAAATATTTCGATCATATCGAAGTTGAGGAGATTCATTTCGTTAATTTGTCACATATAATATAAAATTTTTTCCGAATTTATACTGTCATCTCATATGTATTTTATATTGAGTGGATTGTTGAAGTGACTGAATAAACTTTCAATAAATAATAACCAATTCAGTTGTATGTTAAACAAAATATAAATTATTGATTGAAAAGTTTGTAAGTCAAATAAACCAAGGGATATAGCAAAATAGATAGGATACAGAATATTTGCCAATAATCAATAATAAAAAAAATTATCTCACCTCTTAACATTATGAGTAATTACATCAGATCATAATATTGTCAAATTGAAACTTCTCACATAAAAATGACCAACCAAGACATAAAATATCAACAAAAACAATTTAAAATTCTAGATGAACTCCACGACGATATTATTCAGAAATAAGTACAATGATTTTGATCAATCAGATCTGGATGGACTCGAATATCATCTCTTCAAATAAATACATTTTCATATCTTCGAAAAAGCCGAAAGTTGATGAATCTCTGCTTCGACTATACAACGAAAGGAGTCTCTTGATAATGATGGTAATGATGATGAATATGTTCATGAACATGATGATGTTCGTGTCTTTCTACATTCTTGTTTGGATTTGGGCAGTTAGTGTTGTCTTTCTCTGACGAAAATCCATTTTGTTGATTCACTCTTTCCCATTTATTCTTCATGGTAAGGTTTGAAGAGAATTCTTGCTCCAGCCAACGAACAACTTGAGGCATAGCTCTAGCTTGATCTTCTTGTCGGTTCCTGTGCTTCAGATAATGAGGTGAAGATGTGTGCCCAGTCACTCCTTGAGTCTTTTTTGTGTGTTTTTTGTTGGCTGAATCATTTGTTTTTTTTAAATTGGAAGGTGTCTTATTAACATCTTCATTCACTTTATTATCTATCCCCTGGTACTCCACCGAATTGTCGCAATCTGAATTTATTTTATTGTGTTTTTTACTTAATTTTCCTTGGTTGTTCATTACATTTCTTCTATTGGAAACTCCTATAACTGCGTCTATCAGTTTATCGTACTTGTAACCCGTTGGTAATAGGGTTGCGTTTTGTAAAGATGCGAGATCTATATAAAACTGGGTGTTGTTGATGTAGCTATTGAAGGAACTATCAGATTTTGTTGTCGTTTTGTGCCTATGATGATGCTTTGTTGACTCCACTGGTTTGCTCTCGAGGTTGTCTTGTTTTACACATGGTTTTCTGCGGAAAAAAATTAATAATAAATAAAAGTCAACACAAAACATTTAAATTACAGGCCAGAGGAGCATCAAGAGAGGTAGAGACTTACCCTAACGTTTGAAAACTGAGATTATTCTTCTCCATATTAGCCTGAATTATTTCTAACAGTTCCTTCCTCTGCAAGGAACTAGATCTGTTCCTCTCCTTCCTATTTTTGGTAAAGTTTCTCTGTTACTGGCTACTTAGGATGGAGGTTCGGATTGTTTTAAACTTTGTTCACTATCACTAGGAATTTCTTCCACTTCCTGACTTTCTTCCGATCCATGCTCCACTCTTGTACACAATTGCACATATTTTTGTTGCATTTCTGCCAGTTGTTCTTGCATCGTTCGAAGTTGGGATTTAAGAAGGTTTTTCTCCACTCGTTTCTGTTTGATTGGTTCTTGTTCTTCTTCAATGTCGTCGTCGATATATCTGTCGGCGTTGGAGTCGTGTTGTTGAGGTTGGTACAGTTTTCTTTTCTTGCATCCGTTTACTTGGGGTGGTGCAGGACTGCTCCTCATTCCTGAGACTATGTTTTCTACTCTAGCCTTCTTGGCGTCTTCTGGTTTAGCCCGACTGGAAGGTTCTACTTTGGGTGATGGTAAAGATTCTGTTTCTATACCGTTCATGGCTTCTTCCATCGGTGGCTCTTGGGATTTCCGTCCTCCGGCTTCCTGCACGCATTGCATCTATGTCGTTGCGTTCCGAATCAATTTTGGAGTCGTTGATATGTTTTGATTATCCTGGCCATTCCTCATCTCGTGCTCCAGCGAGAGGAGGTTGTGCTTCCGGCCCTGCAGGATTTCCCTGAGCATGTGGTGGGCCAGTTGCTCGCCGGACGGCCGGCTGCCGTCACAGAGTCGAATTTGACGTCCTCCCGTCGCTGAAGTCGACCTTCTGCCGACCTAGAAGTTCGTTGAGCATCTTTGAGGGAGTGAACCCCGGTCCGAAGAGACCGAACTGTTGTTGTTGGGTGAAAATTGCGCCGT
This sequence comes from Hippodamia convergens, assembly GCA_038502775.1. Taxonomy (NCBI): domain Eukaryota; kingdom Metazoa; phylum Arthropoda; class Insecta; order Coleoptera; family Coccinellidae; genus Hippodamia; species Hippodamia convergens. Next base: position 426,119 of record JAVSIQ010000839.1, on the reverse strand, counting down.
ATAAATTGTTACCACCGCCGAGAAAAGTCGGTCGCGAACTGAAATTCGGTATTGACGAGTACCACAATTAAATTCTTCTCACTCAAGCATCAATATGTTGAGATTTCTATGTAATATCGTATCCTTTACAGAGTTGAACATGACTTTAATATTTTCAGTGTCAAAAGCTGTTGTGAAATGTTGGTAAAGAGCTTTTTTCGGCTCTCTTTCCACTCCTGTGAACATTGTTAGGATAAATGCCTGCACATCTTGGAGAGAATGCGAGTGTCCTTTGAACTGGGGAAAGTACCAACAAATATCTGTTTTTCGCTAGCAAGTCATATTACTTGCTGAAACTCCTTGAGGTAATCATAGTCAAACTTAACACCATGTATAATCCTCATTTGCTTGAGAAATGTGGATTTTCCACTCTCTCCAGCCCCCAGCAAAAGGAGCTTAACTTGTCTCTTCAAAGTTTGTTTGTCTTTTTCCAACATTTTGTCAATTTCTTGACTTTTATGCCGCTGCTCAATCTCTTCTGGGCTGAATTTGAAGCGTAAACAGCACGAACACATTGAAGTGGACATTCTCAAAAAATGCAATGATCAACATCACTTTTCAATACATACTTCAGATTTTCTGCTTGCAGCCATCGTAAGACACACGGGATGAAAAATTCTTGCATATTTGGCATACTTCACTGCATATTTCACTTTTCTACCACAGTAGTTGCAAATAATCTCAATGTTTCCGTGAGATTTCTCAATATCGAGCGGGAGCTCAATAGATATATGACAGTATCCTTCACAGAGTTGAGCACTAATTTAATATCTTCAGCTCCCAGTGTTTTTTTGTAGTCTGGTTTTGCCAATCGGTCCAAGTTATTGAGAAAAAAATTCCACTGAATTGGTCTGAAAAAATTTTTATATTTTTGATTACGGTAACTCAAGATTATTTCGTTGTATTCATTCTAGAGGAAGCAGCAATTCAAAAAGATTAACTCTTTTTTCCTTGGAGCTTAAGCTTTTGATATATTCGTTTTTATCTTCATCAGAAACAATACTAAAGAATCCGCACAATAAGATATGAATATGAAATATAAAAAACGATAACAAACTTACAGGGTTTGAGGTTTATTCGTTTATGCTCCTGCTGTACTCCATTTTGCATTGTTTTCTTATGTGTTGTATCGCAACAATCACAAAAATTAGATAGTCAAGTTTACTTTCTCAAAAATGAACTCGAAAGAAATCCTTGAATTAACTACAAACTTCAATCGACAGGTTGGTGAAGATATGAAAGGATGAACTGGTACTGAGTGGCGAATAGGCACTTGATATGGTCTTGTACCTAAAATAATTTCCAATGCTCCGAAGTGGCAACGACTGGTTTGCTCTTCATGTAGTACTTGTTCCACCACTTATTCTTTTCTCGGTTACCATAGATCTCACCGTTGGCTTTTGTATGTTGCTGATTGCAATTGTTCTCCATGATCTCGATGACCTCCATCGCAAATTCTATGTCGTCGTCTGCAAACAACACAATGGCGTCTTACTTTAGGATATAAATATGTAAAATGAAAACCACTAGCAAACTTACAGGATTTGAGGATTTTTGGTTATGTTCACACATCCATCCTTCTCATCTCAAGAACATAAAAAGTCTTCTCACTCAAAAATAACTATGTTAAGATTCCTATGTTGAATGGTATCCTTCACAGAGTTGAGCACTGATTTAATATCTTCAGCTCCTAGTGTTTTTTTGTAGTCTGGTTTTGCCAATCGGTCCGAGTTATTGAGAAAAAATTCCACTGAATTGGTCTGAAAAAATTTTTATATTTTTGATTACGGTAACTCAAGATTATTTCGTTGTATTGATTCTAGAGGAAGCAGCAATTCAAAAAGATTAACTCTTTTTTCCTTAGGATATGAATATGAAATATAAAAAACGATAACAAACTTACAGGGTTTGAGGTGTATTCGTTTATGCTCGTGCTGTACTCCATTCACTTTTCTTACATTTTGAATTGTTTTTTTAAGTGTTGTATCGCAACAATCACAAAAATTAGATAGTCAAGTTTACTTTCTTAGAAAATAAACTCGAAAGGAATCCTTGAATTAAGTACAAACTTCAATCGACAGGGTGGTTAAGATATGAAAGGATAAACTGGTACTGTGTGGCGTATAGGCACTTGATATGGTGTTGTACCTAAACGAATTTCCAGTGCTCCTAAGTGGCAACGACTGGTTAGCTCTTCACGTACTTGCTCCACAACTTATGTTGGTAAAGAGCTTTTTTCGGCTCTCTTTCCACTCCTGTGAACATTGTTAGGATAAATGCCTGCACATCTTGGAGAGAATGCGAGTGTCCTTTGAACTGGGGAAAGTACCAACAAATATCTGTTTTTCGCTAGCAAGTCATATTTGTTGAGAAACAATATAATTGACACAATATTAGGTTTAGGGGCGGCTTCAGGATTATATTTTAATGTTACATTTCCCTGTTCGGCTGCATAAGTTTCGGATTCTACAGGGTGTTTCTTGAAGGACGGTTTGAATGCTGAAATTAGATGAATGAAGGCATTTTGTGTTGAATGATCATAATAATACATACACAAAACTCTTAATTGTGCTGATGAATATTTTGTTTTCAACGTGTTTGCAGCACGGCACTGGTACATTCCTAGATCTCTATCTTCATCCACTGGACTAATTGAAAGCACATTGTCTTGAATGTTGATTCTACCACGATGTCTGGTGGCAAATAGCCCAGCACTCACTATTCCAAATCGAACAAGTTAGTTTCAGCAAATATAAATGAAAATATAACAGAATTTACTTATAAGAGGCAACAATATATGTTAAAAAAAATTGAATACCTAACTGTCGACCATCCTTAAACCATGTGTAATTAACATCAGGAATTCCAAATGCTTCGCATGTCCACACCAACTCACCTCTTCTATCGATATGTTTATCTTTCAATGGAATTGTGAAATTAGGTTCAGCTGTAAATAGGAATTATTTTGAGAAAATTCAATATAATACAACATAAATCTATTTCACATTTGTTGATTATAAAGAAAGTCACGTGAGAGTTGTATAACGACTTAATTGAAACAGGAGCTCACCTTGAATATCCAAAATAACACTATTCGCAATGCTAGCTCTGTCATTATAGACTCTACAGATATATTTTCCTTGATCATCAACTTCCACATGTGGAATAATAAGGACTCTGTTATAACTAGTAGAGTAGGAATTCTTAGGCAGAGGAGCACCTTTCCGTGTCCAGTTGTAACTAGGAACGGGACTGGAAAATTTCGTAGTCAACATTGTGAATTTACAACTATTTACTTTGTCTTCCTATGTCAAAGATATTGCAGTTGTATCCACACCCTACAATAACAAATACAGACTGGCTGTGAATATGTCCCTCTTTACCATTTTTATGCCCGCATCGAATTTATCCTCTAGATCTTGATTTCCTATGACTCTCGAAGCCTCCACCATCTGTCTCAAGAGTTCTTCTAAACGTCTTATACACCGAATGATAGAACCTTCATAAAATTCTGGATCAACAACATCTTTGAAGGGAGCTCCGTTACACCATCTATATACAATGTCCATGAGGTATGGTCTAAATGACTGCACATATGCTTCTTCATCAATCGGTAACCGACATTCAGAATTGATTTTGGCTATTCGTCGAGCTATGTCCTGCATCTGTTTGAATGGACCATTCAAGCTATCACTTATTTTTGGGGGTTTATCGGTTTTTTCAGTACAAACAAAACAGCTCAACAGGGCTGTTGCCTCAGCTGGAGTAAGGTTATTGAAGACACCATTAAACAGTAACTCTGTCAGAAGAAGTTCATCGGCACTGCTCAACTCACAAGCGACTCTACCCTTCAACTCTATGACATCAACTTTTGTACAATACTCAAGCCGCCTCAATACTCTTTTACGACACTTGAGTTCGTCCATTTGAATCACTTTTTTAGCGTCAACCAACTTTTTTCTGACTGCTTCTAATTCTGATTCACAACTAATTTTTTTCTTATATTTCTGATACTTTTCTTGAGCCAGTGGAGTTTTTTGAAATGGATGGACTTCAATTTCAGCCTCTATTTTTTCAACCCGATCCATAATTTCTCTGAGGATTGGATCAGTGATCTTCATAACTTTAATAGGATGTAGTAGAGGAATTCCCTTTGGATGGTCTTCCTTCAGTTTTTTCAACCAAGGTTTAATAATCTTTTTGATCTCCTTACTATTCCAATCTCTAGAAAAATTACACCTTCCTGATGAAATATGGGTTACATACATTGAATCTACACGAATCACTTCCATTTCACCCTGCTCATCTTCAAGTAAAACCGATTTAGTGATTTCATCTTCTCGAATAACGTTGAGTAGCATATCAATCTGGAGCTTTCTGTCTTTCTTCTTCAGGCCATTTTTTATCCACTTATAACCGACTATTACACCCCAATCGTATTCAGCATCAGGAGTTGATGCCTTGATGACTCTACCATTTTGAAGAAAACGAGCTAATATTTTTGGTTGCTGAATGAATTGTCTGGTCTGAACATATAAAGATTCCAACTGTTGCTTCAAATCATGATACGAGGCAACTTCATGTTCATTTTCAAATTCTATTTCATTGTATTCTTTCAACTTGAATTCGTAATCTTCAAACAACACAGGAATTTCGAGGATGACTTTTACTCGTAAAAGATTAAGAACCATATTATAGGTTAAGTGGAATGCTGAATTGAGTGGATCTGGAGAACCTTTGATGATATCATGACAGGCAGCGGATGGTACTTTTTCATTAATCATTGATATCACAATACCTTTATCATCCAAACCTCTTCTACCTGCTCTACCTGCCATTTGGATATATTCGCCAGAAGTAACCATTCTGTGCTTATGTCCATCAAATTTTCTCATGTCAGTGAAGATAACAGTTCTCGCAGGCATGTTCAAACCCACGGCAAAAGTCTCAGTTGCAAATAACACTTTGATTAGACCTTCACCAAACAATATTTCAACAGTTTCTTTCAAAACAGGAAGCAACCCACCATGATGAATACCTATACCCCTCCGGAGTAGAGGGATCATATGCTTAATATATGGTAAATCTTGATCTTCCTCAGAAAGAACTTTGATCGCATTATTAAAAACCTCATCAACAGATAATTTCTCTATAGTTGTGTTGAAATCCATTTTAGTTATTTGTTCAGCATAAAGCTCACAGGTTCTCTTGGAAGAACTGAATACAATAACAGGTGCAAAGTTTCTTTCAATGGTCATCTTTATCATCTTATAGATATCTGTCTGAGTAGGGTCTTTATTTCTAGCGCCACCTTTTCTTCCTTTCTGATCACCTTTCGCTGCATCACCAGCATTTTGTAACTCTGTCATTGCTGCATTGAAGTTATCTTCTTGAAAAGTTCCAGTCTCATCAACAATCATATGGATTCCACAACCACCTGCAGGAAACAAGTAGTGTTGCAATGGTGTTGGCCTATACTCTGTATATACTGCATGACAAGGCTGTTGATGTATATGCGCTATCCATTGAATGAATTGTTTTGCATTGGGAATTGTGGCGGAAAGAAATACAAAATGTGCATTATGTAGTAGCATTATCAATGTTTCTTCCCACACCACCCCTCTGCTTTTATCTCTCATGTAATGAATTTCATCGAAAATGATCCAAGAAACTTCTCGTATCACATCAGAGCCCTTGTATAGCATATTTCTAAGAATCTCTGTTGTCATGATCAAACATGATGCTGTTGGATTAACTTTAACATCTCCTGTTATCAGTCCAACATCCTGCTGAAATTCAAGATTAAATTCCCTGAACTTCTGGTTAGACAAGGCTTTTATAGGACTTGTGTTTATGACCCTCTGTCTATTTTTAAGAGATAAAGCAATTGCATACTCAGCTATTACTGTTTTTCCTGCCGAAGTATGGGCAGAAACTAAAACTGATTGGTTGTTTTCAATACATAAAATTGATTCTTTCTGAAAAGGATCAAGCACAAATTTGTATTTCCTTGCTGGTTCTCCTTGCGGTTCCACAAGCGGAGTTGAAGTTTGATTGAAAGGATAAGTTACTTCGTGAGAACATGATTCAACTGTTTTTATTGTGTATACTACTGTCCTCTTCTTCATTTCCTCAGAAATGCTTTGTTTGAATTGCTCCAGATCCTCCTTATCCAATTTGTTTTTTTTTGAGGAATCATATTCATCGGAATTATCGGTCCTGGTCCGTTTAACACCTTGAGAATCTTTTTCACTTTCAAGTTTCGGTACTTCGGTACTGTTTATCTTTCAATGGAATTGTGAAATTAGGTTCAGCTGTAAATAGGAATTATTTTGAGAAAATTCAATATAATACAACATAAATCTATTTCACATTTGTTGATTATAAAGAAAGTCACGTGAGAGTTGTATAACGACTTAATTGAAACAGGAGCTCACCTTGAATATCCAAAATAACACTATTCGCAATGCTAGCTCTGTCATTATAGGCTCTACAGATATATTCTCCTTGATCATCAACTTCCACATGTGGAATAATAAGGACTCTGTTATAACTAGTAGAGTAGGAATTCTTAGGCAGAGGAGCACCTTTCCGTGTCCAGTTGTAACTAGGAACGGGACTGGAAAATTTCGTAGTCAACATTGTGAATCAATATTGTTTTTGCATACTTACTATCCAAAAGCAACACACTCAAGTCTGACTTCTCTTCCTGCCACTGGAGCTTCTGGAAAAGCTGTTGGTAATTCGCTGTAAATAACAGATACACAAAATATCACCTTAGACGATAGAGTTGTATGTTGAAGCTGTTTTTCGACCAAGGGAAGTATTTGTTGTTTGGGCTTGACCAGTCGGTTTGCGGCACTCCTCCGTGCTTCTGTTGAGTTGCCGCCCTCATCGCTGCTATGTGGGTGGGGCTAGTAGCCTTTCACTGGCTACATCCCTTGGCAGTCGGTTCATGTGATCTGTTATCTCCCTGTTGGCGTAAGCCTCCAAGAGAGCCTTGCACGCTTGATATGAACCTTCCCGAGCTGCAAGGAATAATGGGGTTTCATCCTGAAATTAATAAAAAGTTAGAAAACTTTAACCTTCGGTGACTCTAAACCAATAACAAACCTTATCGTCTTGAGCGTCTCTATTGGCACCATGAGATAGCAGAAATTTAACGGCTTCCACGTTGTTGACAGCTGCTGCCCAATGAAGAGCAGTCTTTCCTGAATTGTCAGCAGCGTTAATGTCAGCCTCTGCGCTAATCAGATTTTGCACCATGCCTTCAATAGCTAACCTCGCCGATAGTATAAGGGGCGTGGTACCATCGTGCATTTTAGCATTCAAATTAGTTGCCCTGTTCCTCAGCAGTATCTGGAATGCGCCAAGAGCGTCCGCTGCAACAGCGGCGTGCAGAGGCGTCCTACCCGTATTGTCCTGCGCGTTGGCGTCGGCGCCGGCGTCCAGAAGGCGTTTAACAGCATCAGCTCTCGCGTTCAGCTCCGCTCCTTGTGCTACCAAGTTTTGAATTATGGCACCAGCTGAGTCCTAAAATCAAAAAAATTATCACATGATCAAAATAAAAATCCAATTAATGCCTTACATCTTCATCATCTTCTCCAGTATCTATTCCTCCGCCTCTAACAGCAGCAACCATGATGGGCGTCATTCCACAAGGACCTCTAGCATTGATGTCGTTCACATCGTGTACTTGAGGGGGCGTTAACATAGGGGGACCTCGGATATCAGCGGCGTCCAGGTGTTGTTGCGTCCAAACCCTAGGTTCGGCTTCTTCGTATTCAGTGATGACAGTGTGATCACTCGAGTAACCTGTTTCCATTCCTCTGAAACGTTTGTGTTGCGGCATGTCAGTTTCTTCGTCCGACCATTGAGGCGTGTGCCCATGCGGACTTCCATGTCCATTCCGACCATTGAGGTATTGTTATTGCTGAGATTCCTCAGCTCTTGTCCTTCGGGCCCTCGACGTCTCGACCTCCTTCTAGTGCCGGAATTGGTCCTCAGGAATCCCTTGGGGAACCAAGTTATTTCCGCAGCTCTTTTCCTCTGAGTCGTTACAACGCCAAAGATAACAGCCGTGATCACTAGGATGATCATTATACCCAAGATGACGTATTTGGGGTTGGTAGGCGTTTCCAGAGCATCGAATGGGTCTATAGCTCCACTAACTTGGTATATGGGGAATGATTGGGAAAGCGTATGTTTAGAAGTTTTTGCTGCGAGGGAACTCCGCAGCCGCACTGGCTGTCTGGAAGCAGTAATCAGAGTTCTCCGAGATCATAGTACACTTTCTGTTGTCCAACTCCAAAAACACCTCAACACCAGATTGAGTCTGCTCTGTACATATCACTCTGTGTTTCATGTTGTAGTAGTTATCATTGATCGATGTAGGCGCAGATCCTTTCCAAGGATATGTCATATCGTTACCATACTGATCTTTCTTCACCTTGACTGTTGTCTCTTAGGAACGCAACCAAGTTGTTCTTGAATCCTTGGATGTCCATAAGGATGATCATGGAAATGACCCCTTCTGAATTTTTCGAGCTACCAATCTGTCATTCTCATAGTATTCTCGGAACCATTCATAAGTTGGTTCTGGATAACCACCAGCTAAACAACTGCAATTGGAAATCATAAATATGCATAAACTTACCATTCTCTGAGTATGCATGTGTAGCTTACTTATTTAAACCTACCTTAAACTAGTAACATTATATTGTTTTTTTTCAGAGGTATCAAAGGTTACATCTTTCGGCTGCTTGATGAAATACGGTCCTTTAGGAATAGTTTTCTTATCCCCAAGGGGGCGTTCCACTTGGCGATCACAACGCTCACGCTCACGACCGCTCTTTTCCCCATTCCACTTGCTTGCTAACGCTATTATGTTAACTCAAGTGGAACGGATTATTGGGTGTTTTGGGCTGTCATGAAAGAAATGACAATATTGAAAAAAGTAGAAGTCATTCTAAACAATAAATTCAATCAAAGTGTACAACAGTTAGAAATATTATAATAAATATAAATCTAAACTGTATTCTGAACGTCCATTTTCACTTTCACGCATCTATTGAGATAGGTCGTCACAGAACATCGAAATATGTGGGTCGATTTGAGCTTGAAGTGAACGATGATTTTGCCGCGCTCACAAAGACCGCGGTCGTTAAGTGGAACGGCTAAAGGGGCATTTTGATCGTTGTGATCGCCAAGTGGAACGGCCCCTTGGTGACACTTTTCAAACGTTATGCCCCCTCCACTTTCTTTACCTCCATGGTCCCATCTATGGACCGAATTAGTCGTGACGTCACAAGATGGCGACTGGATCAAAACAAACTTTTGTTTACTTCCATTCCTGTGTAATTCGCCATAAGAGGCAAAAGGCTTTCAGTAAATTCGAAATTAAATATAGTTATCGGAGTATTTAAGGGACGAGATTGCTATATTTGGAATCTACAAGAGTTGTAGAAGAGATAGAAGTCAAAAAATTGTTGGTTTTGATTATATAGCATTATTTTTCTTCGTGTAAAGGTAAGTTACCTTCTGTCTTCTCTTCGTTAACCATAAGAGACAAGAGGCTCTCAGTAAAATCGAAATTAAATATAGTTATCGGTGTATTTAAGGCACGACATTGCGATATTTGGAATTTACAGAAGTTGTAGAATAGGTAAAAGTAAAAAAATTGTTGATTTTCATTTATATTGAATTATTTTTATTCGTGTAAAAGTATGTCAACTTATGTCTTCCGTTCGTTCTTATAATCCATTCTATTGAATACATTTAATAATGTATGTAATTTCCAAGTATTTTCAACAAGAATAGTGAGAAATATTGAAATAGCGTTCTTTAACGAAATGGATAGAAAAATCTCAAAATATGATATAGAATACATTGAATATGGAATGTTATTCTATCGAAAATCAGACTCGGTAATTTGTTGAATATAAGCTTTTTCATTTAAGAAATGACGTCTGTAGTGGCTCTATCAGACATTTTTGAGAAATTCCAAGGAGAAATGTCTCTTTTCAAGAAGGGCGAGAATGCTGTTGAGAGTGGCCACATAGCTTCGTTGAAAATTTTGAAGGGCAATGTATTTGCTTCGATGAAAAATAAGAGATATTTTGTTGAGGTAAGTTTAAACATTTTATGTATGGAAATGCTTGTGACATTAGTTTTATTTTTCAGATCCACTTTTTTCAAAATGGGAAAATTCGACTTTCGACTTGTGAATGTCCCAGAGGCCAACATCTTTGTCATCACATGGCAGCTCTTCTTATCCATGCTAATAAAAATATCAGCAAAACCGATTCTGTCTGTCAATGGAATAAGCCCTCGACTTTTTTACCATTCTATTGGATATTCCCAAAAGAACCTGTTCCGATGAAAAAACCCATAACATCAATTCAGGAACTTTTCATGGAGTACAAAACCATATCAAATGTTTTGGAGCATGCAAAAATGGAATGAAATGTTATAGAGAAGGTGGCAAATGGAACAATTGGCCAACGGGACAATTGCGTAATGGTCACCTCACAGCAAGCAATTTTGGTGTTGTCCTATCATGCATTGAAAAGAACATGTACATATCATAACATTGATGATCAACTCCTTATTCACAAGATAAACTATATATTTCCTTCACTTTCATATTAATTCAGCTGTAGTTTGGCATGCAAACGGTGACGTCAAACAGACCCGTTTAAAAATATTTCGTTATTATTGAAAATTGAAAGGAGGTTTTGGAAATTCTCTCATAGTCCTGCGCTGATTTTCGTTTTTATTACTTTGAAAAAAGAGAAGCTTTCAAAAATATGCATTTTAGCCATCTTTAAAGTGCACAGAAAATATTTCAAAATATTTTTGAACCTAGTTTCAACGCCAAATACAGCTTTAATATTTTCATATTATTATCGTAAATTATTCTAAAGCTTCCCAAATTATGTATTAGAAAGAATACTTGGTAACAAGAGCTTTGAAAAAGTGAAGAGCATTCAATGGGGTATAAGTCAAGAGGCATCAGCATAAAGTGTTTTGAAGTTGAAATTATGATCAAAAACTTTTGTCTTTTTATTATACTGCATCATTCTTATAAATAAATTACAATCAAGTTATTTTATTGTTTATTTATTAAAAATAAGGAGTACAACAGTATTGTATTACTCGAGCCAATCAAAACTACTATATACATATTTGAAATTTATATTTTCAATGTAATTCGGAATCAGTTGAGATTAATACAAACTCATAATACTCTTTATTGTAATGTTGGGTTTTCCAAGGTTATCTATTGAATTATTCTATGTTTTTGCAAAATTCATTTGCTTCATCAGACAAAGTTATAAAACTTTCAATACAATAAGGAAGAATTAAACATATGAAAAGAAAAAAGTTCTAATATTTCACTTACGTCAATTTGAGATTCTTAATTTCGTAATGTTCAATTATATGAAGAAATTTTTTTAATTTAACTGGTCAGAGATAAATCACACCGTTTTTCTCGAAACATAAAAAAAGCACATTTGTGACTTTGGCTTGACGATAAATATAAAATATATATAAATTATTCTTCTGCACTGGACTCGCTCTTGAAGGACTGTTCGTTTTCAGATAAAAGACTATATTGAAGATTCACTAGAGCAGCACATGTCTGAACTATTTTTGAGGAATGTTCTTTCATTGATGCTCTTATGAAATCTAAAATCCTAAAAGATTTCAATCTTCCAATAGCATGCTCCACATGAATCCTTGCCCGAGCAATTTGTTGAATCTGTAAAACTTCTTCTTGGAAAAACTGTCTATTATATGAAAATGGTGGTTGATTTACTTTCACACCTAATGGAGCACATGAATCATTGATTAAAAATAAATATGAGTAAGAATTTTGCAATCTTGAGTTATCCGTTTGTCAAATAGGATTTGGTATGGCAGAATGACTTGGGCCTTCTCCAGGATCACTATCATCAATTTTTAACTCTTGCTTCCTGAAAATTGAAAAAAGAGCTTCAAAACCATATCATATCAAGTTTTGTTTCAAAACAAACAAAAAGTTCGATTTACTGATCATACCTTCTTTTCTTCTTCTCAAGACTATTGAAATCAAATTTTTTTGAAATATTATATTTAAAAATGGTCGGTCCATTTTCATATTTTTTATCTACGAACACAATCTGTCCTTCTGAATAAGTTCTCGGTCTGCTCTCCTGAAACAAAAGAATGGCATGACTTTGAAAATTCATCTTCTGAAAGAATTCTATATACATTCTATATAAACATAATCTGTTTCCATTATAAAGTTTGGTGTTTGGATTTTAAATGAAATGTATTCCATAAATGAAAGTTAAGCCATGATAAATGAATGTTTTTCCACTCTGTCCTGTTAGTCGCAAACTCCTTCGCTTGTTCAGGTTCTTTCCTCTTTGGAAAATTTCTCATCATCCTCAGAGAGTTGTGGTATTTTTTTCTGCTTCTTTTTTATTCTCGACTCCCATTCTTACACTTGTCGAAAGAATTATATGATATATAATTCATGTCGTAGGATGATGAATGATCAGCAAGGCAATGAGCCAGAAATATATGCTACTAATAATTAAAGGTGAAAATATTGCATTGGCTTACCTACAAGCTACACTCCATTTGGTGAACAAGTTTTTGTCTTTAGGTAATCTATAGAAACTGCATCCATCTCTTGTAGCGTTATGATTGCAATCAACAGCGTAGCAGTACGACATTTTTATATGACCAAAACTCGGCTATACAAATGAAAACCAAGTATTTTTTTACTTCTACCTCTTCTACAACTCCTATAGATTCCAAATATAGCAATCTCGTCCTTTAAATAAACCGATTACTATATTTAATTTCGATTTAACTGAGAGACTCTTGTCTCTTATGGTTAACAAGGAGAAGACAGGAGGTAACTTACCTTTAAACGACGAAAAATAATGCTATATAATCAAAACCAGCAATTTTTTAACTTCTATCTCTTCTACAACTCTTGTAGATTCCAAATATAGCAATCTCGTCCCTAAAATACACCGATAACTATATTTAATTTCGAATTTACTGAAAGCCTTTTGCCTCTTATGGCGAATTACATAGGAATGGAAGTAAACAAAAGTTTGTTTTGATCATAGACCTCTTATATCTATGGACGCGCCCTCACGTGACTTTTACCTAGAATTCCTTGCAGGCTGAATATGTGCGAGAGAGATAGAGCTAGTTGAGGCAACGTCAAAATCATGTTGTCCAAACATTGAACTGCTGTATTTTAACTGTTGGGTAAATCGTGAATTTTTCTTTTATTCTGAATGGAACTGATTGTTATTTCGATTTCTAGTGGTGTTGTATACTATAGCCAAAAAAGATTCGCTGTTAGTATTGCATAAAATCCTTCATGGATTAATCTATTCACGTCTATATAAAGTGATATAAAGTTTAAGTTCACAATGGGAATATATGGAAAAATCACATTATTTTGTATTTTTTAACATAAAATGAGAAATATTTCATATGTTTTCATTTAGTTTTATATTATTATTGAGTGGATATGGTTCATCTTTCGAATTAGTTGAAATTTAGAATAGTTTTGTTGATTATACAATATAGCAATATTCATAGTTTCAGAACGGAGTGTATTGTAATAACGTTGTGTTAATTTGAGACTGACGGCCAAAATTCTATGTTAAACTCATATTTCATATAGTTAGTATTATTGATGGTAGAATAAAAAAACTATTTCTCATGAATAACCTCAAATAAAATCGGGTATGTTCATTAGATTCTCTTGTTCAATTTTGTAAGTTATATTTCCTAACTAGGAAATTAGAAAAGTAGATATTTGAATTTCTAAATGTTTAAAGACATATATAAATATTGTATAGAAACTAGAATCAAAAACTTCAAAGTTTTTGTGCCCATTTTCATTGGGCTCATAGTCCTCAATGACAACTGAGAAAATATTATATTCATGTGACTTTATATCATCAAAATTTCGTTTGATCATTTGCTAGTTTGTATGGGAAAGGATTTTTTAGAGTGGAGGATATAGAACTTAAATTTGTTGTTTTATTTCATTAGATATTTATTTCAGGAAAAATATTTAATGCAATTCAATAGGTTCGATAATGTTCATGAAAACAATAACAAAACCTCGATTCATAAGGGCAAGTGCAAATAAAAGCATTTTGAATTATAAAATTCTCCCAACTGAAAGTTCTTACTTAATAAATCTAAGCTTATAATTTTTCGAAACATTTTCACAAATACATTTTTATTGTTACTACTATGTTAATTTCTGAACCATAAATAAAAACTTAACTCATTAGGAATTTGAATGAACCATTTTTATTTCTAATCAACCTAAGCCTATCTATATATATTTATAAACAATGATAATTATGAGTAATTATTATTCAAAGAACAAGACAATACAATCGCATTATAATACCCATCAGTTGTAGCTCAAAGAGATTTATCGTGGGTTGACACTCCGCAGGTATAATATATCTATAATGTAATTTATTAGTATTTTTATATGTATTATGCAGGTTTCCACACCACCATGAGATACTGCAATCGGCGCGTTACCTGATTATACTGGGGTTCGCCGAAATTGTTTTTTCATTCAATATTTCTTCAAAATATAAAAAAAAAATGTGAAAAAACTATTTCAGCCCTATATGCCAGTAAAAATATAAATATTATTTAAAATAAAACTTAGAAAACATGAATATAAATTATAGATAAACAATAAAAAATATACTATAACTATGAATAAATAAAAACAGCCTTTGCATAAAATCAACATTAATTCTAACAATAAGTTAACAAATTATTCACATTTTGTAATGTAGTCAGATTTATGCATCGTTCCTTTTTGTGCAGCAGAATCGTCTCTGAAAAGGTGAAAACTAATGATAAAAAATTTTCTGGTAAATCTGAATAAAACAGTTACTACTATTTAAATTGAGTTGAGAGGTATTCGAAGATAAGGAAGAAGAATTCAATCATTGAAATTCAAATTTGGTAAATGACAGATGGGGGAATTTACATTGCTGGTCAAAATTAGATTTGTCGGTAGTGTCAACCCCGAATTCACTGAGGAGCCGCCGCTCTGACACTGACCCACCAATATCAACTATTTAATATATATGTCGAACCTTTTTTTTTCTTTCTTCATTATTCTTATTTTATAATTGTAGAACAGGTTCCAATTCATCTCCTTTTCTATCATGATTTAGATTGAGCTCTCATCCCTTATTCTGTCTTTTGTATCCATCCTTTTTATCTCTAATAACGATCCTATGAACAAAAATTTCATTATTTATTATCAGAAAATACAATATTTGGAAGAATGATAAACGAATTATTAGAGATCTTATGTAATAAATCCAAGTATAAAATTGAGAATTTGCTATTTCGTATAAAAGACTACTGAGTAATTCAACTGTAAGAATCTTATAGAAAATTTTAATTCGATGGAATGATGTAATACTTATCCTTTTCTGAAGTAGATTAGTGGCATGTAGAATTATTTTTATTACTCCCTTATTTTGTACTCATCCTTGAAGAAAATCATTGGCCCCCCTCCTGACAATCTACAAGAAATATAAGTTTTGCATCAACAAGATCTAACTTCCGTGAAAACTCACCTTGGACTTAAATATATTGACAATTTTTCCATCTGGATCAATTCCCTAGTTTCTATATCTCTCTTCAAGCAGTCAGTTTCTTTCATCTTCCATGAGATTTCCTGAAAATTTTCAATATTTGTTAGACATTTTTCTGTTAAACAAAATTTTCTTTATTTATTCCTTGTTCGACAGGGCTTTGTCCGTAACCCTGGACCAGGGACCCTAGACAGGTGCTAGCTTGCTGGGTAAGAAAGCACCTGGAATCTTACACATGCAGGAGTCGATTCAGTTCTCCTTATAGGACTGTCCATGTGGAGTTCCTACTGTCACAAAGAGTGAAATACTTCAATTATTTAATTTTTTTTCACTGGTGACTAAAGTGAATAATTTCAGTGAGTCTCTGTCGAATTCTTGTGTCCACTTCATTAGAAGTTTTATTTATAGGATGAAGTCGTATGGTGAAATAGTTCATCAATATCAGCTTGACCAATTGTAAGACATCCCAACGATAATCACTAATCACAGATGATTAACCTCTGAAATTAATTAAACACTTGATTTTTCCTTCAAATTTTCATATAGAATTGGCCTTTTTGACAAGGTAAAGAATATATGAATTCGGGAAGGATTTAATGAAATACATACCTCTATTAACAATTAATAAAGTGTTCAACACTTCTAGAAATCGAGTTAATTAAAATAATAAGAATTTCAATTCAGAATAAAAGAAATATTCACTATTTTCCGAACGTGTGTTCAATGTTTTGATAAGATGATTTTGACGTTGACTCAACTAGCTCCATCTCTCTCTTTCATATGCGGCATGCCAGCATTTCGCTCAGAGAACCGGTCCATAGATATAAGAGGTCTATGGTTTTGATCCAGTCGCCATCTTGTGACGTCACACTAATTCGGTCCATAGGGATTTTTCCTCGAGCTAACTACAACAGTGTAGTTAGGGCCAGTTTCATAATCAGTTTTAAAGTCCCTTTAATTTTAAAGCTCCTTTAAGTTCAATATTTCGGTTTCATAACACATTTAACTTTCTTAAAGCCACTTTATATTTAAAGGCCCAAATTCGGGACTTTAGCAGCTAAAGTATCCTTTAGCCCTGAATTCCTAACCTCTCGTGTTCAAACTGTCAACTCATTTGAGGTTAGTTATGTTGTGTTTTATTTCGAAATTCAAAATCGACTTTCACAAGTGGAATGAGAATACGAAAATGAGAGTATGGAAACGTATAGATTTCCAATTTCGAAATGAGACTACAATTAGACACCATACGGCTCATGGTAAACATGCAGTTCACACAAGTGATTTCAATGACATGTTTCCAATCAATAATTTTGAAAAGGAATTAGGTGATAATTAAAATTTTTTTGCTGATTCAGTCAATGGGAAACATGTTAAAATTCAATCATAACAGGTCATTTTGCTATTTACTTTCCTACGTTCCAGAAATTAGAATTCCAAGACTGAAATCCCATAAACCTATTTGGTCGAATAACTTTCTGAATTCGAACTTCAGCTACAAGGAAATCTGGAAATCCGATCTAATATCTGATCCATCGAATAAAGTTCCTGGTTTTAACCTTCCCAGGAGAATATGGTCCCTTCTTAATCGAATAAGAACAGGTCTTGGTCGTACCAACAGCATGCTTTTCAAGTGGAATTCAGTTGATAGTCCTAATTGTGAATGTGGTGAATCAGAGGAAACAGTTGAACACCTAATTAATAATTGTTCGATTTATAAATTCCAAGATGGTATTAGAGCCCTACACAATATATCGAACTCATTTTTGCAATGGGTTGAAAATTTTAGATCAATTTGATTTAGTATAAACCGATTTCAAGCGAATAACCTGGTCCTCATTGGTAATTACCAACTAGGACCAACTGCATTCAAGCGACTTCGGTCATTGTAGGTTATAATCATTTTACAAGGAATATCCCTGAAGACTATAACCGTAGATAACCGCAGGCAGGACCTTAGATAACCGCGGTCATTACTGGTTATTCGCTTGAAATCGGTTTTAATTTGAATTCTCTCGCTGTTCAGTCTTTTTTTCTTTTCAGGTTGGAGTTTATGTTTGAAAATCCTTCCTCTGAAGAGCCCTTCCGATAGTCGTGATGTCCTTCTATATAGAATATTCAGATACAACAATTTTATTTTATTTTTTTCATGGGGAGACGGGTTTTTTCAGCTGAGGTTTTTTCCCCTGGCTCTATAGTATCGTATGATACTTGTGATGATAGTATCGTATGATACTATAGTATCATACGAAGAATGTTATGGTATATATTTTGCTATATTAAGCTGATGAAAATAAATGCTTATGGACCATATTCGTTAGCTATCGGTTGCAGCTTTTTTAAGTGGTTTTGGGTTGGCGACATTGTGAGATTAATCATAATGACATTCATCGTAGTTGTCAATTGTCATTATTTATTTACTTTTTTCAAAATTTGAAATGTTTCTAATCATCTATAGTAAACGGACAAATACTTCATCAATCTAGTTAGGTTTCTCCCTGTATATACTACAATCATTTAAAACAGATATCAATAATTTTTATTGATAAAACAAATACATACATTTTTTAATAAAATGGATACTAGAAGGCTGTAAGTAAATCTTGTGAATATTCAACATGTCCAAGAGTACAATATTAGGTTCATGTTTCTTCGATTTTAGCAACCACAATGTTGGAGGAGGCTGGAGCACTGTCAAGTCGTAGCTCTACCGAAGATTCCAAATTAAAATTTCATAGGTTTGTTTGAGTTTCATAGGTTCCCTAAAAATAAAATACTTGCTAAGAAATGGTAACTTTCTCTAGGAATGGAGCAAGATGCTCATTCATTAATTTCCAGAGGAAGGGAAAATGCGGTTTACATTTCACATTCCAAAATGAAAAGAAGAGAACTAACGTTCCTACATGATCCCTGAGTAAACCTATGATTTCTAGTAAGCACTAAATTTTCATTTACATCTGTCCACTCATTAACATTATTTTTATCAGCAGGTCAAACAGAAAGACATTTCGAAGATGATAATATAAATGTTTGTAATGGCGGATGTGAATATTTGAAAAAAATCATCTGAACGTTCCTACATGATCCTGAGTAAACCTATGATTTCTAGTAAGCACTTAATTTTCATTTACATCTGTCCACTCATTAACATTATTTTTATCAGCAGGTCAAACAGAAAGACATTTCGAAGATGATAATATAAATGTTTGTAATGGCGGATGTGAATATTTGAAAAAATCATCTGAACGATAATATACCCATGAGTATCATAATTTTCATTTTATAGGATCCATTGATCATTTGTTATTAAGAATTATCAACTGGATGAGTTGAAGAAACAAGTCACCAAGGATATTACTAGTGAGTTTATGCCCAACTTGTAAAACACTGCTTACAATTTAATTTTTGCTCCTGGAATTCAACTTTTATTATATTCATACAAATCCTTGGAGCAAATAATCCTTGCTTATGCAGACTATAGGAACAATTTTTATTTTTGTAGGTTTGAGAATTCATGTTGAGATTGGAGAAGTGAA
The DNA here is from genome assembly GCA_038502775.1 of Hippodamia convergens. Lineage (NCBI taxonomy): Eukaryota > Metazoa > Arthropoda > Insecta > Coleoptera > Coccinellidae > Hippodamia > Hippodamia convergens. Next base: position 406,882 of record JAVSIQ010000839.1, on the reverse strand, counting down.
AATATCCATTATACTGAAATCTACGATTCCCATCAGTACCATGGAAAGTTTGATGCCCAATTTCTTCAAAGCACCCCTTCTAGATAGAAGTATATAAGCAATATAGAAGTTTTCAATTTCAATAATTGTTTATAAGTAATTATATAAGTGTTCCATTTCAATAATTGTTTTCATTCCAAAATTCAAAATGTCCCCTACGAACATGCAAATAATTTTATTAATTCAAGTTTGGTCGTATGGAAATGATTTCAGAGATATTTGTAGTACTAATATAGGGATCAATAGGAGGTTTATGTCCAATAGATCTTTTTCATGTAGTACTAATATAACCTAATTTGTTCACAACACTATTTAATTTATTGGAAATCCAGGGAATTTTTTAATAAAGATGAAAAACAAAATAACAATTGAACTATAATAAACAACAGTATACAAAGAAACTGCTAAAATTCTTCCATGAAAAAAATAATTCTGCCTGTAATGTTTCTATTTTGAAAAATCCACATCCTGTGTTTCATATTCCATTGTAACCACATTTATATTATCATCTTCGAAATGCTTTCGCTTTGACCTGCTAAAAGACATAATGTTAATGAGTGGAAAGATGTGAATGAAAGAGAGCTTACTAGAAATCATAGGTTTTCTCAGGAATCATGTAGGAACGTTAGTTCTCTTCATTTCATTTTGGAATGTGAAAAGTAAACCGCATATTCTCTTCTTTTGGAAATTAATGAATGAGCATCTTGCTCCATTCCTAGAGAATGTTACCATTTCTTAGCAAGTATTTTATTTTTAGGGAACCTATGAAACTCAAACAAACCTATGAAATTTTAATTTGGAATATTCGGTAGAACTACGACTTGACAGTGCTCCAGCCTCCTCCAACATTGTGGTTGCTAAAATCGCAAAAACTTGAACCAAATATTGTACTCTTGGACATTTTGAATATACACAAGATATACTTACAGCCTTCTAGTATCCATTTTATTAAAAATTGTATGTATTTGTTTTATCAATAAAAATTATTGATATCTGTTTTAAATGATTGTAGTATATACAGGGAGAAACCTTACTAGATTGATGAAATATTTTGAAAAATGTCCGTTTAATATAGATGATTGGAAACATTTCAAAATTCAAATTTTGAAAAAAGTAAATAAATAATGACAATTGACAACTACGATGAATGTCATTATGATTAATCTCACAATGTCGCCAACCCAAAAACACTTAAAAAAGCTGCAACCGATAGCTAACGAATATGGTCAATTCAAAGATTATGTTTATTCAATTTTTTTTCCTATTTCGATTTCTGAATCTAATGATGTTAATCTGAGGCAATGCTCCCTTTTGTCAGCCACAATCATCAATTCCATTTTTTTTTTTGTAATATTCAGTTGGGATTGGTATTTTCCCCCAAATTTCTAGTTGTATATTTCAAATTTGAACCTGAACGTCATATCCACATGACATGAAAATAACATAACCATAACCTCCTTCAATTTTAAGATGGTTGTGGTTAAATACAACTGCCACTGTCCATTTTAGGTCAAATGAAACGATTTCAGTTATGCCAACATACAACATTTCACCTAAAGTCGCCTTTACGTAAAGTCCCATTTAATTTCATTATGAAATCGGGTGGACTTTTAAAGTCGGCTTTAACTAAAGCCGACTTTTACTAAAGTTACTTTAAGGGGTTTATTATGAAACTGGCCCTTAGTCAACTTCATGACGTCATGGTTATCTTCGTGCCCTGTGTGGTAAGTTATGGCGGATGAGTGCAAAGGAAAGTGTCAGTCCCTCTCTCTCCGTTTTCAAGTAACTACACAACAAACCAGATTGATCTATGGACCGAATTAGTGTGACGTCACAAGATGGCGACTGGATCAAAACAAACTTTTGTTTACTTCCATTCCTATGTAATTCGCCATAAAAGGCAAAAGGCTTTCAGTAAATTCGAAATTAAATATAGTTATCGGTGTATTTAAGGGACGAGATTGCTATATTTGGAATCTACAAGAGTTGTAGAAGAGATAGAAGTCAAAAAATTGCTGGTTTTGATTATATAGCATTATTTTTCGTCGTGTAAAGGTAAGTTACCTCCTGTCTTCTCCTTGTTAACCATAAGAGACAAGAGTCTCTCAGTTAAATCGAAATTAAATATAGTAATCGGTTTATTTAAGGGACGAGATTGCTATATTTGGAATCTATAGGAGTTGTAGAAGAGGTAGAAGTAAAAAAATACTTGGTTTTCATTTGTATAGCCGAGTTTTGGTCATATAAAAATGTCGTACTGCTACGCTGCTGATTGCAATCATAACGCTACAAGAGATGGATGCAGTTTCTATAGATTTCCTAAAGACAAAAACTTGTTCACCAAATGGAGTGTAGCTTGTAGGTAAGCCAATGCAATATTTTCACCTTCAATTATTAGTAGCATATATTTCTGGCTCATTGCCTTGCTGATCATTCATCATCCTCCAACATGAATTATATATCATATAATTCTTTCGACAAGTGTAAGAATGGGAGTCGAGAATAAAAAAGAAGCAAAAAAAAATACCACAACTCTCTGAGGATGATGAGAAATTTTCCAAAGAGGAAAGAACCTGAACAAGCGAAGGAGTTTGCGACTAACAGGACAGAGTGGAAAAACATTCATTTATCATGGCTTAACTTTCATTTATGGAATACATTTCATTTAAAATCCAAACACCAAACTTTATAATGGAAACAGATTATGTTTATATAGAATATATAGAATTCTTTCAGAAGATGAATTTTTAAAGTCATGCCATTCTTTTGTTTCAGGAGAGCAGACCGTGAACTTACTCAGAAGGACAGATTGTGTTCGTAGATAAAAAATATGAAAATGGACCGACCATTTTTAAATATAATATTTCAAAAAAAATTTGATTTCAATAGTCCTGAGAAGAAGAAAAGAAGGTATGATCAGTAAATCGAACTTTTTGTTTGTTTTGAAACAAAACTTGATATGATATGGTTTTGAAGCTCCTTTTTTCAATTTTCAGGAAGCAAGAGTTAAAAATTGATGATAGTGATCCTGGAGAAGGGCCAAGTCATTCTGCCATACCAAATCCTATTTGACAAACGGATAACTCAAGATTGCAAAATTCTTACTCATATTTATTTTTAATCAATGATTTATGTGCTCCATTAGGTGTGAAAGTAAATCAACCACCATTTTCATATAATAGACAGTTTTCCCAAGAAGAAGTTTTACAGATTCAACAAATTGCTCGGGCAAGGATTCATGTGGAGCATGCTATTGGAAGATTGAAATCTTTTAGGATTTTAGATTTCATAAGAGCATCAATGAGAGAACATTCCTCAAAAATAGTTCAGACATGTGCTGCTCTAGTGAATCTTCAATATAGTCTTTTATCTGAAAACGAACAGTCCTTCAAGAGCGAGTCCAGTGCAGAAGAATAATTTATATATATTTTATGTTTATCGTCAAGCCAAAGTCACAAATGTGCTTTTTTTATGTTTCGAGAAAAACGGTGTGATTTATCTCTGATCAGTTAAATTAAAAAAATTTCTTCATATAATTGAACATTACGAAATTAAGAATCTCAAATTGACGTAAGTGAAATATTAGAACTTTTTTCTTTTCATATGTTCAATTCTTCCTTATTGCATTGAAAGTTTTATAACTTTGTCTGATGAAGCAAATGAATTTTGCAAAAGCATAGAATAATTCAATAGATAACCTTGGAAAACCCAACATTACAATAAAGAGTATTATGAGTTTGTATTAATCTCAACTGATTCCGAATTACATTGAAAATATAAATTTCAAATTTGTATATAGTAGTTTTGATTGGCTCAAGTAATACAATACTGTTGTACTCCTTATTTTTAATAAATAAACAATAAAATAACTTGATTGTAATTTATTTATAAGAATGGTGCAGTATAATAAAAAGACAAAAGTTTTTGATCATAATTTCAACTTCAAAACACTTTATGCTGATGCCTCTTGACTTATACCCCATTGAATGCTCTTGACTTTTTCTAAGCTCTTGTTACCAAGTATTCTTTCTGATACATAGTTTGGGAAGCTTTAGAATAATTTACGATAATAATATGAAAATATTAAAGCTGTATTTTGGCGTTGAAACTAGGTTAAATAATATTTTGAAATATTTTCTGTGCACTTTAAAGATGGCTAAAATGCATATTTTTGAAAGCTTCTCTTTTTTCAAAGTAATAAAAACGAAAATCAGCGCAGGACTATGAGAGAATTTCCAAAACCTACTTTCAATAATAACGAAATATTTTTAAACGGGTCTGTTTGACGTCACCGTTTGCATGCCAAACTAAAGCTGAATTAATATGAAAGTGAAGGAAATATATAGTTTATCTTGTGAATAAGGAGTTGATCATCAATGTTATGATATGTACATGTTCTTTTCAATGCATGATAGGACAACACCAAAATTGCTTGCTGTGAGGTGACCATTACGCAATTGTCCCGTTGGCCAATTGTTCCATTTGCCATCTTCTCTATAACATTTCGTTCCATTTTTGCATGCTCCAAAACATTTGATATGGTTTGTACTCCATGAAAAGTTCCTGAATTGATGTTATGGGTTTTTTCATCGGAACAGGTTCTTTTGGGAATATCCAATAGAATGGTAAAAAAGTCGAGGGCTTATTCCATTGACAGACAGAATCGGTTTTGCTGATATTTTTATTAGCATGGATAAGAAGAGCTGCCATGTGATGACAAAGATGTTGGCCTCTGGGACATTCACAAGTCGAAAGTCGAATTTTCCCATTTTGAAAAAAGTGGATCTGAAAAATAAAACTAATGTCACAAGCATTTCCATACATAAAATGTTTAAACTTACCTCAACAAAATATCTCTTATTTTTCATCGAAGCAAATACATTGCCCTCCAAAATTCTCAACGAAGCTATGTGGCCACTCTCAACAGCATTCTCGCCCTTCTTGAAAAGAGACATTTCTCCTTGGAATTTCTCAAAAATATCTGATAGGGCCACCACAGACGTCATTTCTTAAATGAAAAAGCTTATATTCAACAAATTACCGAGTCTGATTTTCGATAGAATAACATTCCATATTCAATGTATTCTATATCATATTTTGAGATTTTTCTATCCATTTCGTTAAAGAACGCTATTTCAATATTTCTCACTATTCTTGTTGAAAATACTTGGAAATTACATACATTATTAAATGTATTCAATAGAATGGATTATAAGAACAAACGGAAGACATAAGTTGACATACCTTTACACGAATAAAAATAATTCAATATAAATGAAAATCAACAATTTTTTTACTTTTACCTATTCTACAACTCTTGTAGATTCCAAATATAGCAATCTCGTCCCTTAAATACACCGATAACTATATTTAATTTCGAATTTACTGAAAGCCTTTTGCCTCTTATGGCGAATTACACAGGAATGGAAGTAAACAAAAGTTTGTTTTGATCCAGTCATCTTGTGACGTCACGACTAATTCGGTCCATTGGTTTACTGGCGTAGTTAACTGTGACGTCATGGTTCTAACTACGCCGCGAAGAAATTCGTGTAGTTAACTATGGTATGCTTTGGTTTGGTGTGGTAAGCTCGAGGAAAAATCCCTTATGTAGGGGAAAGCAGGTAGGATTCGTACAGAGGGAGCATTCGTACAATGGTCATTTTTCAAATTTCCATTCCATTGGTGCTCCTAAATTTTTATGTACGTAACTCCCCCTTCCAAGCAAGGGTTAACTATGGAGTAGTGCAGCAATACCGTCTTCATTAGCTTTGGTAGACGCGGAAACGTGTATTCGCTCCGCGTAAGTAAATTTTATTAGCTACTTTGAACGTGTTGTACTCTTATAAATTATGCTTTGATTTCATTTCTTATATATTATTGTTCATGAACGAATGTCCCAGATAACTTAATAACCACTCATTTCCGGGTAACCGTAACAGTTTTTTTAATGTTTTTGATTTTCTTCGATTGTTTGGGTTGGGGTACGTTCGTACAGTAATTAGTGGGGTAGATTCGTACGTACGAATGCACCACGAATTGTCAGAATTGTACATGAATAAATCTGATTACAGAATCATGCTTCAAATATATATTAAAAAGGGGATCAGAATGGTAGAATTAGATCAATTAGAGAATCTACAAAAAAATTCGGCATCAAACCGGCAACTCTTGGGAGTCGCACTCATCGCCAATGGATATAAAATTCCAAAGAAATACAGAGGGCAGTAAGACGAAGAATTTCCACACGTGATGATAACACATTCCAACCCCTTCAATGGAAAAGCTATCTCATCATACATCACATGCCGTTATTAATAGCGTACCTTGTGACTGCGGCAAAATCTACATTGATACAACAAGACGATATATCAAAACAAGAAGCATGAACCATGTTGTTGACTAAATCACATAGAAAAATCTACACTAGCGGAACATACTCTAACAGATGAATATAATTCAGTTTGCTCAAGGGCAGACATTATTTCGAATATCAAAAGTTACTGTGCTAGGATGAGCAGAGAAGCCATTGAGAGTTATAAACTTAAGGACAACATGAGCAGAAACGGGGAAACTTCCTCTGTACACAGCACTTGGTTGCTGGTCTTAGACAGAACCAAAATCAAGCCGACACGAGGTGAGAGCGATGGTCCAATCAACATCGCTTACGTAATTTCCCATGAACCGCGGTATAAATAACACCTCCAGATTGAACCTGGCATCACTGTCAGAAATTCAACATTGGAATTACAATCTCAGACCAAGAATTCTCTGAAAATGCCTACCGCAGATGTAGGAAGATCGTTCGGTGAAATAATTCCCTAATATATCACAGTCAATAAACCTGGAAGACTCTCGCAATGTCAGTATACATTCTGGTGTGATAGATATGAACTATTTATCATTCAAGTCTGATCTGATTTATCTCAATATATACTTTTTTCTATGAAATGGCATTTATTTCTCACTGAGAACGGATGCTCCCTACTATGTACGAAGCTACCCAGCACTATGTACGAAGCCTCCACGTGCGAGGGGTGGATTCGTACGTTTTCCATATTTTGGTTAAACCCTCGTAGTTCGGTCATTTGAGTTCATATCAACATTGAAGTATATTTTAATTGAAGCCAGATATATTCGCAATTCATTCATGCTAAAATTGTCTCGCCATAGTTTTTAGTGTTTTGTTTACAAGCTTCTAAGGAAAAAGTGTACGAATCCTACCTGCTTTCCCCTATCTCTTATAGTCCGATTTCTGCGAGTTACCGTGTTATAAGTCCGGTTATACTTTTGGTAATAGTGCGGTAACCCCCACTTATCCCCACTGTCAATTTCTTAACACGGTTATACATCCTCGCTAAACCATACTTGATTACTGGGGGAAGTTTTAGCTAGAAAGTACTAATTTGAATGCATATTTCCAGAAATGTTGATGAGTTTCCTGTATTACTATATTCAAAAATAATAATCTGAAAACAGAATTACTTCGAGACATTAAGCGTAAAGATAGGTCAAAAAGTGAAGCATAAACAAATTTGGAAAGAGAGGATGTGAAAACAAGACTAAGAATATTTTGCATAATTTTAGATTTTTTTTCACATCTTGCTGAGCTGGTGTGAGAAATGAATCAAATGAATAAATCAAGAAACTTCATAGGTATATGCACCCTTCAATCTACAAGAAGCAATATAGCAATTTTTGTATAGTCCGTTTCAAAATGATTGTCATCAGAGCAAGCCATGGAATTCCAGCTGGGGCTTAATTTCTAGTTACAAAAAGTTACTAAAAATTTCTGTGTTCATCATAGATTGAAATATATCAATATAACCTATTAAATGATTTTTCAAGGCAAATAAATTTGAAGAATTTTTTGTGAAATGATATTATTTTCATCATTGTTGTATTGAAAAATATTCAAACTTAGCTTCAATTGCAAAAGAGAAACAAGCTGAGATAGATGATGACTAAATTATACACAACCATACAATTTCGCTGTAGATCAAGCATGAGAATTGGAAATTCAGGATTGATAATAAAAATAGCGTGGAATGCTTCAACATGAAATCTTGCAGGTTTTCGGGGAACTCCAATGTAGAGATATCATTCTTTAAATAATTAAGACTACATCAAAGATAACTAAAAGTTCGTTCTTTATGAAGACCCTTCGGCAATCTTTCTATTCTTGTTTACTACCGAAAATTCAGCCAAGTTCTCGCCCTGTGTTTTTTTTTCTGAGTATTGTGGAACAAAAAGTATAAAGCTGACCTGCCTTTACACTTTCATAGCAAAGTTGTTGAAACAAATAGAAAATATTTGTTGACAATTTGTGAATCATTTGAAGTGTGAAATGCTATAAAATAAATCACTTATTATTTGTATTTATTGATATGTACTGTCCATTTCATGATTCATTAAATAATATACCAAAGGTTGATTTTGATTAAAATTCAGTAACTCTTCAGACAGTTCAAAAAAGATGTACAAACTGATTTATTCATTGTTTTTGATTTTAGAAAAAATAACGTCGTATAATGTCTCTTTAAAGGTATAATGTGGAATAGGTTTCCATCCACTACTCACTCCTGATTGTAATGACTTGTCTTGCCTTCTTTTTTCTCCAAAATTCATCAGACAGGTCTAGGTGAAAACTGAAATTTTGAGACTCATTTATTTATCAGAAAACACCCCGAAAAAGTAAATGATTGTTACCTGAATAACTAGCAAAACGCGATTAATACTGGCAGAAATACCTGCTGAATTGTTGAGAAAAACTCTCAGTCCCGCCGATAAACTACTTCACGTTGCCTTGTAGTTAGCCGAGGCGAGGGGCATCTTGATGAATTCTAGCCATTTTCAATTCGGTAATACTTGATAAATATTCAAATCCAAAACTAATTTGTCGATTTAATCAAGAACATAAGCATACAGAAATAAATTCAAAATATATTCAGGAGGTTAATTCAAACTCTGAAATGTCAAAACTTAGTGTTTTCAATCAACACCAACCTAAATCCCAGAACTCAAAAGTTACTGATGGGATATTACCAACATATTTTCGAGATTCCAAGCCGCCCGAGATGCCAATCATTTTGAAATGGACTATATTTGGCGCGAATGCGCTTGTTTTGATTATTGACCATATTCGTTAGCTATCGGTTGCAGCTTTTTTAAGTGTTTTTGGGTTGGCGACATTGTGAGATTAATCATAATGACATTCATCGTAGTTGTCAATTGTCATTATTTATTTACTTTTTTCAAAATTTGAATTTTGAAATGTTTCTAATCATCTATATTAAACGGACATTTTTCAAAATATTTCATCAATCTAGTTAGGTTTCTCCCTGTATATACTACAATTATTTAAAACAGATATCAATAATTTTTATTGATAAAACAAATACATACAATTTTTAATAAAATGGATACTAGAAGGCTGTAAGTGTATCTTGCGTATATTCAAAATGTCCAAGAGTACAATATTTGGTTCATGTTTTTTCGATTTTAGCAACCACAATGTTGGAGGAGGCTGGAGCACTGTCAAGTCGTAGTTCTACCGAATATTCCAAATTAAAATTTCATAGGTTTGTTTGAGTTTCATAGGTTCCCTAAAAATAAAATACTTGCTAAGAAATGGTAACATTCTCTAGGAATGGAGCAAGATGCTCATTCATTAATTTCCAAAGGAAGAGAATATGCGGTTTACTTTTCACATTCCAAAATGAAATGAAGAGAACTAACGTTCCTACATGATTCCTGAGAAAACCTATGATTTCTAGTAAGCTCTAAATTTTCATTTACATCTATCCACTCATTAACATTATGTTTTTTAGCAGGTCAAAGCGAAAGCATTTCGAAGATGATAATATAAATGTGGTTACGATGGAATATGAAACACAGGATGTGGATTTTTCAAAATAGAAACATAACAGGCAGAATTATTTTTTTCATCGAAGAATTTTAGCAGTTTCTTTGTATACTGTTGTTTATTATAGTTCAATTGTTATTTTGTTTTTCATCTTTATTAAAAAATTCCTTGGATTTCCAATAAATTAAATAGTGTTGTGAACAAATTAGGTTATATTATTATACTACATGAAAAAGATCTATTGGATATAAACGTCCTATTGGATATAAACGTCCTATTGATCGCTATATTAGTACTACAAATATCTCTGAAATCATTTCCATACGACCAAACTTGAATTAATAAAATTATTTGCATGTTCGTGGGGGACATTTTGAATTTTGGAATGAAAACAATTATTGAAATGGAAACACTTATATAATTACTTATAAACAATTATTGAAATTGAAAACTTCTATATTGCTTATATACTTCTATCTAGAAGGGGTGCTTTGAAGAAATTGGGCATCAAACTTTCCATGGTACTGATGGGAATCGTAGATTTCAGTATAATGGATATTTTCACTTCTCCAATCTCAACATGAATTCTCAAACCTACAAAAATAAAAATTGTTCCTATAGTCTGCATAAGCAAGGATTATTTGCTCCAAGGATTTGTATGAATATAATAAAAGTTGAATTCCAGGAGCAAAAATTAAATTGTAAGCAGTGTTTTACAAGTTGGGCGTAAACTCACTAATAATATCCTTGGTGACTTGTTTCTTCAACTCATCTAGTTCATAATTCTTAATAACAAATGATCAATGGATCCTATAAAATGAAAATTATGATACTCATGGGTATATTATTGTTCAGATGATTTTTTCAAAGATTCACATCGGCCATTACAAACATTTATATTATCATCTTCGAAATGTCTTTCTGTTTGACCTGCTAATAAAAATAATGTTAATGAGTGGACAGATGTAAATGAAAATTTAGTGCTTACTAGAAATCATAGGTTTCCTCAGGGATCATGTAGGAACGTTAGTTCTCTTCATTTCATTTTGGAATGTGAAATGTAAACCGCATATTCCCTTCCTCTAGAAATTAATGAATGAGCATCTTGCTCCATTCCTAAAGAAGGTTTACCATTTCTTAGCAAGTATTTTATTTTTAGGGAACCTATGAAACTCAAACAAACCTATGAAATTTTAATTTGGAATCTTCGGTAGAGCTCCAGCCTCCTCCAACATTGTGGTTGCTAAAATCGAAAAAACATGAACCTAATATTGTACTCTTGGACATGTTGAATATACACAAGATTTACTTACAGCCTTCTAGTATCCATTTTATTAAAAAATGTATGTATTTGTTTTATCAATAAAAATTATTGATATCTGATTGATGAAATATTTGAAAAATGTCCGTTTAATATAGATGATTAGAAACAATTCAAAATTCAAATTTTGAAAAAAGTAAATAAATAATGACAATTGACAACTACGATGAATGTCATTATGATTAATCTTACAATGTCGCCAACCAGAAACACTTAAAAAAGCTGCAACGATAGCTAACGAATATGGTCAATTGTACTCCTGAATTAGCTACACTTAATGTACAATCAGAAATCCATTAACACAAGCCACCACCTTAAATAGCCTTTAAATCATTCTTTGAATGAAATCATATTCATTTATTTCACAAAATAATATAAATATTCCGTTTGTCTTTCAAAAATTTACAAACCAATCCCCTAGCACCAACACAGGTTGGTGGCTAAATTTCGAACCTAGAAAACAAGTATTAAACACAATAATATTTGAATTTTCGCGTGTTGGTCTGAATTTTTCAATTTTCATTGCAAATTGTGAGTGACTTGTGTTGTAATTGGGTGATCATGAAGGGTTTGAAACGAAAATATGTTGGGGAAACCAAAGCTCAGAAAAAGTTAAAGAAACCTTCACCAAATAAAGGCAAACATTCCGAGGAGATATCTGAGAAGTATAAAACTGTTGTAGTGGAACCAGAAAATGAACCGAAATTCTCGTCTTTTCGTAATGATTCAATTTCCTCTGGAGAATCAGTATCAAATGATGAAATTGAAAGTGTTGAGTCAGGTGATGAAAATACTTCTATCGAATCAGAAGATCAAGAAGGTAAATTGGTAAATGAAGAAAGTGAATTAGAAGATGAGGAGAGTGAATCAGAGGATCATGAAAGTGGCACCCTTGCTGAAGAAGATGAGGAGGAAGAATTAGATTGCACGGATTCTTTTACCAAACATTTTAAAAATTCTCTTCATCCTAAACTTCTGGAGTCCTTAGAATCTAATGGCGGTATTCTGCTTTTTCTCTGTAAGCTACGAATCTGTAGCGTACGATTGATCTGTAATTTATCTATGGATCTGTATGTGGCTGACTTACAGATTCGTAAATTATGACATTCTGGAAGTTTTTCTGTAACTCTCGTATTAGAAGTGTCAATTTTGAACTACTCCCTAATAAGATCGTAACTACTTCGTAATAAGATCATAGAATAAAATTTATTTTCCTATCATTTCGGCTCGTAAGTATTGATTATTGGATATATTCATGTTCAATTCGTGTTCGTTACAACGAGAAAGAGAAATTTACAACCGAAGTACAAAGATGAATTACAAAAGTAGTTGAGTTTAGTAAAGTATTTTATATTCTGTGACTAAAACAAATCATTCAACATAACCTCACAATATACCTTTCGATATGTTTCCGATCACCTGTAAGCTACAGATTTATAGAAAGCGTCGAGAATCGTAATTGTCCTGTAAACTTATGAAAAGTTACAGATTCGCTTACAGATGAAAGCAGAATACCGCCATAAATCACCCATAGAGACTCAGCAGAATGAAAACTGGCCTATATTGAGGAATTTTTCCATATCAATACCTACATGTTCAGAAGTAGAGTCCACAGAAGTTTCTAAAGAACTTTTAGAAGATGAAACAACATACACCACTGGTGGAGATCCTCCTATAATTGTAAGTTCCAAAGAAGTTTCTCCGAAGGAAATGCACATAAAGTTACAAATTGCCAAAAATTTGGTTACTGCAAATTGTGCTCTGAATGAATTTACAGATGAGAAGCGTTTTTTAACAGAGTTTCAAAAGGAACTTTTCTGTATTATGAACAATTATTAAGATTTATATTATACAAAACAAACTTATAATAATGTTGACTCGATGAGATTTGTGTATTGCTTCATAATGCCAAACTGAAGAATAAAGGTTATGATGATGTACCCGATGAGTTCAGAGATCAAGGATTTGTCAGGCCCAAAGTTTTAGTTCTGCTTCCCTTCAAATCTTCAGCATTCAAAGTGATATCTCCCCTGATGAAACTTCTGTTTTCTGAGGGGAAAAAAAGCAGTATAATGAACAAGAAAAGATTCTTAGAGGAATATCAAGGGGACACAAAAAAAATTTCATATCGTAAACCAAATGAATACAAGATGATTTTTTCTGAGAATACTGAAGATGATTTCACAATGGGTAATCTGTCACAAGAAAAGCTTTGAGCTTTGAAGTTATATTCTGAATTTTATTCCTCAGATATTATCATTGCGTCACCTATGAGTTTGAGAAGAATTGTAGGTGCTAAGGGTGAAAAAGAAAGAGATTATGATTTTTTTGCCTTCAATAGAATTAATGATTTTGGACCAAACTGATATATTCATGATGCAGAATTGGCATCATATCCTCCATATTTTCGATCATCTCCATCTCAAATTAAAGGAGTATCGAAGAACAGACTTTTCAAGAGTTAGACTGTGGAACTTGGATGGTCATGCAAGATTTTATAGACAGACCATAATTTTAACTTCAGTTCATCTACGTTCAATCACAGCATTGTTTAATAATAAATGCCATAATAATGCAGGAAAAGTGGCTACCAACAAATATCACTCAACTGAAGCAATAACTAATGTGTTGGGTGAACGTGAACATACATTTTACAAGTTTACGGTGGACCAAGGTGTCGATATTCCAGAAAAAAGGTTTGCATGTTTCATGAATAATGTTTTTCCCATATTTCAAAATAATCCAGCCATGAGACAAGTTTTGATATATATTCCTCTTTACTATGATTTTGTGAGACGGAGAAATCATTTCATGAAAGAATTCATTAACTTCAATCAAATTTGTGAGTACAGCCCGCCAAACAAAGTTGTCGAAGCAAGAGTATACATATGTGCAAATGTCTGAAGTAAGTGAAAAATGAAAACAATTTCTCACATGCTCAGATTTAAATAGACGTCACAATAAAAGAACTCATTCAATGTTTTAAAAACTCATGTTATGGAGTTTTGATATCAGCTGAGAACATATTGAACCCAAAATTGATGATATGAGAGAAAGAAAACTTGGACCCTCTCTCATGAACAAACATACACCAAAGCATAAAATAAAGAAATGAAAGTAGAGAAGAAATAGAATGAAAAAAATACATGGAGTGCAACAGGAAAAACTAAATTAATATCCTGTTGAACACGCAATCTCTTCATTTCTACTGAAAGAAAACAAACGTATTGCGGTCAACAAAATTCAAAATTTGTTGATAAGATGTCCGAATTCGTCTCATCAAAATTTTAGATTATCAGGATATTTTTCAATCTTCATTCAGTATTCATTGATCTGTTGTCTTTTGAACCATTTGGTGGATGCGCACAAGTACCTGGAGGAAATGATTACCATTTCTGTTCATTTAAATTAAAAACGTTCGGCTCGAAATACTTTATTTCAAGATATTTACTTCATAGTGTATATTATCTAACATTAACTCTTCCCTTTTGATCAATATATTTTCTAGATATTCGAAAAATAATTACAACTCAAAAACTATCTATAATAACTATAGTAGGAATACAGTATATATTGGTAATAATTCGAATGAAATTTATTTATATAAATTTTATTCATGAGGTCAATCGATACATTAATATAATACAAGACCTTCTTTCCTGGAGACTACATTGCAGATTCTTACTGGTCATCTTTCTTTGAATCCATTGATGTATCAGTCAAGAGTTTGTTATAATATGTACATCATTTACATTGCTCATGTATCTCATCCAAAAAGCAATTTCTCAACAAATATTACTGATGAAGTCAAACTTATATCTTTGGTTTTCAATCGGAGTTCAAAAAACTCAGTATCGAGTAAAAATTAATAATTTCACACATACAAACATCAGTATTGTGAGTTCGGCGAATGCGGGGGTCCTTGGCTAGATCCAGCTTGACTAGGAGGCGACTGCCTCACTTCTGATCTGATCACATTCCTCGTCAAGTAAGTGGGAACGGTTGGAATAACTTGCTGTGCTTTGCCAGGGAAATTAGAAGATGGTCCAGGATTGTGATAATTTGCTCCGTTTTGGTTTCTTCCAGCCGTTCCATAGTTCCACGCGTAACAGTTTTCTTCGTTTTGATTGGAAGATTGGGCTCTACGTTGTTGAGATGGTACAACGCCGTACATAGACTCGGGACAGTTACTTCTACACGGTGTAGGATTATCGTCGTATTTAGAACTTTGCTCATATTTCGAGCTACTTTCATATTTGTCACTGCCCTCAGTCTGGTTGCTCCTGTACATTATTCTTCCAGTTGTGGAGTAATTATCTGATCTAGAAGTACCAGAAGGAGGCCCTCTAACTCCGTACAATCTTTCATTGTGCTGTTGCATTTGGTTTTGATTATTCTGGTTGTGAACTTTCGTTTGGTTGAGTCTCATAGGATACAACGATTGTGCTGGAACTAAAGGACCAGGTTAGGAATCACATCTCTGTTCAACCCGGTGTTGGATTTAGCGTAAACGGATTGATATCTATTCAGATTTGCCGTGGTGAGCGGCGGAGATTTACAACATAAAGATTTCGTTCCCCCATACAAAGACTCGACCCTTTCAAGCTGTTTGGAAGGTCCGGAATACAAACCTACGGAAGCTAAACTTGCGCAATAACCTGGATGGCCGTTGCCAATTCCCCTGTAATTGTTATAGGTAGACCCATGAAATTTTGGAGCGGTTGGCTTGTCAAGATCGTCGTAACCATCTTCGTCGGACCTGATGCTGGAGGATATGACCTTACTTTAACAAGTTTTGTATTTAATGTTATTATTTACAAATGAGTTTATAATTTTCAAACACAATTTAAAATTACTTTCATAAGTATATATGTACAGAGCAATGGTATAACAAGATAAATGTCAGATTATATATAATTCCAATTTCAAGTTCAACAAAAAAGTAATCAGGAAATTTTGTAGAACTGAAATGAGAATACCTTCACAGTTTTTTGTAGCTAGTGCTAAGCTATGTATATATTAGGTTGATAGGAGTTTAATTTTTTAATTGAAAATCAGTCGCTCAAATGACAATCTGAATTTCGAAATGGTATGAAAAGTTTATGAAACCTCACTTAAACACTTAGGCATTTTCTATTCTGATCAAGCACACTATCACAATCACATAAGGTCTTAATTAGTGGCTTGTACCCTCACTTTTAAAAATAGAATGGATTTTTTCAAATGAGCTAACTATAATATGAATATAAATATAATATGAAGTATAAATTGAATTCTCTTGCTGTTCTGGCTTTTTTTATTTTCAGGTTGGAGTTTGTGTTTGGAAATCCTTCCTCCGAAGAGCCGTCCCGCTGATCGTGATGTCCTTCTATATAGAATATTCAGATACAACAATTTTATTTTATTTCTTTAACGGGGAGACAGGTTTTTTCGGCTGAGGTTTTTTTCCCCTGGCTCTATAGTATCGTATGATACTGGTGATGAAAGTATCGTATGATACTATAGTATCATACGAAGAATGTTGTGGTACCCGTTCCTTTTTTTACCTCAGCTTAGGTTCTTTTAGTTTCAACATTTATTGTATTATTTTAGCTCTCTTATTCAAAAGAATATATATAATTAAGTAATACACCCCCTGTATTCTGAAATACTCCATACTTTGTAACTTCATTTGTTATTGAATATGTCCATATTAACTTTAGCTGACTAAGCACACGTGCCGCTTATCTTATGCTGAATGCATCGTAAATACCGAAGGTATGAATAGGCACAAGAATAATTCGTCACTCAAGAATAATCAGTCAGTTAAGAATTATCAGTCATTCAAGAATAATCTGTCTCTTAATTGTATCATTGCTGTATCATCTCATTGTTCCTAAATAAAACTGTTTTTAAAAACGGTGTCTTCAACCCAAAATACATAATTGGCGACGAGGTCTGGGATTGTGCCGGTCTTCTTAAAAAGTGAACCAGAACCAATTGGCGACTTCAGAAGGCTGCAGTTTCAACTGCTAAGGTGCAACCGAACGTGAGGAAGAAGACGACGGAGAGTCCGATCGACAGGTTAGCAACTGCGACGACATCCACCAGAGAACAAGGGTGAGTGAGCAATTATCCTGACAATTTTCCTGACATTATTCTTCCCAGTTTTTAATTGACCTGGCCCAAAGTCAATCACTCTTTTCCCCAAGTTTTGTGTGTAAAACTTGTACAGTTTTTTTAAAGTTTTTCTGATATAAAAAAAAGTATTTTACTCAAATATTTTTGTATAATTGATAATGATTCTACATATTTCAAAATAGGTGAAATAAATTCCATATCTGAATTAAAAATAGAAGACTCAATCATGGCAGATTTAACTTTTCCTAAAGAATTTGGAAATCTCCTACCGAAATTTGACGGAGATAGAACGAAACTAAATTCATTTTTAGCTGCATGTGACGACTATATCTTACAATTTCAGAATGCTGAAGCAATCGTCAAAACTTATTGTCTCAATCTAATAAAAAGCAAATTTATTGGGAATGCGGAAGCAGAATTCCACACTTCCAATGTTCCAAATACATGGATCAGTATAAGAAATTTCCTCATAAATAAATTTGGTGACCATGCAAACCTCGATGTATTGAAAAATCAATTGCAATTTTTAAGGAAGAATCCCAAAGAAGATATTTTAAATTTCATTGAAGAAATAAAAGCTCTGAAAATCAGAATTAATTATAGAATAGACGCAGATGTTATGAATGCGCAAATGAAAATCCTACATAAAGATTTGACTAACGACTTAGCGAAAAATGTATTAATAAGTAACAGTCCCTTTGAATTACAGACAACTCTAATTACTACACCTGATTTAAATTTCGACCAAGCCATTCAAATTGTTGAGAATTACGTTTCTCAAAAATCGCAAATAGAAATGATGCTGTCGTGGAGAAATCCGCCCACGAATAATTATAATTTTAATAGATCGAAAACTAATCCCCCATCTAGAAATTCAAATAATGTTCTCCAGTATCAAAATAATCATTTCAGAACACCTAACTATTCCCATGATCCAAGACAAAATTTTAATCAACAATTCCCCTCGCAACCAATCCAATTTAAACAAAGAAATGTTTAACCCTCATTTTCCTACCGCAAGACAAGTGTTTAGTCCCACAAATAAATCAAATACAACCAATGTTTTCAAACCAAATCCAAATCAGAGAATTACTACCCCTCCAGAAAAGATGTCTATCCAAACAAGAAATTATCCTAAAAAAAGAAATGAGTATTCGACTCAATATAATCCAAATTCCCAAAGAAATTTTTATAATTATCGAAATACGAATTATCAAAATAATCCAAACAATGACTTCATTGTTGAGGAACTAACAAATGTTAATTCGAATGAACCAAGTCGAAATTTTCCAAAAGCAGGCCCAAGCAACGAATTGACCTGAATCATGCCTTAGATAATAAAAATCAGCTACCTTATATCCAATTTCGAAACCCTTATTGTAAATTATTAATTGACAGTGGTTGTTCAGTTTGCTTAATCGATCCTAAATTTGCTTATAATAATTTCTATGATAATATTTTTCAAGAAGAAACAACGTTAACTGCATGCATGAAGCAGGATACTTCAAATGAAAAAGTATTACTTCCTTTATTTTCAGAATTTCGTATGAATGATAGTCACCCTTTTGTACTTTATAAATTTCATAATAATTACGATGGCATTATAGGAGCCGATTTTCTTAATAAATACGGTTTGACATTCGATATTCGATTTTAAAAACCAAGTATTGATGAATAAATATTGTAGAATTCCATTCAAATATGGAAAAACTTCGATTGAAAATAATTGTTTAATTCAGAAAGTATCACAACTTGAACGGGAAAAAACATGAGCTTTTCAAAAACTTTGCAAATAATTTGCAGGAAATTGATAAAATCGATAAAGCAAATGAAGATTTGAAAACTGAAAATGAACAATTGAAATCTAAACTTTTTATGATCGAGATATCTAATAAAGAACTTGAAAAAATGATTGAATTGAACTCTAAAGCAAGTTATGAAATGGAAAAAGAAATTTCAAATTTGAAAAAATCAATAAACGTAATAAATAAGGAAAAACAAAGTCTACAAAAATCTTACGCTAGATTGAATAAAGTAGATAGGAAATATAAGCAGCTTAAATCAGAATTCGATGAGTTGAATATCAACATAAATAAAATTAGAGCGGAAAATGACGCTTTACTGGAAAATAAAAATGAACAAATAAGTTCAAAATATGAACGTGTTATTGAAGAAAATGGTAATCTTATATCCAAACTAGGAGAATTTAAAAATGAAATTAAGTATAACAAAGGCTTGATGAATAATGCCAATGCATTGCGTAGAATTAGATTAGAATCAACCAATGATTTTTTATGTAATGAAACCAATGATAATAATATTGAGTTTAATGGTATTAAGACTGAAAAAGTTTCATCAGTCAATGGAGAAAATAATTTTAATAATAATTTTTATGGTTTCAATGAATATTCAATAGATAATCCTGATGAAGACGAATCTGAAGAATTTAATCAAAGTACTAATTTTCTAGTTGATCCAAGTGACGAAATGAATTATAGATATTTTACTAAGGACGAACCTGGATTCATAATAATTCATATCATATCCCAAGGTAACGCTCATTCTGATAAGCCAGATGCACCTAGAAGTCGGATCGCAGAAAAAGTGCGATTCATCAAATTCCTTTCACACTGTAAAAATGACCTGCCTCATTTGTACGGGAGGTTACTCAAGAATTATACGCAACACGATTTTCATAAATTCTATCACCGACCGAAATATAAAGCGATTTTCTACATTTTATACTATAGAGATCAACTTCTGGTTATAGAAGTATTTTTCAACTTTATTTAACATACATTAAATTTAGCTTCACTATATCATGAATGATACAAAATGAAAGCATTTTAAAATTATGTAATTATGTACTAACGAGCCATTTCAGCTTTTAACTATATTTATTTTTTTTTCCCAGTTTCGGGATCAGTTTAATGAAATTTAATTCGATATGAATTTCCTCACAATTTTACAAGTATCAGAAAAAAATCAATTACGATTTTAACCCTTAGGATTTTCTGTGTATCACACAGCTCTTAATTATTTGTTATGACAATGACATCTTATTGTTATTTCATCCTTAAATACTTGAAATTCTAAAACTTTCTTGATATGAAAAAGTATAGGCACCGCGCCGAGGATTACCACAAATATCAAATAACATTTTCAAATCATTTTGGCAAATTTGACATTGCCTAGCCAAATTATCACATGAAGGAATTACGTTAATTAATAAGAAATTTATAAAAAAAAAAAATATGAACGCACCCCTTATAGAAGCTGAATACTAATTTCATTGAGAATCATCTTATATCTATTATTATAAATGTTACGAATTAGACAAATGTCAATTTTTCAAAACAGAAATTGAATGCCTTGGTCATATCATTACTCCAACAGGAATAAAACCTAATCCGAACAAACTAGAAGCTGTAAGTAATTTTCAAATTCCAAAAACTACAAAAGAAATAAAAACAGTGTTATTTACCATTTGATAACCAAGAAATTCTATTACGATAAACCCACATACGAAAATGTATTTAATTCCCTTTTATATTTGAAAAAACTTATGGAGTCAAGAAATGAAACTCATTTAGCTTTACCGCGTATAACATGTGGATGGATTAAAATGGCCTATTATTTTGAATATGATAAAGTATATTTTTGCAAAATGCAAAGTGAAAATAATTTTTGAATATTTATCGCCACTGAATACTGAAATAAATGAAGAATTTATAGACTTCAATGGAATCGAAGATAATTCAAGTAATAAATGTGAAAATATTGAGATGAACTGTATCGAAGAAAATGTAATTTATATTGCCAATCAGGCCACGGAAGAAGAATTGAATAATATCCGATTACCGAAAGTAGGGAATAGTTTATGTGACGAGATTAATCATGAATTTAAATTATCAGTGGAAGAAATGATATGAACCCTGTTTATGATGATTCAATATCAATTAGTAATGATGTTACGAATGAAAGTAATAAATGTCAAGAATCGAGGTAATAAAAGAAATTATAATGAAGTTGATATTGGTAATGATGAATTTAATGAGGATTGTTTTTGAATAATTTAAAAAATAGATATTCAGGTAGATTGAACGAAAAACGTTCCGAAGAAACAAGGATTTTCCTTCCTTTTAAATACAAACCCTAATTACATTAAAAACCCTGTTGTCAAAAAGTTAGATTCAGTTTACAAAACTATTAATGCTAGCGAGATTAATACGCATAGAATTCAAGACATGCAAAATAGACACATTTATCATAAAATTATAACTCCCTTGAAAAATAATATACTCCCTATTTTACTTGAAAAAGCTTATATTACGAAAAATAATATTCAATTCATTTATCATATTGATTTGGAACAAGTAGAGGATCTTATTTTGAAATATCAGAAAGAAATTGATAATTTGAAAAATGAACAATTATTGGGATTTACACAAACGCCGCATTATGAATATTTACAACATTCGAATACGATTAATATTAAAACTTCAGAAGAACTTGTAAATGGAAAAAATAAGAGTTAAAAAAGGACTTATTAATATTGGAGGTAAAATTTCAAAGATTCTATTTGGAACATTAGATTCAGATGATGAAGAACTTTATAAAAATTATTTTGAAAGTATAGCAAGAAACGAGGACACTCTTATGAGAAATCAAAAGCAGATTGCTACAGTGATTAATGCTTTGAAAAATAAGTATATTGATAAATTTCGACAATTCGCAGATAATTTTAAATTACTACAAACAATACCGCAATTGAGACATATTGAACACATGCATCTTCTTACATTTGAAATTAAGGATATTAAAAGTATATTAGATGAAATTCAAACAGCAGTGAGCTTTGCAAGACTTCATATCCTACATGAATCTATTTTTACCATATACAAAATTCGCAGAACTAATTAAAAATGACACAATCATTCCAATGCACCATTTAAAGGATTATTATCAATTATGCCATACAAAAGTTATGTTTAAAGAGAAAGTTCTATTATTTCTTATATCAATTCCTACCGTTTATGAAGAAAATTTTAATCTATACAAGTTTTACTATATCCCTCAGAAAAACTTTACCCTTCCTTATACCAATCCTTATATGCTCACTCAAAAAGAAGAATTGAAATGGTCAACCGATGAATGTCATGCTGTCGAAGAAGACTACCTTTGTGATCAAGACTCCCTACAAAACCTCCTGAATGTATGAAGACGGTATTGAAGACACACTCAGAAAATTGTCCCAGAAAAGAAATTATACCTATATCAAATTTGAAAACTTTAGAAGATGGAAGCATCCTTTCGATTAATAATATAGAAATTCAAGAAAAATGTCCTCAGCAAACAAAATACTACTTTACTTCACCGATGGCTATAATCCAATCGAAATGCATCATAAGTAATTTCCAAAAAGAAATATTTCCAATTTCTATGAAGAATGAAGAAAAATACATTATTTTACCCAAGACGGCGATAATCCCACAAAATCAATCCCAAGAAAAGGAGAAGAAAGAAGAATTTCGAGAAGAAGATATCCCAGATGTTAACTTAGAAGACATACGAAGATGGAAACCCCATCCAGCATCAACTTTTATGATTATTATAGGAATATTTATGTTTTTGTCTATTTTATACTTGTTATTTAAATATTTTAAAATACGTAAAGCTACACCTTATCAAGGTGATATCTTTATCCAAAGGGGGGAGGAATTAAGTAATACACCCCCTGTATTCTGAAATACTCCATACTTTGTAACTTCATTTGTTATTGAATATGTCCATATAACTTTAGCTGACTAAGCACACGTGCCGCTTATCTTATGCTGAATGCATCGTAAATACCGAAGGTATAAATAGGCACAAGAATAATTCGTCACTCAAGAATAATCAGTCAGTTAAGAACAGTGGCGTAACTGGGCGTGGGCGACGTGGGCGACCGCACACGGCCTCGCGCCCTTAGGGGCCTCGCAGCCCAATGATCCCCTTTCCTTCCAAGATTAATAATTTTATTTACAGATTAATCTATATCAAGACCTTTTTCTTTGTTGACAACGATTTCTATTTCGTACCTCTTAGCTTACTTTTTATTATTATTATTATTCAGACATTGATCCATACAGCTAGAGATAGAGATAGAGAAACCATGAAGAATGTGGTCGCGAACGTCCATTAATGGATATGCATTAAAAGAAGAAGAAGCTTACTTATCAACTTTCTATCGCGTAATATATTTGCAGAAATTCACACAAACCTAAATCGTGCAGGGAATACCTACATACATCAGTTTACTCTGGTCGCTACCTGAGGGTGACAAGAGCGTATCTCCACCGCCCTAATTCAGAAAGAATATTTGACTATGAAAGCAGCGATGCACCTGTACAAGGTATCTAAATTTTCCTGGTCTCGATTTTCGCGAAAACATCATAAATGAAAACCGTTTCGCGATATCTTAATTTTTTTTAGGATATAACTAAATTTTGATATTTGATCGATTTCAAAAGTGTGCCATATCATTTTTAATCACAATTTATTTACATTTATGTGACAACGATTGAAATTTTCATAGGCTATTTTCACAGGAAATAATACACTATATATTTCTTTGTCTCGTCTACTAAGAGTGGAAAAAAACTTTTCCCTTTTCAGAACGAACGCATTTTTTTTCATCTCATATCATAAAAAAAATAGAGATGAAAAATTCAAAAAAGAGTCTTAGTCCCAGTAAAAAAGTGCTTGTAGAAAGTTTCAATCGTTTTTAGATATTTTGAAAAAAAAAAGTTATGGCACATCTTCGAAATCAATAAAATATCAAGATTTTGTTATATCTTCGAATCATATCAAAATATGGCGAAGCGGTTTCCACTACTGGTGTTTTCACGAAATTTGAGCCCAAGACTGCTTTCAACGTTTTTACCTATCTAGTACCAGAAACAGCCAAAATCAAGCAATTTGGAATACCCTGTACAAATGTACAGTCTTCATTGAAGATGTGAGACAGCTATCTCAATATAAAGCAGAAAAAACGGCATGCAAGAAGTTTATCCATTCGAATTTTATTTTCAAAATTTCTCACATATATTTTATTAAATTTCGAATGTTTCTTATGAAAACTTTTTTTCATGAAGGGGCCTCGAAAATTTTATCTCGCCCACATATAATTGAGGTCTTGTTACGCAACTGGTTAAGAATAATCAGTCATTCAAGAATAATCTGTCTCTTAATTGTATCATTGCTGTATCATCTCATTGTTCCTAAATAAAACTGTTTTTAAAAACGGTGTCTTCAACCCAAAATACATAATTATATATATAGGAAATATATGCAATAAACACCAATCAATATTAAACAAAGAAAACGCGTTTCCAACCATGTAGATATTATCTGATTGATGAAGCCTTACTATGAAAGATGCCACAGCAATTAGTGACCATTTGAACCCTTAATTCTAATGAGACAGGCACTTTGCGGCCAAGATAGCAAGATATTTGTGTCTTATATTTCAATCAGATATATTTTGGATTCAGTTACTCAAGTACTAAATAATATAATTAAAACTGTTTATAACACAAATATTACAGTCCAGCCACTCCAACCGCACCAGACACAATGAAGTTTCAGGAAAAAAAATGACACCAACACAACAATACTTTTACAATTGTATTATGGGAATTTAATACAGATAATGGTGGAATTTCAAAAATTGCTGCTTCTATTATTTTTTGTATGTTCTCAACAGTATAGGATTATTTGAGGATGTCCAATTTTTACATCTATAAAGGGTAAAATCCACAATCAATAAGAATCATTTTTGGTCAATAACCTCAGCTACAATGCATTCAATAAATGATGATTTTTAAATTCTACAGTAACTAATACAAAATAATTATAATATGAAATGGCGATGTAAGCTAACATTTCCGCGATATTCCTAGTAAAAAATTTCATATTCGGTTACAGTCATTATTTATATCTAATGTCATTTATAATCTAGAAACTGGAACAAAGATCCATCGTATATTTTCAAATATTTATTATACCATATATTGTAAATCTTTGTTGACTTGTGTAAATACTCTGTATAAATGGCACCAATAAATAAAATAAATAAATAAATAAATCGAAGCTTGAAACCACATGACCACCTGAGATTCAACTATGAAGAAACAGTGGCTGTGATGTAAATCACTGTCAGTCTTCTAAAATACCATCTTTGGGTACAATTTTCCTGCTTAATTTATGGTTTATGGTTTAAATTTAACCAACGAAATTGTTTTAGACGAGAGACAATTGTCACAAACCCATTCCGCATAAACTCCTGCAGTTAGGAGGGAATAAGCTGTCAATCCTGTGCAGCCCCTGCAATTAATAGAACACAATAAGACCCAAATATCTCAGATAATTTCTTTTCACTTTGAAATGAAGTTAAGGGAAATTTCAGAAACCAAATCTGAATATGCTTAACTTGAATAAAATGAATTGATGTATACTTTACCTGTGAAACCAGAAATTGCACCCACTTTCACATAAAATGGCTTGATCGTTGTCATGAACTTCTTTATGGCAAACTCCACAAGGGTAAATGGGAGGAGCATTTGGATTTTGTGCATTGAAAACCTAAAAATTTATTTTGTTTAATTCAACAATATAAATTACTCTTAGAGGATTGCATGTGAACATTGAAAATATGAGATTTTACCATGGGTTGATCTGCAGGATATACTTTCCCTGCACTCACTGGCATTGGTTTGGAGTACATGTTGTTCATCATGAAATTATTATTCATCGAAGGACCTGTAAATTAAAAGACGAATAATGAATAAAATCAATAACTTGATCAGTGAAATACCGACCCATAGGGGCATTAGAGGAATTCATCGGCATACCGCCTCCCATATTGGTATTCATACCATTCATCGGCCCATTCATAGGCCCGTTCATTGGTCCATTGTTCATGGGTCCTGGACCGCCCATTGAACTTCCATTTCCAGGCATATGGGGACCTTGCATACCAGAATTCATATTGCCGATAGGACTATGCATAGGGCCGGATATTCCATGCATTGGGCCATTCTGACTGTTTGTGCAAGTAGCTCATTTTTATTTCATATTTCGTTATTGTTATAATTGCATACAAACTTCTCGTCGCACCTGTATGTGGATATGCCTGATGAGATGCGCGAAATGTAAAATTGCATTTCGTGGGCCAGATGTTCAGACAGACATGCTTAGAGAAAATGGAGAGAAGTTGTGTGCATCATTTTCCAGTATTTTTTTTCGTGAATAGTTTGTTAGAAGAATAGTTTTTCTTTTGGAGTTTGTTGGAGTTAGAAGACCAGGGCCCTCCTACGAAGAGAACCGA
Organism: Hippodamia convergens; assembly: GCA_038502775.1. Lineage (NCBI taxonomy): Eukaryota > Metazoa > Arthropoda > Insecta > Coleoptera > Coccinellidae > Hippodamia > Hippodamia convergens. The sequence continues at coordinate 380,170 of JAVSIQ010000839.1, read as the reverse complement.
CTGTCGTCAGGTAGGTGCAAAAGAGATTTTGTATGCTACGGGATGTTAATGTGAAAACTTTCGATACAGTCTGCTTATTTTTCCACTTGCATTAACATTTTTGGTCATTCGGAGCCGAATTTTAGTTTTTTCATTCGTTAAAATATTGATTTTGTACCTAATATTGATTGAAATTCATTTGATTCGTTCGTAATTCTTAAATTAATTTCGCACGGCGGCCGGTTCACATCTGGTTTCTTATCTTTTCATTCAAATTCAACACATTTGATAAATAATCTGTGTTGAGGAGGTTGTTTGTTTTCGTTCATTCGGGGAATAATTCATTGAGAAAATAAATAAATAATTTCGTTATGGCTATGAAAAAATTGTTAGAAAAAAGAAAATTGTATTCTAGTAGAATTGCTGAAGCGTATACAATAGCTGTGAAATGTAAAAGCGATGCAACACATCTTGCTGAATTGTCGGTGAGAATGGAAAAAATAGAAAGTATAAATCAGTCATTTGAAAAGAGCCATAACGATGTTATTGCTTCTTTGGGTGAGGAAGCTGATTATTTATCTGAGGATACCATTAGAAAACAAGTTGATGATTTTTATTATTCAACAAAAGCCATTTTTCATGAGTTCACTAAGGTTTCATCAGTTAATTCAAATTCTGATTCAGGTAAAGTTCAAAAAGATAATGTTAGACTCCCACAGTTGAACATTCCTATTTTCGATGGTAGTTATAAATATTGACAAACATTTATCGATCTCTTCAACACTTCGATTCATGAAAATGAAAGCATTTCAGACATTGAAAAATTTCAATATCTACTTTCATTCGTTGAAAAGGAACCATTTAATTTATTGAAAACAATTCCATTAACCGCAACCAATTACCCGATTGCTTAATAATAATAATAATAATAATAATAATGCATTTATTGGCCCATTCTGACATATAGATGTATAGGACAAGTCAACTATTCTACAACCTAGGTAATTAAACTATCTCCTAAATATTCACTTACACTATAATAACATTTTCTCAACAATAACTCACGGATAGATTTTCTAAAATTACACTTATTCATTAATTTAATACAGTTAGGTAGATGGTTGAACAATTTCATACCCCTGTAAGTAGGAGAATTTTCGAACTTACTGGTTCGGTGTCTTGGCAAGGACAAAGTGTTGGTATTTCTAGTGTCATATTTATGATAACTAGATAGAGTTGCCAAGTTATCTTGTTTATTCTTTATAAATAGGAGGCATTTATAAATATATATGCAGGGTGCAGTTAAAATATCATTTTTAATGAACAAAGCTTTGCACGATGATCGTGGATCACAATTAAATATCAGTCTGAGGATTCTTTTCTGTGAAATAAGTACTCTACCTGCGTCGGGGGAAGACCCCCAGAGTAGAATATTATAGGCTATATGACTGTAAGCCAGGCTATAGTAGATGTTTAAGAGCGATTTGATAGGAAAAGAATCCTTAATACGATTAATTGCATAATATACTATTGAATATAACTATTGAGTTTTTTACATAGTGTGTCAACATGATGGCACCAATTTATACACTTATCAACATATACACCTAAAAATTTTATGCAGTCCTGTGATTTAATTACTGCTCGCGGACAACTGATTATTAGTTGCTCTCTAATAATATTGGTGGTTCCGAAGTAGATACAATTAGTTTTTTTAAGGTTGACAATGAGAGAATTACGCTGGCACCAGTCAGAAAACTCCTGGACAAGATTGCTACAGGAGGATGTAAGCTCATCAAAACATTCTGCTGACACGGCAACAGAAGTATCATCCGCAAATAATATCAACTTGCTACCGTTAATGTAACTGGATAAGTCAGTTATGAATAGAATGAACAAAAGTGGTCCCAATACTGAACCTTGAGGCACTCCTGAAGTGATATTATATTCACATGACCAAGCATCCTGAACACGAACCTTCATCGTCCTGCCCGAAATGAAACTATGAAGCCAGTCTAAGAAGACGCCTCGAAAGCCAAGATTATAGAACTTAGATATCATAAATTTGAAAGAAAGTACGTCAAAAGCATTGGACAGGTCAAAAAACAATCCTGCCACCATCAAACCCTTATCCAAGCACTCATATATAAATTCCACAAACGTTAATGCAGCTGTCTCATTAGAGCGACCGGATCGAAATCCGTGCTGGCAGTCAGGTATTATATTGAATTTATCAGTGAAATCAACAATACGTGTGAAGACAATTCTCTCTATAACTTTTGACAAAACACTAAGTATCGATATAGGTCGATAGTTTGCAATATCGTTAACGTCATTCTTCTTGAACACTGGAATGACAATGGATGTTTTAAGAATTGATGGAAATATTCCAGATGATACCGATAGGTTTACGAGATCTGTGATGTGCTCAGCAATATATTCAGCTGAGACCTTCAGAATTTTGGAAGAGATGTAATCAGTTCCTACGCTTTTCTTATTCTTTAAGTTTCTGATGTTGTCAATGACTTCATTCACAAGAACTGGGTGGAAATAAAAAGTATGGTTCAGCATTGGGGCCGTTGTACATAACTGCGATATAACAGTGCCATAACAATCTTGCAAACCAAGTGCTGCAATTGTGGAAAAATGGTCAGCGAAAGCTGTAGCAACTTTACTAGATTCAGAACAAGGACTTATTATTATTATTATTATTTATTAAGAATAAGAGTCAAGATATAAATCTATATGACTCAGTAAACATGACATATATGGAAACAATACAGTGAAAAACTATCCATCTAAAGGGGCATAAAAATGGTCCAAATTGTTCTTGAAAGAATTTACACTAGAACTGTTCACAACCACTGCAGGAAGCCGGTTCCAGGCATGAAAAATCCGATTTGGCAGGAAATTTTCTCTCGCTGCACAGTGGAAATTTTCACGATATAATTTAAACTGGTGCCCTCGTAGACGTTGATCGGAATTAAGTTGGAATAAAGTTGTTAGATCAACACCAAATAGTCCCATCATTGCTCTATATGTTGTGATGAGGTCACCACGCGTGCGACGATCTTCAAAACGGGGTAGATCCATCATTCGAAGCCGATCTTCGTAACTAGGGCGTTCAGTGCCAAATGCCATTCTTGTAACCCGCCTCTGGATATTCTCCAAGGAAGTTCTATCTCCCACCAATCTTGCATCCCAGACAGGTCCAGCGTACTCCAGTATAGGTCGTACATAAGTCATGTATAAGGTGCGGCATGTATTGATGGAACATTTGCCAAACACTCTCTCCAACAAATAGCAAATTCTGGAGGCCTTGGAGCATGTAGACTGTATATGGTCCGACCAACTGAGATCCTCTGTTATGGTGACGCCCAGATCAACATGACTCGAGCAATGCGACAGTGCAACACCATTAATGATGTACTGATGTCTGGGGTTCCTCCCGCCCACATGTAAGACAGTACATTTTTCGATGTTCAGGGGAATTAGCCAATCATTGCACCATTGTTCGATTGTGGACAAATCTTCTTGCAGGAAATCACCATCAGTTCCAGGCGCAGCATATATCTTTGTGTCATCGGCGAACATGGAGACGCAGGATTTGAGCAAACTAGGTAAGTCGGATGTATATAGAAGAAACAAGAGGGGTCCCAATACCGATCCCTGGGGTACGCCACTCAAAACGGCTCTTGAACTGGAAAAAGACTTGCCGACACGCACATAGAACCGACGCTCAGACAGAAAAGCTCCAATCCATGAGAGGAGGTTCCCTCGAACCCCGAGATGCTCCAACTTGGTGAGCAAACGTCTTCGTGGAACCTTATCAAAAGCTCGGGCGAAGTCCAGGTAAATGACATCTATGGGTGTACGGGAATCCAACGCCTTCGTCCAATCTTCCAGACACTTGAGAAGATTTGTGATGACCGATCTGGCAGGTAGAAATCCATGTTGGTTTTCCGGAATGATGTTGTTCTCCATAGCTGTTAAAAATTGAGCCCCTCAGACGTCATCCTCAACTACGCCTATGGTCCGAACGCACCGAAACGTCAACTCGATCTCTGCAACTCTATGAACAGCTGATTGATATCAGAACTGACCTACCTCTATGGACTAACCTAGTGACAGATCAACTCATGCTCGTAATTAATTGTATCAATTAATCTTCCCTTTTCTGTATCAACATTCTCTGAAGATCAGACCTCTCTTGTGAAATTTAGAATTCTCAAAAGTCACCTCGCAAATTAATTGTACATCTCATTCATTTTTGGAAGTATTCATTTAGGTAAGTGAACCTTTCTCAAGGTCATCTCTCATTAATGCATATTTAATGTTATTTTCCTACTTTTACAAAGTTTGAAAATGTGTCCACGTTTTAGATCATAAAATCTATAAAAATACTGGTAATCCTCTATCATTTTACTCTCAGAAAATCTCTATTGCATTTAACTAATGGAATTGACTCCTCTAAGATACATATTTTGATATATTTTGCTGTTCTCATGATTTTTCAGATTTCTCTAGACTTTTCACAATGGAAATACTAGTTGAATGCTTCCAGAAATGAACGTTATTTGTGGTAATGAGTTTTGATTCATTATATTCTCATGTGCACCTCATTATCTCAGTGTAGTCATCTCATTTCTCAATCATGCACTTCTCATTAAATTTACTAATTACTTTCTCGAGTTTCAGATGAATGAACAATCTCAAGCATAAGGGTGAATCATGGAATCAGTCTTCTCTCTCAATAAACTCAACTCAACTTCTCTGAAATATTTGAACGATCAAATAATTCACACATTGAACCTGATTGACAGTCTCAATCCCTGCTTCACCTTGAGCAGTCTCCTCAAGTACTGCGCACATGATTTAGATTGGTATGAACTCCTCAGTATATTTAAGAAATTCTCAAGTTCATTCATCGGAAACATTTAGCAAGTGGCAACTCAAGCTTTCAGCTTCAAACAAATCAAAGGGTTGGTGATTTACACTCATACAATGTACTCTCATATTGTCTTTCTCATAATTATCAATTGTAACTCTTATTTTTCTGACGAACACTAACCCTGCTTGCTAAAAAGTAGTTTGTCACTGTAAATTTTGTCTCAATTGATTAATTAGCCTTCTCGTTACAGAACTACGTTATAGATCATAATTATTGATTTCTCAACTTTGATATTCTCATATTGTAATGCTCTCAATGAAGACCAGACTTAGACTATTAAGTTTTCAATACATGTACTCCTCTAAGGCCTAATCTCACTTTATTACAACTCAGACTACTCTAACAATTCACTATTGAACCTTTTGTTTTTCTGATGAGTTAAGAGGCTCTCGCAATAAATTTCAGTTGCATCATCACTGTAAACTCTGTGTTTAATTTTGAATTAATGGAACTCTCTCAAAGTCTAAGTCTGACTTCATCTGACCTCTCATTTTGAACTTCTCTAGATTACCTCTGTTTTTAGTTGGATATTTCACTCTGAGTTTTAAAGATGACTTTAATATTGTATTTCTTACTGTATTAACTTCATGCGGGTGACTTATTCATTTTATGATTGTGAATGATGTCAATAAATGTTTTTACAATACCATCTCTAACTCAATTATCTGGATACAGTCCTAAACTTTATTTTCCAAAATCAGAACAACCCCGATTTTGTACATTTTGGTCCTTCGAGCCGGATGATTGAGTTAGAATTTCAACTTTATCCTACTCCTCAAATTTATAGTTCTCCTCAAATTTCTTATACTTCTCAAATCTCTTTTACCTCTCAGGCCCCTCATATCTTTCAAATTTCCTGAACTCCTCAGATTTCTCTTACCTTGTAAATTCCTCGTACTCCTCAAATTCCCCCCGAATTTCTCACAACTCTCAAATTTATCATACCTCTTAAATTCCTCCTCATTCCCCTCGAATTTCTCACACCTCTTATATTTCTTATACTCTTCAGATTCCTCTTACCTCTCAAATTTCTGATACCTCTCAAATTTATCATACCTCTTATATTTCTTATACTCGTCAGATTTCTCTTGCCTCTCAACTTCCTCATACCTCTCAGGTTTCTTACCTCTGGAACTTCTCATAACTCCCATATTCCTCATATCTCTCGAAATTCTCGTACCTCTCGATTTTCTCATACCTCTCGAATTTCTCATACCTCTCATATTCCTCATACCTCTCGAAATTCTCGTACCTCTCGAGTTTCTCATACCTCTCGAATTTCTCATACATCTCAAATTCCTTATTCTCCTCAGATTTCTTGTACCTCTCAAACTCCTCATACCTCTCAAATTTCTCATACCTCTGAAATTTCTCATTCCTCTCAGGTTCCTCGTTTCTTTCAACTTTGTTATACTCCTCAAATTTCTGATACCTCTTGAATTCCTCAAATTCCTCATAGTTCTCAAGTAATAGTATCTCATATCAAATTTTGTTCATCTCAAAGAAAGAACACCTCAGAGAAAAACAGCTCAAATCAGCTCTCCTCTGAAAAGTTCAGCTATGATCAGGTACTCTTGCTCCTCCTCTGTTAATGTAGTCTCCTCTGATTTCTAATGACTCCTCAAATGTCGTCCTCTGCGTTCTCCGACCTAAATGGCGTCAAGATCAACTGAAGTTTCCTCATCCAATCCTCTCCATGACCACCTCCACATGACAACCTCACTAGGGCCACCTCAACAAGTCCAGCCACCTCTTCGAAGACTCCTCAAGAAGTCAGCAAGCCCGCCACCTCCAAGAAGGCCTGAAGCCTTCAGGCAGTCGTCAAGGCCCCTCCAGTCGTCAACGCCTCCGATAGACAGCTCACTCTCCTCGCCACCGCTCTAGCCACCATCATCACTCCAGTGACCTCGCACACAGTAAGACTTCTCGTCGACTCTGGATCAGAACTCTCGTTCATCTCTGAGACCTCGTTCGTCAACTCAGCCTTCCTCGAAGCCAGTCCAAGCTCACCATCGTTGGAATTGGTGGAGTCACCTCAAGATCAAGAGGATCAGTTTCAATTACGTTGAAACCTCTTAACTCTCAAAAGACCGTGAATATAAATGCCTATATTTTGTCATCTCCTTGTACTAATCTACCATCTGTTAATTGCTCTACAAGACCTTCTCTGCCTCATCTCTACAATTTGAAGCTCGCTGATCCAGACTTCCTCACTTCAAGGCCAATCGACATTCTACTGGGTGCTGATGTCTATGGTGCCATAATTCTTCCTCAACTCCGAACAGGGCCGAATGAGTCAACTCCAATAGCCCAGTTATCTATATTTGGATGGTTGGTCCTAGGTCCAATATGCTCTCCTCAAGAAGTCTCCTCAAGTAAGCCACATATATATCATGCCAGTCAAGACTCCGACCTTCACCGTCTACTCGCAAAGTTCTGGGAACAAGAAGAAGTCAAGTCCTCCTCCATCGCTCACCTCACTCCTGATGAACAGGAATGTGAAGACCACTTCAAGGCAACTCATTCTCGGCTTTCTTCTGGCAAATACATGGTAAGACTCCCATTAAAGTCATCTCCTAATATTTTGGGATCTTCCAGACAACGTGCCTATCGATGCCTCCAAGGACTCCTCCGCAAGTTCGAGGGAAACCAAGAATATTGCCGCCTCTACAAAGAGTTCCTCTCCGAATATGAACAGCTCAGGCATATGAAGAAAGCTCCAACTGTCATCTCGCCTCCCAGGTACTTTTTGCCACATCATGGTGTCCTCAAACCAGACAGCGCATCCACCAAACTCCGGGTTGTGTTCAATGGTTCCAGTCCCACCTCAACCGGTCCTTCTCTGAACGATATAATGCATACAGGAGCGAAACTACAATTAGACGTCATTGATGTATTATGTTGGGTACGTCGTTTTAAATTTGTCTTCTCCACAGACATCACGAAGATGTACAGACAGATCCTGGTGCATCCAGACGATTGGGATCTCCAAAGTATTCTCTGGTTCGACTCAAATGATGAGATAGCGACGTACCACCTCACCACTGTCACCTATGGAACCAAGGCAGCTCCGTTTTTGGCTATTAGAGTCCTCCTCCAACTCATCGAAGATGAAGGTCACAAGTTTCCACTCGCCATTCCTCCTCTCACCAAAGGTCGCTATGTTGATGACATTTATGGTGGAGCCGACACGAAAGAAGAACTCTCAGACATCGCTCAAGAATTGAAAAATCTCTGCATGGCTGGCGGCCTCCCTCTAGCAAAGTGGCAATCGAACGCTCCAAGTATTCTCAAGATGGTAACCGAGGAAGAAATGGTTCCCTCTCCGATCTCATTTGACGACTGTCCTACTTCGACGAAATTACTTGGCCTCCTCTGGTATCCTCAAGATGATTACTTCTCATTTAAGATACAGTCTTCCTCATCTGGGTCTGTGGTAACTAAACGTATTATGTTATCTCATATTGCTCAACTCTTTGATCCACTTGGTTTAGTATCCCCTGTCACGATCAGGGCCAAAATGTTGTTGCAGGAACTCTGGCTGCAGAGACTGACATGGGACGAACCGTTATCGCCTCCAATTATCAATAGATGGTGCAACATCAGAGAAGATCTCAAATCATTAGCTAATGTACGAGTCCCTCGTTGGGTAGGCACCCAACAAGACACCTCCATAGAACTTCACGGCTTCTCTGATGCTTCTCAACTTGCCATGGCTGCCGTTCTCTACCTCGTTGTCCGCTCTCCGTCCACAGGATCCAAAGTCACCCTGTTCTCCTCCAAAACTAAAGTAACGCCTTTGAAACGCCTCTCAATCCCGAGACTTGAACTCTCTGCATCTCTAATTTTGGCCAAATTAACTAAGTACGCTCTTCGTATTCTAGATACCAAGGTACACTCAACGACTTTGTGGACGGACTCAACTGTGTCTCTATCGTGGATCAAATCTCATCCATCACGCTGGAAGGACTTTGTTCGAAACCGAGTAGAGCTCATCCAAGACCTGACTCCAAATGCGCAATGGAGATACGTTCCCGGCAAAGAAAATCCAGCTGATTGTGCTTCTCGTGGCCTCTCCTCATCTCAACTACTGAACAGCTCTCTATGGTGGACGGGACCACCATGGATTTCCAAGTCACCAGATTCCTGGCCAAATCGTCAGCCGGCACCGACTATTGACCCCGAATCTGAAGCAAGACCCACAAAGACCATCCTCGCAGCTGCAAAACAAGACTACTCGTGGGATCTGATATACAGGTATTCTTCTTTATATAAACTCTTAAGAATTACCTCTCTTTGTTCAAGAGTCCTCGCCCGACTCAGATGCTCCTCAAGTCCGAATATGTCATCTCCGCTCACCTCAGCTGACTTGGAAAAATCAAGGATCTATTGGATCAAGGCAACTCAAGAAGTTTATTTTCCTCAAGAACTCAAGGCTCTTCAAAATGGTACAACTCTATCCTCTTCTCATGTGTTCAGTAGACTCACAGCATTCCTCGATCAAGAAGGTGTTATTCGTGTAGGCGGACGAATCCACCACGCTCTCTCAGACCCAGAAAGCAAACATCCTGCAATAATTCCTCGATTTTCTCAATTGACTTCTCTAATAATTGATTCAGCTCACAGACGAACGATGCATGGAGGCACGCAGCTCACACTGTCGACCATCCGACAACAGTACTGGATTATTGGTGGAAGAGCCCCAGTGAAATCCCACATCCTGAAGTGCGTTGCTTGTGCACGGCAAAGAGGTATTCGAGCTCAACAACTCATGGGACAATTACCAGAACCACGAGTAAGGCCATCTCGTCCCTTCTCTCATACTGGTGTAGACTACGCAGGCCCACTCACGATCAAAACTTGGAAAGGAAGAGGAGCAAAGACACACAAAGGTTGGGTTTGTGTTTTTGTCTGCTTCGCCACCTCAGCAGTACACCTCGAAGCTGTAAGTGACTATTCCTCTGAATCTTTTATTGCTGCTTTTCGAAGATTTACAGCTCGACGAGGCATCTGTCATTCTCTATATTCAGACTGCGGAACCAACTTCATTGGGGCAGATGCAACCCTCAAGAACATGTTCTCAAAAGCCTCCTCAGAAAGCCAGGTCATCGCCAGACTCCTCATGAATGAAGGTACAAACTGGTGTTTCAATCCTCCAGCTGCTCCTCATATGGGAGGAAAATGGGAAGCTGCAGTGAAGTCCTTCAAGTACCACCTCTCTCGAATCACGAAAGATCAGCCCTTCACCATGGAAGAACTGATGACCCTTCTCGCCCAAATCGAAGCCATTCTCAATTCAAGGCCTCTAGAACCACTCAGTGATGATCCTGAAGACTGCTCTGTACTAACTCCTGGTCATTTTTTAACAGGTACTGCTCTGACTACTCTACCTGAGCCATCTCTCGAAGAAATCCCAACATCTCGGCTGTCAAGATGGCAGTTCATCCAGCAGCGAACCCAACAGTTTTGGTCAAAATGGTCTACTCAGTATCTACAACGTCATCTCTCCATATCCAAGTGGCATCATCCATCCCACGACATAAAGGTTGGATCTCTAGTTCTTCTCACCGATGAGCGACTACCTCCTTGCAAGTGGCCATTAGGGCGAGTAATGGCAGTGCACCCAGGGTTAGACGGCCTTGTTCGAGTCGTTACCCTCAAGACCTCCACGTCCACGTTGACAAGACCTATCTCAAAGCTAGCCATACTACCAGTCATCTCTACAAGCGAAAGAAACCAATCTCAAAGCTAGCCATACTACCAGTCATCTCTACAAGTAAAGAACCCAATCTCAAAGCTAGCCAGCCTACCAGTCCTCTCTACATATGAAGCTACTCCGTAAGATCTCTAATTCTAAAATTCAATAATCAATTTCATTGCTTATTGGCTGGCGGAATGTTAAAAATTGAGCCCCTCAGACGTCATCCTCAACTACGCCTATGGTCCGAACGCACCGAAACGTCAACTCGATCTCTGCAACTCTATGAACAGCTGATTGATATCAGAACTGACCTACCTCTATGGACTAACCTAGTGACAGATCAACTCATGCTCGTAATTAATTGTATCAATTAATCTTCCCTTTTCTGTATCAACATTCTCTGAAGATCAGACCTCTCTTGTGAAATTTAGAATTCTCAAAAGTCACCTCGCAAATTAATTGTACATCTCATTCATTTTTGGAAGTATTCATTTAGGTAAGTGAACCTTTCTCAACGTCATCTCTCATTAATGCATATTTAATGTTATTTTCCTACTTTTACAAAGTTTGAAAATGTGTCCACGTTTTAGATCATAAAATCTATAAAAATACTGGTAATCCTCTATCATTTTACTCTCAGAAAATCTCTATTGCATTTAACTAATGGAATTGACTCCTCTAAGATACATATTTTGATATATTTTGCTGTTCTCATGATTTTTCAGATTTCTCTAGACTTTTCACAATGGAAATACTAGTTGAATGCTTCCAGAAATGAACGTTATTTGTGGTAATGAGTTTTGATTCATTATATTCTCATGTGCACCTCATTATCTCAGTGTAGTCATCTCATTTCTCAATCATGCACTTCTCATTAAATTTACTAATTACTTTCTCGAGTTTCAGATGAATGAACAATCTCAAGCATAAGGGTGAATCATGGAATCAGTCTTCTCTCTCAATAAACTCAACTCAACTTCTCTGAAATATTTGAACGATCAAATAATTCACACATTGAACCTGATTGACAGTCTCAATCCCTGCTTCACCTTGAGCAGTCTCCTCAAGTACTGCGCACATGATTTAGATTGGTATGAACTCCTCAGTATATTTAAGAAATTCTCAAGTTCATTCATCGGAAACATTTAGCAAGTGGCAACTCAAGCTTTCAGCTTCAAACAAATCAAAGGGTTGGTGATTTACACTCATACAATGTACTCTCATATTGTCTTTCTCATAATTATCAATTGTAACTCTTATTTTTCTGACGAACACTAACCCTGCTTGCTAAAAGTAGTTTGTCACTGTAAATTTTGTCTCAATTGATTAATTAGCCTTCTCGTTACAGAACTACGTTATAGATCATAATTATTGATTTCTCAACTTTGATATTCTCATATTGTAATGCTCTCAATGAAGACCAGACTTAGACTATTAAGTTTTCAATACATGTACTCCTCTAAGGCCTAATCTCACTTTATTACAACTCAGACTACTCTAACAATTCACTATTGAACCTTTTGTTTTTCTGATGAGTTAAGAGGCTCTCGCAATAAATTTCAGTTGCATCATCACTGTAAACTCTGTGTTTAATTTTGAATTAATGGAACTCTCTCAAAGTCTAAGTCTGACTTCATCTGACCTCTCATTTTGAACTTCTCTAGATTACCTCTGTTTTTAGTTGGATATTTCACTCTGAGTTTTAAAGATGACTTTAATATTGTATTTCTTACTGTATTAACTTCATGCGGGTGACTTATTCATTTTATGATTGTGAATGATGTCAATAAATGTTTTTACAATACCATCTCTAACTCAATTATCTGGATACAGTCCTAAACTTTATTTTCCAAAATCAGAACAACCCCGATTTTGTACAATAGCAAAACTGAGAATCTTGGATGTTATTATTCTTTCACATACCTTGGCCGCAACAGATACTAGGCTTATCGGTCTATAATTTGATGCAGATGTTTTACAACCTTTCTTAAAAATCGGTGTGACAGATGCGCTAAGCCATTCTCTTGGTAAAGTAGATGTGGCAAAGGAGCGATTGAAGACTAAAGAGAGGGGCAGAGCGAGGACTCGAGCACAGTTCCTCAAAACAAATGGCGATATTCCGTCGGCACCAGGAGCAGATGAGGCATTCAAATTCATCAAATGTTTTTCCACATCATCTTCAGAAAAATGTATTTCCTCTAAACTTTCTACAGACCTGGGCAATGATATGGGCGGAAGTGGTCCCGGAGGTTCCTCGGTGAACGATGATGCGAATGCATCTGCCAAAACCTCGGCAGAGTGTCGGTTGTCCGCGCACAATTCTCCTGCACCATCGCGCACTATTGGGATTGACACTTTTGTTTCAAGGGTGTTGCGAACATACTTATAAAATTTTTTTTTGCCATTCGGTGTATTCAAAAGTGATGATTCGTATTCCTGCTTTGCCTGTGAGAGCCTGGATCTAAGATCTATAGAGTACCTTCTGTGGTTATCATAGTCACTATCAGTTCTACTGCGTCTGTATCGTTGCCAGAGGGTCCTCTTCAATCGAATCATTCTTTGAAGATCAGGAGTAATCCATGGTTTTGATGGAAATACAGTGTTCTCAACAACACGAGTGTGTCTAGATATGAAGGATTGTAATACTTTGGAAAAGGTCTTCCACATACTGTCAACCGACTGGTCTTGAAACACCGACTCCCAGTCGACTCCTTGGAGGTCTCGGTTAAGCTCAGGAAAATTTATGATGTTTTTTATTTTCGTTTGTCTGCGAGCAGGAACAGGTGGTGTGAACTGAAGTGTAGAAACTAATGTTACATGGGTACTTCCCCCTATATTCACAGTTATATTTTCATTTTTAGTATATTTACCGGTTTCTTTTCTGACAATGTTCCATACGGTTTTATTTTTATTTTGTGACGCTTCCAAAAGACTCTCATAATATGAAAGCTTGGTATTTTTCAATAGAATATTATAATCTTTTTTGGCCTTTTTATATAAATCCAGAGTTTGCTGAGATTTTAAGCTAGTATTGAGCCAGTATATATTTTTTAAATTGGAACTAGCTTCCCTTACTTCTCTAGTAATCCATGCAGCAGAATCGTCAGTAACGTTAACTTTTTTCAAGGGAAAGCTTTGATCCATCAAAAACCTCAAAACATCCACAAAATCTTGAAAGGCCGTATCAATGTCCGAATCCTCACATATGACACCAAAGCGTATGTTAGAAAGTGCTAAAACGAATCTATTCAAGGTATTTGTAGAAATTATTCTGATATATTTCATCTCAGACCTATGACAAACACTATATTTTGTTGAATTATCGGAAAAATACTCAAAAACGAGCGTTCTGTGGTCGCTAAGAATAGTTTCTGCCACATAAGATTTACAAGAGCTCAATTCTATATCAGTGACTATGTTATCAACTAACGAGCTGGATGTATGACCATAAATATTGGTAAATACTCTGGTTGGTTCCTGATAGGTAACCCTGAGTCCAAAGCAATAAAAAAGATCTAAGAGCAATTTCCTAATCGAACAGTCAGTTTTCAGAAGATTGATATTGAAATCACCGCATAAAATGAGTCGATCAACAATTTTTGAAGAATATTGCAATATGAAAGCTAACTTATCTAAAAAGTAGACAATATCACCTGACGGTGGTCTATAGACACTGATGACACCCACTCTGAGACCATGAACCAATAGTTTAATTCCGCACACCTCACACTGCATTTCTTCTGAGAATGCGGAAATGTCCAAGTTTTTAATTTGGAGGCCAGTCTTGACGAAAATCATGGTACCCCCATGTTTTCTAGTGGGCCGACAAAAGGAAGCGGCCCGGATATAACCAGGTATGGACATCATCCCGATATTTCCAATGTTACACCAATGTTCAGCGATGCTAACGACGTCTGGGTTTTCTTCAACCATGAAAACATTTAAATTATTTAGTTTGTTTGTAATGCATTGGATGTTCAGTTGTACTATTTTGATGTTGCATTCTGTAATCGTAGGATCACGAGATGCATTTAACTCTACACTTTGTGATTTGACGCTTGTGGTTTGGTCAGGTTCATTTCCTTCCTTTCCCTGATTTTCGCCAGATGGTATAAAAAATTTCCCACACAAGCACCCTCAGGCCATAGTTCAGGTTGTTTCACTTCATCACTTACCATGCCTTATGTAAAAGATATAATAACAAGCGACTCATAGCGACTAATGCCCTTGATGCCATCAATAATGTTTCTCTCAAAACAGGTTCAGCAAAAGATATTCGTTTTTTGTTAGACACTTTTGCTGAAAATATTGCGATTCTGGACACCCTTGGCTTTCCTGTTGATTCGTGGGATTTTCTTTTGTTTAATCGCCTTCTTCAAAAGTTAGACGTTAAAATGCGAACAGACTTTGAAATTTCAGTTTGCGATAAGGAATTACCAACATACAAGGACATTTTTACTTTTGTAGAAAATCAGTGTAAAGCATTGGAGTCCGTACAGAATACATCGTCTTCAAAAAATTTGAAAAATAATAATTTAATGTCATCAAGGCCTTCGAAGTTTCATTCATTTCATGAGTCAAAGCCCACTTCGGCTTTTGTTAATACAGTTGCATCTAATGTTAAATGTAAATTATGTAGTTTGGATCACACACTCTCTAAATGCGAGAAATTCATTTCAAAATCACCTCCGGATCGTTTTTCATTTGTAAAATCTAACAAACTGTGTCTCAATTGTCTTCATCACGGACATATTTTGAAAAACTGCCCTTCGAAATTTCGTTGTCGTACTTGTCATGCACTTCATCATTCCCTTTTGCATTTATCGAATGGTAGCACTGATGTTGTTCCTAGAGATACTTCAAGTCTTATGGCTAATAATTCAGTACATTCCGAGGAGGATCAAATCAAGACTTCTAGTGTCTTTACGAGCACGGTTAAGAAGCAGAAACCTGTGTTATTGTCCACTGCTATGATAGAAATTACTGATCAATTCGGAAACTACGTTCCGGTCAGAGTTCTTCTGGATTCCGCGAGTCAATCAAACTTCATTTCAGTGAAATGTTTCAAAAAACTAGGTTTATCTAGAAATAGATATTCAATTCCCATTGAGTTTTGTGGATTGAATGGCATGAAGTCAACTTCGTCTAATGGAGTGACGACGTGCAAAATCAGACCTCGAAACAAAAGTAATCCAGAATTCATATTCGATGCGATAATTGTTCCAAAATTGTGTTCAGAAATGCCATCCTCAAAAATTGAGGTGGGAAATTGGAATCATATCAAAAATTTAGAATTAGCAGATGATCGTTTCAATGAACCGAGTTCATTGGATTTGTTATTGGGTTCCGAAATATTTTCATCTATTATCTCTGATAGTATTGTGATTGGACAAAAAGGTCAGGCTAATGCTATAAAAACACTTTTTGGCTACATAATGATGGGAAAAGTCGACGGCCTTGACTCATGTACCAATAATTTCAGTTTATGCACGCAGATTTCTCCATCTATTGATTGTGTTTTACATAAATTCTGGGAAATAGAGCAAATTGCACCTGAAACTTTTCAATCCCCTGACGATGAAACGTGTGAGAGGTTTTTCGTTGAAACAACTACCAGAGATGCTTTCGGTCGATACGTTTTACGCCTTCCATTTAGGAATTATGCTCCAAAATTAGGGAATACATACATCATGGCGGTTAATAGATTCCTAAAACTTGAATCAAGACTAAGAAAAAGACCTGAAATTTATAAATTATACGTCGAATTCATGAAGGATTACTTAGATAAACGGCACATGAAATTAATTACTACTTCTTCTGATCAAGACATTGAAAATTATAACTTTATTCCCCATAGCTATGTGTTTCCTTCGATGTCAAAGTGTCGTGTAGTTTTTGATGCTTCGGCGAAGGGACCATCGGGTTTCTCATTAAACGATGCCCTCTTAACCGGTCCAAAACTTCAGAGCGATATTGCTGCAATCCTGTTAATTTTCAGATTATATCCAGTAGTATTCAGTGCAGATATAAAACAAATTTTTAGACAAATACTTATTCATCCTTCCGATACAAGGTTCCAAAATATTGTTTTTAGGTTTCCTAATGACTCTGATCTAAAAGTGTATTCTTTTAGACAGTCACTTACGGACTTCGTTCAAGCCGTTTTCAGGCAATTCGTACTATTAGACATTTAGCTCAATCACAGTCTTCAAAATATCCAAATACTTCGAAAGTTCTTTTAGAACAAACCTATGTAGATGATATTTTCGCTGGTAGTACATCGATCGAATCAGCAATACAATTAAAAAATGAGTTAGTGGTTATATTGGGATCTGCCGGCTTTGAACTAAGTAAGTGGACTAGCAACGTTCCTCACATTATTCAACAAATTTCAGTTCAAAAGATCAGCCAAATATAGTGTTTGATAAAACGGATCCTTATTTCGTGAAGATTCTGGGTATGCAATGGAATCCAAACCTGGACTCATTTTCCTTTCTCTGTCATAATGATGATACCAAATGTACAAAAAGAGCTATATTATCACAAATAGCAAAAATATATGATCCACTAGGATTGTGCGCTCCAGCTTCTTTTTTCGTTATTAATGAGAAATTATGGTTAGAGAAGGTAGGATGGGATGAAGAACCTGGAATACATATCCAATCAGAATGGTTCAAATATCGTTCCGAATTTCCATTGTTATCACAATTGTCGATTCCCAGAAAAGTTGTGATAGATAAACCTTATCGCTACGAGCTTCATTGATTTTGTGACGCTTCGCAAGCTGGCTATGCGGCAGCTATTTATCTCAGATCTATGTCTTCAGATGATATAAATGAAGCTCATCTCCTATATGCAAAAAGTAGAGTAGCTCCATTGAAAGTTCTGTCTATTCCGAGATTGGAATTATGTGGTGCCCATCTTCTAGCTAATGCCATGGAATTTGTGAGAAAGACATACCAAGATTTGCCTGTGGATGGGATTTTTTTTTGGACTGATTCCAAGGTGGTTATTTCATGGCTTTCAGCATCACCGCACAGGTGGAGTACTTTTGTTGGAAATCGGGTAAGCCACGTACAAAGAAAATTTCCTTCGGTTCAGTGGCGTCATATTTCTTCCTCTCAGAATTCCGCAGATTGTGCATCAAGAGGTCTTATGCCCAGTGAATTGCTTCATCATCAGCAATGGTGGAGTGGTCCAGAATTTTTGAAGTTGCCAAACAATTGTTGGCCAACGGATCAAGGGCATCATGGAGTTGACGAAAACTTGGTAGTACAAGAAGAGAAGAAGCAAGTTTTCTTGACACAGTTGGAACATCATTTCTTGGACGATCTGCTGGATAAATACTCATCTTGATCGAAGATACAACGCATAGTCGCATATATATTCAGATTTAAGTATCCTACAAAGCATCCTCATTTTTCAGAAGATGAACTCAATAAATCTTCAAATGTTTTAGTAAGGCATGTTCAGAAGACTTCGTTTCCTGAACTTTTTCACAAATTAAAGATTCTACCTAAACCATTTAGAAAACTTTCACTTTTCTTGGATGATAACGACTGTATTCGAGTCGGCGGACGTTTATCCAATGCTAATCTTCCGTACAGTGCGAAACATCCACTTCTTCTCCCAAAATCACATCGTTTAACAGATCTCATTATTGAAAGTACCCACGTCAAATATTTGCATCCGGGTTCTAATACATTGCATTATTTACTTAGACAACAATTTTGGATATTTCCGCTCGACGTGCCATTGAAAAGATAATATCATCATGTATAAGATGCTTTAAATCTTCTCCGAAGTGTTCTACGCAGTTGATGGGAGATCTTCCATCATTTAGAGTGTCTCAGTTGAAGGCGTGAGAACGCCGAATCAACATTTACATGAGAGATCATGTAAATGTTGATTATGCTGGTCCTTTTTTCGTAACGATGGGAAGATATAGAGGAGCTAAAGTGTATAAATCATACATTTGTGCATCTACTAAGGCCATCCATTTGGAGTTGGCATCGGACTTAAGTTCAGAAACTTTTTTGGCTGCATTCAAAAGATTTGTAGCTCGGCGTGGTCGCGTGAGTAACATTTATTCCGATTGCGGTACTAACTTTGTGGGGGCCGAAAGATTGTTGAGAGAATTTTCGGAGAATGCTTGTCATGCATTGAAGTTAAAATGGCATTTTTCTCCTCCTGGAGCTCCTAATTTCAATGGTTTAGCTGAGGCCGGTGTTAAATCGGTTAAGTCTCATCTTTTACGTGTAGTAGGTGAACAGCGCTTAACTTTTGAGGAGTTTTACACCTTTCTATGTCAAATTGAGTCAGTTCTCAATTCAAGACCTATTTGGGCTCAAAGTTCAGATCCGAATGATATGGTCCCTCTAACGCCAGGACATTTTCTCACTTTAGAGCCGCTTAATTCTTTACCTGAACCAGATATGACTGATAAAAATTGAATTGCTTATCTAGATGGCAAATGTTGCAGAAATTGCAAGCGGATTTTTGGAAAAAATGGCATCTCGAATATTTACATACACTTCAACAAAGGCATAAATGGTTTGATGTCAACACGAATATCAAAGAAAATACATTGGTGGTTATAAAGAACGAACTCAAACCACCTCTTCAATGGGTTCTTGGTCGGGTTATTGCTGTTCATCCTGGTAAGGATGGGTATACACGCGTAGTTTCAATTAAAACTGCTACAGGGGAATGTAAAAGACCCATCTCGAAGGTATGCCCGTTACCTTTTCCGGAGATGTAACTTGATCTTTGGACATATGCTCGAGTATCTTTATTTTATACTTTAATTTTTTGTTTTCAATTCGATTTTTCATGGGGTAATGAAGGAAATTATGGGGATAAAATAAAAATTTTCAGTTTCCTATATAGTTGAAAAACAAAAAAAAACGTTCGTTTTTGGCGGCCGGAATGTTTGTGCAAGTAGCTCATTTTTATTTCATATTTCATTATTGTTATAATTGCATACAAACTTCTCGTCGCACCTGTATGTGGATTTGCCTGATGAGATGCGCGAAATGTAAAATTGCATTTCGTGGGCCAAATGTTCAGACAGACACGCTTAGAGAAAATCGAGAGAAGTTGTGAGCATCATTTTCCAGTATTTTTTTTCGTGAATAGTTTGTTAGAAGAATAGTTTTTCTTTTGGAGTTTGTTGGAGTTAGAAGACCAGGGCCCTCCTACGAAGAGAACCGACTGTCGTCAGGTAGGTGCAAAAGAGATTTTGTATGCTACGGGATGTTAATGTGAAAACTTTCGATACAGTCTGCTTATTTTTCCACTTGCATTAACACTGACTGTGCATCATATGAGGACCCATATGATTACCCATGGGTCCATTCATCCTAGGGTTATTCATCATTACTTGATTATTCATCATACCATGATGTGCATTCGGGCTATGCATCATTGGAGAGTTCATTCCCATACCAGGACCTTCAATATAAAAGATAATTAATATCTTGAGCTTCTTTTAGGTGTTTGCGTTGTCGGTTGGGCTTGAAGATGTATTCGTAGGTTATTCCAGCGGTTATTCCTCCAATAACAGGGCCCATCCAGTACACCCAATGAGTGTCCCAGCCAATAGCGTTCCATGCTGCTACTCGGAATTCATAAACAGACCAAGGAATGAGGAAATTTTCGATTGTTGCTTCTTTCCTTCCTGCAAAAATTGAAACAGTATTGATTTGAGTTGTATTCTAGGGACAAAATTTGTCTTAGCAGTGTACCCTTCGATTTCTTCAGAGTACACATTATGACTTATATTGACCCATGTTGAATTCCAATTTGTTTTTCCACTAATAGTAGGGTAAAACCCGGATAAATGCCCCACTTTTTGAAATTGCCTCATATTTTCGAAAATATCGATTTTATCTGAATAATTTTAATGAAAGTAGCTAGCCTTGTTATTTGAGTTGAAATACTGTGGGTTTTTTTCTGACCTGGCATTAGCAGATTTCACAGAATTTTGATTTTTGTGGAACAATATTTCTGGGGATAGATGCCTACAGGTATGGATAGTTGCCCCACTATGAAAATACTGAGAGGGATAGATGCCTTCAGTCCGGGATAGATGCCCTTCATATTGTGTGATCCAATTACAAAGCCACATTCAATGAAATTTCTTATCGTTATGTCTGTTATAATCGTAATAAAACTTAAATCAGCCCAAATAATGAAATTTCGAAAGCATTTATCAAACGAAAATATAAATTCTTTATATCATAAAATATCAGGTAGGTATCCACAAATAGGTATTCGAATTTTTCATTGTTGTTATAAAATATTAAATACCTAATAGGTTTCAACAGAAATGGAAATTCTCTTTTTAAAACAAAACAACTCAACGAAGAGGAAATCAGTCAGATAGTGCTTTGAGTTTTCCACATCTTGAACAGTAGTCCCGATAAAGTGTACAGGTTTCATGAGGCCAGTTGTGATACACTGAATCCAGTCGGATTGAGACTTTGTATTTTTATTCATATTTTCATATTTTATTGGTATAACGCCTTCGTAATGTTCTGTCTGGCCATGCAAAATGTAATGCTCTGATGTTCAAGTGGGGACTTTGCCAATCTCCAGCCTGCGACTGCGGAGCTGATCAACAAACTATAGAGCATATTGTCCGGGAATGCCCTTTAAGGAAGTACCTGGGACCATTCAGAGACATTATTGATGCGACCCCTTCTGCACTGGACTGGCTACGTTCTCTGGATGTGGAGCTTTAATTTGATGTTTTGATCACATCTTTACCTACCTTTTACGTATAAGTGTCTTTATTTTTTTTAATTTTATGTTAGATATACTTTGTTTTATATACATGGTGACTATCATTTATACTTATTCAGTGCTGTTGCTTGCTTTGCCAAACGATACATAAATAAATAAATAATAAATGTTCTGTCTCATCGAAAGCTGCTTCGAGTTGTTCTGTGGTCCAAGAGCAAACTTGACCTTGTACTCCTTCTTTCCTCTCATACTTCCGCGGAATGGTTTTGCTACAATCAGTAAAGAGTTCAGATCGGTACACAAACTATAACATGTTTTTTGTAGACTGTGGTCTTAGGAATTCCAACAAACACGGGCCAATATCTCCACTTCGAATCCAACCACAATCTGAACACCAAATTGGGAGTAGCCAGATGCTTATACGACAGAGCAACC
Source organism: Hippodamia convergens (assembly GCA_038502775.1). NCBI lineage: Eukaryota > Metazoa > Arthropoda > Insecta > Coleoptera > Coccinellidae > Hippodamia > Hippodamia convergens. The sequence continues at coordinate 358,358 of JAVSIQ010000839.1, read as the reverse complement.
AAGATTTGCTCTAGTCCAGAAGATCGTGATGAGGAGTTCAACAACATAACAGAAACCCTCAAGAGAAACGGCTACCCCAAGAAGATACTTCAGAAAGCCAGAGAACCAAGAGAAGCGGCAGTAGGGCAACAACCAACAGACAATGAGCCGACCGAAACGATTACCTCTGTCATACCATATGTGAAGGGGTTATCCGAGAAAATAAGAAGAATTGGTAACAGATACAAGGTGAGAACAACATTCAAGACCAAGGATACTGTCAGGGGAAAACTCACGAAGGTGAAACCTGACAACGAGAATCAGAGAACCAAAGATTGCGTCTATGAAATACCATGTGAATGCGGCAGAACCTACATTGGGGAAACTAAACGCCCCTGAAGGTCAGAATCAAAGAGCACCAAAGATTAGCTCAACTGGGAGAAACAGATAAATCCAGGCTAGTCCAACACGCTTGGAACGAGGACCACAACGTCAAATGGGATGAAGCTTCCATAATATCAAAGGAAGAGGGATGGAGAAGAAGAAAATTGAAAGAAGCAGCTTTCATGGCAATAACTCCTAACCCAATCAGCACGCCCTCTCTGGAAATAAAGAATGTCTGGGTGCCCATACTAAGATCTGAATTGAGGAGGACGAACCCGACCCAAGGAAGCAATTAACCTAACATGAACCAGACCTGACCTAAAAATAACCTACTGCGCATACCAACTGCGCAGGTAGTAAAAAGTCAAGGTGACCTCTAACACAAAAAGTATAATTAATATATAACTTAAATCGTATAATAATTACCTGCTTTGGTAGACTAGTGGTTAGAGTGAGTGGAATTTCGGAAATTGCACCTCGGATAACTCGCGTTCGAATCCCCACACTGTAATTGCGAAATTGAAAAAGTATGGAGCGCACAAGTCCAGACAGAACAAGTTTGGCAACAACCGGTCCTTCTCAGGACCAACAACACCCTGAAGACGGCAGGCGAATGCTTGCCGAAACGTCGGTAATAACCAACAACATAGATAATGGAAACAGCCCAAATAATGTTTCAACAAATACACCATTATCAAGAATATCTCGTTCACAATGACCTGTAAGCCTCCTGGAGGACCTGGGGGCCCTTCTACAACCACAAAAGTCTTGGAAGAGATCTGCCCGACGGCAGATGTTATCACACATTCGTATTCACCAGCATCTGGGAATGTTACATTAACAACGTGAAGATATCCTCCATCGATAAACTGAAATAAAGTTTATTAACACTTTGTGTTCAGTTTAAATGCAAATAACGCAACAAAAGAAGTTATTGTGTTGACTTACAATTCTGTTCCCGGAGTTTTTGATGTCAATATCCCTGATTCTCATCCCTCTGTGATTCCAAATGTATGCCATGTCTAACATTTCTTCGGTATATGCCTGACAGTTGAGAGAAAACGAGCCACCAAGGGCGAAAACGGTCCTTCCTTACCAACTGAGGCTCCCCTGGAAGAAATTATTAATGAGAACCAGTATTTGTTGTTTGGGCTTGACCAGTCGGTTTGCGGCACTCCTCCGTGCTTCTGTTGAGTTGCCGCCCTCATCGCGGCTATGTGGGTGGGGCTAGTAGGCAGTGACGGCCTCGTTTTGGCCGGGGAGGGGGAACCGTTGTACCCTTGCGGCGACAGCGACATGTTCGACTGAACTGAATGAGGGGGCGCTAACGAAATCATTCTTGACAAATTACAATATAAATAATGAATAAAATGATATCACAACATCTTCGATGAATTACTTGTAAATAAAATATTCAATCTATGACAATTCTTGGCCTCGAGGTCCCTGTTCTTGGCCTCGGGGTCCCTGTTCTTGGCCTCAAGGTTCCTGTTCTTGGCCTCGAGGTCCCTGTTTAAAAAAATCCTGACCCCTACCTTGAGTCTTCTGAATACTATTCTATGGGAATATTCGATTAATGTACTAATATCCTGGGAAAAAAATGAAAATACAGCCTGCTGAAAATCACCGAAAAAATTTCGAAAATTTATTCATTAACCCACTTTCGATTGGTCAGCAGTCCTATTCTCGGCCTTCATGTACCTGTTCTCGGCCGTCAGGTACCTGTTCTCTGCCTTCAGGTACCTGTTCTCGGCCGTCAGGTACCTGTTCCGGCCTTCAGGTCCCTGTTCTCGGCAGTCAGGTACCTGTTTTCGGCCTTCAGGTACCTGTTCTCGGCCTTCAGGTACCTGTTCTCGGCCTTCAGGTACCTGTTCTCGGCCTTCAGGTTCCTGTTCTCGGCCGTCAGGTACCTGTTCTCGGCCGTGGCGTCCCTGTTCTTGGCCGTCAGGTACCTGAATTATCATCTGTAATGCGAGAGTAACAATTAGTTTAAATTTCTCAATGTGAGTATTAGTGAAGTCAACGTCAATTACAATTTGAATCCTTCATTAAACGAGATGTTCCATAGATGATAGCCATGGATACTCTGTTTAATGGAAGATTAAACTTTTAATGGACCTTTAAATTTTAATGGACGTTACTGAAAATCAAACCCAAGCTTACGACTTCAAAAATAATAATTGCGAGTACATTATATTATCGTTTTTTTTTATCATGACTGTAATTTGATTGAATTCATTGAAGGACTTAGGTCAATGGCCTTAAATACAGTTAATTATTTATTTTATTATCGTCATAATTTGATTAATTTTCCAGTAGACTAATATTTTTCATTCCATTTTACATAGGAGAACTCTAAAAAACATTTTGCCAATTGTTTTTTGTTCATAGGTACGTCTTGATTTAGATTTAAAGTTGGTAGATACCTACCTACCTTTTCGTGTTGTGAAAACGTAAAAATTGTTTTATTTTTCAGTGCATTTTGTTTTGAAATGTAGATTCTTGAAGTCGGTTTTTTTTGTTGGAAATTTTTTGACAGTAAGAAGATATTTCACACTGAATAGTTCCTGAGATATTCTTTTTTTGTTATCTTACGATACTCATAAATTTTCATTCGAATCTTTCTAACGACGTTTCATATTCTCGAATCAAAATTAAAAATTAGTCACATTCTAGAAACAAGAACATAAAAGAAATGGTTTATAACAAATTCAACAAGTATCTTGGCAATAAGGCCAAATTCAATTGGTTTCTTGGGGGAAATTTGCAAGAAAAAAGAATGAATGAAAAATTCTTACCTTTTAGTAACCTGGTGAGGTTACTGTCTCTTTATGGAATGAAGATATTTTTTTTATTCTCTTGCCCCAGGAGCCCAATTATTGTTCCTAGCACCAGCAGAGCTTTATTGTTACAGTTTCTCGCAGAGAAGTACCCACTGCTCCTCTGAGCCTGCTAGAATTGGAACTTCGTCTTTTTCTTCTCGCTAGAGAGAAAGGATGGTGAAATTTTCATGAAATGGAGCAAATAGGGTAATTAAACCATCGAACGTAAAAATAGGCAATTTGATCATTTCAGCAGCATTTAGAGTGAAAAATAAGTCATTTTAGACACTTTTTAGTTTGTAGATTAGATTATACGCGGGAAGTTTCTCCTGCTGATTAGAGAAGATTGTTTAGCTTCAAAAAATAGTGAGTTTTATGCATTCGTTATACAGGGTTATTCACGAATTTGGCTGTATAGAATATTTTTAGGAAAGACACAAGATTCAGGATTGAAATTCTAAAGCTGAGCTTCAAGTAAGAAGACGACTTCTCGAATATTTTTTGAAGGTTCTAAGAATTCCGATTTTTCCGGAAGTGACATCAACTTTCGTTTTTCAAATGGGAAGACCCATTTTTATTGTTTTCAACATTTATTGTATTATTTTAGCTCTCTATTTTCATAAGAATATATATAATTATGTATTTTGGGTTGAAGACACCGTTTTTAAAAACAGTTTTATTTAGGAACAATGAGATGATACAGCAATGATACAATTAAGAGACAGATTATTCTTGAATGACTGATTATTCTTTAATGACGATTATTCTTAACTGACTGATTATTCTTGTGCCTATTTATACCTTCGGTATTTACGATGCATTCAGCATAAGATAAGCGGCACGTGTGCTTAGTCAGCTAAAGTTAATATGGACATATTCAATAACAAATGAAGCTACAATGTATCGAGTATTTCAGAATACAGGGGGTGTATTATGTAATTCCTCCCCGCCTAAGTCAAAGGTATCACCTTTTGTAGGTGTAGCTTTGGAGAACCCTTTTCTAAAATAATAAAATAATAATAAGCAAGTAATAAAAATTAATAATGCAATGATCAAATAAAATAAAAATCTTGAAGGTTGTGGACTCCAGTGGTAGATTTCTTCCAATTCTATATCTGGGGTGTCTTCCTTCTTGTTGGTTTCTTCTAAGGATTCATTGTGGGATAACGGCTCCATTTTTGGCAAAATAATAAATTTTTCTTCTTCCGTTGAAGTAGTCGGGGTAATCTCTTTCTTTTCGTTGCTCAACGTACATTTGGTTTTGATAATCGCAATTGGAGGAGTGAAATGATGTTTGATTTGATGTTGGCATATTTCCATTAATTTCGAATTATGAATCGACAATACATTTCCATCTTCTAACAATTTAATATCGGGAGGATCGATGCTTCTTGATTTGGGACAGTCTTCTTTTTGATTTTTCAAAGAGATTTTTGATGCAGTTTGGTGCTTCTGTCAGAGAATCTTGATTACAGAGAAAGTCTTCTTCTACAGGATAACATCGTTGTGTTGACCATTTTAGGATTTCTTCTTGAGTGAGCCAGTAAGGATCGGAATAAGGAATGGTTAAATTATTTTGTGGTAAATAATGTAACTTGTACAGATTGAAACTTTTCAGATTCACTAAAGGAATCGATATAAGAAATAGTAATATTCGATTTTTAAATACAACTTTGGTATGACATAATTGATAATAGTCTTTCAAATGGTGTAAAGGTATAATAGTATTATTTTTCATTAATTCTGAAAATTTGGAATAAGGTAAAATCGACTCATGTAATAGATGTAACCTTGCGAAGCTTACTGCTGTTTGAATTTCATCAAGGGTATTTTTGATCTCTCTGAGTTGAAAAGTAAATAAATGCATTTGCTGTACTTCTTGTAGTAAAGATATATTTTGAAGTAATTTAAAGTTTTCCCACATTTTATTAAATTTATCAATGTATTTATTTTTGAGTTCATTAACGATATTTGCAATTTTCTTTTGGTTTCTCATCAAAACATCCTCATTTTTGGAAATACTATCGAAGTAATTCTTATACAATTCTTCATCATCCGAATCCAGTGTTCCAAATAGAATCTTAGAAATTTTTCCTCCTATATTAATCAATCCTCTTTTGATCCTAATTTTTTCATTCAATAATTCCTCCAAAGTATTAAAATTTATATCATTTGAATGTTTCAAATATTTATAGTTGGCCGTTTGGGCGAATCCCAATTGAAAATTTGAAAATTTACTTATTTCTTTTTGATATTTCATCACTAGATCTGCTATTATGTTCAAATCGATATGATAAATAAATTGTAAATTTCTATCATTTACATATGCCTTTCCAAGTAATATTGGTACTTCATTTTATCAATATATCAAATTCTACAAAAGATTGACTCATTCTGTGAGAGCTATGAGTTGAATAAGTTTCAAGAATATTGTTAAATCTCTAATGATTCGGAAGGCATATTATAGTGTTAAAGAGTATTTGCATTATAAAAATCTGTGGTGATTTGAAATCAATATGACTTGTCCTATACCCAACATTCAATATCATCAAGCATGAAAATAAAAATGCAACGGCTCAGACAAAATCGAACAACCACAAAATCATAACAACACAAATGAGCTTATGATAAAATTGTATAGTTTAAATTATAGTTGAATTCGGGTGCGTTCCTATTTATTCTATCAACAAATTTCTTATGTATTAACGAAATTCTGAAGGTCAATATTCCTTCATGTGATAATTAGGCTAGGCAATGTCAAATTTGGTAAAATGATTTGAAAATATTATTTGATATTTGTAATAATCCTCGGCGCGGTGCCCATACATTTTCATATCAAGAAAGTTTTAGAAGTTCAAGTATTCAAGGATAAAATAGCAATAAGATGTCATCATCTTGGCAAATAAATAAGAGCTGTGTGATACACTTAAAAAATCCTAAGGGTTAGAATCGTAATTGAATTTTTCTTGATGCTTTTAAAATTGTAAGGAAATTCATATCGAATCAAATTTCAGGAAAACTGATCCCGAAACTGGGAAGAATAAAATAAATATAGTTAAAAGCTGAAATGGTACGTCAGTACATAATTACATAATTTTAAAATGCTTTCATTTTGTATCATTCATGATATAGTGAAGCTAAATTCAATGTATGTTAAATAAAGTTGAAAAATACTTCTATAACCAGAAGTTGATCTCTATAGTATAAAATGTTGAAAATCGCTTTATATTTCGGTCGGTGATAGAATTTATGAAAATCGTTTTGCGTATAATTCCTGAGTAACCTCCCGTACAAATGAGGCAGGTCATTTTTACAGTGTGAAAGGAATTTGATGAATCGCACTTTTTCTGCGATCAAACTTGCATCTGGCTTATCAGAATGAGCGTTACCTTGGGATATGATATGAATTATTATGAATCCAGGTTCGTCCTTAGTAAAATATCTATAATTCATTTCGTCTCTTGGATGAACTAGAAAATTAGTACTTTGATTAAATTCTTCAGACTCGTCTTCATCACGATTATCCATTGAATATTTATTGAAACTATAAAAATCATCATTAAAATTATTTTCTTCATTGACTGATGAAACTTTTTCAGTCTTAATACCATTAAACTCAATATTATTATCATTGGTTTCATTACGTAAAAAATCATTCATTGATTCTACTCTAATTCTACACAGTGTATCGGCATTATTCAACAAGCCTTTTTTATACTTAATTTCATTTTTAAATTCTCCCAGTTTGGATATAAGGTTATTATTTTCTTCAATAACACGTTTATATTTTGAACTTATTCGTTCATTATTTTCCAGTAAAGCGTCATTTTCCGCCTTAATTTTATTTATGTTGATATTCAACTTATCAAACTCTGATTTGAGCTGCTTATATTTCCTATCTACTTTATTCATTCTATCGTAAGATTTTTGTAAACTCTGGTTTTCCCTATTTATTACGGTTATTGATTTCTTGAGATTTGAAATTTCTTTTCTCATCTCGTTACTTTCTTTAGAGTTCAATTCAATAAAATTTTCAAGTTTCTCATTGGATATTTCAATTTTGAAAAGTTTGGATTTTAATTCTTCGATTTCAGATTTCATATCTTGATTTATCTTGTTGACTCTATCGATTTCTTGCAAACTGTTTTTTAACTTCAAGAAGAGTTCATGTTTTTCCTGTTCAAGTACTGGTATTTTCTGGATCGAATCATTTCTTTCAAAAGAGAGTTCTTCATATTTGAATGGAATTCTACAATATTTATTCATTAATACTTGGTTTTCAAAATCTAATGTCAAACCGTATTTATTCAAAAAATCTGCTCCTATAAGACCATCATAATTATTATGGAATTTGTACAGAATAAAAGGGTGCATATCATTTATGCAAAATTCATCAAAAACTGGCAATAATACTTTTTCATTTGAGTTTTCCGTTCTCATACAAGCTGTTAAAGAAGTTTTTTCTTGAAAGATATTATCTGGAAAATTATTATATGCGAATTTAGGATCGATTAAACAAACTGAACAACCACTATCGATTAGAAGTTTACATCTGGGATATTTAAATTCAATAAAGGGTAATTGATTTTTATTATCAAAGGTTTGATTTAGGTCAATTCGTTGCTTGGGCCTGCTTTTGGAAAATTTCGACTCGGTTCATTTGAATTAACATTTGTTAGTTCCTCAACAATGAATTCATTGTTCGGATTATTATGATAATTCATATTTCGATAATTATAAAAATTTCTTTGGGGATTTGGATTAAATTGAGTCGAATACTCATTTCTTCTTTTAGGATAATTTCTAGTTTGGACAGACATTTTTTCTGGAGGGGTATTAATTCTCTGATTGGGATTGGGTTTAAAAACATTTGTTATATTTGATTTATTTGTTGGACCGAAAACTTGTTTCGCCGTAGGATAATGAGGGTTAACATTTCGCTGTTTATATTGGATTGGTTGTGACGGAAATTGTTCACGATGGTAACCATTATTATAGTTTTGTCTTATACCATTAGAAAAATTTGTATTTCTGAAATTATTATTATTAGTTTGATTTTGAGGAGTATTATTAAAATTTCTATATGAGTCATTATTTCTGGATTTATTATGAAAATTGATCGTAGAGGGATGTTTCCACGTACGCATCATATCTAACTGCGATTTTTGTGATATATAATTTTCTACAATTTGAGTTGCTTGATCAAACGTCAAGTTCAGCGTAGTTATGAGAGTTGTCTGTAACTCAAAAGGACTATTACTTATTAAAACATTTTTGGCTAAGTCATTCGTTAATTCTTTATGCAGAGTTTTCATATGAGGATTCATTAATGCGTCGGAATCTATTCTATAATGGATTCTTATTTTCAAACTTTTGATTTCTTCTATGAATAACAAAATATCTTCTTTTGGATGTTTTCTTAAAAATTGAAGTTGATTCTTCAAAACATCGAGATTCGCATGATCTCCAAATTTATTGACAAGAAAACCTCTGATACCTATCCACGTATTGGGGACATTCGATGTGTGGAATTCTGCTTCAGCAATTCCAATAAATTTACTCTTGATTAAATTGAGGCAGTAAGTTTTTACGATTTGTTCTGCATTTTGAAACTGAGTAATATAATGATCGCACGCATCTAAGAACGAATGTAATTTCGTTTTATCTCCATCGTATTTAGGAAGGAGATTGCCAAATTCCTTCGGAAGCGTTAAATTTACCATTTTTGAGTCGTTTATACTTAAATCAGTGATAGAGTTTATTAAATCGTTTAAGGCGTTTATAACTTCTAAGTTTTCGTCACCTATTTTGACGAATTTATAAAAAAATATGGATTACTATAAATTATTTCGTTTTTTAATCAGAAAAACTTCAAAAAAAAACTGTACAAGTTTTACACACAAAACTTGGGGAAAAGAGTGATTGACTTTGGGCCAGGTCAATTAAAAACTGGGAAGAATAATGTCAGGAAAATTGTCAGGATAATTGCTCACTCACCTTTGTTCTCTGGTGGATGTCGTCGCAGTTGCTAACCTGTCGATCGGACTCTCCGTCGTCTTCTTCCTCACGTTCGGTTGCACCTTAGCAGTTGAAACTGCAGCCTTCTGAAGTCGCCAATTGGTTCTGGATCACTTTTAAGAAGACCTGCACAATCCCATCCTCGTCGCCAATTATGTATTTTGGGTTGAAGACACCGTTTTTAAAAACAGTTTTATTTAGGAACAATGAGATGATACAGCAATGATACAATTAAGAGACAGATTATTCTTGAATGACTGATTATTCTTTAATGACGATTATTCTTAACTGACTGATTATTCTTGTGCCTATTTATACCTTCGGTATTTACGATGCATTCAGCATAAGATAAGCGGCACGTGTGCTTAGTCAGCTAAAGTTAATATGGACATATTCAATAACAAATGAAGCTACAATGTATCGAGTATTTCAGAATACAGGGGGTGTATTATGTAATTACATATATATATATATATAATATATATATATATATTGCATAAATAGATTCTCCATAGAATTCTGAGACTTTTTGATTCCAAAAGTTCGAATTTTCTCTGGAAAATTCTCTTTAAATGCCGAATGAACAATCTAAGTGACCTACGCCTTGATGTAGCTCGGAAAAATTTTTCCATGCCCGTAGAGCAAAAAAGTGTCAAAAATTCCGAAACATTTTTGTTTCGGATTGCATGGCTATCGGTGCTCCAAAAAATCGTAAACCAATTGAATCGAAAACTAGAGTCTTCAAACTTCAAGAGCTTTGTTTTTTATTTCCTGTACGACCATTTTTCACTGAAATACAGCCTGCTGAAAATCACCGAAAAATGTCGAAAATTTATTCATTTTTTTCATATGTAAGATGGCGGGAGACGAAGATGATACCGAAGATCGTCTGCCAAGTTTTACTAAAACGAGTGAACAAAAAGCGTCTGTTTGCAATTATTGCAACAGAAAAGTGGTAGATTCGATAGTCTGTGCAAAGTGCGGTGTTTATCTACACCCATCGTGCCTCATTACTGCAAACTCCAAGAAGAATCCCAGCTGTGTCCATGCGACATCGCAAGACCGAGAATCGGGATCGAATGAACTAGTCCCAACTGAGATAAATGAAGTAGCATACCTCAAGATGCAATTGAAATGGATGAATAAACTCCTGCAAGAAATGGAAGGAAAAAATAAAATTCTTATGGAAAATAACGAACTGCTTTCAGAAAAGGTTAAAATATTGGAACAAAAAAACATAAACATCCCAGGACATGTTTACAAAAGTAGTGACATTCCAATAGCTGATAAAGGAAATTCTAGCAGTGTAGCCAACACAAAAATAAGTACAGGAAACTCTAACACTAATACCTTGGTTTCTGCGAATAAAATCAAAACACAGAAAGTACAGAAAAGTCAGACGTTCAAGTCAACTTCAAACACTGAAGTTGACAAATGGAGTGATTCTGTCAGAGATAACAGAATTATTAATGAAAGTGGAAATCAAAACAATGCTGATCAGGACGGAAGAGACGTACAGACTGGGCAATGGGAAATTGTTACGAACAGAAAAACACGTCGTAGCGTGAAGAAAATTGTTTGTACTGGTGAAAGATGTTTCCGTGGAGGATATTAGAGACTATTTACAAATGAACGGAATTACAAATTCTGAGTTAGTTGATGTAAAAAAACTAGCATCGCTTGGAAGAAACTCTTCCTTTTCATTGGGAATTGCAGATGATGATATTTTTAAAACTATATTTAGTAAATCATTTTGGGCGGATGGAATTGTGATCAGAGAATTTAACTAATTTTTTTCGGACGAAACCTCAAACGAGTCCCCCATAGTAACTAATGTTTTTGAGAATTCCAACAGTTGCTTATCACTTATGCATCAAAATATACAGAGCATTTCAACTTCCTTCCTGAGACTTACTTTCTGTTTACAGGTCTATAAGCCAGATATTTTAGCGCTTACTGAGCACTGGCAAGATAGTGATCAGTTGAGTTCCTATCATTTCCCAGAATATAACCTTATATCTAGTTTTTGTCGTGGCCCTGGCCAACATGGAGGCTCAGCAATTTTTTGCAGGGGTTGTCTTAAGTGGTCAAGGCGTACTGATCTAGAGTCTCTGTCAGTTCCATCTGTCTTTGAGTGTTCAGCTGCTCAAGTTTATATCGATTGTGTGAGAATTGTTGTAGTGTGTATTTATAGACCTCCTACTCCACTGCTGGAAAATTTCGATGTATTTTAACTGGAGACTTCAATGTTGATATAGGCGTAGATTCTAGAGAGTCTCGTGCATTTTTGGCGCTGTTAGCTCAGTTTGATATGGTTCCGACTATAAAGGAACCAACACGAATAACTGCCACCTCCAAATCATATATTGATAATATTGTCACGAACATCAAAGATTATAGTGATGCCTATGCTTTGCAGGCACATTTATCTGATCATCTCGCCCAGTTGATTAGGTTCAACTTCAATACAATGAGTTCTGATTGAAACTATAATTTGAATGAAATTACATTACAACCACAATTACATCAATTCCATTACATATATTATTTCATTGTTTTTTTGAGATATACACCTAGGTGTCAGCACACCTGTATGTGTATTTTTCTATTCTACTTATACACTAAGATAATACATTATATCTACAATATATACTAACATATATCATTATTATATATATACACATATACTAAGTTCATATACCTTGAATGAAAGATCACTAGTTTTTAGTATTATAAGATATTCATATATTCTACAATGTTGTTTGTAATATAATGTTTGCATTTTTTTGAAAATAGTTTAGAGTTTTTTATGTTCCTAATATCCAGCGGTAGAGTATTGAAAATTTTTGGTGCAATAGTTGTTGTGAACCTGTAACTTGCATCTTTATGACAGTTTGGTGTCGTCAGTAGTTTGTTTGTAATTTGTCGAGTACTATATGAGTGGGCAGGGTAGTTTTTGAGCTGAGGGTTCTTGGTTATGAAAACACAATTTGCATGAAAGTACAGCATTCTAACATTGAGTTCTGATAAAGTTAAGTTTAAGACTAGACGTTTTACTGAAGACGCGATAATTAATTTCATTTCTGAAATCACAAATGTTGTTTGGGATGATGTGTATGCAATTCCCATTGATGCTGTCAACGGAGCATGGGATTGTTTCATGGCTATTTTTGCTGAGGTTTTCAATGCTCATTTTCCTGAAGTCTCAGTTACTCGTTCAAATAGGACAAAAACTAAATTTGTACCTACGCCTGATCTGTTAGCAATAAAAAACCAGCTTGACATTGTATATATTGTGACTATGAGCAGACCGTCTTTTAATATTTTTTATAAAAAACTAAAGCTTAAGTATGATATTGAACTTCGGCGTGCCAAACAAAAATATTTTGCTGATATGATAGAAAATTCGAACAATAAATCAAGAATGTGTTGGCAAGTTGTTAATCAGCTAACCAACAAATCACGTAAAGTTGTGTGCCCAACCATAAATGGTGACCCGTCAAACACTGTTGAAGCATTTAATAAATATTTTATTGACATAGCACCTAATCAGGGTTCACCTTCTGATAATCATCCCCTTAAGAATCGTGGCGCTTGTAACAAGTCCTTTTTCATGTTTGAGATCACGGAATCAGAGATTTTGAAAGCTGTCAAAAAAATGGAAAACAAATCATCTAGTGGTTATGATGGTATTCCCATCACAATTATCAAGAGATGCATTAACCATATTGTAAAACCTATATGTAAAATTATGAATAATGCTTTTGTAACAGGTATCTTTCCTGAGTCATTGAAGATCTCTAAGGTCAAACCATTACATAAAAAGGGCGATCCTAACGATTTGAATAATTATAGGCCTATTAGCTTGATAACAACTTTTGCTAAGATTTTTGAGAAAGTTCTTGCGGAGAGATTTATGAAGCTTTTCTCAAGTTTGAAATCCTGAGTGGTGGTCAGCATGGTTTCCTGAAATCAAGAAGTACTGAAACAGCCCTTTACTGCTTCACTACGGCGATCATGGAGGCTTTGGAGTGTGGTGATATTCCGACTGGATTATTCGTTGACTTCTCCAAAGCGTTTGACTCAGTGGTCCATTCAATCCTATTGAGGAAGTTGGAGAACTGCGGGATTCGTAACGAGCAACTCAGAATTATTAAATCATATTTGGAGAACAGGCAACAGATAGTTTCAATGACGGTTCAGGGTGTGACTTATCTATCGTCACCAGCACTGACTAATAGGGGAGTTCCCCAAGGAAGCATCCTGGGACCGCTACTGTTTTTGGTTTATATTAATGACCTACCTGAGTTGTTGTTAGCAAACGGTGTGTCTCCTTTTATCTAAGCTGATGACACGAATATGCTCCTGATCTCTGACAGCGTAACGTCGCTGCCAGATGATATTAATAGGGCAATGACTTTGGTAGAGGCTTGGTGTCGTGATAATCGACTCTCAGTCAATGTGTCGAAAACAGAGTGTGTTGTCTATTCAACAACCAGATCTAAGATGACACTTCCCGTCAATTTAAATGTATCGAGGCATCCAATAGATATTGCTTTCCAATCCAGAACTCTTGGCATTTATATCGATAGACATCTTAAGTGGTGTCCCCAAGTCGATTTTATCAACAAAAAATTAAATTCGGTCATCTATATGCTAGGAGTGCTGAGAGAGCAGTTAAATTTCACTGCTCTCAAGACAGTGTACTTTTCTAGCATGCAGTCTCTGTTGAGCTACTGTATTGTTTTGTGGGGGGGGGTACTACCACTGCGGAGTCCTTATTCAAAACACAAAAAAGAGCAATCCGTGTCATGTGTGGCATGGGTTTTAGGGAGTCATGTCGTGGAATGTTCAAGAGTAAGGGTATTCTTACACTCCCAGCATTGTTTATTTTTAGGTGTTTATTGTTTGTATATAAAAATGGTATACTTTTTGACAAGTATCGGAACCAGAATGATACGAGGCAGATGTTTCTTTTGTTTTATCCAGTGCATCACCTCGCTATGAGTGAGAGTGCCACCACATACTGGTGCATTAGACAATTTAATTGTTTACTGCAAGAGATCCGAATGTTAGAGTTCAAAGGTTACAGGAACGAAATCTTGAAGTTTTTAATTAATGCTGAACCTTACACAGTCGACAATTTCATGGCGGCTTGTAAAACTTGGCGTCCTCGTAAACTTTAGAATAGTTTTTTTTGTGCTCTTCTTTTTACTGGAATATTTTTTTTTGACCTGTTTTCTTTTTCGTTGTAACTTTTTTACAATTAATCATGAAAATAAATTTCATTATTATTATTATTATTATTATTATTATTATTATTATTATTATTTATTATTATTATTATTATTATTATTATTATTTTTTTTTTTTTTTTTTTTTTTTTTTTTTTTTTTTTTTTTTTTTTTTTTTTTTTTTTTTTTTTTTTTTTTTTTTTTAATCACACTTTCGTGGGGTGGTTTCCAACTAAGCTGGGATTCGCATGAATCAACAGCTCAATCGTTCGTTAACACACGCCGGACAGTTCTACACGTTCCCAGGATTGCAGCCTTCTGTGCCGTAAGTATGGTCTTCTCTACTTCATTCAATCCTATTTTTGTCAGTTCTTTTTTCAGATTCAGTTCAACGAGTCCATTTGCCGAGATTATCAGAGGATGAACGGAAACTTGTTTCAGCTGATAAATGGCCTTTATTTCATGTGCGAGGTCTATATACTTGGTGAGTTTCGTTGTTCTTGCCTCTCCTATGTTATGATCATTTGGAATAGTGATGTCTATAATCTGCGCCTCCTTCTTCAGCTTTTGAATTAATAGTATATCTGGTCTGTTATGCAAAACCTGCTTGTCTGTGATGATCGTTTTGTCCCAGTATACTCTGACTTCATCGTTTTCGAATTGATCTTTCGGTTGGTATTTATAATATGGCATTTTTTCTGTAAGTTTTCCATATTTGATCATAATTTCTTGATGAAAGACCTTTGCGACATCGTCGTGCCTATTCTTATGATCCTTTGGGGCGAGATAGGAGCATCCAGATGTAAGGTGTTGGATCGATTCCGGTCTTTCATGACACATTCTACATAGGTCAGTTGGTATTTCCTGATGTAGAATGTAGCGCCTATAGTTGCGTGTTGCAATCACTTGATCCTGAATAGCTGACAAGAAGCCCTCCGTCTCCATCATTAGAACACCGCGGCTTAAGTATAGAGTTGACATTTTCGCGTCGGTGTTATTCGCGTGTAGCATTGCATAGAAGCGGCCATGTAGTTCCTTCCCCTTCCACGTTTCTTCCAGCTCTGCAGTGTAATTTTTCTTTTCTGTTACAGGTGGATTTTCCCTTGCAAGATTCAGAGGAGTGAGGTTCTCATCCAATCTTGCAAGTGCTATGTAAATTGGGTGTTCGATGGATTTGAGGTAAGTGAACAATTTTTCGCATTCTTTGTTGTGTGCCTGTTTTAGATTTTTCATTCCTCTGCCCCCCCTGTCTCTTGGAACATATAGTCTACTCACTGATGAATTCGGATGGTGTTGCCGGTTTTTTGTGAGTGTTGTTCGAATAAGCCTATCCAGATTATCTAGATCTGTTGGACTCCATTTCACAATACCGAAGCTATACTTAACAATTGGCATTACCCATGTATTGATTGCTGTTGTTGTTGCTGAAGAGTAAAGGTAAGATTTCAAAATGAGGTTGAGTCTTCGCTTCAAGTGGTCCTCAAACAATTTTTTCGTCTCCTTGTGGTCTATGTTGAGTGTCTGTTGTATCCCCAAATATTTATATTTGTCCAACAAGGGCAAAGGCGTAAAGCTACTCGAGTCCAGAAGAGTTATATTACTCGAGTTCTGTATTTTTCCTCCCTTTATGTGCACAAATGCACACTTTTCCAATCCAAACTCCATCGAGATTGACCGGCTGAATTTAGAGACGAGTTCGAGTTGTCCCTTTATTATTATTATTATTATTATTATTATTATTATTATTATTATTATTATTATTATTCATTAACGCACCTCCGATTGGTGAGCAGTCCTATTCTCGGCCTTCAGGTACCTGTTCTCGGCTGTCAGGTACCTGTTCCGGCCTTCAGGTACCTGTTTTCGGCCTTCAGGTACCTGTTCTCGGCCGTCAGGTACCTGTTTTCGGCCTTCAGGTACCTGTTTTCTGCCTTCAGGTACCTGTGTTCGGCCTTCAGGTACCTGTTCTCGGCCGTCAGGTACCTGTTTTCGGCCTTCAGGTACCTGTTCTCGGCCTTCAGGTACCTGTTTTCGGCCTTCAGGTACCTGTTTTTCTGCCTTTAGGTACCTGTTTTCGGCCTTCAGGTACCTGTTCTCGGCAGTCGGGCTTTGTGATCTGTGATCTCCTGCTCCAGCAGCCGTCCGCCTTGAAAAGACATCATGAAATCGCTAACGAAATCATTCTTGACTTCAGCCCTTAGAGGATCTTGCTTGGCCACGGGCCTATTTTTTATTTTTTTGGGCCGATCAGCGAACCTCAATGTTGACAAACTTTCGTCGGTGTTGCTATCGGCAGGGCTGACGCAGGCAACCATCAGCGTTATGCTGTTGCCTCCGAGGGACTCTGCGGGAATTTCGTCGATAAGTTCATGGCGATAATATGTATAATGTACCCACAATTATTAATATTTTTGGTGTCGATAACTAAGATAGGTTTGTCAGTTTAACCCTAAGTTCCAGCAACATCTATTGAAACTTAAAGATCCATTAAAAGTTAAATTCTCCGTTAAACAGAGTATCCATGACAACTGTGTATGGAATATCCGATTTAACGAAGGATTCAAGTTGTAATGGACGTGGCTGAAACTTACGTTTAGTACCTACTACATACAGTGCGAACTTGGTTGGCTGACATCGACACCAAAAATTTTAATCCGACCAATAAATTTCCATGTAGAATATTGTCAAGACGAGACAGCATTTCGCATAAATAGATTCTCCATTGAATTCATATTCTTTTTGATTCCGAATTCTTTTTAAATGAGGAAATACGAAAAAAAATCTCAAAGTTGAACACTCTTCGAATACAGACAACTTTTCATTGAAAATTCTCATTTTTGAGAATCTCTGAGAAGAAAGGCTGATGCTTCTTTCCCGATAGCTTCATTTTCAGAATATGAAACAGGAGGTCACAAATTCTTTGTCAAAGTTAGAAGTGACGAAAAATCAAAAAATTGTTTTTTTTCAATTGGAATCCCATATTTTCGAAGCATTTTCGAAATCTTGGTAAAAAAATAATAGTAGCATACGTACAGGGTGATTCATTTATCTTGGTAACCCCAATTTTCTCGAAAACGTCCGAATATTTTTTCATTCTGTGAATGGCGTTTTGAACACGTCAATGTCGACTTGAGATGCGCATAAAAATCTGCGGAATAAATAAAGACGCCAGGCGTCGCGGCGCTATCAGAAATTTTTTTTTCCAGGGACATACCTTTTTTATCATGTCATTCGAAAGATAATTTGATTCCGAATTTTTTTTTCGAAAACAATTTTTATCGATTTCTAACCGTTAGCGATCTGCAACGTGTTTTATATTGATTCTATTTCATTTATTTTTCTCTGTATTGTGGTAGTATGCCTTTATTTAGAGACATAGATGTGATTTTGAGATTTGAATTTACGAAGGCTAGTTTTCTGGTCCATGTGCTCCTTCAAATAAGATGAAATATGTGGCTACAGCAAGATGGGGCTTCATGCCACCACGCTGCCATTCTCAAGAGATATTTAGATCAAGAATTCGGAAAAAAATGGATTGAAACCAATGGACCCATCAGATATCGCCAGACCTAACGCTCATGGATTACTTTCTGAGGGGTCCCCTTGAATATATGGTATACCAAACTGATTCTAATAACTTGGACTATTTGAAATTAAAGATAAGAAACGCATGTGCCCAAGTGGACCCTTATATTTTGACCAAAGTGATGAAATAACTTATATATGGATCATAATGGCCGGTATATAGAACATATGATTCGAAATTTTTCGTTTGTTATTGAAAAAAAATGTTTATTATTATAAGATATAATATTTAATGAATAAAATAATAGAAAAATAGTTACATTTTACGGAACAAAATCAAATTTAGGTCATCTAGCCATTATGATCCATACACAAGTTAAATCATCTCCCTATTTCATCATAAGTCACTTTGGACAAAATATGACGTTCCATTCATTTTCGAATTCTTAATCTCATTACCTCTTCACAATGGCAGCGTTGTGACATGGAGCCCTATCTTGCTGTATCCACATATTTGATCTTATTTAAAGAGGCAGATTGTTTAGAAAACTTGCCTCCTTGAAGTCAAGGCATAAAATCATATCTATGTCTCCAAATCAAGCCATACTACCACAATACAGAAAAAATAAATGGAATAAAATCAACATGAAACACGCTGCAGATCGCTGACGATAAGAAATGGACAAAAATTGTATTCTAAAAAAAATTTAAAATGAAATTATCTTTCGAATGACATGATAAAAATGGTATGTCCCTGGAGAAAAAATTTTTGATAGCGCCGCGACGCCTGGCGTCTTTATTTATTCCGCAGATTTTTATGCGCATCTCAAGTCGACATTGACTTGTTCAAAACGCCATTCACAGAATGAAAAAATATTCGGGCGTTTTCGAGAAAATTGGGGATACCAAGATAAATGAATCACCCTGTACAAGACTTTTATCCCAAAATAAATATTTTTAGAGATATATGGAAAAACGAGTTTTTCTTCAATTTTCAATCTCATTCCGAATGTGTTTTTATACTGGAAAATAATTAGCGGTCAAGTGAAATTTTTGGATATCTGTGTTATCGAGAAAATATTTTCTACAGTTCAGACGAGTTGAATTCTTGAATTATAATCAGGTACCTGTTTTCTGCCTTCAGGTACTTGTTTTCGGCCTTCAGGTACCTGTTCTCGGCCGTGGCGTCCCTGTTCTTCGCCGTCAGGTACCTGTTCTCGGCCGTGGCTTCCCTGTTCTTCGCCGTCAGGTACCTGTTCTCGGCCGTGGCGTCCCTGTTCTTCGCCGTCAGGTACCTGTTCTCGGCCGTGGCGTCCCTGTTCTTCGCCGTCAGGTACCTGTTCTCGGCCGTGGCGTCCCTGTTCTTCGCCGTCAGGTACCTGTTCTCGGCCGTGGCGTCCCTGTTCTTCGCCGTCAGGTACCTGTTCTCGGCCGTGGCGTCCCTGTTCTTCGCCGTCAGGTACCTGTTCTCGGCCGTGGCGTCCCTGTTCTTCGCCGTCAGGTACCTGAATCATCATCTGTAATGCGAGAGTAACAATTAGTTTAAATTGCTCAATGTGAGTATTAGTGAAGTCAACGTCAATTACAATTTGAATCCTTCATTAAACGAAATGTTCCATAGATGATAGCCATGGATACTCTGTTTAATGGAAGATTAAACTTTTAATGGACCTTTAAATTTTAATGGACGTCACTGAAAATCAAAGTTAAACAAACCCAAGCTTACGACTTCAAAAATAATAATTGCGAGTACATTATATCATCGTTTTTTTTTATCATGACTGTAATTTGATTGAATTCATTGAAGGACTTAGGTAATTTATTTTATTATCGTCATAATTTGATTAATTTTCCAGTAGACTAATATTTTTTCATTTCATGTTACATAGGAGAACTCTAAAAAACATTTTGCAAATTGTTTTTTGTTCATAGGTATGTCTTGATTTAGATTTGAAGTTGGTAGATACCTACCTAGCTTTTCGTGTTGTGAAAACGAGAAAATTGTTATATTTTTCAGTGCATCAAATTGCACTAAATTTCAAAACAAATTTTGAAATTTAGATTCTTGAAGTCGGTTTTTTTGTTGGAAATTTTTTGACAGTAAGAAGATATTTTACACTGAATAGTTCCTGAGATATTCTTTTTTTGTTATCCTACGATACTCAAAAATTTTCATATTGTTTAGCGTGAGTTTAATTGTGCTCCGTTTAGTATTTTCCGAGATATCGAATTTTTCAAAATAAGGGATGAAATTTCACCCCCTGGATCCCTTTGCAAGGGAACGAAATTTCCAGGCTATAACCGATTTCAAGCGAATAACCTGGTCCTCATTGGTAATTATAATTGTATAATTATCATTGTAGGTTATGATCATTTTACAAGGAATATCCTTGAAGACTATAACCGTAGATAACCGCAGGCAGGACCGTAGATAACCGCGGTCATTACTGGTTATTCGCTTGAAATCGGTTAATATTTACATCAAAATAACAATTCCGCATGCCGAGTGTCTTTATGCTCCTGTCGGATATTTTCCGTGATAATGTAATGATCCAACGAAATATTCCCTATATAGCGGATCACTGATATTTCATATCTTTCCGAAATAGCTCCGTTAAAATCAACCCTCGTTTCCTGTAGAAGTCTTTTTTAATAGAAATTCAATAAAATTTGACATCCCTTGTTCATTATTTATGCGAATCAGCCGTGTTACACCATTCATCTCACTGCAGATCCGTACGTCACTGGACACCGCGTTCGGGCGTTTCCGACAAACGGTCTGATGGATTTGGTCTGGTAGGTTCACACCGGTTAGATTGAGTTTATTTAATTGAAACATATTCATTAACTCGTTATTCTAATTACAATGTATTTTGGGAGGGGCAATTCAATTTATTGAACATTCATAAACGAGTTTGAATGAATATGGAGGAATGATTGTTTCTCATAATTTCCTCTTACCTGTGTCATGAATTAAAAACGCAAAAAATTTATCGTTACACCCGGGCACGCAACACTTTTTCACTTTTCCCATTTTTCACGATGTAACCACGATAATAAAGAAAATAAATTCCAACCAAATATATTCACTTTAACAGTTCACGTGTCTCTCGCCGCGTTGCTAATCTTAAAAGAACCACAGACACAGATAACGAAGTGAAAAGAACCTAAACAGATTTCAAACCCAGGTCAGAGACAAATTATTTGGTGATATTGATAATTGATAATTCAGTAGGATTTATTGATAATATATTATTCCTTTTGTCTTAGAATTTAGCTCAGAATTTAGCATAGAGGATACTGCTATATCCAATCAAGGGGAGACAGTCACCTCCAGAATTGATCATTCAATTACAGATGAGGTGCCTACTACAAGCAGAGATACAAGAGGTTAGTATTGTTGCTATTTACATAATTCACTATTTTCTTGGTTCACTTTTACATATTAACCACTCATCAACAACTTTTTTCAGATGTTATAAAAAATTCCAAAAAAAAAAATCTGCTTTCCTACTGCCCCCTTGAAAAAACAACTAAGGTATCTCCGCAGGAAGGAAAACAGGACACACACCAAATTCACGGATATCAAGAGCAAAATCAAAGAAATTCGAAATTCAAAATATCTCGAGATTTTGGAAAAGATGAACAGGACATCCCAAACATTTTTTCTTTCTCAAGTACGCAATCAAAGATTACTGGGAAAAGGCCGTCGCTTCACTATTGATCACAAAATATTTGCACTTTCACTTTATAAACAGAGTGGTAAGGGATATAGATATTTATCTAAAATTTTCAGTTTACCTTCTAGAAGAACTCTTTCAAATTTATTAAATGGAATTCCCTTTGATTGTGGAATCAATCATCTCATTTTTTCAAGTTTGGAGAAGGCTGTGAGCAAATTGAAAGTTTTGGATAAATATTGTGTTCTCATGTTTGATGAGGTTGCATTGAGTCCTAGTCTTTCCTACAATTTTGCGAAAGATTGTATGGAAGGACTGGTTGATTTGGGCAGTGGTGTTCGTCGAGGGCAGTTGGCAGATCATGCTCTAGTATTCATGCTGAAAAGTATTAGTGGCAACTGGAAGCAGCCTCTTTGCTTTTATTTTGTTGAAAACTCTGTCAAAACAAATGATTTAGTTCAAATTATCAGAGATGTGGTGAGACACAGTGGCGTAACTTACACCCCCGCAGACCCCGCGGTGCGGGGGCCCAGGCGTTGGAGGGGCCCGGGCGTTATGGGGGCCTGGTCTTCGAGAGAAAATTCGAATAATTTTATCGTTAAAGAATATGAACATGACCTCAGTTCTGACCTTAACTTCCAAATAAACTCTTTTAGAATTGCATTGAAATCAGAGATTCAGAAAAGATCATCAATACGACAGTTAGCTGATCTCCTGTTTTTAGAAAACTTTTCGATTTCAACTAGTTTCCCAGATCTTTGTACTACTTTAATGTTATTTTTAATATAACCTGTTACTGTAGCAAGTGCAGAGTGATCAGCGATCCTTTTAAGTTAATAAAGAATTATTCGAGAAGTACAATGACCCAAAAAAAGACTTAGCGGGCCCAGTTTTTTTGAGAATTGAGAATAAACGAGCCAGAAATATGGACCTTCAAGAAGTAATAAATGTATTTCTCCATTTCAGTATCGTAATGAGTTCATTACAGTCTTGAAAGTAGTGCTGTAATGAATTTATTTCAGCTATGTTTTCAATTATATCTCTCGTTTTCTGGTTGTCAGTACTGACTTCCGATCCTATCAATTCTCAAATCAAATTTATTCAAATTCCATAATCTGTCAAATTTCGTCAGTCACACCAACTGCCAAGATACAATACAAAAGTCACTAATCTCAATTTTTATTTGAAAATCGAGAGTATTTCACAAAACTTGACTGAAATAGAGAAAATATCGTCTAAAACTCGTGGCAGAAGGCAATTCCAACACTCATGCTATCGAACTTCGCATTCGTGTTGGAATAGAAACTGATTCTGCAACTTGTTTTAGAATATACTATTGCAACAAATAAATCAAGATGACAAGGGAGATTCAGCCACTCAAGTTATTTACCCATTTACATCGAGTAACACAGTATTTGTTAGGATTGATAACTATATTTGAAATAAAGATGCAATTATGTATATTATTTACTGCAAATTTTGAATAATATTTCAATAAATAAAATATAGAAAGTCTTACTTCAAGTAATATTTCGGAGTAAGTTTGATGTTTACACCTAAACCACATAAGTATGTGGTTTAGGTGTAATAAAAGTTTATTAAATAAAGTTATTTTTTCAATAAATACGCATGCCCGTATGAGGGGGCCCGAAAACTAATTCTGCGAAGGGGGCCGGTCGAAATTCGTTACGCTACTGGTGAGACATGTTCGTCAGACAGGCCTTAGGATTGTGGCAACAATATCTGACCAAGGAGCAACTAATGTTGCTGCTATAAATAAACTTATAGAGGCAACAAGAGAATACTCTTTGAGGAATGAAGTAGGAAAAAACCTACAGGGTTATATAGTGGACAATGAAGAAATTGTTCATCTATATGACCCACCTCATCTCCTCAAAGGTATTCGGAATGCTCTCTTGACAAAAAACTTACATTTTTGTCAAGATGGTGTTGAAAAAGTTGCTTCCTGGGAACATATTGTTGAAATATATAAAATCGACGCTAAAGTTAATATTTATAGCGCGATACCTAAGCTTACTGAAGAACATGTCATCCCAAATAAAATAAAAAAAATGAAGGTAAAGAATGCTGCACAAATTTTCAGTCGCTCACTATATTCAGTCATGAATATTGTAGCACAGTCTTGCAAGGACAAACTGCCAACAGCAGAAAATTATTTCGATCCTAAGGCGACTGAAACTGCTGCTGCCCTACTTTTTTTATGATCTCTTTGATAATGTCAATGGTCGTTCCCAAAGCATCTCTCCAAATAAACCCTTGACGTGCGTGGTGACAGCAAACTCCCCTCATGTCCAGCATTGGTACAATTCCCTCCCTATCCTGGAATCCATGTATTTTCTAGAAACTTCTTCCAAAAATAAAATAATCACTCCCTCCTTGAAGAATTTCATATTCACGGTCAAAGGCTTCTTATATATTTGGGAATTTTTGAAACAAAAAGGTATCAAAATGATGGTTCCTCGCTGTTTCAATCAGAACCCATTAGACATTTTTTTTTCACTTATAAGAAGTCATGGATATAGAAATATCAATCCTACCTGTTCCAATTTTATCACTTCCTTCAAGTCCCTCCTTATTAACAATTTGCTGTCATCACATTCGCCTGGATCAAATTGTGCAGAGGATGCTGCTCGCGAAGCATTGGACACTTTGAAAGATTTTCTAGAAGAAAAAAGTGGGGAAGCACAACCAAAATTAACTGTGATTCCACCTGTTTTTAAAGATTGGACGATGCAAACCTTTGATATCGACAGTGATTTGGGAACACCTTATGTGGCAGGGTAATGTTCGGATTGCTTGGAGATTATTGAAGCGTACAGCAATATTCCTGCCAATTCTCTCATTGAAGCGAGAACATACAAAAATCGTACAATGATGAGACCTTCTCGAACATTTAATACGATCTTTCATTGTTTTACTAAGGATGTTCTGAGGCATATACCTCTTCTCATTAATCAATTCAATATGAGAGAAGAATTGAGAAAGAAAATAAATATAGAGAATGTTGAAGCTCTCTTCTGCCCAATTCATCGAGATATGCAAAACAAATTTGTTGATTTTGGTCTGAAATTCATATTATATTTTTACGACAGAACAATTACTAAAATTTTATGTGGAAAAAAATCTTTACGGTACAATGATCCGATTATGCAGATAGCTGCAGACAAATATAATAAAAAAAGAAAAAGATGATTGTTTTTCCATATGAAGTTTTAGTAATTGTAATATTCATTTATTTATATAGATATTCATATTTTTTATTCAACTATTTATATAGATATTCATATTTTATTATACAATTTTTTATGTACACATTTATATTAATATTTTTATATATATACATATATATATTTCTCTATTTCGGTATCGTAATGAGTTCATTACAGTACTAAAAGTAGTGCTGTAATGAAACTCTTTACAGCATTGTTTCAGTTATATTTTTCGTTTTGTAGTTGTCAGTACTGACCTCCGATCGAATCAACTTTCTAATCAAATCAATTCAAATTCCGTAATCTGTCACACCAACTGCCAAGATGAAATATAAAAGTCGGTAACCTGAATTTTTATTTGAATTTTGAAAGTATTCCACAAAACTTGACTGAAATAGAGAAAAAATCGTCTAATACTCGTTGAAGAAGGCAATTCCAAGACTGATGCTTTCGAAAACTCTCATTTGTGGTGGAATAGGAGCTCATTCTGCAACTTGTTTTAGAATATACCATTATATATATACGCTTGTAAATTATCATTTATACACAAATGTTTATTTTCATTATATTTGATCAAATTTTTACTGTTATATTTGCTTCCTTATCCATATCAACTAGATTTGGAGGTAAATATAATTGAGACTTACATGCTCATTTTATATCGGTAGCAAATTACAAATTCAAATCAGAAATATAAA
The DNA here is from genome assembly GCA_038502775.1 of Hippodamia convergens. Taxonomy (NCBI): domain Eukaryota; kingdom Metazoa; phylum Arthropoda; class Insecta; order Coleoptera; family Coccinellidae; genus Hippodamia; species Hippodamia convergens. The sequence goes on along the minus strand of JAVSIQ010000839.1, from coordinate 332,788 downwards.
TATAATTTAATTTCTGACAAAGGTTTGCGATTATGTTTGACCAATATGAAAATAGAGCATTGAAGTCTCGATTATATTTTCATCCCAAATTATGAAAAACCAAAAAAAGATTTCAAACAATCCACCAGAGGGCGCTCAAATTTAGTGACTCCTACAAGAGCGCCCTATAGTGGGACATTTTTCAATAAGACCTCGAAAATTAAGTGTATCACAGATAATAGAAATCGCTGTATAATGAACCAAAATTGGTTAGCGAGTTGCATATCTATATTATTTATCTATGTGTAAGAACACCAACGGATCCTACCATTGCATCTGCGCCAGAGGTTACGAAGGCAAAGATTGTTCCATCAACACCGACGATTGCGCTTCATGTAAGTGAAAGCATTTTTTAAACCTTATGTGATCAAAGTAGATGGCGGTTTAATAATGAAAATTTCTTTTAGTTCCATGTCAAACCGGTGGTACCTGCCTGGACGAAATCGGAGATGAATCCTGTTTATGTATGAATGGTTTTGAAGGCAAACAGTGCGAGGTCGACATAGACGAATGCGCTTCCCATCCTTGCCAAAACGGCGCCACCTGCAATCAATACGTCAATTCCTACACCTGTACCTGCCCCTTGGGATTTTCCGGCATAAACTGTCAGATAAACGAGGAGGACTGCACCAGCAGTAGTTGTATGCACGGTGTGGTACTTGCATAGATGGTATCAACTCCTACAGCTGCACCTACAAGCCTGGCTTCACCGGATCGAACTGCCAAAACAGGATCAATCTCTGCGATAGCTCTCCTTGTTTGAACGGCGCTACTTGTCAAGACTACACTACGCACTACACTTGTCACTGTCCTTCCGGATACACCGGGAAAGATTGTGGTGAATATGTTGATTGGTGCGCAACAGATCCTTGTGAGAACGGAGCGACATGCAACCAAATCAAGAACACCTATCAATGCTCTTGCGCACCTGGATGGATTGGAAAAGTGTGCGACGTGGAAATGGTCAGCTGTAAAGATGCCAGCATGAGAAAAGGTAGGTTCACGTTGCTTCAAGTACCTCCAAGTTGCTGAGTTCTGTGTTCCTATTCTTGAGTTTTTAATTTCAAACTGATTTTTCAGGTGTGTCTTTGAAGAGGTTATGCAACAACGGAACCTGCGAAGACATCGGTAACTCCCATAGGTGCCACGGCTTGGAAGGTTACACTGGTTCGTACTGTCAGAAGGAGATCAACGAGTGCGAATCGGCGCCCTGTCAGAACGGAGCCACGTGTCGCGACTTGGTAGGTTCGTACTCCTGTCAGTGCACCAAAGGTTTCCAAGGTCAGAACTGCGAATTGAACATCGACGACTGCATACCCAATCCTTGCCAATTCGGTGGTACATGTCATGACTTGGTCAACAATTTCCTATGTTCTTGTCCACCTGGTACCTTAGGCTTACTCTGTGAGATAAACCCCGACGACTGTAGATCCGATTCTTGCCACAACAACGGCACCTGCATCGACAAAGTAGGAGGTTTCGAGTGCCAGTGTCCGCCAGGATTCGTAGGTCCTAGATGTGAAGGCGACATCAACGAATGTCTCTCCAACCCTTGCTCTAACGGAGGAACCCTGGATTGCGTACAGTTGGTGAATGACTACCATTGCAATTGCAAAGCAGGCTACATGGGGCGCCACTGCGAACTCAAGGTCAACTTCTGCGCCAACTCTCCATGTCAGAACGGAGGCATCTGTACAGCCATACACGCTGGGCACACTTGAAAGTGAAAAAGATTCTCAAGGTGTTAAACGGACCAGGACCGATAATTCCGATGAATATGATTCCTCAAAAAAAACAAATTGGATAAGGAGGATCTGGAGCAATTCAAACAAAGCATTTCTGAGGAAATGAAGAAGAGGACAGTAGTATACACAATAAAAACAGTTGAATCATGTTCTCATGAAGTAGCTTATCCATTCAAACTTCAACTCCGCTTGTGGAACCGCAAGGAGAACCAGCAAGGAAATACAAATTTGTGCTTGATCCTTTTCAGAAAGAATCAATTTTATGTATTGAAAACAACCAATCAGTTTTAGTTTCTACCCATACTTTGGCAGGAAAAACAGTAATAGCTGAGTATGCAATTGCTTTATCTCTTAAAAATAGACAGAGTGTCATATACACAAGTCCTATCAAAGACTTGTCTAACCAGAAGTTCAGGGAATTTAATCTTGAATTTCAGCAGGATGTTGGACTGATAACAGGAGATGTTACAGTTAATCCAACAGCATCATGTTTGATCATGACAACAGAGATTCTTAGAAATATGCTATACAAGGGCTCTGATGTGATACGAGAAGTTTCTTGGATCATTTTCGATGAAATCCATTACATGAGAGATAAAAGCAGAGGGGTGGTGTGGGAAGAAACATTGATAATGCTACCACATAATGCACATTTTGTATTTCTTTCCGCCACAATTCCCAATGCAAAACAATTCATTCAATGGATAGCGCATATACATCAACAGCCTTGTCATGCAGTATATACAGAGTATAGGCCAACACCATTGCAACACTACTTGTTTCCTGCAGGTGGTTGTGGAATCCATATGATTGTTGATGAGACTGGAACTTTTCAAGAAGATAACTTCAATGCAGCAATGACAGAGTTACAAAATGCTGGTGATGCAGCGAAAGGTGATCAGAAAGGAAGAAAAGGTGGCGCTAGAAATAAAGGACCCTACTCAGATAGATATCTATAAGATGATAAAGATGACCATTGAAAGAAACTTTGCACCTGTTATTGTATTCAGTTTTTCCAAGAGAACCTGTGAGCTTTATGCTAAACAAATGACTAAAGTGGATTTCAACACAACTATGGAGAAATTATCTGTTGATAAGGTTTTTAATAATGTGATCAAAGTTCTTTCTTAGGAAGATCAAGATTTACCATATATTAAGCATATGATCCCTCAACTCCGGAGGGGTATAGGTATTCATCATGGTGGGTTGCTTCCTGTTTTGAAAGAAACTGTTGAAATATTGTTTGGTGAAGGTCTAATCAAAGTGTTATTTGCAACTGAGACTTTTGCCATGGGTTTGAACATGCCCGCGAGAACTGTTATCTTCACTGACATGAGAAAATTTGATGGTTATAAGCACAGAATGGTTACTTCTGGCGAATATATCAAAATGGCAGGTAGAGCAGGTAGAACAGGTTTGGATGATAAAGGTATTGTGATATCAATGATTAATGAAAAAGTACCATCCGCTGCCTGTCGTGATATCATCAAAGGTTCTCCAGATCCACTCAATTCAGCATTCCACTTAACCTATAATATGGTTCTTAATCTTTTACGAGTAGAAGTCATCGATCCAGAATATATGTTGAAAAAGTATTTTTCCAATTTCAGAATCAGATCGAAATTCCTGTGTTGTTTGAAGATTACGAATCCAAGTTGAAAGAATAAAAAAGATAAAAAATGGCCTGAAGAAGAAGGACAGAAAGCTCCAGATTGATATGCTACCCAACGTTATTCGAGAAGATGAAATCACTAAACCGGTTTTACTTGAAGATGAGCAGGGTGAAATGGAAGTGATTCGTGTAGATTCAATGTATGTAACCCATATTTCATCAGGAAGGTGTAATTTTTCAAAAAGATTATTAAACCTTGGTTGAAAAAACTGAAGGAAGACCATCCAGAGGGAATTCCTCTACTACATCCTATTAAAGCTATGAAGATCACTGATCCAATCCTCAGAGAAATTATGGATCGGGTTGAAAAAATAGAGGCTGAAATTGAAGTCCATCCATTTCAAAAAACTCCACTGGCTCAAGAAAAGTATCAGAAATATAAGAAAAAAATTAGATGTGAATCAGAATTAGAAGCAGTCAGAAAAAAGTTGGTTGACGCTAAAAAAGTGATTCAAATGGACGAACTCAAGTGTCGTAAAAGAGTATTGAGGCGGCTTGCGTATTGTACAAAAGTTGATGTCATAGAGTTGAAGGGTAGAGTCGCTTGTGAGTTGAGCAGTGCCGATGAACTTCTTCTGACAGAGTTACTGTTTAATGGTGTCTTCAATAACCTTACTCCAGCTGAGGCAACAGCCCTGTTGAGCTGTTTTGTTTGTACTGAAAAAACCGATAAAGCCCCAAAAATAAGTGATAGCTTGAATGGTCCATTCAAACAGATGCAGGACATAGCCCGACGAATAGCCAAAATCAATTCTGAATGTCGGTTACCGATTGATGAAGAAGCATATGTGCAGTCATTTAGACCATACCTCATGGACATTGTATATAGATGGTGTAACGGAGCTCCCTTCAAAGATGTTGTTGATCCAGAATTTTATGAAGGTTCTATCATTCGCTGTATAAGACGTTTAGAAGAACTCTTGAGACAGATGGTGGAGGCTTCGAAAGTCATAGGAAATCAAGATCTAGAGGATAAATTCGATGCGGGCATAAAAATGGTTAAGAGGGACATCATATTCACAGCCAGTTTGTATTTGTAGTTGTAGGATGTGGATACAACTGCAATATCTTTGACTGTACATAGGAAGACAAAGTAAATAGTTGTAAATTCACAATGTTGACTACGAAATGTTCTAGTCCCGTTCCTAGTTACAACTGGACACGGAAAGGTGCTCCTCTGCCTAAGAATTCCTACTCTACTAGTTATAACAGAGTCCTTATTATTCCACATGTGGAAGTAGATGATCAAGGAGAATATATCTGTAGAGTCTATAATGACAGAGCTAGCATTGCGAATAGTGTTATTTTGGATATTCAAGGTGAGCTCCTGTTTCAATTAAGTCGTTATACAACTCTCACGTGACTTTCTTTATAATCAACAAATGTGAAATAGATTTATGTTGTATTGTATTGAATTTTCTCAAAATAATTCCTATTTACAGCTGAACCTAATTTCACAATTCCATTGAAAGATAAACATATCGATAGAAGAGGTGAGTTGGTGTGGACATGCGAAGCATTTGGAATTCCTGATGTTAATTACACATGGTTTAAGGATGGTCGACAGTTAGGTATTCAATTTTTTTTAACATATATTGTTGCCTCTTATAAGTAAATTCTGTTATATTTTCATTTATTTTTGCTGAAACTAACTTGTTCGATTTGGAATAGTGAGTGCTGGGCTATTTGCCACCAGACATCGCGGTAGAATCAACATTCAAGACAATGTGCTTACAATTAGTCCAGTGGATGAAGACAGAGATCCAGGAATGTACCAGTGCCGTGCTGCAAAATATTCATCAGCACAATTAAGAGTTTTGTGTACGTATTATTATGATCATTCAACACAAAATGCCTTCATTCATCTAATTTCAGCATTCAAACCGTCCTTCAAGAAACACCCTGTAGAATCCGAAACTCATGCAGCCGAACAGGGAAATGTAACATTAAAATGTAATCCTAAAGCCGCCCCTAAACCTAAATTCGTTTGGAAGAAAGATGATGATGTTATAGGTATTTCCTTCGTATTATTTTTTTTTTCCGATTATTATTGAAATCTTCTTTCTAAAGGTTCAGGAGGCCATCGAAGAATTCTAGAGAATGGAAATTTGGTTATAAGTCCTGTGTCTCGTGATGATGAGGGCAAATATACCTGCATGGCGAGCAACCCTCCCGGAATGGACGAATCTGTAGGAAGACTAATTGTTCTGAGTGAGTACTCATCTCATTACTATGTTTTCGTACTCTTGTTCCAAACGAATGGTGATAATATCTTTTTAAACATCTTCAGTTGAGGTTCTCATTAATAATTTCTTCCAGGGGAGCCTCAGTTGGTAAGGAAGGACCGTTTCCGCCCTTGGTGGCTCGTTTTCTCTCAACTGTCAGGCATATACCGAAGAAATGTTAGACATGGCATACATTTGGAATCACAGAGGGATGAGAATCAGGGATATTGACATCAAAAACTCCGGGAACAGAATTGTAAGTCAACACAATAACTTCTTTTGTTGCGTTATTTGCATTTAAACTAAACACAAAGTGTTAATAAACTTTATTTCAGTTTATCGATGGAGGATATCTTCACGTTGTTAATGTAACATTCCCAGATGCTGGTGAATACGAATGTGTGATAACATCTGCCGTCGGGCAGATCTCTTCCAAGACTTTTGTGGTTGTAGAAGGGCCCCCAGGTCCTCCAGGAGGCTTACAGGTCATATCAATACAAAAAACTTCAGCTGTGATACAATGGACAGACAGAGGTTCTCATGGAATACAAATAACCTCATATACTATTAGTGGAAAAACAAATTGGAATTCAGCATGGGTCAATATAAGTCATAATGTGTACTCTGAAGAAATCGAAGGTACACTGGTAAGACAAATTTTGTCCCTAGAATACAACTCAAATCAATACTGTTTCAATTTTTGCAGGACGGAAAGAAGCAACAATCGAAAATGTCCTCACTCCTTGGTCTGTTTATGAATTCCGAGTAGCAGCATGGAACGCTATTGGCTGGGACAGTCATTGGGTGTACTGGATGGGCCCTGTTATTGGAGGAATAGCCGCTGGAATAACCTACGAATACATTTTCAAGCCCAACCGACAACGCAAACACCTAAAAGAAGCTCAAGATATTAATTATCTTTTATATTGAAGGTCCTGGTATGGGAATGAACTCTCCAATGATGCATAGCCCGAATGCACATCATGGTATGATGAATAATCAAGTAATGATGAATAACCCTAGGATGAATGGACCCATGGATAATCATATGGGTCCTCATATGATGCACAGTCAGAATGGCCCAATGCATGGAATATCCGGCCCTATGCATAGTCCTATCGGCAATATGAATTCTGGTATGCAAGGTCCCCATATGCCTGGAAATGGAAGTTCAATGGGCGGTCCAGGACCCATGAACAATGGACCAATGAACGGGCCTATGAATGGGCCGATGAATGGTATGAATACCAATATGGGAGGCGGTATGCCGATGAATTCCTCTAATGCCCCTATGGGTCGGTATTTCACTGATCAAGTTATTGATTTTATTCATTATTCGTCTTTTAATTTACAGGTCCTTCGATGAATAATAATTTCATGATGAACAGCATGTACTCCAAACCAATGCCAGTGAGTGCAGGGAAAGTATATCCTGCAGATCAACCCATGGTAAAATCTCATATTTTCAATGTTCACATGCAATCCTCTAAGAGTAATTTATATTGTTGAATTAAACAAAATAAATTTTTAGGTTTTCAATGCACAAAATCCAAATGCTCCTCCCATTTACCCTTGTGGAGTTTGCCATAAAGAAGTTCATGACAACGATCAAGCCATTTTATGTGAAAGTGGGTGCAATTTCTGGTTTCACAGGTAAAGTATACATCAATTCATTTTATTCAAGTTAAGCATATTCAGATTTGGTTTCTGAAATTTCCCTTAACTTCATTTCAAAGTGAAAAGAAATTATCTGAGATATTTGGGTCTTATTGTGTTCTATTAATTGCAGGGGCTGCACAGGATTGACAGCTTATTCCCTCCTAACTGCAGGAGTTTATGCCGAATGGGTTTGTGACAAATGTCTCTCGTCTAAAACAATTCCGTTGGTTAAATTTAAACCATAAACCATAAATTAAGCAGGAAATTGTACCCAAAGATGGTATTTTAGAAGACTGACAGTGATTTACATCACAGCCACTGTTTCTTCCTAGTTGAATCTCAGGTGGTCATGTGGTTTCAAGCTTCGATTTATTTATTTATTTATTTTATTTATTGGTGCCATTTATACAGAGTATTTACACAAGTCAACAAAGATTTACAATATATGGTATAATAAACATTTGAAAATATACGATGGATCTTTGTTCCAGTTTCTAGATTAATAAATGACATTATATATAAATAATGACTGTAACCGAATATGAAATTTTTTACTAGGAATATCGCGGAAATGTTAGCTTACATCGCCATTTCATATTATAATTATTTTGTATTAGTTACTGTAGAATTTAAAAATCATCATTTATTGAATGCATTGTAGCTGAGGTTATTGACCAAAAATGATTCTTATTGATTGTGGATTTTACCCTTTATAGATGTAAAAATTGGACATCCTCAAATAATCCTATACTGTTGAGAACATACAAAAAATAATAGAAGCAGCAATTTTTGAAATTCCACCATTATCTGTATTAAATTCCCATAATACAATTGTAAAAGTATTGTTGTATTGGTGTCATTTTTTTTTCCTGAAACTTCATTGTGTCTGGTGCGGTTGGAGTGGCTGGACTGTAATATTTGTGTTATAAACAGTTTTAATTATATTATTTAGTACTTGAGTAACTGAATCCAAAATATAGGCAATATAATGTCTGATTGAAATATAAGACACAAATATCTTGCTATCTTGGCTGCAAAGTGCCTGTCTCATTAGAATTAAGGGTTCAAATGGGTCACTAATTGCTGTGGCATCTTTCATAGTAAGGCTTCATCAATCAGATAATATCTACATGGTTGGAAACGCGTTTTCTTTGTTTAATATTGATTGGTGTTTATTGCATATATTTCCTATAGTTAGCTCATTTGAAAAAATCCATTCTATTTTTAAAAGTGAGGGGTACAAGCCACTAATTGAGACCTTATGTGATTGTGATAGTGTGCTTGATCAGAATAGAAAATGCCTAAGTGTTTAAGTGAGGTTTCATAAACTTTTCATACCATTTCGAAATTCAGATTGTCATTTGAGCGATTGATTTTCAATTAAAAAATTAAACTCCTATCAACCTAATATATACATAGCTTAGCACTAGCTACAAAAAACTGTGAAGGTATTCTCATTTCAGTTCTACAAAATTTCCTGATTACTTTTTTTGTTGAACTTGAAATTGGAATTATATATAATCTGACATTAATCTTGTTATACCATTGCTCTGTACATATATACTTATGAAAGTAATTTTAAATTGTGTTTGAAAATTATAAACTCATTTGTAAATGATAATATTAAATACAAAACTTGTTAAAGTAAGGTCATATCCTCCAGCATCAGGTCCGACGAAGATTGTTACGACGATCTTGACAAGCCAACCGCTCCAAAATTTCATGGGTCTACCTATAACAATTACAGGGGAATTGGCAACGGCCATCCAGGTTATTGCGCAAGTTTAGCTTCCGTAGATTTGTATTCCGGACCTTCCAAACAGCTTGAAAGGGTCGAGTCTTTGTATGGGGGAACGAAATCTTTATGTTGTAAATCTCCGCCGCTCACCACGGCAAATCTGAATAGATCTCAATCCGTTTACGCTAAATCCAACACCGGGTTGAACAGAGATGTGATACCTAACCTGGTCCTTTAGTTCCAGCACAATCGTTGTATCCTATGAGACTCAACCAAACGAAAGTTCACAACCAGAATAATCAAAACCAAATGCAACAGCACAATGAAAGATTGTACGGAGTTAGAGGGCCTCCTTCTGGTACTTCTAGATCAGATAATTACTCCACAACTGGAAGAATAATGTACAGGAGCAACCAGACTGAGGGCAGTGCCAAATATGAAAGTAGCTCGAAATATGAGCAAAGTTCTAAATACGACGATAATCCTACACCGTGTAGAAGTAACTGTCCCGAGTCTATGTACGGCGTTGTACCATCTCAACAACGTAGAGCCCAATCTTCCAATCAAAACGAAGAAAACTGTTACGCGTGGAACTATGGAACGGCTGGAAGAAACCAAAACGGAGCAAATTATCACAATCCTGGACCATCTTCTAATTTCCCTGGCAAAGCACAGCAAGTTGTTCCAACCGTTCCCACTTACTTGACGAGGAATGTGATCAGATAAGAAGTGAGGCAGTCGCCTCCTAGTCAAGCTGGATCTAGCCAAGGACCCCCGCATTCGCCGAACTCACAATACTGATGTTTGTATGTGTGAAATTATTAATTTTTACTCGATACTGAGTTTTTTGAACTCCGACTGAAAACCAAAGATATAAGTTTGAGTTCATCAGTAATATTTGTTGAGAAATTGCTTTTTGGATGAGATACATAAGCAATGTAAATGATGTACATATTGTAACAAACTCTTGACTCATACATCAATGGATTCAAAGAAAGATGACCAGTAAGAATCTGCAATGTAGTCTCCAGGAAAGAAGGTCTTGTATTATATTAATGTATCGATTGACCTCATGAATAAAATTTATATAAATAAATTTCATTCGAATTATTACCAATATATACTGTATTCCTACTATAGTTATTAGATAGTTTTTGAGTTGTAAATATTTTTCGAATATCTAGAAAATATATTGATCAAAAGAGAAGAGTTAATGTTAGATAATATACACTATGAAGTAAATATCTTGAAATAAAGTATTTCGAGCCGAACGTTTTTAATTTAAATGAACAGAAATGGTAATCATTTCCTCCAGGTACTTGTGCGCATCCACCAAATGGTTCAAAAGACAACAGATCAATGAATACTGAATGAAGATTGAAAAATATCCTGATAATCTAAAATTTTGATGAGACGAATTCGGACATCTTATCAACAAATTTTGAAAATGAATTTAGAAATGAAGAGATTGCGTGTTCAACAGGATATTAATTTAGTTTTTCCTGTTGCACTCCATGTATTTTTTCATTCTATTTCTTCTCTACTTTCATTTCTTTATTTTATGCTTTGGCGTATGTTTGTTCATGAGAGAGGGTCCAAGTTTTCTTTCTCTCATATCATCAATTTTGGGTTCAATATGTTCTCAGCTGATAAAACATTGATATCAAAACTCCATAACATGAGTTTTTAAAACATTGAATGAGTTCTTTTATTGTGACGTCTATTTAAATCTGAGCATGTGAGAAATTGTTTTCATTTTTCACTTACTTCAGACATTTGCACATATGTATAGTCTTGCTTCGGCATCTTTGTTTGGCGGGCTGTACTCACAAATTTGATTGAAGTTAATGAATTCTTTCATGAAATGATTTCTCCGTCTCACAAAATCATTGGAAAGAGGAATATAGATCAAAACTTGTCTCATGGCTGGATTATTTTGAAATATGGGAAAAACATTATTCATGAAACATGCAAACCTTTTTTCTGGAATATCGACACCTTGGTCCACCGTAAACTTGTAAAATGTATGTTCACGTTCACCCAACACATTAGTTATTGCTTCAGTTGAGTGATATTTGTTGATAGCCACTTTTCCTGCATAATTATGGCATTTATTATTAAACAATGCTGTGATTAAAGGTAGATGAACTGAAGTTAAAATTATGGTCTGTCTATAAAATCTTGCATGACCATCCAAGTTCCACAGTCTAACTCTTGAAAAGTCTGTTCTTCGATACTCCTTTAATTTGAGATGGAGATGATCGAAGATATGGAGGATATGATGCCAATTCTGCATCATGAATATCAGTTTGGTCCAGAATCATTAATTCTATTGAAGGCAAAAAATCATAATCTCTTTCTTTTTCACCCTTAGCACCTACAATTCTTCTCACTCATAGGTGACGCAATGATAATATCTGAGGAATAAAATTCAGAATATAACTTCAAAGCTCAAAGCTTTTCTTGTTACAGATTACCCATTGTGGAATCATCTTCAGTATTCTCAGAAAAAATCATCTTGTATTCATTTGGTTTACGATATGAAATTTTTTTTGTGTCCCCTTGATATTCCTCTAAGAATCTTTTCTTGTTCATTATACTGCTTTTTTTCCCCTCAGAAAACAGAAGTTTCATCAGGGGAGATATCACTTTGAATGCTGAAGATTTGAAGGGAAGCAGAACTAAAACTTTGGGCCTGACAAATCCTTGATCTCTGAACTCATCGGGTACATCATCATAACCTTTATTCTTCAGTTTGGCATTATGAAGCAATGCACAAATCTCATCGAGTCAACATTATTATAAGTTTGTTTTGTATAATATAAATCTTGATAATTGTTCATAATACAGAAAAGTTCCTTTTGAAACTCTGTTAAAAAACGCTTCTCATCTGTAGATTCATTCAGAGCACAATTTGCAGTAACCAAATTTTTGGCAATTTGTAACTTTATGTGCATTTCCTTCGGAGAAACTTCTTTGGAACTTACAATTTTAGGAGGATCTCCACCAGTGGTGTATGTTGTTTCATCTTCTAAAAGTTCTTTAGAAACTTCTGTGGACTCTACTTCTGAACATGTAGGTAGGTATTGATATGGAAAGATTCCTCAATATAGGCCAGTTTTCATCCTGCTGAGTCACTATGGGTGATTTAGATTCTAAGGATTCTAAGTTTAGGATGAAGAGAATTTTTAAAATGTTTGGTAAAAGAATCCGTGCAATCTAATTCTTCCTCCTCATCTTCTTCAGCAAAGGTGCCACTTTCATGATCTTCTGATTCACTGTCCTCATCTTCTAATTCACTTTCTTCATTTACCAATTTATCTTCTTGATCTTCTGATTCGATAGAAGTATTTTCATCACCTGACTCAACACTTTCAATTTCATCATTTGATACTGATTCTCCAGAGGAAATTGAATCATTACGAAAAGACGAGAATTTCGGTTCATTTTCTGGTTCCACTACAACAGTTTTATACTTCTCAGATATCTCCTCGGAATGTTTGCCTTTATTTGGTGAAGGTTTCTTTAACTTTTTCTGAGCTTTGGTTTCCCCAACATATTTTCGTTTCAAACCCTTCATGATCACCCAATTACAACACAAGTCACTCACAATTTGCAATGAAAATTGAAAAATTCAGACCAACACGCGAAAATTCAAATATTATTGTGTTTAATACTTGTTTTCTAGGTTCGAAATTTAGCCACCAACCTGTGTAGCGCTAGGGGATTGGTTTGTAAATTTTTGAAAGATAAACGGAATATTTATATTATTTTGTGAAATAAATGAATATGATTTCATCTAAAGAATGATTTATAGGCTATTTAAGGTGGTGGCTTTTGTTAATGGATTTCTGATTGTACATTAAGTGTAGCGAATTCAGGAGTACAATTCGTTTTCACAACGAATGATGAAAAAATTGTATGAACAGATATTCAAATTACTTGGAAGAACAATTATTTTGATCAAATGAATATATATTACACTTGTCGGTATTACTGAAATGACGTAAAACAACATGATCGGAAATATTTCCTAGATCCATGGGATTTGTAAATGAATGGTACTACCTCCAAGTGATATCCAATTGAAGCAGAATCATTCGTGCTGTACACAGGTTCAGATTACGAACAACATTTGATTGAGAACATTTCTTTAAATCATTTCTTTAATCATATGTTACAAAATGAATAAAGGATTCTGAAATTTTTTCTAGTCTTTATTTGTGTTCAAGTGGTTTTAAAATGGAAATTGTACATATCCTTCATCACACAATATTAAGATAACAATTGAATATAGATAGAATGTTTGTTTACATTGGAAAATTTGCCAGAGATGATACCAAAAAGTCAGGAGGGATGTATGTAATTGCAAACATAAATATACAAGAACCCTTCAGAAATTCATACAACATTTAAAAATTTTACTTGTTTGAAATTTTATTTATAGTCAAACGACTTCATTTTTATTAAAGTTTATCCAAATCATTTTTGAAAGCGAGTGTTTCATTTTATGAAGATTACGAATAACATTTGATTGAGAACATTTCATTAATCATTTCTTTAATCATATGTTACAAAATGAATAAAGGATTCTGAAATTTTTACTAGTCTTCATTTGTGTTCAAGTGGTTTTAAAATGGAAATTGTACATATCCTTCATCACACAATATTAAGATATCAATCGAATATAGATAGAATCTTTGTTTACATTGGAAATTTTGCCAGAGATGATACCAAAAAGTCAGGAGGGATGTATGTAATTGCAAACATAAATATACAAGAACGCTTCAGAAATTCATACCACATTTAAAACATTTAACTTGTTTGAAATTTTATTTATAGCCAAACGACTTCATTTTTATTAAAGTTTATCCAAATCATTTTTGAAAGCGAGTGTTTCATTTTATGAAGATTACGAACAACATTTGATTGAGAACATTTCATTAATCATTTCTTTAATCATATGTTACAAAATAAATAAAGGATTCTGAAATTTTTTCTAGTCTTCATTTGTGTTCAAGTGGTTTTAAAATGGAAATTGTATATATCGTTCATCACACAATATTAAGATTACAATCGAATATAGATAGATTCTTTGTTTACATTGGAAATTTTGCCAGAGATGATACCAAAAAGTCAGGAGGGATGTATGTAATTGCAAACATAAATATACAAGAACCCTTCAGAAATTCATACAATATTTAAAAACATTTACTTGTTTGAAATTTTATTTATAGCCAAACGACTTCATTTTTATTAAAGTTTATCCAAATCATTTTTGAAAGCGAGTGTTTCATTTTATGAAGATTACGAACAACATTTGATTGAGAACATTTCATTAATAATTTCTTTAATCATATGTTACAAAATGAATAAAGGATTCTGAAATTTTTACTAGTCTTCATTTGTGTTCAAGTGGTTTTAAAATGGAAATTGTACATATCCTTCGAATATAGATAAAATGTTTGTTTACATTGGAAATTTTGCCAGAGATGATACCAAAAAGTCAGGAGGGATGTATGTAATTGCAAACATAAATATACAAGAACCCTTCAGAAATTCATACAATATTTAAAAAATTTTACTTGTTTGAAATTTTATTTATAGTCAAACGACTTCATTTTTATTAAAGTTTATCCAAATCATTTTTGAAAGCGAGTGTTTCATTTTATGAAGATTACGAATAACATTTGATTGAGAACATTCCATTAATCATTTCTTTAATCATATGTTACAAAATGAATAAAGGATTCTGAAATTTTTACTAGTCTTCATTTGTGTTCAAGTGGTTTTAAAATGGAAATTGTATATATCCTTCATCACACAATATTAAGATATCAATCGAATATAGATAGAATCTTTGTTTACATTGGAAATTTTGCCAGAGATGATACCAAAAAGTCAGGAGGGATGTATGTAATTGCAAACATAAATATACAAGAACGCTTCAGAAATTCATACCACATTTAAAACATTTAACTTGTTTGAAATTTTATTTATAGCCAAACGGCTTCATTTTTATTAAAGTTTATCCAAATCATTTTTGAAAGAGAGTGTTTCATTTTATGAAGATTACGAACAACATTTGATTGAGAACATTTCATTAATCATTTCTTTAATCATATGTTACAAAATAAATAAAGGATTCTGAAATTTTTTCTAGTCTTCATTTGTGTTCAAGTGGTTTTAAAATGGAAATTGTACATATCGTTCATCACACAATATTAAGATTACAATCGAATATAGATAGAATCTTTGTTTACATTGGAAATTTTGCCAGAGATGATACCAAAAAGTCAGGAGGGATGTATGTAATTGCAAACATAAATATACAAGAACCCTTCAGAAATTCATACAATATTTAAAAACATTTACTTGTTTGAAATTTTATTTATAGCCAAACGACTTCATTTTTATTAAAGTTTATCCAAATCATTTTTGAAAGCGAGTGTTTCATTTTATGAAGATTACGAATAACATTTGATTGAGAACATTCCATTAATCATTTCTTTAATCATATGTTACAAAATGAATAAAGGATTCTGAAATTTTTACTAGTCTTCATTTGTGTTCAAGTGGTTTTAAAATGGAAATTGTACATATCCTTCGAATATAGATAAAATGTTTGTTTACATTGGAAATTTTGCCAGAGATGATACCAAAAAGTCAGGAGGGATGTATGTAATTGCAAACATAAATATACAAGAACCCTTCAGAAATTCATACAATATTTAAAAAATTTTACTTGTTTGAAATTTTATTTATAGCCAAACCAGTTCAATTCTTTCTCATTTTTAATGGTGTTAGCAAAATTTCACTTAAATCCTGTTGTCTTCAGATACTTTTCAAATCTCACAGGTTGCATGTTGAGGGCGCCAAATTTGAGGGGCGCAGGAATGTAGGGGAGTATGAGCGGTGGAACAAATATCGCACAACGTTAAAACTTGTAATAAAAATGGGATTTTCAAAAATGTGTGACGGAATAAACAGAATTCGTGAAATACATACTATATAAGTTTTACTGTATTATTACTGTTTTATTATAAGCAAAATTTATGTTGGTATTCTCGTATTATTCATACTAAAGGGCTGGCAATAGCTTATAACGCACGGTTCACGATTAACGCTGAGGGCCCATTCCACTTGGCGACCACAACGCTCAAAATCGCGGCTTGACTAGTGTTCTGCGACTTGAAAATCGCGAAAACTGTGAAGACATTCACGCATGCGTTGAAGTTTGAGTGATTCGTGAATTATTTGAAAGTGCGAAAAATGTGGTGTTGCTCTTTGCCTGAGTAAAAACAATAATTGTTTCAAACATTTCCATAACCACTGATCCCTATGTTTTCATGTTCATGTTTTATTCAAACCAAATTGTTGCAATGTGGCCATCTGGCAGCAAACCGAACTTCTTCATATAGTAAATGAAATTTTATAGTTGGAATTTTTTATTATTTTTCTGTTATTTCTCACTGATTCACGAGGAGAATCCGCTATTCGGAACTCAAAAATAAAAAATCGTGCATTTAAGGGTTAAATTGGACGGCTAAAGGAGTATTTTGAGCGTTGTGATCGCAAAGTGGAACGAGCCCCAAACCACTTTTCACACAACAAATGATCGTTACGAAATCTGAAGAAGTTGAGATTCCGATTCAAGGAATGTCCTCTCTTACACAAAAAGCATTTCATCCCCATGTTTCTTAAAATTTTACCTTTTCCTGTAACAAATACTATTGATTACAAGGATATACTGTAATGCAATCCTTTGAAATAGGATGCTTGTTGATAATGCGATAAGGAACTTATTCTTTATCTGTGCTCATCAAACAATCTTGTTCACTTGGCAAACAATATGAACACAATGGCTGACGAAATTAATTTCAATACCGCTCTGTACAGAAATGATCGCGCACTTGGTGGCCAAGCTCCTATTGGTCGAATAATGTTGCTTCAGAAAATTGTAGGAGTGATAGAACTGTTTATATTTCTAAACTATGAAGTTGTACCCCCCTGAATCTAACCTACGAAAAATTTGTTTTTGCTGTTGCAAAAATGATGTCCGAAAAGTTTATCGAAAAAATTAATTAATGTTTTCGTCAATTTGTAGATTTACTGCCAAGTATGGAAGAAATTAAGAAAAATAATAAAAACAAAAAAATAATGGGACAAAATGACTTATTAGAGCTAATAAAGAGAATTGAAAACATTCTCATCCAGAAGATATTACATCAATGCAGAATACCACAACAATGGAAAACTAGCATAGTTGTACCGATGTTCAAGAAGGGTGACAAGCGCGAACCGAATAATTATAGGGGTATAAACCTACTCAATACTACGCTGAAACTCCTTACAAAAATAATAACCAACAGGATTAATTCGAGTACTTCACTGTCAGACGAACAACAGGGATTTAGATCTGTAAGGTCCTGTGTTGACGCTGTGTTTGTATTACGACAGGTAGTAGAAAAATCTATTGAATACAACAAGCCAGCGTACATATGTTTCATAGACTTAACAAAAGCCTTTGACCGCATAAAACTTGAAGATGTACTACACCTTTTATATGATAGAAATATTCATCCAAATATCATAGCAACAATAGAAGACATATATCAAAACAATACAGCGAGAGCGCGAATCAACGGCCAACTAACAAAAGAGATCGCAATAAGTAGTGGTATCAGACAGGGAGACTCATTGAGCCTATTACTATTCAACATCATAATGGATGAAAGAACTTGAATTATTCAGTGACGACTCGGACAGTGACCCTACCTATGCACCACATCCTGATAACGTTGCACACATAAATGTCGGGGAAAGCAGTGATTCTGAGGATGAAGCTGCAGAGGCTCAAGTAGCTGAGAACATTCCGTTCACAGAGCTTCCAAATGTCCAACAAAGTGAAACACCTGTTAGGATTTCTGCTGATGAAATACAAGATAGCAACCAATCTGCGGAATCTTCAGTGAAAAGAAAGACTAAATTGCTTGCTATGGAGAAAAAAATCCTTTCAACCTAGGTCAAATGTCTTGAAGCCATCAAAACATGAAGACTATCATATTTCAGAGAAACCTAATGTGAGAAATCCACTGCAATACTTCACAAAATATTTTCCTGAGACACATTTTGAGGATGCTGCTCTCTATTCCAATATGCATTGCCTCTCGAAATATGGCAAGGAATTGGGTACCACACCAAAAGAAATGAAAAGCCTTTATGGTGCACATCTTCTCATTTTGTGCATACCTTATCCTAGAGTTAGTATGTACTGGAAGAGTGAAATTCGTCTCAATAAAATTGCAGACGAAATACCTAGAGACAGATCCTTTCTCTCTAGCGAGAGGCCTCAGAGAGGCCGTCGAAAACAGGAGCCGTGGGTACGGCTCTACGAGAAGCCGTCAATATCAACAAGGGTCTGCTTGTGCTAGGAAATATTATGGAGCTCCTGGGGCAGAAAAATAAAAAGGATAAATTCATTCCATATAGGAACAGTAACCTCACCAGATGACCAACAATTGTGTAAACATAAACGTCACAAATCCAGAAACCTACAGACAACTAGTAAAATTCCCGAGAGAAAAAAATATCATTTTTCATACCTACCAAATTAAACAAGACAGAGCCTACAGAGTAGTTATCAGACACCTCCATCCCAGTATTCCATCAACTGACATACAAGCAGATATAGAAAAGCTCCAAAAACATCTGAATGAACTGGAGAAATGGTATCGAAAATGGCGCCTTACCATCAATGAAACAAAATCAGTCCAAGTCACATTCACGAACAAACGAAACATATGTCCACCAGTTAAGATAAATGAGAACCAAATCCCAGTTAAAACAGAAGCCAAATATCTAGGAATCCACTTAGACCAACGACTCACCTGGAAACAGCACATTCAAGCTAAGAAGACCCAGATTAATATGAAATTTCGACAAATGTACTGGCTAATAGGTAGAAAATCCAAGCTATCTCTCCAAAACAACGTATTGATCTACAAAGCCATAATTAAACCCATATGGACATACGGGATTCAATTCTGGGGATGTGCCAGGGCCTCGAACATCCGAATACTACAGAGAGTCCAATCCAAAATCCTTCGATCGTTAACAGATGCGTCATGGTACGTGTCAAACTTCACCATACATAATAATTTGAAAACCCCTTTCATTATTGATGAGATAAAAAAACGTTCAAAAAAATATCAACAAAATCTGGAAGGACATGAAAACACCTGCATAGACCAACTAGCGGAAAACCCGTTCAACAGAAGAAGGTTACAGAAAACATGGCCAATTGACTTCAACTGAAGTGTGAATAAGAAGTTTCAATAGTTTGATAACTTCTACATGTCATTTTGAAATCATCATATTTACTTATTACTTGTGAAAAGTAGATTGTAAATTTCAATACAGGTTATAAAAAAAAAAATTGCATTTCGACGAGAAGTATGAGGTGCACATACTGAACCCGCCTTTTCGGAAACCCTCGCCTCTCTTTACTCAGAGCGATACGTTAAATGTCGCAGGGTATGGATAGAATGTTTTGGAACATGGTTTTGGAATCCCAGGTTGTATCGAAAGAATCTGCGTTAGATGCGATAAGCCGTTTATAACCAGGATAGAGAGTACGTGACCAAGGACGTCTGTAGCTTCCATTGGGGAAAATTGATCCATAACGCGTACACCTGCTGCCAGAGGTATCCTGGATCTACCGGATGTTCCTTTGGCAGGTACCAACGTATGGAGCGGTACAGTAACTGGTTTTAATGGACCCCTCGAACAAATGGACAGAAGGAAAAAGTCTTTGCCGTGGACTGTGAGATGTGCTATACCGTTAAAGGCTTAGAACTTTGTAAAATCACGACTCTCAATAAAGAAATACAAACTGCGGATTCCGGCCACAGTTCTCACGAGGATGCACTGAGCTGCTTGGAGATCCTTCTCTTCAAAATATACAGTCGCTGTTGAGTCGACCTGAGCCAAGGATAATACTTAAGTTAAAAAGTGTTTTTGCGCAACAAACTGTACAACAAAGCGGTGCGGCTGCAGGAAAGCGTCAATGACTGGCAAAAGCACCTGCAAATGCAGCAACATGACTTGCACCAATAGGGCAGAGGAAAACACGGTGAACACATTATGAATTCAGAATTCAATAAGCTGCATGGGGATTTCTTAAGCAAAGAAAAGATTATTTAAAAAAAAATATAGTGAGGCAGAATCCTGAATTCATCAACTTGAACAAATATGTGCCCAATGAAATACTTCTGTGTATGGCCAGAACTAGGAGTTACATAACGTTGAGGAAAATAAACAAAAGTATTAGCGCTCAAAACAGCAAGAGAAAATTGGGTAGTAAAATGAGAAAATATACTAATAAATGAATAAAAAAATCAATAAATCAATTTTTCTTTCATCATCCTCCCTCTAATAATTATATGATTTGTGAAATATAATTTCTATTATTTTTCCCCACAAATATATATTTGAATGTATTGAGAGGATAATCTTTCAAATGAAGGAATACAAGTAGGGACGGAAATCCAGACATTGTTAAATATATTGGAGATGGAGGATCATAACTTCTCGGTTCCTTTTCTTGATCGAGAGCCTTCAGATCAAAGAAACAAGCATCACTTCACCCCACATCATCTGTACTCACCCCAAACATCATCCTTTCTCTCTAGCGAGAAGAAGAAAACGATGAAATTCCATTTGGTCGCTCTGGTTGGCTCAGAGGGACCAACGAAAACGGGAGCAGTCGGTACGGCTTTCAGAGAAGCCGTGAACATCAATAAGGGACCCCTGGTGTTGGGAAACGTCATTTACCTCCTGGCGGAGGACAAAAATGGATTACGATTACTAAACGGCAAGAATTTTCCATTCATAACGGTTCTGGCCTTTGGCGGAAGTGTCGTCTACGATCTCTTTTCAAGGCGGACCCACGGTTGCCCTGGAGAAAAAAAATTAAGCAGCTGGAGCAAGAGATCACAGATCTCAAAGCCCAGGTTATGTCCACCACGGCCCAGATGATCGATTAACACGTTATTATTGGAGTCGAAAACTTTTATATAAAAATAACGTATCGAATATCATGAGCAGGAACAGATTCGAGTTATTGTTGAAGTTTTGGCACTTCACCGATAACGAGATGTGTCCACCAGGAAATAGAGTGTATAAAAAACAACCATTTGTAGATGAACTAGTAAAAAGATATCAGCAAGTTTTTCTTGTGCTGACGAATGCCCTTGAAGTGATCCAGCAGTTGACGTGCCCTTTAGGGGACGTATCATTTTCAAACAATATATACCCCTCAAGACGCACAAATATGGAATAAAAATATTCAAACATTGTAGTGGGGGAGGATAGACCTGGAATATGAGAATTTATTGTGGAAAGGAGCAGGATGCGGGAGCCTCCGTTCCAACAAACATAGTACTTTCCCTTGCGGAAAATCTACTAGACGAAGGAAGGACTGCGATAACTGATAATTATTATACGAGCTTGGATCTAGCCAATAAGTTATTAGGAAGAAAAATCTTTTAGGAACCCTGAGATCCAGAAGAACATAGGTAAGTTCCATCTAGTCGATTTGGCTGGCTCGGAGATACCCACTAAGACGGGAGCCGTCGGCAAAACTTTCAAAGAAGCGGTAAAGATTAACAAAGGGCTTTTGGTGCTGGGCAATGTTATAAGCCTCCTGGGGGAGAACAGAAGTGGGAATAAGTATATCCCTTACCGAGATAGCAGTGTGGAGGAGGAAAGCATTGAGAACATAAAAAATAGGCCGACGAAGCAAGATCCTCTAAGAGCTGAAATTGAAGAACTCAAAAGAACTGTGTTGATGCTACAGCAGCAAAAAGGTAAGATCGTCAAGGCGGACCCACGGTTGCCCTGGAGAAAAAAATAAGGCAGCTGGAGCAGGAGATCACAGATCACAGATCTCAAAGCCCAAATGATAGATTTTAAGGTTTCCCATAGGGATCTCCGAGCTAGAAACAGAGAGCTTACCCGCTGGAATGAGCAGATGTGAAAAGCTGGTAAACAAATCGAGCTGGTGGACTCCAACATCAGCGAAAACGACCTGGGGACCTATTCTTGACCATTCGCAATTCTTGCGAGCGTTCGCATATTTGCGAATGGCGATTTGCGAATACGTTTCAAAACCGGTATTCTGAACCGCTCGCAAAGCGTTGCCAACGCATCGGATACAATAGGCAACCATCAATATACGTCACGGCTTGTAGTTCAGATGTAACAATTTGTGACATTTGTGTCGCTTGTTGGCGTATTATTTGTGGTTATGTTCTTCAATCAAAAAATCGAAAATGGAAAACATGAACAAAAAGTAACACTTACGCCTTCGTCAAGCAGAAGAAGCTACTGTTGGAGTACATCAAAAATCACTGATATCAGGAAAGTTTTACTACGAAAAGAGCTTAAAAACTTTGGGAGAAATTTCAAATATTCTAACAGTTGGTGGAGTACCAATTAAGATTGGAAATCTTCGAGAAAGGTACTTTAAATTTGAACATGAAGCAATACAATAATTATATAATTATAATAATTATTTCTAATTCTTGTTATCAATTATATCCAACTCTTGTTACAGACTTGACTGGAGGTGGGCACTACCAAGCTGGACCAAATTGCTAGGAGGTCGTCTAAAAATGAAATAAGAAATTCATAGTGAAATAAAATGAAAATCTTGAGTAATCTGTTTCATCGTTTGGAGTATTCCTAGGGGGTTCAGTTTCCTGCGATGTCATGAGCCATGATGGTCAGAACACTTAGAGTGAATATCCGGCATTACCTGATTGGAGTTGATAATTTGTTCAATAACATTAATAGTTAAATAATAATTTGTATGTACTCGGCTATGCAAATTTGTTGGGGTGTTCAAAATCTTTGAATTTCTCGAAATAAACGCATCATATGTACTTCCTGGATATCTTGAGTTTACATTTGTTATTCTGAGATACATATAGCATATCTGTGAGTGGTCAAATAAGAAAGTGAATTTTTTCCTCAATTTACTACCAACCAGCTGAAAATTGATCGAATGATAACCTTTTCGATTGATATAAATAAATTTTGGAAATTTCTCATCTTCCTTCTCTGGGGGATAAATGGCTATGTTAGTGTAAGCCACTCAACCCACTTCTCCCGGAAAATTAAATTTTCATAGAAATTAAAAAACAAACATCTACTATTCTCGGGGAAATTTTTGAGGGATAAAAGGATATACACTCTAGTCTCATACTATTCAGGTCCTCGAATGTGCTTGGGAAATCAACCCTATGATTTAAAATTTCGGGTTCATTCAAGGGGGCACACACTTTTTTTTGAAACTGAGAATTGTGAAGCAAACATGAATAAATTTTTCGCTGTGTCAATTTTATAAATTCCGGAAGCAAAAAATCTGCTTAGCATTACAAGCAGTCTCTTGATGAAAAAAATAGAATCAAGAAACATTATTACAATAAAAAAATTGCAATCTCTAAGAGAATAGCAGTAGCAGAAGAAAAATCGGCTGCTGTTAAAGATCGGATTGCTTTTGCTTTAGATAAAATTACAAAAAAAATTGTAGCCTGTCATTTCATCATATTATTATTCTCTTGGTTATATTTATTATAACGGCACAATTTTTGTTCAATATATCTAGTATCTTTTTTATTCACAATGGAAGAGACGGAGAAAACCAAAGATGTTTTTTACCATAATGAAACATCATTAAGACTGAAAATAATAATCATGTATGGAATTGCAATGTTTTTTAAATGTTTTCTCATGGGAATCGGGATTTTCGATAATTCAAAATTAATTATTATTTATTCCAAATATATTGGTTATGTTGTTATTATTCGAACTGTCAAATCTTCAAACCCTTCGCTCAATTTTGCGAGTACTCAAAACCATTCGCAGTGAAATACGAACGTTAGTGAGTCATGCGGCCGGTCAACATGATCGAGTGATAATTTTACTGATTGAAATGAATATGTTATGGAAATTCCTTATCTTCTTTCGTTGGTAGATTG
This sequence comes from Hippodamia convergens, assembly GCA_038502775.1. Taxonomy (NCBI): domain Eukaryota; kingdom Metazoa; phylum Arthropoda; class Insecta; order Coleoptera; family Coccinellidae; genus Hippodamia; species Hippodamia convergens. Next base: position 308,666 of record JAVSIQ010000839.1, on the reverse strand, counting down.
ATGGATTATATACATGGGTGCAATAGACGTATCCAACTACTCTCGAAACATTGAATTTAACATAGAATCTGAATCTAGAAAATCATTACCTACATTTTTTTTGCAGAAATGAAAAGCGACAGGATTTTATTATTCATTAATTTTTTTCAATTGCTTTTATTAATCTCATGTGGTAACAAGTCCCATCAAATATACCTGATGGTGTAAACTATTCAACAACCAAGTTTCTCATATGTCATAATTTTTACTTCGGAGGTTATTTATGGCTCAGATTAATAGGCCACTGTCCGTTCAAACATTGAGCTATGCGGAGAATATAGGTAAATATCGGTCAAATCGAACACCTTTTTTCCAAATTCAATGTCAATTCAACAATTTCTGGTGAAACAATTCGAACTGTCATACCTTTGCGAGTACGCATTACCATTCGCAGTGAAATACGAACGGTTATGAGTCATATCATAGATGCGAACGCTCGCATAAATTGCGAATGGTCAAGAATAGGTCCCCAGAAAATAGGAGGTGGGTTAATGAATGTCAAAGATTATAAATGACTGTTTTGAACAGGGTATATTTCCGGATAATCTGAAAGTTACCACCATAAAACCAATCTACCAGAAAGGCGAGCTGGAATGTTGCAAGAGCTATAGACCAATATCGATATTGCCTGCTATTTCAGAAATTTTTGAGGCAATCTTGAGGAATCGCTTGGTGAACTTTCTGGAACAAAACAAATTCCTACATCCCTCCCAACATGGGTTCAGAAAAGGCAGGTCAACTGTATCAGCAATGATAGATGTACTGGAAACTATCATAGAAGCGTATAATACAGGTGAAAATGTTCAATTGTCTTGCATAGACCTGAGTAAAGCCTTCGATAGTGTTCCACACGAAATTCTTCTGAATAAGCTACCGTCTTATGGCGTCAGGGGCAAAGCCATGAAATTTTTGCATCATATCCGGCCAATAGATTTCAGGAGGTTTACTGGAACGGTTCCTCTTCTAACATAAGAGAAATAAAGACAGGTGTGCCGCAGGGCTCCATTTTAGGACCCATTTTATTCATCCTTTACACAAACGATCTGTATGCAAATCTAGAGTCGGACAAGACATGTAGCTTCGCATCCGATACCGCCGTTCTCAACAAATCGAACACTATGCTTGAAATCAAGTACAATGAGTCATTAGAAGATGCCCAAATCTGGTTCCAAGCAAATGGTCTCCAAATTAACATTAACAAAACACAAAAGTTAACTTTCACTACGAAAAGGCAAACAGAGTTGAGTTATTTGGGAGTAACCTTTCATGTGGTATTGTTGTTCCTGCTCACAAAATTGTGAAACTAAAAGGTGCGGATGAAGAAAATAATCAAGAATGTGTCGAAGCACCTGCCAATGCAGCCAGCTCAATTGTAAAAATGGGGCAGACGAGAGCACGGTGAGTTAACTCGCGATGTAGTTTTACGAATTAAATTAATTTAATAATCAATTAATAATAATATAATTATTATTAATATATTAAATTTTTTATTTAATATATATAATTATTTTATTTTATTTGTTCTGATGCAGCAAAACGTGGGATATACAGGGTCTTTCACGAGGAACCTCACCCATATTTATACGGGAAACTACTGAACGTATTTTCATGAAATTCAGCACTTATAAGTATTTCACGATGCTGATGAAATCTAAAATATTTTCAAGGCATGAGCACCTCCGGTTTTTCCGGAAATGACGTCAACTTCCGTTTTTCAAATTAGAACACCATTTTTTTATTGCAGAAATAGATTCCTTAGAAAATTTCAAGTTATTTTGATGTAACATTTTTCAGTTTTGGTTGGAAAATTCTCGCTGAGCGGGAAAATTCGAAAAAAAAATCGAAAATAGAGCTCCGCTGAAACAAGAATAACTTCGAGGTTTTTGGATGGAAAATTTTCAATTTTGGGATTTTTCAAGATGTAAGATTGATGTATCCACTTTAAAAATCGAAATCGCGATTCATGATACAGGGGTGAAAAAATCGCTTTCAAAGTTAGGGATGACAAAATCGTGAAAAATCAATTTTTTCAAATTAGAACCCCATTTTTTATGGCAGATATTGAATCTACGTTAAAAAATAATGTGAGTGTATGCATCACACCCTTGCCCTAAAGTGGATATTTTCTGAGTTATTCACAAAAAACTGTTTTTCGTCTTGAATTTTCAGCTATTTCTTTTCCCTTCACGCCAAAAAGATGAAAGTTTCAGGAACTGTTATTTGAACCATGCTGTAGATTTTTCACCCCTTCTTGAAACCGACTTCAAGTTACTATTAGGAGAACCATGGCAAACTCTCGCAGTTATAACTAGAGAAGATGCTCAAAGTTTTGACCGTTAATTTCTAGACATTTATTTATACGTCTCAGGAATGCTTCGTGCGTTGCTCTTCTTATTTCATCGGAAGGAAGAGATCTGCAAAAGTGTTTAAAAACCAAATTGAGTTTCAAAACTATGAATCTAAAAATCTAAAAAACCTGAACGCATTTCTGACTCGTTCTATGCAGTCAAGGGAGTTGAGTAGACAATATTTTTTATCCTACCCCAAACATAATAGTCTAAAGGAGTTAAATCGGGAGAACGTGTTGGCCAAAGATGTGGACCATTGTTCGCCAACCATCGATATTCAAATAGCCTGTAGAGGATATTTGACACATTGAGTGAATTGTGTGGAGGCGCGCCAAGGGCGGATATAGCTTTTTTTCGTGGGGGGGGGTAATAACCATTGAGAACGAATAACTAGAGAATTCCGGTTTTTTGAGCTTGAAAGGTATTTGCTTACCACAAATTTAGGAAATTTTTATTGCTCATACACTTCGCGAAACAATTGAAGGAACAGAAAAATTTTCAAAATTTTTTTTAAAACAGTTTGTATTTCAGTGACAAATGGTCGAATGAAAAATCAACTTCTGAAGACCGAAGAAGTTCCTGAAATCATTGATCAACAATTTTTCAGAGTACCGGTGGCCATGCAATCATCGGATAAAGCACGAAGAAAAAACTTTTGAAAATTTTTCGAATTTTTATTATTTGGTCTACGCTCACGGACAATTTTTTCCAGCTAGACCAATGAAAATGTCGCACAACCTGTTCATTCAGCTCTAATTTGCTTTTTACAACTCTCAAGATATTCAGTTTTAAATGCAAAACTATCCTTTTTCACTCAACAGACGATATCTCTGGAAATACTGCTGATTTTTTTTCTAAAGAAATTTTTCCGCAAAAATCTGTTTTGTTCAATCACATAAACGTGTCATTTTGCCACGCTTTGTTTATAAAAAAATTTGGCAGCCTGATGTTCCCCAAAGTCCCGCCCAAATCCGATTGATTGAACATTTGAAAAAATTGGGAGAACAAGGTTGTTTTCTTTAAACTTGACCTCATCTTTTCAAATCGGTTTTTTTTACCTAATGAGTCGAAAGGTTTTCAAAAAAACTGTTTTTTTGAACGTGGTGTCAGGTGTCAGAAAACGGAAAAATTCTTTTTTTTATGATTCATTTAAACAAAACTTGAGTGAAAAATGAAGAAATAATGTAATTATTGATTGATTAAGAAAATAAGGTAAAGTTAAAGGAACGGAAACCTTGTTCCCTTGATTTTTTCAAAATTTCAATCAATCGGTTCAAGAGAACTGCTGAACAGATCGATCTACCGATTTGAGGGGGACTTCGGGCAACAACAGGCTCTGAATTTTTCCATAACCTGAGCTTTCCCGCCAATATTGACGATGATACAATCTATTGAAAAAAATGGTAAAATGGCATTTTTGTGCTCCTTTCCACGTTTATGTGACAGGTGAAAAAAAAATTTTTTTATTGAACAAAACAGACTGTTGCAGGAAGATTTCTGTACTCACTAGGCGATCAGAAGTTTCGGAGATATTGGCAGTTGAGTGGAAGAGGATCATTTTGCATTCAAATTAGGATATCTCGAAGACGAATGGTCATTTTTGAAAGTCATGAAAATGAAATTAGCGCTGAATAAATAGGTTATGTGTAATTTGCATCGGTCAGGCTCGAGAAAGTTATTCCATGCGCGTAGAAAAAAAAAATATTCGAAAAATTTTAACAATTTTTTTTCTTGCTTTATCCGATGATTCTATGACTACCGGTACTCCGAGAAATTGTGAACCAATAAGTTTTCAATATTTTCCTGTTCCTTTAATTACTGTTGCTCGAAGTATATATTAACAAAATTTGAAAATTTACGAATTTGAAATTATTGTATAAAATTTTTTGTGCATCACGTGTCGTAGGTACCCTTTTTTCAGATTTTCGATACTCATGGGGGGGGGTAATTACCCCCTCTACCCCCCCGTAAATCCGCCCTTGAGGCGCGCCATCTTGTTGATACCATAAGTCATTATGGTTCTGTACTAGCGGCTCAATTATTTGAGTCAATATGTCAGAATATCTATCTCCTAAGGGAGAACATTCTTTAAATAATGCAAACATGTGTAGTGTTCTATCTTACCAGTTAAAGTCCCATCTTAAATGTGAACATCGAGAATTGCATTATTTTTGATGGCGCAAAAAACATTGAAACTCCAGGTCTCTTGAAAGTTCCATTGTCTGAAGTGGTGGTTGTTCTCTTCATCCCAATAATGACTGTTATGCCTATTGAAAGAACCATTTTTTGTGAATTTAGATTCATCTGTCCAAATTATACAGTCCAAAAAGTTTTCATTCTCTTGAAATCGAATCATCATAGCTTCGCAAAACTCTGTTCTCCTGACGAAATCAGTTTCCTTCAAATGCTGTACCCTATTGAATTTATATGGGTGCATTTTATGTTTTTTTAATATTCTCCAAACACTCGATTGAGATAATCCCAGATCAATCTCGGCATCTTTGAGAGAATTTTGAGGATTCACACGAAAATATGCAAGAACTGTAATTTCGTTGTTCTCATCTTCTACTACACTTTTTTCTCTGTGTATAGTTTTCTTAACGAAAGATCCGACATTTCTCAAGTTTGTCATGGTTCTGTTAATGGTATCTCTCGTTGGTCTGGGTCGGTCAGGAAACCTCTCAATGAACAGTCGAATTGTTCTATCTACAACTTTATTACATTCTCCATGAAGTAGAAAGAGATTTAAATAATCTTCATTGGTAAAATTAGGCATAGTGATCGATTTTATAACTTAATACGAATTATCACCAAATTAATAGTAAACACAAAATGCTACTGAATAAAGAGGAATTTGGCAGATGTAATTAATGATATCTATCATTAAAAAAAAAGAATGTAAAACATGGTAAGTTTTTGCATATGGTTCATAAGGAATTATTTATTTATCACTGGAGAGAAAACCGATGGCCGATTAGTTGAAATAAAGAGGTTTCCGATACAAATTCGAATCAAAATTCGCCATCTATTTAGGAACAACCTGTAACTTTTTTCTCTTGCATATTAGGGTAGTAAAATCTAAAACATGGTTTAAGTAACAGTTCCTGAAAATTTCATCTTTTTGGCGTGAAGGGAAAAGAAATAGCTGAATATTCAAGACGAAAAACAGTTTTTTGTGAATAACTCAGAAAATATCCACTTTAGGGCAAGGGTGTGAGGCATACACTCACATTATTTTTCAACGTAGATTCAATATCTGCCATAAAAAAATGGGGTTCTAATTTGAAAAAATTGATTTTTCACGATTTTGTCATCCCTAACTTTGAAAGCGATTTTTTCACCCCCTGTATCATGAATCGCGATTTCGATTTTCAAAGTGGATACATCAATCTTACATCTTGAAAAATCCCAAAAATGAAAATTTTCCATCCAAAAACCTCGAAGTTATTCTTGTTTCAGCGGAGCTCTATTTTCGATTTTTTTTCGAATTTTCCCGCTCAGAGAGAAGTTTCCAACCAAAACTGAAAAATGTTACATCAAAATAACTTGAAATTTTCTAAGGAATCTATTTCTGCAATAAAAAAATGGTGTTCTAATTTGAAAAACGGAAGTTGACGTCATTTCCGGAAAAACCGGAGGTGCTCATGCCTTGAAAATATTTTAGATTTCATCAGCATCGTGAAATACTTATAAGTGCTGAATTTCATGAAAATACGTTCAGTAGTTTCCCATATAAATATGGGTGAGGTTCCTCGTGAAAGACCCTGTATATATATATATATATATATATATATATATATATATATATATATATATATATATATTCTTATGAAAAAGAGAGCTAAAATAATACAATAAATGTTGAAACAAAAAGTACCTAAGCTGAGGTAAAAAAAGAACGGGGTATCATAACATTCTTTGTATGATACTATAGAATCATACGATACTATCAACACTAGTATCATACGATACTATACAGCCAGGGGAAAAAACCTCAGCCCAAAAAACCTGCCTCCCCGTAAACAAAATAACATAAAATATCAAATATCGGGAAAATCTTGAAAGACATCAGTGTGATCTTCATGTTATCCGTCGATGGGCTCGGATACACAGATTCTTCCCAAAACGACTCGTAATTCTCAATCTGAAATGAAAAAAGACAAAAGCAAAAAAGAAACCGATTATTCAGAATAAATCGAAAGCATTTTGGAAATGCATCAACATTAAGATTTCTTGGCCAAATAATGTTCGGAGGTTTATGAATATTTATGACAGAAATGTCACAAAATTTGAAAGAAATGACAAAAAAACTCCATCAATTTCCCCTTTCCGAATCTGTTGAAAGTTACGAAACTGACAATTTTTCAACATAACCAGCTAAACTTGTAAAAAATCAATTAATACATAACTTTCAAGTGTCCTCTTTCACGAGGACTTCTTTCTGTTGTCGTGTGGGTCTCTTGCAGATGAATCACCTCGATACCATGTTCATCAGCCAATTTGGAGACGTAATCACACTTTCCTTTCGAAATTCCTTCGATATTCAAATTCAAAATCCACAAATTGTTGCTCTCTGGTCGTGAGGGTTTTTTCAAACCAGATACGACCTTCCAGGTGATGATTTTTCGGCACTTCAAATGTTTGAAGACCGCTACGGGACCCCAATGAAAGGCAATCATCTCCCATAGATAAACCAAACATATTATAACACAAGAAAACTGAATATTTTTCAGGACCGAAAACTAAGACATATTATGAGAATTGTCATTCTGACAATATAATAATTCAACACGATATTTTTGAAATGAAAGCTTCTTCTGAACTTCACAAGTTGTTTATCCTGCATGGGAATTGATTAAACTCAGTATACAAATCACAGGATGTTTGAGCTTGAAAAACAGTTTAAGATTCCAGCAAATATTTGTTAACTCGATTCGATAGTTAAGAGCAAAATCCGTACTTGTATTCCTTCATTTGAAGATTATCCTCTCAAAACATTCAAATTTATGTGGGGAAAAATGATGAAATAATAAAAAATTCAATCTATGACAATTATATCTTCTGGGGGGTGAAGCAGCCTATAAAATAAAAATTTGATTGTTTTTGGGCCTCTTAGGGATGAAGGAGGTGATGTGGAAAAATCAGTTGTGCCACAGTTTCAACCCTACACCATATCTAAATTTAAAAAAATCCTGACGTCTACCTTGGTCTTCTGCATACTATTCTATTGGCATTCTCTATTAATGTACTAATATCCTGGGAAAAAATTAAATTAGTGTTATTTCGCCTCTATCGATCTCCTGTCTGAGTTTATATCCGAGTTTTCATCGGTTCTGTTGGTGCATGCGAAACTGTTGCATTAACAGCTGCTCTTGCAACACAGCAACGCTTTTCTGCAGCCGCACTTCTTAGTATGGCAGTTTGTGGAGCAGGCCCAACGTTTTTCGGCTTGTTTCTTTCTTTGATCTGAAGGCTCTCGACTAACATGGAATGATTTTTACCCAAAAATTAATGTGACTTATATATATATATATATATATATATATATATATATATATATATATAATTACATAATACACCCCCTGTATTCTGAAATACCCGATACATTGTAACTTCATTTGTTATTGAATATGTCCATATTAACTTTAGCTGACTAAGCACACGTGCCGCTTATCTTATGCTGAATGCATCGTAAATACCGAAGGTATAAATAGGCACAAGAATAATTTGTCAGTCAAGAATAGTAGTGATAATTGTGAGACTAGTGTCTATTGTCCCTTATCAAACGTTCTAAATAAAGCTGTTTTTAAAAACGGTGTTTTTCCCTCAAACAACATAATTGGCGACGAGTTGATGGGATTGTGCCAGTCTTCCTGAAGTATCCAACCCAGAACTCCAGAAGTCTGCAGTTTCAACTGCTAAGGTACAACCGAACGAGAGAAAAACGGAGTCCGATCGACAAGGTAGCGCCATCGACGACCCCTAATACAAGAACGAGAGGGTGAGCAATATCACTGTCCTTACTCTATTTCTTCCCAGTTTTATATTGACCTGGTCCAAAGTCATTTCACTCTTTTCCCAAGTTTTGTGCGTAAAACTTGTACAGTTTTTTGAAAGTTTTTCTGATATAAAAACTAAGTATTTTACTGAAATATTATTGTATAATTGATAATTAATCTACATATTTCAAAATAGGTGAAATAGATTCAGAAATATCAATCGCATTGAACGATTTGATAAATTCAATATCTGAGTTGAAAATAGAAGACACAAATATGGCAGACTTAACTTTTCCTAAAGAATTTAGAAATCTCCTACCGAAATTCGATGGAGACAGAACAAAATTGAATTCATTTTTAGCTGCATGTGACGATTATATCTCACAATTTCAGAATGCTGAAGCAATCGTAAAAACGTATTGTCTCAATCTAATAAAAAGTAAATTTGTTGGGAATGCAGAAGCAGAATTTCATACTTCCAATGTTCCAAATACATGGATCAGTATAAGAAATTTCCTAATAAATAAATTTGGTGACCATGCAAATCTCGATGTATTGAAAAATCAATTGCAATTCTTAAGAAAGAATCCCAAAGATGATATTTTGAACTTTATTGAAGAAATAAAAGCTTTAAAAATCAGAATAAATTACAGAATAGACGAAGATGTCATGAATGCGCAAATGAAAATTTTACATAAAGATTTAACTAACGATTTAGCGAAAAACGTATTAATAAGTAACAGTCCCTTTGAATTACAGACAACCCTGATTACTACACCTGACTTAACTTTCGATCAAGCCATACAAATTGTTGAGAACTATGTCTCACAAAAATCGCAAATAGAAATGATGCGGTCGTGGAGAAATCCGCCCACGAATAATTATAATATTAATAAATCGAAAACTAATCCCCCATTTAAAAATTCAAATAATGTTTCCCAGTATCAAAACAATCATTTCAGAACACCTCACTATTCCTACGATCCAAGACCAAATTTCAATCATCAATTCCCTTCGCAACCAATCCAATTTAAACAAAGAAATGTAAATACTCATTTTCCTACTGCGAGACAAGTTTTTAGTCCCACAAATAAATCAAATATGACGAATGTTTTCAAACCAAATCCCAATCAGAGAATTAATACTCCTCCAGAAAAAATGTCGGTCCAAACGAGAAATTGTCCTCAGAAAAGAAGCAATTATTCAATTCAATTTAATCCAAATCCACAAAGAAATTTTAATAATTATCGAAATACGAACTATCATAATAATTCGAACAATGACTTCATTGTTGAAGAACTAACGAATGTAAATTCAAATGAACCAAGTAGAAATTTTCCAAAAGCAGGCCCAAGCAACGAATTGACCTAAATCAAACTTTTGATAACAAAAATCAATTACCCTTCATAGAATTCCAAAATCCCTATTGTAAGTTGTTAATTGATAGCGGATGTTCAGTTTGTCTTATTGATCCAAAATTTGCTTATAATAATTTTCCACATAATATTTTCGAGGAAAAAACCTCTTTAACAGCTTGTATGAAAACGGAAAACTCAAATGAAAAAGTATTATTACCAGTTTTTGATGAATTTCGCATTAATGATATGCATCCCTTCATTCTCTATAAATTCCATAAAAACTATGACGGTCTAATCGGAGCAGATTTCTTAAATAAGTATGGATTGAACTTAGATTTCGAAAATCAATTACTATATAATGAACATTGTAGAATTCCATTGAAATATGAAAATGATTCGATCCAGAAAATATCAGTACTTGAACAAGAAAAACATGAACTCTTCTTGAAGTTAAAAAACAGTTTGCAAGAAATCGATAAAGTCAACAAAATAAATGAAGATATGAAAACTGAAAACGCAGAAATAAAATCCAAACTTTTCAAAATTGAAATATCCAATAAAACACTTGAAAATTTTATTGAATTGAACTCTAAGGAAATTTACGAAATGAAAAAAGAAATTTCAAATCTGAAGAAAACGAAAAACATACTAAATAGGGAAAAACAAAGTTTACAAAAATCTAACGCTAGAATGAATAAAGAAGATAGGAAATATAAGCAGCTTAAATCAGAATTTGATAAGTTGAACAATGAAATAAATCAAATAAAGGTTGAAAATGATGCTTTATTGCGAAATAATAAACAAATAAGTTCAAACTATAAACGTGTTATTGAAGAAAATAATAACCTCATATCCAAACTAGGAGAATTTAAAAATGAAATTAAGTATAAAAAAGGCTTGTTGAATAATGCCGATGCACTGTGTAGAATTAGATTAGAATCAACGAATGATTTTTTACGTAATGCAACCAATGATAATAATATTGGGTTTAATGGTATTAAGACTGAAAAAGTTTCATCAGTCAATGAAGAAAATAATTTTAATAATCATTTTTATGGTTTCAATGAATATTCAATGGATAATCGTGATGAAGACGAATAGGAAGAATTTCATAAATTTTATCACAGACCGAAATATAAAGCGATTTTCTATATTTTATCAACTTCTGGTTATAGAAGTATTTTTCAACTTTATTTAACATACATTAAATTTAGCTTCACTATATCATGAATGATACAAAATGAAAGCATTTTAATATTATGTAATTATGTACTGACGAACCATTCAGTTTTTAACTATATTTATTTCATTCTTCCCAGTTTCGGGATCAGTTTTCCTAAAATTTAATTCGATATGAATTTCCTCACAATTTTATAAGTATCAAGAAAAATTTAATTACGATTTTAACCCTTACGACTTTTTAGTTTATCACACAGCTCTTATTTATTTGAAAAGATGATGACATCTTATTGCTATTTTATCATTAAATACTTGAATTTCTAAAACTTTCTTGATGTGAAAAAGTATAGGCACCGCGCCGAGGATTATTACAAATATCAAATAACATTTTCAAATCATTTTACCAAATTTGACATTACCTAGCCTAATTATCACATGAAGGAATATTGACCTTCAGAATTTCGTTAATACATAAGATATTTGTTGATAGAATAAATACGAACGCACCCCAATTCAACTATAATTTAAACTATACAATTTTATCATAAGCTCATTTGTGTTGTCATGATTTTGTGGTTGTTCGATTTTGTCTGAGCCGTTGCATTTTTATTTTCATGCTTGATGATAGCCTACAATTATTCTTTAACAATAATTTATTGATTCTGTTGGACCCAATGTTGGGTATAGGACAAGTCATTTTGATTACAAATCACCACAGATTTTTATAATCCAAATACTCTTTAACACTATAATATGCCTTCCGAATCATCAGAGATTTAACAATATTCTTGAAACTTATTCAACTCATAGCTCTCACAGAATGAGGCAAGCTTTTGTAGAGTTCGATATATTGGTAAAATGAAGAACCAATATTACTTGGAAAATCATATGTGAATAATAGGAAATTACCATTTATTTATCACATAGATTTGAACATAATAGCAGATCTAATGATGAAATATCAAAAAGAAATAAGTAAATTTTCAAATTTTCAATTGGGATTCGCCCAAACGGCCAACTATAAATATTTGAAACATTCAAATGATATAAATTTTAATACTTTGGAGGAATTATGGAATGAAAAAATTAGGATCAAAAGAGGATTGATTAATATAGGAGGAAAAATTTCTAAGATTCTATTTGGAACACTGGATTCGGATGATGAAGAATTGTATAAGAATTACTTCGATAGTATTTCCAAAAATGAGGATGTTCTGATGAGAAACCAAAAGAAAATTGCAAATATCGTTAATGAACTCAAAAATAAATACATTGATAAATTTAATAAAATGTGGGAAAACTTTAAATTACTTCAAAATATACCTTTACTACAAGAAGTACAGCAAATGCATTTATTTACTTTTCAACTCAGAGAGATCAAAAATATCCTTGATGAAATTCAAACAGCAGTAAGCTTCGCAAGGTTACATCCACAGATTATAAAGTATAAAGATGGGAAACGAGGCGACAACAGTTCTCAGCGCCATCTGTAGAGTCGCGTGTTGACTAAAATTTAGCACGTGATCGATGACGTGCCAGCCTCGTGGCTGGAAAGGCGCCAATCCGCCATTCCTTGCTTGTCGCTTGACTATTTTCGAAGTGTTCTTGGATTTTGCTGGCGTGTGTTTTTTCGTTTTGACTTATTATTTAGTTTCCTTCGATCTTAAGATGAGTTCTGGATCGTGTTGTATGGTGAAAAACTGTTTTAATAACAGAAGGCTTAATCCAGGATTAGCATTTTTCGCATTACCAAAGAAAATGGAAATGTAAGTAATGAAACACTACTCTTGTAACTGTGTTATTCATTCCTTTTATTTTTAGTGCTCAGAAATGGATAGAATTTTCAGGGCGAGACGATATCGATCTCAATAAATATTACACGGTATGCAGTGAGCATTTTTCTCCTGAACAAATCAGGTTTAATTACCCTCGAAAATTGCTGCATCCAGGAAGCATTCCATTCCTGAAGGGGCCTTATTCGAACGAAACAAAATCAATTTCTGAAAGTGCTGGAATAAATTCTGTTGGTGAGTCTAACCAAATATTAATATAATGAATAAAAAACACATATGGCACCCTCGCTACAAAAGTGACAACTCAAAATTAAAAGTCGAAAATAGTCAAATGCTAAATATTCTCCAATTAATTGAAAACATGAAATAGACACCAATTTTGATATGTAGGTATCTATATGATATATGGAGGACCCACTAATGTGGGTAAAAATTTTCCATGATTCAATCTAGGCTCGTTTTCTGATCTTATTTATAGCATAAACCGAAAAAAGTAAATTTTGAGTTGTGTCACTTTTGTAGCGAGGGTGAGATATGTCTGACATTGAATTCGTTCATTATAGCTTCTCCTCTTACGGAAATTCCAACATCTGGAGCTTCCAAAACAGATGCTTTACCACCAATTGAGATTTGCAATATGGCAAATCCTAGTGAATGCTCAAATAATAATTGTAAGTCTCTCCATTAACCTCATAGTTTTATCTTCAACACGTTCACGACCTCTATTATGAAATTTGACGATGCCTAGAAACCACCTGGCTTTTTTAGGTCGCCAACTTTTGACAGAAATATTATATTTATAGGTTATAAGTGATTTGTTCTTTATGTTTTTTGCGTTTTTATTCAATGCCACATATATGTGACATCGGTTTCTGAGAAGCTTTTCATTAAAATAAACTACCTGTCACAATAGTGTGACGTGTATATCACATATTTGATAAACTAAAGGATAGTTTTTTTTAAATTATTTATTTTGCGAAAAAACTGAAAATCTTTCAATACAAGAAAAAAAATAGAGAAAAACATATTTTCTGTAAGAAATGAAAAAACACATACAAAAATCTAAAAATAACATTTCCTGAAACCATGCGACACATATGTGTGCCAGACACGCCAAGAAACTGACGCCAAAACGAATCTGTCGCCGCTGAACTGCCAGGGCATTATTTGCATTTATTCATCGTAGGGCCATTGTCACACATGTGTGACATCAGTTCATGGAAAAAACTGATTGTCACATATATGTGACGCGTGGTCGTGAACGTGTTCAATGTTTCTTAAATATCTTACTGACTTCATTCACAATAAGTTTTGAAACTCCACCATTTTCATGAATACATTCTAGCTCATAAATGTAAATTCGAGATAATTTTTATTCAAATTATTGTATGACCTAATATTCCTCTTTTTCAGCTATTTTTTTGAGTGAAACTGGAAAAAGGGAAAATGCATCTATTCAAGAGTCCCCTAAGACAAAGAAAATCAAGAGGATGAAGGCTACAATAAACTCTTTGCGGTGCAAAATTAATAGGATGAAAGCGATCCGTCACTCCTTTAAAGTTCAGCCCCCGATAGCTAGTAATAAATTAGCGATAAGTAAATTGATTAGAGAATCAAAAAGTTATCTGTCTGAGGAGGCACATGCTCTTTTCTCAAATGAATTGAGAGCTGGGTACATGAAGAAGAGAAATCGAAGATATGATGACAAATTGCGAGAGATGTGTCTCCTGTGGTATTATGCATCGCCGAAAGGCTATAAAGCTATTTCGAAATGCCTAAATTTGCCAACTCCACGATCTTTAAGAAACTGGCAGTCAAAATTGAAAATATCGCCTGGAATAAGTCCAGCCATGATGGAAACATTGAGGTTACATTTCTCAACAAATAAAAAGAAGAACAAAGAAATTTGTTCACTTATTTTTGATGAAATTGCTTTGAGTGAAGAGTTGCACTTTGACCAGTCAAACGGGAAGGTTGTCGGAGTTGTTGACACAGGATCAATTGGGAAGAATGAGAAAGCAACCACAGCTTTGGTTTGTATGGCAAGAGGAGTAGCTTATAATTGGAAATTTGTATTGGGATATTGGTTTCTAGGTCATACAGCAACAAATGAATACCTATATTCAATTGTTTTAGATTCAATTGATGCAGCTCAAAGATCTGGACTCAAGGTGAAGGCCATTATTTGTGACCAGAGTCCAGTAAATCAAGGTGTGGCAAAGAAATTGGACATTTCAACAGAAAAGAACTTTTTGTATAGAAATGATGAAATAATATATTTCATTTATGACGTACCTCATCTCCTGAAGAGCATCAGAAATAATTTGGCAAAGTATGATCTCGAATATAAGGGAAATATTGTGTCATGGAAATATATCCAACAACTGTGCATATCGAAGAATCCACTTCTTGTTCGACTTCTACCTAACATTACCAGTGAACACTTGAATATTACCACATTTAATGCTATGAGAGTTAAATATGCAGCACAAATTTTGAGTGAATCAGTTAGTCTTGCAATGCTTGTTCTGATGCAATTTGGGGAACTTCCAGCATCGTCCAAATTCACTGCAGATTTCATTGGTGACATGGACAAGGCATTTGACTGTCTAAATAGCAGTAAATTGGAGAAGGACCAATTGAAAATGAGATATGCCATGAGTGAGGATTCACCTCATAGGAATATCCTCATTGAAATTAGAGATAATTTTAAAAATTCCAAATTTTTATCGAAGAGATCTGTCCCACCATGTATCTATGGCTTCATCATTTCAATCAACAGTATACTCCAGCTAGCTGATAATCTGAGGAATGAATATAAAATTTCCAAACTGCTTACTCGTCATTTGAATCAAGATCCACTGGAAAATTTTTTTGCCACAGTTAGGCAACAACACGGATGCTGCCAGAACCCAAGCCCCCGACAGTTTGAAAATGGGCTTCGTCATAATTATATAACTTCGATATCGAAGTTATGTTCAAACTCTAATTGTGAGGAGGACTTCACATTCTCTTTAGAGAAATTAAAAGAATTAAGTTGTGTAACAAGCAATGAAGACAAAGAGGAGACAAGAATTACAGAATTGAAAGATATTGATAATGTACAAATTGACCTTGAAGGGAAAAATGCAATTTTTTATGTTAGTGGATATATGGCAAGGAAATTTCTCAAACTTCATCCCTGTGAGACTTGCAGTGATATTCTTCTTGACAAAAAAAAGCTTCTTACAGGACAACATCAAATCTTTACTTATTTTAAACAAGGGGAATCAATTGATACTGAAAAAGGTTTACTATATGCTTCTCAAGAACTTTTTAACTATATTGAAAACCTTGAAAAAATCCATAATGAGTACTTCAATGAATTATTATGTAGCAAACAAATAGTGGTAGAATTAATGGAAATTGTGAGGTTAAAACATAAAATAGAATTTGTTCTTTGTTCCCCTGAATCTTCAGAGAAATTTTTACATTTATTTATGTCTATCAGGTGCCATTGGGGTGTTCGATTCATAAATCAAGGTAAAAAGAAGAAAGTAGCAACAAAAAATCAAAAACTGAAAAATATTTGTAATGAATGAACACCTTTTTTTGTTACTTTCTTACTCTAATTTATGAATTCGAAAGCCTGATAACATTGGCCATAACTGCCGTGTTAATTGAAAAGGGCGTATCTGCAAAAGAGCACTTTTGAGATATTTGACTTTAAAGACAATTTTAATTGAATTAAAATGAAAAAGCAATGCATGATATGGCATATCATGCATTGCTTTTTCATTTTAATTCAATTAAAATTGTTGATGGCATAAATGAAAGTCTTTAAAGTCAAATATCTCAAAAGTACTCTTTTGCAGATACGCCTTTTTCAATTAACACGGCAGATAAATAAATGTGAAAATTTTTCTGGAAAACTTTTGAACTTATTTATGTTATTTCTTGAGAAGCATGTAGTAAATCATGATTGAGGGCCATTTGCGCCAACATTCCTTAAAGTTAAGGATCCCTTGGGGCAAATAGCCCTGAATGATTTGATGCAGATTTGCTGTTGTCATGTCAAAAGCTGGTTTAGGTCATGAGATAGCTTAGCTGCAGGGAAAAATTTTGATAAATTACTTCATCCTGCATCATGAAAACCTGCATTCTTCATTTCATGGTCACTTTTGTACTTTCAAATTATCTTAGGTTCATGAAGTTTTTATTTCTTCTGCAATTCATTCACTTGTTATCAATTAGTTTGTTTTTTTTTTTTAAAGAGAATGTATAACTTCTGTGAAGTAATATTATTATGAGAGAGCCATTTTTCGTTGAGTACTAGGATTCGGGTAGCATTCATTGTTAGCTTTTTTTTTGGCAAATGAATTCTCAACTGGATTCTACTTCAAGTGACAAATAACCAGTTATGGAATATTTCAGGTTTTTTTCAGATTATCTGATTTTTGGGGTGTTATGGGTTGTAGAAAACATTGATACATGTTGGAATACACGCTGGAACAAATATCTTCGACATGAATTTGGAACACTCACTTTCAATTTTTCTTTTTCCAATTCACATAATACGGTCAGTCACCTTTGAACTCACAGAGTATATCATCACCTCAGAGGTGAAATGTGTCAAGCATCAAAATCGGCCAAAAGAGAAATTTTTCAGTTCAATTTTTGTTTCAAAAAAAGGGGGTGAAATCTGTTTTCCACTAGGTAAAATTTAATAATGTAAATCCAATATTGTAGATAAATCGTGTCTGAAAAAATGTGACTTAACACACTTTACCTCTCAAGTGTAATATCAGCACCCCAGAGGTGAAGTATGTTAAGTCACAATATCAAAATTAGACAAAACAGAGATTTTTCAGTTCCATTATTGTTTCAAAGAATGTTCACTGCCATTGTTTGGTGACTTGATATACTCAGGGAGTCAAAAATATGTTCCACTAGCTAGAACACTTTACCTCTGAGGTGCTGATATGGACTCAGCTTACAATTCTCCAAGTAAACTGTGTTCAAGTATTTCAGCTCAGATGGATTCACTCATCATTTGGACTGCGCTCTCTTAGCACTTAAGGTGGTGATATACCACTGGATATATTTCCACAAGCACATACCCGCCGCTCCGCTCGCGTTATATTCCAATTTAAAACGTTACTGATAGGTCCGCAACCCACATTCATAACTTCGTATCGAAGGAGAGACACCACGTGTATACATGACGAAACGATGGCGCGTATATTCAATAATTTCTTGCTCAAATTCACACTCGTTCAACCTACTGTAACTATACTGTAAGAGGCATTTTTCATCAGGAATAAATGCCGCAGATAAGGGTCACATTCATTTTTATATTTATTTATTCCATGCCAGTCAAAAGCCCTCTTCAAATTGACCATTATTTTGGATTGAATTTGAAATGTTAAAAATGGCTATCGTGTGTTGTCTTTGGCAGTTAGACATATGCCGGCGGGGACTTTTTTATAAAACTTTTTGAGCACTACAAAATTGTCTCTGACCATGTTTCTCTATCTCTTATAGTTTACGCAGCGTCTCCCGTAAAAGCTGAAAATTACCGGGATTTTTCATGAAAAATCGATATTTTTTCTTATTTCTTCGTTATATAGGGATGAACCCTACATGAAAACCTCCGAAAAAAAATTAGCTACAATATAGTGAAAGTTCCATCAAAAACCGTCATATGGTTCCTGAGTCCATAGAGGACAAACAAACACACGGACATTCACATTTATAATATTGGTATGGATGATATGGTTGTCCAAATTAATCTTCATGAGATGAGTTAATGAGGATAGGAAGCAGTAACCTGTTGAAATTTCCATTCTTTGAAACACAATGAAGGACGCTATTGAATATAAGAATTAATTTGTAGTTGTGTGGTCCAGAAAAATCTAATCCAATCACATATTTCCATAACTCTTGCCATATGTTTTTTCCTTCATCAAACCATTTTCTATTTGATTGTTCAAGATACAACTCTTCACTGAGAGCAGTCATTGAACGTTATGTTTTTGAGAAATACGCCCTTGAAGACTATATATATATTTTCAATTTTCACAACCAAAGTGGGGGGCAAATATCTGGCTAACTTTTTGATTCATTACCCAATATACTCATTATAATTTTTATCAATGAATTGGATTTAACATAGGTTGCATTTAGCAGCAATTTTTGGGAGCGCTTTCAATTTTTAGTAGGTAGCGGCAGCGGAATGTTGAAGTGTAAATACCAAACAGATAGTCGTTTAAACTGGAGAAACATTATTCGGTTTGTGCTTGAGGATGAGAATGATTTTTCTTTTTCTGCACACTAATAATTGACTGAAAATAAAAAGGAGTTGACAGCAATATGTTTCCGACCTATACCGCTTCCGATAGGTAACACTATCGCTTAATTTGCACCCATGAGTTGATATGTTATTATTTTTTGATGTCTTCTTTGTTCATTTATTATTCAATTTGAATATCCTGGACACCTCTATAATTGTTGTTCTGATTATTCTGTAACTAATATGTTTTTCTCTAATTATGTGTGAAAGCCGTTCATTCAAAAACTCGTGTAAAAAATTCAATGCTTTCTGCACTTGTATCATGAAAAACTATTCTTGAATTGTAGTTTATTTTAAATTGCTCTGATACTGCTGTACGATATCCTTGAAATGTATTTATCTCAAATAAAAACAACAAATTTAACGGCGTGTTTTATTTATATGAATTGAGTTGAAGTCCAAGTGAAAAATAAAATCCTGAGCAGAACAAGAAAGAGCATTGCTTTTTGTTTTGTCACTCAGGATGTTATATTCTGGGCCTGACAAAGTCGAATTTCAATTTAATACGTATAATTTCATTCAAATTTCGCGCTCTTCGTAGAATGCCGAAATCTGTACGGACAAATTTACTCAGCGCCATCTAGTATGTCGCGTGTTGACTTAATCGAAAATCGTTGTCGGTTTTTAGTACTGGAGATATAGGGTCGTTTCCTATCTTTATACTCTATAATCTTTGGTTACATCTATTACATGAGTCGATTTTACCTTATTCCAAATTTTCAGAATTAATAAAAAATAATACTATTATACCTTTACACCATTTGAAAGACTATTATCAATTATGTCATACCAAAGTTGTATTTAAAAATCGAATATTACTATTTCTTATATCGATTCCTTTAGTGAATTTGAAAAGCTTCAATCTGTACAAGTTACATTATTTACCACAAAATAATTTAATCATTCCTTATTCCGATCCTTACTGGCTCACTCAAGAAGAAATCCTAAAATGGTCAACACAACGATGTTATCCTGTAGAAGAAGACTTTCTCTGTAATCAAGATTCTCTGACAGAAGCACCAAACTGCATCAAAAATCTTTTGAAAAATCAAAAAGAAGACTGTCCCAAATCAAGAAGCATCGATCCTCCCGATATTAAATTGTTAGAAGATGGAAATGTATTGTCGATTCATAATTCGAAATTAATGGAAATATGCCAACATCAAATCAAACATCATTTCACTCCTCCAATTGCGATTATCAAAACCAAATGTACGTTGAGCAACGAAAAGAAAGAGATTACCCCGACTACTTCAACGGAAGAAGAAAAATTTATTATTTTACCAAAAATGGAGCCGTTATACCACAATGAATCCCTAGAAGAAACCAACAAGAAGGAAGACACCCCAGATATAGAATTGGAAGAAATCCACCACTGGAGTCCACAACCTTCAAGATTTTTATTTTATTTGATCATTGCATTATTAATTTTTATTACTTGCTTATTATTATTTTATTATTTTAGAAAAGGGTTCTCCAAAGCTACACCTACGAAAGGTGATACCTTTGACTTAGGCGGGGAGGAATTACATAATACACCCCCTGTATTCTGAAATACCCGATACATTGTAACTTCATTTGTTATTGAATATGTCCATATTAACTTTAGCTGACTAAGCACACGTGCCGCTTATCTTATGCTGAATGCATCGTAAATACCGAAGGTATAAATAGGCACAAGAATAATTTGTCAGTCAAGAATAGTAGTAATAATTGTGAGACTAGTGTCTATTGTCCCTTATCAAACGTTCTAAATAAAGCTGTTTTTAAAAACGGTGTTTTTCCCTCAAACAACATAATTATATATATACATGGATGAGATTTATTTATTCATATCTTTCTCATATATATATATATATATATATATATTATATATATATATATATATATATATATATATATCTATATATGGAAAAGATTTAACGGACATAACCTTCTGAAACGAAAATGAACCGTAGACAGCTGTTTCGGGCTTTCGGCCCACACACATATATATATATATATATATATACAGGGTGTCCCACCGGGAGTGCCCATTAGAAGTTTATGGGGAAATAATAATTAGATCATTTCCAAATTTTGTGTGAAGATATAAGCCAAGAAGACCTTCATTTATGATATATTTTTTAATATGAATGACTTCCGCTTTCACCGGAAGTGGTATCAACTTTCTTATTTCAAATGGAACACCCTGTATATTATGACTTTTTCGGATAGATCTTCGAATGCCACATTAATTTTATGTATCACTCCCTATAGCCATCTACAGCCGTTTTCGAGTTATTCACTGTTTTTCGAAAAAATTTACAAATTGAGGCTTGTAGAACACTGAGAATTCAATGAAAGCGCAACGCGCAATCTCAGATCCGTTTTTTGAAATAGGTTACTGACAAGATATTCACCCCAACTCTGTAGAGAAAATAACGTTTTGTTATACTGGGTGGTAAAATGAGAGTGTCAAAGTTGGAATTCAAAAAAAGCCAAAAACTCTATTTTTTCAAATGGAAACCATATTTTTTTTACCCACATATCAATTTGTGAGGTGAAAATAGGTGGAGTTTATTCAGGGTTCCCTATATCCAAAATGTACCATTTTCGAGATATTCAGGAAAAACTGTTAGTGTGTCAAAGTTTGAAGTCCAAAAAAGGCAGAAATTCGATTTTTCCAATTTTTCACTCCCATTTTAATTTGTGAGGAAAAAATAAGTGAAGTCTTTTAAGGGTTCCCTATATCTAAAATGTACCATTTTCCAGAGATTCAGAAATAACTGTTAGCAACGAGCATATTATAATATGTGAGGTATCAATTATGATCTATGTTCACCCTTTCATAAGATTCTGTATGACTTTATTCAAAATAATCCAGGTTTGTTCCTACCGAAGAATTTATCGTGCAATGTATTGGCAGAATTCTGTTACAGAATGAATAAGGAAATCCACCAACCAAGAAATATCGGGAAGGTGGGAAAAATATTTGGAAGTAGGTGGACGAAATTTTCAAAATGTGTTATGACTCAATTTTCTATTCTGATATATCTGAATAAAAGTTCAGGAAGTTTCATGACTTGCTTTATAAGTTTTGCATTACAATTTAAGCTTTCGATATGTATGTCATATTTTCCGGAAAATATCTCGTTATTTTCATTATGAGCAGTAAAAAACTAGTGGTCGTTTTCTTTGAACAATGAGATAAGTTTTGAGGAATATCAACAACAGAAGCATGGAAAATTATTCTGAATAAGTCAAAGATTTTTATGAAAGGGTGAACATAGATCATAATCGATACCTCACATATTATAATATGCTCGTTGCTAACAGTTATTTCTGAATATCTCGAAAATGGTACATTTCAGATATAGGGAACCCTGAATAGACTCCACTTATTTTTTCCTCACAAATTCATATGTGAGTGAAAAAAATACGGTTTCCATTTGAAAAAAATCGAGTTTTTGGCTTTTTTTGAATTCCAACTTTGACACTCTCATTTTACCTCCCAGTATATCAAAACGTTATTTTCTCTACAGAGTGACGTCGAATATCTTTTCGGTAGCCCATTTCAAAAAACAGATCTGAGATTGTTCGTTGCGCTTTCATTGAATTTTCAGTGTTCTACAAGGCTCAATTTGTATTTTTTTTCACAAAACAGTGAATAACTCGAAAACGACTTCAGATGGCTATAGGGAATGATAAATAAAATGAATGTGGAATTCGAATATCTACCCAAAAAACTTATAATATACAGGGTGTTCCATTTGAAATAAGAAAGTTGATACCATTTCTGGTGAAAGCGGAAGTCATTGATATTTGAAAATATATCATAAATGAAGATCTATTTAGCTTATATATCGAAACAAAATTTGAAATGGATCGAATAATTATTTCTCTATAAACTTCTAATGGGCACTCCCAGTGGGACACCCTGTATATACGCAAGAACAAATTTTGTATTCTTCCACCATGGTGACTTTCGAGAATTTACGATCTGATTTTTAAAGAGTTTACTGCCTCTTTTAATATTTTGAGAGTTTTTTTTTAGTGATAATTGATCAGAATCATCATGGTGAAGGCTTGTGTAGCAATAAAACGGTTCAAGAAAGGCCAAAGCATAAAATTTCAGAAGTATGATATCCTATGTATCATATCTGGTTTTCATTTGTCCCGATAATGTCTATATTTTTTTGAAATTTTGTCTGTAGGATGACGCCTACTATACTTAATAGGTTTCCAAAGGACAAAGTCTAAAGAAGAAAGAAAGTGGTTGCTGGCTATTCGAAGGAAAAATTTCAATCAAGCACTTTGTTGAAGGAGATTATTTCATAAATGTTCATGAAATTAAAAATTTAAGAGTAGGATCAGTTCCATCTCTATACCTGACTTTTCTGGTAATGAATAGATTAAAATTATATAATAATTTGGAAAGACAGTTACATTTTACCCATTTTCAAGTCGGGTGATAAACAGGTTGTGTCGAACTACAGGGGAGTCTGTATACCGTCTGTTATCCCAAAGCTCTTCGAGTTAGTTTGTTACTGTCTATCTTTG
The DNA here is from genome assembly GCA_038502775.1 of Hippodamia convergens. Taxonomy (NCBI): domain Eukaryota; kingdom Metazoa; phylum Arthropoda; class Insecta; order Coleoptera; family Coccinellidae; genus Hippodamia; species Hippodamia convergens. Next base: position 285,077 of record JAVSIQ010000839.1, on the reverse strand, counting down.
GAATGTGCCGCCACAATTGTTGATGAACGGCACGGTTTTGTAAAGTCAGATCCAATAGAAAATTTTTTACTTTTTAAACTTACTGATTGTTATATTGCACATTTGTTAGAAGCATTGTTAAGTATGCCTCTGTTGTGTGGTCGCCGTCGTAGGTCCCTTGCATCGAGAATTCAGAATAAGTTTCTGCGTATGTGCGCTTTCAGGCAGGGTGTCGGCTTGGCACTTTAACTATGATGCAGTGAGGTCCTCTCTACGGCTGCCCTCTTTGGAGTCCAGGAGTTCAAATTTGGATCTGTTGGGGTTGGTTCAAGATTGTGAAAATTAAATGGGTTCAGAATAGTTGAAATGTTCAGAAAATGAAAAATTTGAAATTGATCAAAATTAAACGAAATTGATGAGCTAGTGGACTGTAGTTTGTAGAATTAAAATTAGGATTATTTTCCTTTTGATCGCAGATGAAACTTTGATATATCGTTCTTCTATTCCTTCCCAAGTATTACTTTCCTTTTCCTCGTTTATTTCATTGCCTTCCTGCAGAGTATTATAATTTTCATACGCCTGTATCGACAAAGTTTCTGGAGCCAAGAATTCATTTTACATCTACATCATTATTGTCCTGATTATCATATACAAAATTTTCAATTCTAGTTATTTTACCTTTAAATCAAGATTTTTTTCTCTTCAACACATCTAATTCTAATTTCAATTCTTCAGGTGTCATAATTATTGTTTTGTGAAAACTAAAAATGAATTGAAATAATTACAAGTGAGATGGTCTAATGAACAAAACAGTAAAGTTTATTTTTATCTATCAGAACGAATCCAAAACAAATACCTTCCAAAAATAAGACTCAAATGAATAATTAAGCAAAAATTAACGATCTTACCTTATATAATAACGTTGTATTCAATTTTTTCCACTTTCCAGTTTCGCCGATATCTCCTCCTGTTTTGTTCCTATGTAAAATTTTTCCTAAAGTTGCCTTTGATGAGATGTACGTCGTTCTCAATTCACATTTTACAACTGTGCCAATCCAAATGAATGTGAAATGGACCCAAATTGTTCGTGTTTTGAATGTCCAACCAGTTTCCTGTATCCGAGAGTACCAATATCCTGTCTCTAATCTGTTCTAAAGTCTCCAATCCTCCAAATACCCCAAAATTCCAACTCTGTTTCCCGGCCGATGCACCAAATTTTATGTTAGAGAATTATTTGTTCAGTTGTTCAGTTGGAAATAATGAGATCTGTCCACAGCTACTAACCTGTGAAAAAAAGGTGTATGGAATTACTTGCATCGAGAATTCAGAATAAGTTTCTGCGTATGTGCGCTTTCAGGAGGGTGTCGGCTTGGCACTTTAACTATGATGCAGTGAGGTCCTCTCTACGGCTGCCCTCTTTGGAGTCCAGGAGGTCTCATTTGGATCTGTTGGGGTTGGTTCAAGAATGTGAAAATTAAATGGGTTCAGAATAGTTGAAATGTTCAGAAAATGAAGAAATTTGAAATTGATCAAAATTAAACGAAATTGATGAGCTAGTGGATTGTAGTTTGTAGAATTAAAATTAGGAAACAGTGTCCCCACACAATACAAAGTGGATAAGTGAACAAGTCGAAAATAATAAAATCTTATACCTTCTCCAGCAGAGGGTAGTTATTAAGGATCTTGATGTATTGACCACCACAATGAACAGATTGATTGAGCTCAACAACCGAACACAGGGCGTCTGATTCTGAAGCTGTCGTGCTGAGAAAAAAATTCTTCACTTATCCTTGTGACCGTTTGCTAGTCACGCCACTGATCTCTCGAATATGCGGTGAAATTGAATTGTCCAAAGGATTCACTAAATTGCAATTTGATGTTCTCGGATTGAGATCGCCAGATTGAATTATGTATATGGAAACTTTGAGTTATGAATATAGAAATTTTGAATTAAATCGAAATTATCGGGAACGAAATAAACTCGTTGAAAATGGTAGAAGATGCTTCGTGAGTCGAATTTTCTCTCTTTTACTGACGAAAAAGGAGTAAAAATGTGTTGATGAAAATGAAATATGCGTCGACTCAAGAAAACCTACAGCTGGTAGCATATGGTACATATTACGAATTTGAATTCGAGCAGGCGAATTAATTTATTTTCGATTTTCAGAATTATGAAAGGAAACAATGAAATTTTATTAAATTATTTTTCGTTCACTTGGCGTTAACAGGATCTATTGTTCGTATTCAAGTTGTTGAATGGACTAATTTAGTGTCCTGAATTGTTGTATAGGTTAAATTTTTATGTACCATCGTTCAACACTAGGAGTATGTTCGTTTTATACCAGGAGATGCCCCTTTACAAATTACCGAAAACACTTTTTTTACATCGCGTAACAGCTCTTTGTAATGTTATGTCTCATGGAGTGAACTTGTTTGGGACCTCGCTTGAACGTTTTAGATCTGACGTCACATGCCATAAGATAGTAGATGTCTCGTTGCCTACTGTGAATTTTTTCTCGTTGTTTTTTATTTGTTTCATGATTTAAAAAAAAAAATTGTCACAGAATTATTTGTTGAGTTGTACACCTTATTCGATTTAAAAATCGTGAGGAAAAAAAAAGTTGATTTATATACAGGGGCAGGCCAAGTAGATGAACAATTATTTCATGGCACCAAAAACAAAAATTTCTAAATTTACAACATCCTTCCCCCACGAAATTAATAAATGATAAAAGTTCAACCTTTGGCAATGGGCAAAGTTTGGTAATAGGACGTACGAAAATCCCATTGGCAGTTTGCAACTGAACAACACGAACTCTATTATCTGATCCTGGCATTGACTTCATTACCCTAGCTAGAGTCCACTTCAGAGGTGGCAAATTGTACTCCCTAATTAAAACCAAAGTGCCTTCCTCTATATTTTGAACTGGTTTATGCCACTTTGCGCGAGTATGAAGCTGATGCAGATACTCGACAGACCATTTTTTCCGAAACGACTGAGACAACTTGTTACACCTCTGGTGGAATTTGGCTGATTTGATATTAGCTTCCCATAATCCCCCCCAATGGGGGCTGTTCGGAGGGATGAACTTCCTCCCTATTTCATGTTTGCATAAGTAACCGTAGATATCTGAATTGACTTGTTTTTTGAGAAAATTATATCTTTTATTTCATTATTTGCACCCCTTAATTTGGTACCGTTGTCACTCCAGATTTTATGTGGTAAGCCTCAACGAGCAACAAATCGTTTCAATGTATGTAAGAACGCGGCTATACTCAAACTTGACACGAGCTCTATGTGTACTGCCTTAGTGACCATGAATACAGGGTGGCCATTTGAAAACGAAACAGACGAGATTACAGACGAAATAAATTTTTTCGATAGAAATGCTCGGACAGGTCGATTTCTGTTTCGAGGGGGACAACTTAAGATGTAGGTTACGGACGCATAGCGCTTCAACCCTTGCTAATACAACCCTCACCCCCAATTTTTGAATAAGGAAGATGGGGTGAGTGATACCTCATTCGAAAGGTATTTTTATACTGATTTCAGCACAGTAATTGTTTTTTCATTTTATGCATTAGTTCTCGAAATATTCTTGACTAAGCATTTGAAAATGAAGTGGTGTTTTCATGGCACTTGTAGTGTTTTTTTGTGAAAAACCTTTCAAATGAGGTATCACTCACCCCATCTTTCTTATTTAAAAATTGGGGGTGAGGGTTGTAGTAGCAAGGGTTGAAGCGCTATGCGTCCGTAACCTACATCTTAAGTTGTCCCCGTCGAAACAGAAATTGACCTGTCCGAGCATTTCTATCGAAAAAATTTATTTCGTCTGTAATCTCGTCTGTTTCGTTTTCAAATGGCCACCCTGTATGTGAACTTTTGTACATCACTCAGTTCCTTGTTGCCAACCACAAGCGCTTTGAATAAATCTCTAAAAGAATTCCATTCTGAAAATTGACCGTTAAAAATCGGAATTTGGATATTGAGTAACTTTATTTTATGCGAATTCTCCCTAACTTCGACAAAGGAATTCTCCAGTTTAGTTAAATCTAATTTGTTCAGTTTTGTTATTTTCCTTTTGATCGCAGATAAAACTTTGATATATCGTTCTTCTATTTCTTCCCGAGTAGGTATTACTTTCCTTTTCCTCGTATAATTCATTGTCTTCCTGCAGAGTATTATATTTTTCATACGCCTGTATCAACAAAGTTACTCGAGTCAAGAATTCATTTACATCTACATCATTATTGTCCTGATTATCATATACAAAATTTTCGATTATAGTTATTTTACCTTAAAATGAAGCTCTTTTTCTCTTCAACACATCTAATTCTAATTTCAATTCTTCAGGTGTCATAATTATTGTTCTGTGAAAACTAAAAATGAATTGAAATAATTACAAGTGAGATGGTCTAATGAACAAAACAGTAAAGTTTATTTTTATCTATCAGAACGAATCCAAAACAAATACCTTCCAAAAATAAGACTCAAATGAATAATTAAGCAAAAATTAACGATCTTACCTTACATAATAACGTTGTATTCAATTTTTTCCACTTTCCAGTTTCGCCGATATCTCCTCCTGTTTTGTTCCTATGTAAAATTTTTCCTAAAGTTGCCTTTGACGAGATGTATGTCGTTCTCAATCTCCCCTTTTACAACTGTGCCAATCCAAATGAATGTGAAATGGACCCAAATTGTTCGTATTTTGAATGTCCAACCAGTTTCCTGTATCCGAGAGTACCAATATCCTGTCTCTAATCTGTTCTAAAGTCTCCAATCCTCCAAATACCCCAAAATTCCAACTCTGTTTCCCGGCCGATGCACCAAATTTTATGTTAGAGAATTATTTGTTCAGTTGGAAATAATGAGATCTGTCCACAGCTACTAACCTGTGAAAAAAAGGTGTATGAAATTACTTGGTTTCATTCAGCGAAATGGAAAGTTTTTTACTCTTGAAACTTACTGATTGTTATATTGCACATTTGCCAGAAGCATTGTTGAGTATGCCTCTGTTTTGTGGTCGCCGTCGTAGGTCACTTGCATCGAGAATTCAGAATAAGTTTCTGCGTATGTGCGCTTTCAGGCAGGGTGTCGGCTTGGCACTTTAACTATGATGCAGTGAGGTCCTCTCTACGGCTGCCCTCTTTGGAGTCCAGGAGGTCTCATTTGGATCTGTTGGGGTTGGTTCAAGAATGTGAAAATTAAATGGGTTCAGAATAGTTGAAATGTTCAGAAAATGAAGAAATTTGAAATTGATCAAAATTAAACGAAATTGATGAGCTAGTGGATTGTAGTTTGTAGAATTAAAATTAGGAAACAGTGTCCCCACACAATACAAAGTGGATAAGTGAACAAGTCGAAAATAATAAAATCTTATACCTTCTCCAGCAGAGGGTAGTTATTAAGGATCTTGATGTATTGACCACCACAATGAACAGATTGATTGAGCTCAACAACCGAACACAGGGCGTCTGATTCTGAAGCTGTCGTAGTGAGAAAAAACTTCTCACTTATCCTTGTGACCGTTTGCTAGTCACGCCACTGATCTCTTGAATATGAGGTGAAATTGAATTATCCAACTTTGAGTTATGAATATAGAAACTTTGAATTAAATCGAAATTATCGGGAACGAAATAAACTCGTTGAAAATGGTAGCAGATGCTTCGTGAGTCGAGTTTTCTCTCTTACTGACAAAAAAGGAATAAAAGTGTGTTGATGAAAATGAAATATGCGTCGACTCAAGAAAACCTACAGCTGGTAGCATATGGTACATATTACGAATTTGAATTCGAGCAGGCGAACTAATTTATTTTCGATTTTCAGAATTTTGAAAAGAAACAATGAAATTTTATGAAATTATTTTTCGTTCACTTGGCGTTAACAGGATCTATTGTTCGCATTCAAGTTGTTGAATGGACCAATTTATTGTCCTGAATTGTTGTATAGGTTAAATTTTTATGTACCATCGTTCAACACTAGAAGTATGTTCGTTTTATACCAGGAGATGCCCCTTTACAAATTACCGAAAACACTTTTTTTACATCGCGTAACAGCTCTTTGTAATGTTATGTCTCATGAAGTGAACTTGTTTGGGACCTCGCTTGAACGTTTTAGATCTGACGTGTCACATGCTATAAAGGTGCGTACAGACTAGGGATGTTGCGGATGCCGATTTTTTCACATCCGCGGATGCGGATGCGGATGCGGATTTTCGAAAACTCACATCCGCGGATGCGGATGCGATGCGGATGCGGATGTTTAAGACCTTATTTAAAAATAGTATACGAGTAAAGAATTAAAACAACGATAAAGCAGTTATTAACATTTTCGAAGTAAATTAGTATTAAGTATATCAAGTGTAAGTATTTACCTACATGTTTTTTTTAACTTCACTTACTTACTTTTATATTAGTAAGAGAAGTTGAAAATTGGAGCATTATACTTTATAAAAAGTAATTTTGCCGCCTTTTCTGATTCAAGGCGGTTACGCAGAGGTTCGTAAATTAAACCCGCGCTACTGAATAATTGCTCGCTTGGAACACTGCCTGGTGGAGTGGACAAAATTCTTCGTGCTATCGGTGATAATATCGTAAACAATGAAACGTACTACCCGAGAAATATAATGGCATTTACCTTAATATTTCCCAATAAACAATAATTTCGTGTAATTCGAGTACACGTACACTCCTCACTATTATCAACTGTATCATAATAGTCACAATATTATTCAAAATCTCACAAAAATTTACTATTCGACAAGTAATCCACAAGGCCAAAAAACACGTTATGGTTCATTTACAATAAATAAGTATTGCACCATAACAAACGCATCGGAACTTTTTCACCAATTTCTTCGTTCCCATTGGTTAAATTCTCGTGCGAAGAGCACACGCCCATTTTTTTCTTATCGCAACTCTCACGTTTTCCAATATGCCATATTCCGAAAGTAAAAATGAATTTTTTTTAATCTTTATCATCAACAGATGCCCAAAAATCGTCAAACTAGGCGAATTTTATAGCCCCTATAAACGTTTTATGAGCTTGCAACAACCCGGGTTGTTTAGGTAAACAAACGTAGACAATTCTCACTGATCGGACGAACATCTGGCTTTTTTTCTTGGGGAGATCTCTGTCAAATCAAAAAAAAAACCGCAACAACCAAAAAATACGCAATTCAGATGAAAATGTTTCCCCCGATTCGCGAATCATAATTCATGTTCAAAGACGCTTGGTCCCTGAACTTTCCTTCAACATTTCAAATGCTTCTGAAACAACGGGTATCGCGAAAATATAACATTTCAATATCACGGGCGATAAGAAATCTTGGGACTGGGACCACAGGCGGTCGTTAGAAAGGAGACGGATTGGAATTTCGGACTGATCGAAAAAAAAAAACAGATGGTATAATAAAATATGTATTTGGAAAGTGTTTCGAAAAGAGAATTACCAGTATGAATATAAACAGAATAGAGGGGTGCGTCGGAAATTCCACCCTCTTGGATGCAGATGTTTCGGTTTCAGAAATAGCTACAGAAAGAAGTAACAGTGAAAAACTAGTATCTTTCTGACACTTTCAAAATTGAAAAAGTATATATTTAGCATTTTCTAAACGAAACACTAACATATTTTGTTGGCCCTGAGATGGCGACACTGCACAACTCACAAATTATATTACATCCGCATCCGCATGAAAATCCGCATTGGTTTTTGCGGATTCGGATGCGGATGCGGAAGTAGAAATCTATGCGGAAGCTCCGCATTTGCGGATACGGATGCGAATATCCGCAACATCCCTGGTACAGATACCACGTCGCGTACCTAAGTGTGGACGGCGGGGTGCAACAGCGTAGCGCACATCGCCGCGATCACAGTGTAGATATTGGCGAAATTTTGTTGATCGCGTTGATGTACGCGACATGGTGCGGTACGCCATTTGGAGCATGTCTGTACGCACCTTAAGATTTTTGTCGTTGTTTTTTATTTGTTTTATGATTCAAAAAAAATTTGTCAGAGAATTATTTGTAGAGTTGTTTAGTTGGAAATATAATGAGATCTGTATATCGGTTAAACCATTTATTTGAAATAAGTAAATTTTCTGAGAAACCTTGTTGATGCCAAATTCTCGAATCTAGTGTTATCTTTTGGGATGGGTGAAGTATACCTTGCCTTCTTACGCTAAATTGTTATTGAAAATACGCGTTTCCCTTTTTTACTCTACATTCTGCCGTAAAAACTGGTTGTTTATCACTTTCGTTCGTTCAATACACCTCATTCGATTTACAAATCGTGAATGAGAAATAAGTTGATCCATATACAGGAGCAGGCCAAGTAGATTAACAATTATTTCATGGCACCAAAAACAAAATTGAACTTGATTATTGTGAATACTATTAATTTTCATTTTCAAATGGGATGTACCGTTGAATGTACTGAGCAATGCTCATGTTCATTAAATAGATAAATCAAATAAATTTATATACAGGGTGTACCAAGTTCGACGGCCTATTAGGCGTTTCTGGAGAACTGGACCTATTTGAAATCTGAAAATTGGGATTATATTATTGTTTGACATTATCTACCGATCTAAAATATTCTCGGAGCCTGACCACTTTCAGTTATACAGGGAATGGAAACAAAATTTTCAAAAATTTTTTTTCTGTTTTTTTGTTTTAGAATTTTCTGAATACATTCGTACTCAAATCGTTGTATTCGTCAAAATACTTTCCAAAATATCGAGAAAAAACTGAAGAAAAAAAGGGAGACATGTGTATTCGGTATTATATTTGTTATTCCTATCCTAGATATCGTAAACACAAACTGTTTTCACATTTTTGAAAGCGAAGACTATGGAAATATTGTACAATTTCAGAATTTTGAATAACCCGTCACAGGGTGTTCCAAATGTTGGTTCAAAAATTGGGATCAAAATTGGCTCATAACTTTCGTTTTTCAAATTTGAACCCAATTTTTTTATGGTTGCGTTGGATTCTGCGAAGAAAAATAATGATAATGTTATAACTTGTTGATGCTCCTAAAATTATTAATTCTTTAGTTATTTAGGATTTTCTGTTTCTATTCATGAAATCTGTTCAATATCAACAATGATAAATGAATTCAGAAAAGAGAAAGTCACTAGTGGGTTATTTGAGTAATTTATCTTCTATGGCCAAGGTCATTGTTGATATGAAACAGATTCTATGATTTTGATAGTAGGTACGTACGACATGAAATCAGGAAATCCTGAATAACTCAAAAATTATTAATTTTAGGAGCATTAACATGTTGGAACATTATCATCATTTTTCTTCGCACAATCCAACGCAATCATAAAAAAATAGGGTTCTAATTTGAAAAACGAAAGTTATGGGTCAATATTGATCCCAATTTTTGAACCAACATTTGGAACAACCTGTGACGGGTTTTTCAAAATTCTGAAAATGTACAATATTTCCACATTCTTCGCCTTCAGAAATGTTAAAACGGTTTGTGCTTACGATATCTAGGTTAGGAATAACAAACATAATACCGAATACACTTATCTCCCTTTTTTCTTCAGTTTTTTCTCGATATTTTGGAAAGTATTTTGAGAAATGCAACGATTTGAGCACGAATGTATTCAGAATTGCATACTCTATCAAATTCGAAAACAAACAAACAGAAAAAAAATTTTTTTTAAATTTTTTTTTCACTCCCTGTATAACTAAAAGTGGTCAGGCTCTAAGAATATTTTAGATCGGTAGATAATGTCAAACAATAATATAATCCCAATTTTCAGATTTTAAATAGGTCCAGTTCTCCAGAAACGCCTAATAGGCCGTCGAACTTGGTACACCCTGTAGTCATATACGTATAATAATACGCAGATTAGTGATTAGTGACAAATTAATTTCCTCCCTATCATAAATTCAAAATTTTGTAATTTTATGAGAACATTCAGTGAACATGATCTCCGTAATAAAGATGCAAGTTATCATTGTCGACAAATTCACAACTTTTTGAGATTTGTTGGATCACCATGAAACATTCCGGGATGTTATAAAAATTTTGATGATTGAATTATGTTCCTGTGTTCATCCAGATCGAATAAATGTAAAAAAAATTCAGAAATAGGTCTATAGGGTGGTCATTTTCAAATCAGCAGTCAAAGTTGATTTTTCTGAATGCGGCACTGGAAATATGATATTCTGAATACATAATCCAATTGATGCTGACAAGAGTTACAAATACTGAAAAAATCATTGAATTCTGTTTTGCGGTACAAGAAATATAGTCGATTGAAATTTCGGTCAGAATGAATAAAACATCCTGTCCTGTATATTGGCAAGGAAAGATAGGAGACATTTATAAGTGGCCATTTTGTGAGGCTGATGCAGCATTCAAGAATCAAATCTAGCAAATGTAACCCAACAGATTTGATACGCATAATCATTACACCTGATATGAACAATATTCAGAAAAAAGGTTATCGGAGTAATGAAAAGTCTTTCGAACGGTACGTAAATAACGTATGGTTCAAAATCATTTGAAAGTTCACACAATATTCAGATCATTCAACATAAAAATGTTGAGTTATGTTACTCGAAATTGCAACGGTAACTGAAAAGCAGTTGAACTAAATCAAGAAATGATCTGAAATATGAAAACTTCAATCAAATGAAAAAATGCAACAAACTAGTAATGAAATCCAATAGAAAGTTTTTTCACTTCACTTCAGAAAATGTTGAAAAATTTTCAATTGATTTCCTTTCGGAGACGAAAATTATCACCGTTCCATACGAGATGTACAGCATATGTGGATACTCACTCCGTGTTTACGCTCGTTTTTATTCTTGATATGATGAAAGAAATTCGATTCGAATGTGAATGTCATGAAATACAGTTGGGTAAGAAATCCATTCGAAGTAGATGTAATGGGAGTTGAAAATGAAGCTGCTGGATTGCAAGAAGAATTGCTCCAACTGCAAAGTGATGTAGTTCTGAAAGAGAGATTTGCCAGAACGAGTCTCACAATTTTGGGCACAATTATCTGGGAAAGCCTGTTCTGAGTAATGAAGAAGAAAAAGCCCTACTACCTTTCCCAACAACTTATTTATGTGAAACAGGATTTTCTTGCCTTGCTGTCATAAAAATGAGCACAGAAATAGGTTGGATCCTCAGCATGATATGCGTTGTGCACTTTCTATTAACAACTCCACGTATTCGTGAGTTTTGCTAGAAAACTCAAAAGTACCAGACCACGTTATTACTGATTATTTTGCTGTGATTTATTTTAGCTGTCGGTCGTTTATTGTCTGATATTTTCCTTTGGATAGAGTTTTTTTCTTCTAATTTTACATGGACATCCTATAAAATTACATAATATATCATTTTATTACCTGTCTCTGGAAAATGAAATAAAAAATTTGATAAGGGTCGCGTACTTCAAATACAGGGTGGCCATTTGAAAACGAAATAGACGAAATAAATTTTTTCGATAGAAATGCTCGGACAGGTCGATTTCTGTTTCGAGGGGGACAACTTAAGATGTAGGTTACGGACGCATAGCGCTTCAACCCTTGCTACTACAACCCTCACCCCCAATTTTTGAATAGGGAAGATGGGATGATTGATACCTCATTTGAAAGGTTTTTCACAAAAAAAACACTACAAGTGCCATGAAAACACCACTTCATTTTCAAATGCTTAGTCAAGAATATTTCGAGAACTAATGCATAAAATGAAAAAACAATTACTGTGCTGAAATCAGTATAAAAATACCTTTCAAATGAGGTATCACTCACCCCATCTTCCCTATTCAAAAATTGGGGGTGAGGGTTGTAGTAGCAAGGGTTGAAGCGCTATGCGTCCGTAACCTACATCTTAAGTTGTCCCCCTCGAAACAGAAATCGACCTGTCCGAGCATTTCTATCGAAAAAATTTATTTCGTCTTTTATCTCGTCTGTTTCGTTATTTGGGTCGCCAGCCAAAAAGGTTAAGAACCACTGCTATATATGGTAGGAGTATGTAAAGTTCCTCGTGGGACACCTGTATTGACCATATTCGTTAGCTATCGGTTGCAGCTTTTTTAAGTGTTTTTGGGTTTGCGACATTGTGAGATTAATCATAATGACATTCATCGTAGTTGTCAATTGTCATTATTTATTTACTTTTTTCAAAATTTGAATTTTGAAATTTTTCAAATCATCTATAGTAAACGGACATTTTTCAAAATATTTCATCAATCTAGTTAGGTTTCTCCCTGAGTATACTACAATCATTTAAGACAGATATCAACAATTTTTATTGATAAAACAAATACATACAATTTTTGATAAAATGGATACTAGAAGGCTGTAAGTATATCTTATGTATATTCAACATGTCCAAAAGTACTATACTAGGTTCTTGATTTTTCTATTTTAGCAACCACAATGGTGGAGGTGGCTGGAGCACTGTCAAAGTCGTAGCTCTACCGAAGATTCCAAATCGAAATTTCATAGGTTTGTTTGAGTTTCATAGGTTCCTTAAAATTAAGATACTTGCTAAGAAATAGTAACATTCTCTAGGAATGGAGCAAGATGCTCATTCATTAATTTCCAGAGGAAGAGAATATGTGGTTTACATTTCAAAAGGAAATGAAGAGAACTCAAGTTCCTGCATTATTCCTTAGAAAACCTATGATTTCTAGTAAGCCCTAAATTTTCATTTACATCTATCCACTCATTAACATTATGTTTATTAGCAGGTCAAAGCGAAAGCATTTCGAAGATGATAATATAAATGTGGTTGCGATGGGATATGAAACACACGATGTGGATTTTTTATTAATTTAAGTTTGGTCGTATGGAAATGATTTCAGAGATATTTGTAGTACTGATATAGGGATCAATAAGAGGTTTATGTTCAATAGATCTTTTTCATGTGGTACTAATATAACCTAATTTGTTCACAACACTATTTAATTTGTTGGAAATCCAAGGAATTTTTTAAAAAAGATGAAAAACAAAATGACAATTGAACTATAATAAATAACGGTATACAAAGAAACTGCTAAAATTCTTCGATGAAAAAAAATAATTGTGTCTGTAATGTTTTTATTCTGAAAAATCCACATCCTGTGGTTCATATTCCATCGCAACATCATTTATATTATCATCTTCAAAATGCTTTCGCTTTGACCTGCTAAAAAACATAATGTTAATGAGTGGATAGATGTAAATGAAAATTTAGAGCTTACTAGAAATCATAGGTTTTCTCAGGAATCATGTAGGAACGTTAGTTCTCTTCATTTCATTTTGGAATGTGAAATGTAAACCGCATATTCCCTTCCTCTGGAAATTAATGAATGAGCATCTTGCTACATTCCTAGAGAATGTTACCATTTCTTAGCAAGTATTTTATTTTTAGGGAACCTATGAAACTCAAACAAACCTATGAAATTTCAATTTGGTATCTTCGGTAGAGCTACGACTTGACAGTGCTCCAGCCTCCTCCAACATTGTGGTTGCTAAAATCGAACAAACATGAACCTAATATTGTACTCTTGGACATAATGAATATACACAAGATATACTTACAGCCTTCTAGTATCCATTGTATTAAAAATTGTATGTATTTGTTTTATCAATAAAAATGATTGATATCTGTTTTAAATAATTGTAGTAAATTTAGGGAGAAACCTAACTAGATTGATGAAATATTTTGAAAAATGTCCGTTTTCTATAGATGATTGGAAAAATTTCAAAATTCAAATTTTGAAAAAAGTAAATAAATAATGACAATTGACAACTACGATGAATGTCATTATGATTAATCTCACAATGTCGCCAACCCAAAAACACTTAAAAAAGCTGCAACCGATAGCTAACGAATATGGTCAATAGTATATCTATGATCTATGGCTATGAGCGATACCACAGAATACCTATCCTTACCTTACAGGATCTGTCAAATTTATGAGAGAGAAAATAGTTCTGCCAATCAATATTTTCAAATGCAAAAATCACTAAACGATATTTATGGGAATATTTCATTAATGGACTGGATTAGTCGTGACGTCACAAGATGGCGACTGGATCAAAACAAACTTTTGTTTACTTCCATTCCTGTGTAATTCGCCATGAGAGACGAAAGGCTTTCAATAAATTCGAAATTAATAGTATATTCTAGAACAAGTTGCAGAATGAGCTCATATTCCAACACGAATGCGAAATACGAAAACGAGCGACGAAGAAGCGAGTATTGGAATTACCGTCTGCAACGAGTATTAGACGATATTTTCTCTATTTCTGTAAACTTTTGTGCAATACTCTCGGAATTAAAATAAAAATTCAGACAAGTGACTTTTGTAGTGTATCTTGGCAGTTGGTGTGACTCACGAAATTTAACAGATCACGGAATTTGAATTGATTTAATTTGAAAATTGGAAGGATCGGAAGTCAGTACTGACAACCACAAAACGAAAAATATAACTGAAAACAATGCTGTAATGAGTTTCATTACAGCACTACTTTTAGTACCTACTGTAATGAACTCATTACGATACTTAAATAGAGAAATATAGTTATCGGTGTATTTAAAGGACGAGATTGCTATATTTGGGATCTACAGGAGTTGTAGAAGAGATAGAAGTCAGAAAATAATTGGTTTTCATTTATATAGCATTATTTTTATTCATGTAAAGGTAAGTTACCTTCTGTCTTCTGTTTGTTAGCCATAAGAGACAAGAGACACTCAGTGAAATCGAAATTAAATATAGTTATCGTAGTATTTAAGGCACGACATTCCGATATTTGAAATTTACAGAAGTTGTAGAATAAGTAAAAGTAATTAAATTGTTGATTTTTATTTATATAGAATTATTTTTATTCGTGTGAAGGTAAGGTAACTTCTGTCTTGAATACATTTAATGTATGTTATTTTGGTAATTATTAAAATTCCCTGCCCAGTTGTATTTTTTTTGTATTTTTTTTTTGTGATCTTGAGGTAGGGAAATTGAACCTAACTTAACCTTACCTGAATGCGGATCGATGTTTCATTTTTTTATCAAATTTTTTTAATTTTGAAATTTTTTTTTCTCTATTTCAGTATCGTTAATGAGTTCATTCCAGTACTTAAAGTAGTGCTGTAATGAAACTCATTACAGCATTGTTTTCAGTTATATTTTTCGTTTTTTGGTTGTCAGTACTGACATCGTATCCTCTCAATTTTCAAATCGAATCAATTCAAATTCCGTAATCTGTCAAGTTTCATACGTCACACCAACTGCCAAGATACAATACAAAAGTCACTCTCTGAATTTTTATTTCAATTTCGAGAGTATTTCACAAAACTTGACTGGCGTGTTGGGGGAAAGGAGGTGTCCCATCTATTTTATCTGTTATAGTCCGATTTCTGCGAGTTACCGTGTTATAAGTCCGGTTATACTTTTGGTAATAGTGCGGTAACCCCCACTTATCCTCACTGTCAATTTCTTAACACGGTTATACATCCTCGCTAAAACATACTTGGTTACTGGGGGAAGTTTTAGCTAGAAAGTACTAATTTGAATGCATATTTCCAGAAATGTTGATGAGTTTCCTGTATTACTATATTCAAAAATAATAATCTGAAAACAGAATTACTTCGAGACATTAAGCGTAAAGATAGGTCAAAAAGTGAAGCATAAACAAATTTGGAAAGAGAGGATGTGAAAACAATACTAAGAATATTTTGCATAATTTTAGATTTTTTTTCACATCTTGCTGAGCTGGTGCGAGAAATGAATCAAATGAATAAATCAAGAAACTTCATAGGTATAGGCACCCTTCAATCTACAAGAAGCAATATAGCAATTTTTGTATTTGGCGCGAATGCGCTTGTTTTGATTATTGGCGAATCCAACTACCGTTGAGTTAATGGATTTCTGATTGTACTTTAAGTGTAGCAAATTCAGGAATACAATTCGTTTTCACAACGAATGATGAAAAAATTGTGTGCACAGATATTTAAATTACTTGGAAGAACAATTATTTTGATCAAATGAATATGGATTAGACTTTTCGGGATTAATCAAATGGCGTAAAATAACATGATTGGAAATATTTCCTAGATCCATGAGATTCGTAAATGAATGGTATTACCTAAAATTGATATCCAATTGAAGCAGAATCATTCGTGCTGCACCCAGATTCAGATGAATCTGTTGAATTTGGAAACCTACGACTTCATTGTTATTGAAGTTGATCCAAATCATATTTGAAAGCGAGTGTTTCATTTTTTGAAGATTACGAACAACATTTGATTGAGAACATTTCTTTTAATCATTTCTTTAACCATATGTTACAAAATGAATAAAGGATTCTGACATTTTTTCAAGTCTTTATTTGTGTTCAAGTGGTTTCAAAATGGAAATTGTACATATCGTTCATCACACAATATTAAGATAACAATCGAATATAGATAGAATGTTTGTTTACATTGGAAATTTTGCCAGAGATGATACCAAAAAGTCAGGAAGGATGTATGTAATTGCAAACATAAATATACAAGAACCCTTCAGAAATTCATACAATATTAAAAAAAATTTACTTGTTTGAAATTTTATTTATAGCCAAACGACTTCATTTTTATTAAAGTTCATCCAAATCATTTTTGAAAGCGAGTGTTTCATTTTATGAAGATTACGAACAACATTTGATTGAGAACATTTCATTAATCATTTCTTTAATGATATGTTACATAATGAATAAAGGATTCTGAAATTTTTTCTAGTCTTCATTTGTGTTCAAGTGGTTTTAAAATTTAAATTGTACATATCGTTCATCACACAATATTAAGATAACAATCGAATATAGATAGAATGTTTGTTTACATTGGAAATTTTGCCAGAGATGATACCAAAAAATCAGGAAGGATGTATGTAATTGCAAACATAAATATACGAGAACCCTTCAGAAATTCATACAATATTAAAAAAAAATTACTTGTTTGAAATTTTATTTATAGCCAAACGACTTCATTTTTATTAAAGTTCATCCAAATCATTTTTGAAAGCGAGTGTTTCATTTTATGAAGATTACGAATAACATTTGATTGAGAACATTTCATTAATCATTTCTTTAATCATATGTTACAAAATGAATAAAGGATTCTGAAATTTTTTCTAGTCTTCATTTGTGTTCAAGTGGTTTTAAAAAGGAAATTGTACATATCGTTCATCACACAATATTAAGATAACAATCGAATATAGATAGAATGTTTGTTTACATTGGAAATTTTGCCAGAAATGATACCAAAAAGTCAGGAGGGATGTATGTAATTGCAAACATAAATATACAAGAACCCTTCAGAAATTTATACAATATTTAAAAAATTTTACTTGTTTGAAATTTTATTTATAGCCAAACCAGTTCAATTCTTTCTCATTTCTAATGGTGTTAGCAAAATTTCACTTAAAACCCGTTGTCTTCAGATACTTTTCAAATCTCACAGGTTTCATGTTGAGGGCGCCAAATTTAAGGGGCGCAGGAATGTAGGGGAGTATGAGCGGTGGAAAAAATATCGCACAACGTTAAAAATTGTAATAAAAATGGGATT
This sequence comes from Hippodamia convergens, assembly GCA_038502775.1. NCBI lineage: Eukaryota > Metazoa > Arthropoda > Insecta > Coleoptera > Coccinellidae > Hippodamia > Hippodamia convergens. Next base: position 267,535 of record JAVSIQ010000839.1, on the reverse strand, counting down.
TTCAAAAATCTGCAAACTGTAGCTTCGAGCTATGTTCCTTTTTCCCGAAGAGATCGTTCTTCCGAAGTTCCCAGCATTACGTCGGATTGATTTTATTTCTTTCGGTTTATATACTTTGAACTTTTCGCTACTACTCGAGAGAGATTCGAAAAAAGAAATCTGAAATTTGAGTCGAAAGCTCCGAATGAATCTTGCCATCAGAAAACTAAAAAAATTTATTGCGAACTGCTATTAATTCTTGAGCTATAAAGTTCAAGCAAGATTGTTATCGGGTATCCATCAAAGATGAAACATTGGTACAAAGTATACTTATCTGCGCAATGAGCTTATGTCGAACGATCAAACAATATTTTTTTTATTTTCAGCTCACGTTCACTTCCAGTTTAATGAAAAAAGTCTAAATCTCAGAATGTCAAATCTCCGCAGCTCTTTTTCACCTCCCTTAGGTTACAACGAAAAGTAAGCGGATTTAATTGCTATGTAAACCACGTTCATCTGAACCCTCCATTTTCCGATGACAGTTCCATTATTAATTGAATTAATTCTGTTTACTTGACTACCCCCTCACCCACTGCAATCCCAATTTCCCAATTTGAACTCAAAATTAAAAAACTTCTTTCCAATACACTTCAATCTTCGCATATGGGAATTGAATAGGTTTTATACGTATGCAAGACAAATATGTACTTAATAGAAATGGTGAGCTTCTCAAGGGTTGTCTTCCCCTATAGAAAATTAGGTGCAACCAATCAAACATCCAATATGGCGGCAAGGTGTATGTTGTGCAGTAAACCAAAATTCATAGAATCAACCGAAAAGAAGAAGAGTAACGGAACGTAGCCCACCACTTGTCAACCTACAATTTAAAAAACATGACAAATCCCGAGACATGACTCATGTAACTGTTATGCATTCAATCACAGATAAGTCCAATTTCTGCGAGTTACCGTGTTACAAACGGTCATAAATGGTTACGATTTTCTGATACCGTTCGTATTTTTGCGAGAGCGGTAATAGAGGGGAACGTGTCATGACGTAGCCGTCATTATGACCGTTGTTGAAAATCTGTAACGTTGTTCCAAAGCAGGATAACTGGCAGCGGTTATAATCAAAACAAGCGCATTCGCGCCAAATACAAAAATTGCTATATTGCTTCTTGTAGATTGAAGGGTGCCTATACCTATGAAGTTTCTTGATTTATTCATTTGATTCATTTCTCACACCAGCTCAGCAAGATGTGAAAAAAAATCTAAAATTATGCAAAATATTTTTAGTATTGTTTTCACATCCTCTCTTTCCAAATTTGTTTATGCTTCACTTTTTGACCTATCTTTACGCTTAATGTCTCGAAGTAATTCTGTTTTCAGATTATTATTTTTGAATATAGTAATACAGGAAACTCATCAACATTTCTGGAAATATGCATTCAAATTAGTACTTTCTAGCTAAAACTTCCCCCAGTAACCAAGTATGTTTTAGCGAGGATGTATAACCGTGTTAAGAAATTGACAGTGAGGATAAGTGGGGGTTACCGCACTATTACCAAAAGTATAACCGGACTTATAACACGGTAACTCGCAGAAATCGGACTATAACAGATAAAATAGATGGGACACCTCCTTTCCCCCACCACGTTCACCTATTGTTTGAGGATCGCATCCACTCGTGTCGCTGCAGGCGCAAAATTTGACCTTCTGGGTTTGGTTTGAAATCTATAATCATAATCTACATAGAAATACTAACGAGAAGAATACCAACTCCCTACTAAAACTCGTTGACACTGTTTGCAGCTAGCGACATCCCAATAATATCACCGGTAGAAATCGGAACTAATTCTCAGCGGCATCGGCCGTAGGTGGCGGGCTATTCAAAATCTAATCGTTTTTTGTGAATCTCAGTATACTGCATCGTCGTACTAAATCAAGCAAAACTAATTGAATATTTTCAATTGCAGTAAAAGCGAAAATAATATATTATTTATAAATCAATAATGTGAGGAAAATAAAAAAAATCGTAATTACTTTTGTTTTATTAAAATTCAACTATAAATATACATATAAACAGGATGAGTTTTTTACTTGTACATATATATTTCAACAGTAGATTCATGAGATCAAATGGTTTTAACACTTTGTTTGACAATAGACTCCTATGAATGAGCCCTTCTTAAATTGAAATAATTATTTAAGCATATTTCCGCACACCACATGCAAAGTACTGCTATACGCTCTAACACTCTGACATTTTTCGTCCCATCTTTTCACTCAATTTCCTGCAGTTCGCTCTAACTTCTTTGCTGAAGAGGTCAAATTCATTATCATCACTGGTTTTGTCATAATCTTCACTTGGCCTTTCTCCTTCAGAAGCAAACTGCTCATTTTCATGCCCTGAAAAAAAAAATGTGTGAGACAGTTTTAGGTATCACGCTTTCTGGTAAGATGTTTTATAGTCACTGGGTAACTTGTGTTGTTTGATGTTACTGAGAACGATTTGAAGCTTGTAGGTTTTCAAATGCTTGTCGTTATAGACAGGGTGAATACATAACATCATCAAATTAATTTTCAATTCTTAGACAGGATATTCCCAATAAAAAATTAAATAAATACCTTTCTGTATTCTGTCCACAAGGATTTGAGAACCGATGAAACGAACGGCTGGAGTTGATGCTACTGTGTCTACATTTGGCACACTTGCACCTTGTTATCGAAGCAAGCATGGTTACGTCAAGTTAACTGTGAAGAGGAAGAAAATAAAAGATTATTATTGAACAAGCAATAATAAATCTTCAATAGCAAACTAAACACAGGGCTTCACCCAAGATAAATTGAGAATATTTAACTAAAATACTTTTTTTCTCTGACAATACGAATTTGCCATTTGCCATAAATGAAATGTATTCTGTAGTACTTATCTAGCTCATAACATGAAAGGGAATCAGTCAACGAAATAAATTAATAATCAGTAAGTGGGACCTAAACGAAACATTGACCTTTTTCTTCAACGGAATTTCTCATCACATCAGTATATAATACTCGATACATGAATAAAATATATATAAAAAATCACTTACCAGTAAAGAAACAATAATAGATGATAAAAGCTTAAACATCCAAACGAATTATTGAAAAACTCATCAAACAATATAAAACTTTCACGATAGCTGGATGGAAACGTCAGATTTTAGGTTACGGATGGCGTTTGCTAGACTAGAAAGCAACTCTCCTGCGCACATCGCGATACTAGCGCTCAAAAAGAATATGTTCACCGGCAGAAGGGCGAACTAACAGGGGTAAAATCATCGAATGCGAGTTGGTAGGGGGTGTAATCTATTACTCGTGTCTAGAGACAGAAATTTCTACTTTGGCTTCGTGATTCCGTATGCGCAATGAGCAGTCTGTTGTTGGTTTATTATTGTTGAACGTTGAATAGAATTACGAAATAGGTATTTCGATATTATTCCTTTCGGTACTTCCAGTATTTTGTAGTGTTCTCAAAAGTTTTATCGAAAATGGTTGCGGCATGCGGAATATGCAAAACCACATTCAGCACGTAAAGAAATTCTATCCTGATGAATACTACGTTATGTTTATTTATGTTCACAATTTTGATGTTTAATTTTCAGTAAATCAATTTAGTTCACTTCTTATTGTTCCTACTGTTTAAAAACACAATCTTTCCTTTATCTTTGCAATAAATTAAGGTGGGCTATTATGAATGGACTCCATTTTTGTCGGTGTAGTAAATAAACTAATTATACCTGCCTTTACCTTGCCTGAATATCATGAAAAAACTGGGAGTAGCGATTTTTTGAGTTTACTTTTATAAAAAGGGGTCCTAAATTACTTCCCTTCTGGGAAACGGGGTATTAAATTTCTAAGAAATAAGAAATAAACCCATGTCGCTAAATCCTGACATACATGGTATCCTGAATGTGTGTTTTTTTTTATAATTTTCAGCGAAAATAAAATCAGGTAGTTCAATTTCAATGAATGTATCATTGAGGATTTATTTTGAATAGTAGCAATATCACCTTTCGTCAATCACGTGTAATATTTTGTTTCAGATCAGTTTACCAAGTTAACGTATCAATATAAAGAAACTTGCAACGAATGTAATAAAAGTTTTGTGAATTATTCAAATTTAGTACGACACGTTAAGAGGCTTCATCCAGGTATGAATAATTTCTTCATGGGTGAATTTATGTATTTTTTGTTAGTTACAATATGAATATTAATAAATAGTACTAGTGATAGTATAATTTGAAGAAATAAATACCATGCCATGAGATTTTATTTAACGAATCGAATTAATGAATCATATAAGTTCACGCAGATATCAATTGATAGATTCTTGAAATTCTTTATACAGGATGATTTCGCGAACTGTTTAGGACTGTCGAAATACGATGTATCGTTATATACTTTACTTGAACCTCTTAGATCTATCTTCATTGCAAATAACAAAAATATCGGTGATTTTTTTTCAGGGGATCTACAGGTTTTAACATCCATTCAAATTTGAAAAATAACCCTGTAAATCAGAAATTAGGACTTATAGTTACTACACATGGGAGTTTTTCTTGATCCTCTAGTTGCCCTCTGTCTCTCATTAAAATTTTTTCCATCTTATCCGGGATACCCTATATTTATTGTTTCAGAACTCTTGCGGGTACTATTTATTTATATTCATTTTGTAACTAACAAAAAATTATTCATACCTGGATGAAGCCTCTTAACGTGTTGTACTTAATTTGAATATTTCACAAAACTTTTATTACATTCGTCGCAAGTTTCTTTTTATTGATACGTTAACTTGGTAAAATATTACGCGTGATTGACAAAGAGGGAAGCTATCAATAAAAATATTGCTACTTTTCAAAATGAATCCTTGATGATACATTAATTGAAATTGAACTATCTTAAGTAATACCTGATTTCATTGTCGATGAAAATTATAAAACAAAATCACCACATTCAGGATACCATGCATGTCAGGATTTAGCGATATTTCTTATTTCTTCTTTCTTAGAAATATAATACCCCGTATCCCGGAACGGAAGTAATTTAGGACCCCTTTTCATAAAAGTAAACTCAAAGAATAGCTTTTCTCAGTTTTTTCATGATATTTAGGCAAGGTAAAGGAAGGTATAAGTAGTTTATTCACTGCACCGAAAAAATTGAGTCCATTCATGATAGCCCACCTTAATTTATTGCAGAGATAAATGAAAGATTGTGTTACAGTAGTATAATATAAAGTGAACTAAATTGATTTACATCAAAATTGTAAACATAAATAAACATAACATAGTACTTACCAGGATGGAATTTCTTTACGTGCATTCTTAAGTTACAATAGTGCTGAATGTGATTTTGCATATTTCGCATGTCGCAACCATTTCCGATAAAACTTTTGAGAAAACTACAAAATACTGCAAGAACCGAAAGAAATAATATCGAAATACCTATTTCGTAATTATATTCAACGTTCAACAATAATAAACCAACAACAGACTGCTCATTGCGCATGCGGAATCACGAAGCCAAAGTAGAAATTTCTGTCTCTAGACACGAGTGAAGAACATGGTGAAGTTCCATTTGGTCGATCTGGCTGGCTCGGAGAGACCAACGAAAACGGGAGCCGTGGGTACGGCTCTCAGAGAAGCTGTGACGATCAACAAGGCACTCCTGGTGCTGGGAAACATAATTTCCCTCCTGGGGGAAGACAATAAAAAGAATAAATTTATCCCATACAGGGACAGTAATCTCACCAGATTACTAAAAGACAATAATTTTCCATTCATTTTGCATTTCAGTCGCGTTTTAGCAGTGCTCGGAAGTACACGTGTGTTATCAGCGGTCTACATTATCTCTTCCAAGTCACATGCTATACAAACGTACGTAGATAAATATTCCATTCGTTAATTATTGTGAAAAATAATAAACAAACACCGATTTCTGAATTTTCATAATACTAGTCGTCTTGAGGGCGACTAAAACAATAATACCATGGCTAACAGCCTTCAATGGCAGACAGTAAAGAAAAGAAAGTTCTCAAACCTTTCGCCAGAAATAAATGAAAATTCAGCAATTGAAACCAGCAATAGATTCCAATATCTCAACCAGGAAAACGAGAGTAATGATATTACAGAATCACCACCGAAAATACCAAAACCACCACCCATTTTTATACACGGAGTTACAAACTTCCCAGAAATGATTGAACTTCTATCAACCGCTATTGCTGATGAACAATATTATTCGAAAACTTTGACCAACAATTGTGTAAACATAAACGTCACAAATCCAGAAACCTACAGACAACTAGTAAAATTCCTGAGAGAAAAAAATATCATTTTTCATACCTACCAAATTAAACAAGACAGAGCCTACAGAGTAGTTATCAGACACCTCCATCCCAGTATTCCATCAACTGACATACAAGCAGATATAGAAAAACACGGACATAAAGTCAGGAACATCAGTATTATAAGAGATCGAATGAAAAATCCACTTCCGCTTTTTTATGTGGACTTGGAACCAAACGAAAACAATAAAGACATATATCAATTGGAGTTCATTTTAAATCAGAAAATAAGCATCGAACCACCAGAAAGAAAAAAAGAAATTATACAATGCACTTGATGCCAAGAATATGGGCACTCGAAAACGTATTGCAATAGACCATACATAATAATAATAATAATGACTTTATTTTCCACAATGTACAGTTTGAGTTAGTTGACAATTTTATCTAGGTAATAAGTATTGTTCCTTGTGAAAAAATGGCGAAGTCCAGGTTGGACCACTGCAAGAGAAGTCCGCCCTGCTCTACTTAACCATATGCGTGAAATGTGGTAATCAGCATGATTCTAAAACTTGCCAAAAACCAAAATCGACTCCAGCAAGATGTGCCTTATGTGGTGCTAATCATCCGTCCAACTACAAAGGATGCCAGGTATACAAGCTCATATCAAAAACAAAAAACAACAATAAAAACCTCCTGCGATATGGCAGACAACAGAACATTCCAGAAACAATTCACGAAACAGAACAACAACCAAACAAACAACCAACAAACAAACAACCAAATAGAATGTCTTACGCCGAAGCCCTTCAGCGAAATAACGAACATGAAGATCCACCCTCTCAGAGACAAAACTCCTCCTTAAAAACCATGATGAATAGTTTCCTTTCAGACCTGAAATCTATGATCACGCAGATGATGAACCAGAATCAGATTATGCTTAATCTGCTCACAACACTCGTGAATAAACTCCATTAACATTCAGCAACTTCATCCGAATAGCTTGATGGAACGCGAACGGCCTTCCAAACCACAAAAATGAGCTAAAAGCTTTTATGAACCTTCATAAAATAGACATAATGCTGATATCAGAAACCCACTTCACTGAAAGAACGTTTTTCCAGATCCCACACTATAGTACATATTCCGCCGAACATCCAAGTGGTCGAGCGCAAGGTGGGTCAGCTATACTTATTCGGAACAATATCAAAAACCACACACTGCCAAATTTTGTTACCGAAAAAATACAAGCTATAAATCTAACAGTACACACAGAAACGTGGAGCTTCGACATATCAACAATTTATTCACCACCACGACACAATATAACCGAAAACCAATATATGGAGTTTTTCCAAAACTTCAGGCGAAGATTCATAATTGGAGGAGATTGGAATGCGAAGCATAACCACTGGGGATCACGGCTGATAAACCCTAAAGGACGCAACCTGAAGGAGGTGATAACAAGAAGAAATCTCCAAGTTGTTTCGTACGGAACACCAACATACTAGCCAACTGACCCGAACACAATACCAGACAAAGAAAAAAACAGAAAAAAAATTGAAGGCTAATTATAAGCCACATCTAGAACTTCCAGAGAAACCACCAAGGAATGCCTATTGTTTATTCTCAAAGAATCTATTAAGAAGTGATGGAATAAAAAAAATGAAAAATGAACATAGATTGCCGTTCATCTCGGAATTGTGGAAAAATTGCTCCGATGAGGAAAGAAGCAGACTAGAACAGAGAATATTCAGAATCTCTTCCCAAACATAAAAAAAAACGAAATGAAGAAAAACGCACAAAAAAAAAATATCTGAAGAGATTGGGGGATTTTAAATGATGACATTTTCTATTTTTTTTTGTATTTTGTGATTTCATATATAACCCTATTTGCTCCATTTCATAAAAATTTCACCATCCTTTCTCTCTAGCGAGAGGCCTCAGAGAGGCCGTCGAAAACAGGAGCTGTGGGTACGGCTCTACGAGAAGCCGTCAAAATCAACAAGGGTCTGCTTGTGCTAGGAAATATTATGGAGCTCCTGGGGCAGAAGAATAAAAAGAATATCTTTATTCCATACAGAGACAGTAACCTCACCAGATGACCAATAATTGTGTAAACATAAACGTCACAAATCCAGAAACCTACAGAAAACTAGTAAAATTCCTGAGAGAAAAAAATATCATTTTTCATACCTACCAAATTAAACAAGACAGAGCCTACAGAGTAGTTATCAGACACCTCCATCCCAGTATTCCATCAACTGACATACAAGCAGATATAGAAAAGCTCCAAGAACATCTGAATGAACTGGAGAAATGGTATCGAAAATGGCGCCTTACCATCAATGAAACAAAATCAGTCCAAGTCACATTCACGAACAAACGAAACATATGTCCACCAGTTAAGATCAATGAGAACCAAATCCCAGTTAAAACAGAAGCCAAATATCTAGGAATCCACTTAGACCAACGACTCACCTGGAAACAGCACATTCAAGCTAAGAAGACCCAGATTAATATGAAATTTCGACAAATGTACTGGCTAATAGGTAGAAAATCCAAGCTATCTCTCCAAAACAACGTATTGATCTACGAAGCCATAATTAAACCCATATGGACATACGGGATTCAATTCTGGGGATGTGCCAAGGCCTCGAACATCCGAATAATACAGAGAGTCCAATCCAAAATCCTTCGATCGTTAACAGATGCGCCATGGTACGTGTCAAACTTCACCATACATAATGATTTGAAAACCCCCTTCATTATTGATGAGATAGAAAAACGTTCAAAAAAATATCAACAAAATCTGGAAGGACATGAAAACACCTGCATAGACCAACTAGCGGAAAACCCGTTCAACAGAAGAAGGTTACAGAAAACATGGCCAATTGACTTCAACTGAAGTGTGAATAAGAAGTTTCAATAAGTTTGATAACTTCTACATGTCATTTTGAAATCATCATATTTACTTATTACTTGTGAAAAGTAGATTGTAAATTTCAAAAAAGGTTATAAAAAAAAAAAAAATTTTGCATTTCGACGAGAAGTATGAGGTGCACATACTGAAACCGCCTTTTCGGTTTTGGAATCCCAGGTTGTATCGAAAGAATCTGCGTTAGATGCGATAAGCCGTTTATAACCACGGATAGAGAGTACGTGACCAAGGACGTCTGTAGCTTCCATTGGCGAAAATTGATCCATAACGTACACCAGCTGCCAGAGGTATCCTGGATCTACCGGATGTTCCTTTGGCAGGTACCACGTATGGAGCGGTACAGTAACTGGTTTCAATGGACCCCTCGAAGGATTTGCCCAGACCCGACCCTCCACAAATGGACAGAAGGAAAAAGTCTTTGCCGTGGACTGTGAGATGTGCTATACCGTTAAAGGCTTAGAACTTTGTAAAATCACGACTCTCAATAAAGAAATACAAACTGCGAATTCCGGCCACAGTTCTCACGAGGATGCACTGAGCTGCTTGGAGCTCCTTCTCTTTAAGATATACAGCAGCTCTTGAATCGACATGAGTCAAGGATAACACGTAAGTTAACTTTTGAATTCTAAATTAGCGGGAAGTAGGAAATCTTTCATTTGATTATATGCAAATTCATTCAAAAGACGTCGATCCAACTCGGAAAGAAGCGATGACCAAATGAATAATCCCACGAATACCTCTCAAACCTACTCCAAATTCAGTACGTCACAGAATTTCCCTCTGAATTTCAAAAAACATCTCTATAGTTCCTGATTCTTCACGCTCAAAATTATAATAGGGTTAATGAGTTCATTCCAGTACTAAAAGTAGTGCTGTAATGAAACTCATTACAGCATTGTTTTCAGTTATATTTTTCGTTTTTTGGTTGTCAGTACTGACATCGTATCCTCTCAATTTTCAAATCAAATCAATTCAAATTCCGTAATCTGTCAAGTTTCATAAGTCACACCAACTGCCAAGATACAATACAAAAGTCACTCTCTGAATTTTTATTTCAATTTCGAGAGTATTTCACAAAACTTGACTGAAATAGAGAAAATAATATCGTCTATATACTCGTTGCAGAAGGCAAATAGGAGCTCATTCTGCAGCTTGTTTTAAAATATACTATTTTCAACTTTTGGTAGGGAAAATGAACCTAATCTAACCTAACATAACCTAACCTTGTTAAACTAAACTATATAGACTATATATAAGACTATATCAGAGCCGTATCCGAGGTGAATGGAGTTTATTTATGAGTTTCTTTTATTTTTTTTCTCGAAAATTACTGCCTCCCCAGAGCTGTAATTGAAACTGTAGTATCAGGAAGTCCTATAGATTCACTGTACAAAATATTTTTAAAATCGGTGCCGGGGCTATAAAATTTATAACCGTAATTTCCAAGTATTTTCAACAAGAATAGTGAGAAATATTGAAATAGCGTTCTTTGACGAAATGGATAGAAAAATCTCAAAATATGATATAGAATACATTGAATATGGAATGTTACTCTATAGAAAATCAGACTCGGTAATTTGTTGAATATGAGCTTTTTCATTTAAGAAATGACGTCTGTGGTGGCTCTATCAGACATTTTTGAGAAATTCCAAGGAGAAATGTCTCTTTTGAAGAAGGTCGAGAATGCTGTTGAAAGTGGCCACATAGCTTCGACAACGTATGATGGCTCCTTGAAAATTTTGAAGGGCAAATGTATTTGCTTCGATGAGAAATAAGAGATATTCTGTTGAGGTAAGTTTAAACATATTATGTATGGAAATGCTTGTGACAGTTTTATTTTTCAGATCCACTTTTTTCAAAATGGGAAAATTCGACTTTCGACTTGTGAATGTCCCAGAGGCCAACATCTTTGTCATCACATGGCAGCTCTGCTTATCCATGCTAATAGAAATATCAGCAAAACCGATTCTGTCTGTCAATGGAATAATAAGCCCTCGACCTCTGCAGAAGAATCAAGGAGTATTCCTGAACGATATGCGGATCGGGATTATGATCCCTGTAGACCAGTAGATGACGAAGACAAGAAATTTTTTTTTGAAGAACTTAGTGGCTTTGATCGGTACATTTGAGTGCAATACTTTTTGAAAATAACTGATACATGCAAAAATGGACCGAAATATTATAGAGAAGGTGGCAAATGAAACAATTGGCCAACGGGACAATCCCTTATGGCACCAATTGCGTAATGGTCGCCTCACAGCAAGCAATTTTGGTATTGTCCTATCATGCATTGAAAAGAATAAGTACGTATCATAACATTGATGATCAACTCCTTATTCACAAGATAAACTATATATTTTTGTCTATGGAACAGATGATGCCTGAACTACGGAAAAATGTGCCGAATAGCGTGCATCAGACATAGAAAATCCCTACCAATTTTTTTAACGAAGTTCTATGCGTTCAATTTGCCGGTAAAATCAAAAATTAAAATCGTATTCGCATAATCACAAATATTTTGCGTTTAAGACAAAAAGAAACGTTCCCGCTATTAAATCCTTATATCGCATATATTTGTTTTGATATAACGAAAATGAAACAGCAACATTCATAACCGGATTGTATCAAAGTCATGTTAATACAAGTTGTAATGAGAATTGTTTGATTACGATGAATTGCTAGATTTTAGTCTGATGAACTGATGTACATTGTAATTTCATATTACACATAACAGAAAACCTCTCTCAGTCTGAAAAAGGTATATTCGATGAATTAGTTGATAGATATTAACATTATTATGTATTTTATTCCTCTAATCATCTTAAATTTGATGAGGGTAATATGAAGAGGGGAATTTCTTCTTGTTTTGATACGGGGAAAGAAACCAGTTTAATATTGATGAAATACAGGAAGATTAGAGGCTCTCCAGTATTTATTCAATATTTTTTATTATTGCATCGATGGGGTATCCGAAAATGTTAAGTTGTTCAGCTAAATCAAATTATTTTTCCATCTTCAGAATTGAAAACATGAGGATTATCGTTTTTTATTTAGTAAATAATATTCAATACAATTCTCAATGTGAAAAGATAAAAATATGTACATCAAAGATTTAACAAATCCCTGAATAAATCAGGTGAGTGTTACTTCTAAAATTCTTCATCATACCACATTAGTGTTTGAAAACAGAGGTAGTAAAGTTCGTTACTAAAGTAGAATAATCATCGAATTGACGACAAATCGTTTGACTAAAAAATAAGAGTAAAAACAATTTAAGAAACACGAAAAAATATCAATACTGACTTTTCAATTATATACTATTTGATGAAAAAATAAATACTTAATTGAAATTATAGACTAGTAAACCATACAACAGAGAAAGAAGAAACAAACTTAAATTAGTTGCTTTGAACATAAAATATTTCGATCATATCGAAGTTGAGGAGATTCATTTCGTTAATTTGTCACATAGAATATAAAATTTTTTCCGAATTTATACTGTCATCTCATATGTATTTTATATTGAGTGGATTGTTGAAGTGACTGAATAAACTTTCAATAAATAATAACCAATTCAGTTGTATGTTAAACAAAATATAAATTATTGATTGAAAAGTTTGTAAGTCAAATAAACCAAGGGATATAGCAAAATAGATAGGATACAGAATATTTGCCAATAATCAATAATAAAAAAAATTATCTCACCTCTTAACATTATGAGTAATTACATCAGATCATAATATTGTCAAATTGAAACTTCTCACATAAAAATGACCAACCAAGACATAAAATATCAACAAAAACAATTTAAAATTCTAGATGAACTCCACGACGATATTATTTAGAAATAAGTACAATGATTTCGATCAATCAGATCTGGATGGACTCGAATATCATCTCTTATTAACATCTTCATTCACTTTATTATCTATCACCTGGTACTCCACCGAATTGTCGCAATCTGAATTTATTTTATTGTGTTTTTTACTTAATTTTCCTTGGTTGTTCATTACATTTCTTCTATTGGAAACTCCTATAACTGCGTCTATCAGTTTATCGTACTTGTAACCCGTTGGTAATTGGGTTGCGTTTTGTAAAGATGCGAGATCTACATAAAACTGGGTGTTGTTGATGTAGCTATTGAAGGAACTATCAGATTTTGTTGTCGTTTTGTGCCTATGATGATGCTTTGTTGACTCCACTGGTTTGCTCTCGAGGTTGTCTTGTTGTACACATGGTGTATGTATTATCGGTATGCCGATGAATTCCTCTAATGCCCCTATGGGTCGGTATTTCACTGATCAAGTTATTGATTTTATTCATTATTCGTCTTTTAATTTACAGGTCCTTCGATGAATAATAATTTTATGATGAACAACATGTACTCCAAACCAATGCCAGTGAGTGCGGGGAAAGTATATCCTGCAGATCAACCCATGGTAAAATCTCATATTTTCAATGTTCACATGCAATCCTCTAAGAGTAATTTATATTGTTGAATTAAACAAAATAAATTTTTAGGTTTTCAATGCACAAAATCCAAATGCTCCTCCCATTTACCCTTGTGGAGTTTGCCATAAAGAAGTTCATGACAACGATCAAGCCATGTTATGTGAAAGTGGGTGCAATTTCTGGTTTCACAGGTAAAGTATACATCAATTCATTTTATTCAAGTTTAGCATATTCAGATTTGGTTTCTGAAATTTCCCTTAACTTCATTTCAAAGTGAAAAGAAATTATCTGAGATATTTGGGTCTTATTGTGTTCTATTAATTGCAGGGGCTGCACCGGATTGACAGAAACAGCTTATTCCCTCCTAACTGCAGAAGTTTATGCGGAATGGGTTTGTGACAAATGTCTCTCGTCTAAAACAATTCCGTTGGTTAAATTTAAACCATAAACCATAAATTAAGCAGGAAAATTGTACCCAAAGATGGTATTTTAGAAGACTGACAGTGATTTACATCACAGCCACTGTTTCTTCATAGTTTAATCTCAGGTGGTCATGTGGTTTCAAGCTTCGATGGATCTTTGTTCCAGTTTCTGGATTAATAAATGACATTAGATATAAATAATGACTGTAACCGAATATGAAATTTTTTACTAGGAATATCGCGGAAATGTTAGCTTACATCGCCATTTCATATTATAATTATTTTGTATTAGTTACTGTAGAATTTAAAAATCATCATTTATTGAATGCTTTGTAGCTAAGGTTATTGACCAAAAATGATTCTTATTGATTGTGGATTTTACCCTTTATAGATGTAAAAATTGGACATCCTCAAATAATCCTATACTGTTGAGAACATACAAAAAATAATAGAAGCAGCAATTTTTGAAATTCCACTATTATCTGTATTAAATTCCCATAATACAATTGTAAAAGTATTGTTGTATTGGTGTCATCTCTTTTTTTTTTCCTGAAACTTCATTGTGTCTGGTTAGAGTGGCTGGACTGTAATATTTGTGTTATAAACAGTTTTAATTATATAATTTAGTACTTGAGTAACTGAATCCAAAATATAGGCAATATAATGTCTGATTGAAATATAAGACACAAATATCTTGCTATCTTGGCCGGAAAGTGCCTGTCTCATTAGAATTAAGGGTTCAAATGGGTCACTAATTGCTGTGGCATCTTTCATAGTAAGGCTTCATCAATCAGATAATATCTACATAGTTGGAAACGCGTTTTCTTTGTTTAATATTGAGTGGTGTTTATTGCATATATTTCCTATAGTTAGCTCATTTGAAAAAATCCATTCTATTTTTAAAAGTGAGGGGTACAAGCCACTAATTAAGACCTTATTTGATTGTGATCGTGTGCTTGATCAGAATAGAAAATGCCTAAGTGTTTAAGTGAGGTTTCATAAACTTTTCATACCATTTCGAAATTCAGATTGTCATTTGAGCGACTGATTTTCAATTGAAAAATCAAACTCCTATCAACCTAATATATACATAGCTTAGCACTAGCTACAAAAAACTGTGAAGGTATTCTCATTTCAGTTCTACAAAATGTCCTGATTACTTTTTTTGTTGAACTTGAAATTGGAATTATATATAATCTGACATTAATCTTGTTATACCATTGCTCTGTACATATATACATATGAAAGTAATTTTAAATTGTGTTTGAAAATTATAAACTCATTTGTGAATAATAATATTAAATACAAAACTTGTTAAAGTAAGGTCATATCCTCCAGCATCAGGTCCACGAAGATGGTTACGACGATCTTGACAAGCCAACCGCTCCGGGGTGATGTTAGCTCCTGGCCGGCCAGCTCCAAGCTGCCGACCTGCTCCAAGCGGCTGGCCAGTTCCACCACGGTCAATACCGAATTGACCATCTCTCGACAAAAATTGGTTAAACTCAGCGAAGGATCACATGGAAGTGATAACTTCTAAAGGAGAAAAACGAATAAGTAAATTCGGATATCATCAGATATTCTATCATGTCATTTCAACATGAATCAAACTCGGTGCATGCTCGGCAGAATTAACTTACGTTTTGGATGTCCGGCCAAGAATTTTGATGAATGCATTTGATAGAGCATATCTTTTCATACAATTTAAAAAAAATTCAACCAATTCTGTGAACCCTTGACCCCCAGCTCCAAGGATCGAACGCAGTGTTCTTCCGTTTCTTTCTCGAATCTATCCCGTATCAAATGTTTTTTTTATGTTTGGGATGTCCGGCCAAGAATTTTGAGTAATGCATTTGATAGAGTATATCTTTTCATACAATTAAAAAAATATTCAAACAATTCTGTGAACTGTTGACCCCCAGCTCCAAGGATCGAACGCAGTGTTCTTCCGTTTCTTTCACGACTCTATAACGTATCAAATGTTTTTTTTTCGTGTTTGGGATGTCCGGCCAAGAATTTTGAGAAATGCATTTGACAGAGTATATCTTTTCATACTATTTGAAAAAATTTCATCCAATTCTGTGAACCCTTGACCCCCAGCTCCAAGGATCGAACGCAGTGTTCTTCCGTTTCCTTCTCGACTCTAACCCTCAAATGTTTCTTTTTTGTGTTTGGGATGTCCGGCCAAGAATTTTGATGAATGCATTTGATAGAGTATATCTTTTCATACAATTTGAAAAGAATTCAACCAATTCTGTGAACCCTTGATCCCCAGCTCCAAGGATCGAACGCAGTGTTCTTCCGCTTCTTTCTCGACTATATCCCATATCAAATGTTTTTTTTCGTGTTTGGGATGTCCGGCCAAGAATTTTGAGTAATGCATTTGATAGATTATATCTTTTCATATTATTTGAAAAAATTTCATCCAATTCTGTGAACCATTGACCTCCAGCTCCAAGGATCAAACGCAGTGTTCTTCCGTTTCTTTCTCGACTCTATAACGTATGAAATGTTTTTCTTGAGTTTGGGATGTCCGGCCAAACGTTTTGAGTAATGCAATTGATACAGTATATTTTTTCATACTGTTTGAAAAAATTTCAACCAATTCTGTGAACCCTTGACCCCCAGCTCCAAGGATCAAACGCAGTGTTCTTCCGTTTCTTTATCGACTCTATAACGTATGAAATGTTTTTTTGTGTTTGAGATGTCCGGCTAAGAATTTTGATTGATGCATTTGATAGGGTATATATTTTCATACTACCGAGAAAAATATTGACCATTTCTGTGAACCCTTGACCTCCAGCTCCAAGGATCGAAGGCTGTGTCCTCTCAATTCACTCTCGTCTCTATCCCACATAATTTTTTTTTGTGTGTTTGGGATGTCCGGCCAAGAATTTTGAGAAATGAATTCGATAGAGTATATTTTTTCGTACTACCAAAAAAAATTTCATCTAATTCTGTGAACCCTTGCCCCCAGCTTCAAGGATCGAACGCAGTGTTCTTCCGTTTCTTTCTCGACTCTATCCCGTATCAAATGTTTTTTTTCGTGTTTGGGATGTCCGGCCAAGAATTTTGAGGGATGCATTTGATAGAGTATATCTTTTCATACAATTTAAAAAGAATTCAACCAATTCTGTGAACCCTTGAACTCCAGCTCCAAGGATCGAACGCAGTGTTCTTCCGTTTCTTTTTCGACTCTATCCCGTATCAAATGTTTTTTTTCGTGTTTGGAATGTCCGGCCAACAATTTTGAGAAATGCATTTGATAGAGTATATCTTTTCATACTATTAAAAAAAATTCCAACCAATTCTGTGAACCCTTGACCCCCAGCTCCAAGGATCGAACGCAGTGTCCTTCCGTTTCTTTCTTGACTCCATAACGTATGAAATGTTTTTTTTTGTGTTTGGGATGTCCAGCCAAAAATTTTGAGAAATGCATTTGATGGAGTATCTTTTTAAACTAAAAAAAAATTTTCAACCAATTCCATGAACCCTTGACCCCCAGCTCCAAGGATCGAACCGTTTCACTCTTGTCTCTATCCTGCCTCAAATGTTCATTTTTCGTGTTTCGTATGTCCGGCCAAAAAATTTGGGTAATGCATTTGATAGAATATATTTTTTCATACTAAAAAAAATGTTTGGCCAATTCTGTGAACCCTTGACCCCCAGCTCCAAGGATCAAACGCAGTGTTCTTTCGTTACTTTCTCGACTCTGTCCCGTATCAAATGTTGTTTTTTGTGTTTTCGATGAAAAGTAGAAGAAATTTTCAAAATGAGCTCGAGAAATCAATGATCACAGATTACTTAATGATAATAATACTGGTGAATATTGTTGAGAAAATCGTGCTTGGCCAACGAGACAACATTTCTGATTTTAATTACAGATATGTTTTTATCCTTAACAGGCGAGCTGAGAGTGGAAATTATTTAATCGTGTCGATCCTGATCAGGATAATGAAATTAATTTATAAAGTTTTTGCGGGGTCGTCGATTCTTAATATATCTATGTTGAAAATTTGAATCGAATCTGTTAGTTTGAAGTGGGTCAAATCAAGTTCAAAGTGTCGGTTACAAACATACAGTACTAATAAAGGCATTCACTTTTACGGCGTTTGATTAACCCTGGGATGCAGCAACGTTCACAGAATAAAATGAAATTTTTTTTAATAGTACAAAAAGATATACTCTATCAGATGCATTCATCAAAATTCTTGGCCGGACATCCCAAACACAAAAAAAAAATATTTCATACGTTATAGAGTCGAGAAATATACTGAAGAACACTGCGTTTGATCCTTGGAGCTGGGGGTCAAGGGTTCACAGAATTGGATGAAATTTTTTTATAGTTTGAAAAGATATACTTTTTCAAATAATATGAAAAGATATAATCTATCAAATGCATTACTCAAAATTCTTGGCTGGACATCCCAAACACGAAAAAAAACATTTGATACGGGATGGAGTCGAGTAATAAACGGAAGAACACTGCGTTCGATCCTTGGAGCTGGGGGTCAAGGGTTCACAGAATTGGTTGAATTTTTTTCAAATTGTATTAAAATATATACTCTATCAAATGCATTACTCAAAATTCTTGACCGGACATCCTAAACACAAAAAACCATTTCATACGTTATAGAGTCGAGAAAGAAACGGAAGAACACTGCGTTTGATCCTAGAAGCTGGGGGTCAAGGGTTCACAGAATTGGATGAAATTTTTTTTAATAATATGAAAAGATATACTCTATCAAATGCATTACTCATAATTCTTGGCCGGACATCCCGAACACGAAAAAAAACATTTGATACGGGATAGAGTCGAGTAATAAACGGAAGAACACTGCGTTCGATCCTTGGAGCTGGGGGTCAAGGGTTGAACTTTTTTCAAATTGTATGAAAAGTTATACTCTTTCAAATGCATTACCATAATTTTTAGGCCGGTCATCCTAAACACGAAAAAAATTATTTGATACGGGATAGAGTCGAGAAAGAAACGGAGTAACACTGCCTTCGATCCTTGAAGCTGGGGGTCAAGGGTTCACAGAATTGGTTGAAATTTTTTTAAATAGTATGAGAAGATATACTCTATCAGATGCATTACTCAAAATTCTTGGATGGACTTCCGAAACACGAAAAAAAAAACATTTGATACGGGATAGAGTCGACAAAGAAACGGAAGAACACAGCGTTCGATCCTTGGAGCTGGGGGTCAAGGGTTAACAGAATTGGTTGAATTTTTTTTGGAATTGTATTGAAAGATATACTCTATAAAATGCTTTACTCAAAATTCTTGGCCGGACATCCCAAACACGAAAAAAAAACATTTGATACGGGATAGAGTCGAGAAAGAAACGGAAGAACACTGCTTTCGATCCTTGGAGCTGAGGGTCAAGGGTTCACAGAATTGGTTGAAATTTTTTTAATCAGTATGAAAAGATATAATCTATCAAATGCATTACTCAAAATTCTTGGCCGGACATCCGAAACACAAAAAAAAACATTTGAGGGGGAAAAAAAATTGATACGGGATAGAGTCGATAAAGAAACGGAAAAACACTGCTTTGGATCCTTGGAGCTGGGGGTCAAGGGTTCTCAAAATTGGTTGAATTTTTTTTAAATTGTATGAAAATATATACTCTTTCAAATGCATTCATCAAAATTCTTGGCCGGACATCCAAAACGTAAGTGGATTCTGCCGAGCATGCACCGAGTTTGATTCATGTTGAAATGAGATGATAGAATATCTGATGATATTCGAATTAAATTATTCGTTTTCTTCCTATAGAATTCATCACTTCCATGTGATCCTTCTCTGAGTTTAGCTTAAACGAACCAATTTTTGTCGAGAGATGTTCAATTCGGTATTGACCGTGGTGGAACTGGCCAGCCGCTTGGAGCAGGTCGGCCGGGAGCTAACATCACCCCGGTAAATTTCATGGGTCTATCTATAACAATTACAGGGGAATACGCCGCATTAGTGATGACGTCACAAATTTCTGTTCTATGGTCTGGGTTCCAAACAAACTTCATTTACACGGGATTTAGTGAGGGCGAATAATTCTTTTGCGTTTGTAGAATATCTGAAAGTATTTTTGACTTGAAGAAACTTGTTGTGTGAATCGAATCATCATCCCAATTAGATTAAAGTGAGAATATTTGTTAATTCATTGTTTAATTTCGAATAACATGAGGAAATCTACTCGGATAGAGGTTATGTTATTTCAAGCAGTTTATTTGTACTTAATTATTTTATGTAACTTTAATCGTTTTTCTATTTATTAGATGGCCGAAAAGAGAGTTATATCTATGACAACAATATTTTCATTTTTCGAAGGAAATATGAATCTTTTTCAAAGAGGCGAAAACTCCTATTGTAGTGGAAATGTAGTTCGAGTTATATACGACTCAGAGGTACAGCCAACTCTTCTTAAAGGAGAGGTGAAAGCAAGTATGAAAAACAGATGCTATTCAATTGAGGTAAGATGTTATTCAGATCAATTTGCACAAAATGAGTATTAATAATTACTTTCAATTTCCCCATGATTGATTGCATTTCATTCAAGTATTATTTATGTGAAATTTTTTTTATAGATATCTCTAGACATAGAACATGATATTGTTGCTGCATCATGCTCATGTCCTAGAGGTCAGGCGAAATGCCATCATATGGCAGCAGTATGTATTTTTGGCCATCACAACATCAGTGTGACTGACAAAGCATGTACATGGAATGCACCAAAAAGACAAGCAGAAGACAAATCAACTCCAAATATATAATATGAATAAAATAAATATAATATAATAATAAATATATAATATATAATAATAAATATATATAATAATTATAATAATAATAATAATAATAATAATAATAATAATAATAATAATAATAATAAATTTTATTGCTGTAAATCTACAAGGACATAGCAACGTCAAAAAAAAAAAAAAAAAGAGAAAAATACAGAATACAAAACAAATTGAAATTAGATCACTCTACTTCCAGCAGTCGAAACTGTAGAACTTATCTCAATATTTTCCAACAATCTATATAGAGCGTGAAAATTTTTGAATGAAGGGATCCCCGTAAACAACTGGCACAAGTTATTATCCTTCTCAATAACTCTATAACTGAACGCTGTTTGGGCAGCATTTTCTAGTTCAGCAATCCGCTTCTTCAAAAAATAATTCTCCGTCTCAAGTATTGCTATCGATGGAGATGTATGATGTCTGAATTTGATTTTTGCACTGTTCATCTGAAACTCTGTAAATGCAAGATTATTAGAACATGCTAGAAAAAAATATTTCAAATGCAAATATACCGTTCAACTGATTCCACATCTGGATCCACCGATTCTGAAGTTACCGTGCAGGTAACCGTAACAGGTTTCCTCCTTCTTTCAGGAGAAGTGAAACGCATTCGTTTATTCGCATTGTGTGCGAATAATGTCGGTAGGTTTTCTTTTTTTTTTGTGTGCATGTTCTCCTGCCTCTATATCCCGCCTGCAAAATCAAATGTAAAAATAAAGGGTTTCTTGTAAATGAATGAACCTACCTAACAAATTTTAACCATTGACTTCGTAGCTTTGAATCCTTAGGAAACTTGAAAAATTTACACGATTCCTTTTCACTGTAATGTTTACAGTCAGGAGCCCAACACATGACCATCTGGAATGAAAGTATGAAATTCGTCAATTAAATGAAAATTTTCACATCTGAAACGATACTATGAAAATGATGTATGAAGATATGGATTTTCATACAAAATTCATTGATAATTTCTATAAAGCCTTCGATTAATAATGTAAATAGACTAAAAATCCATATTTTGAGGTTAGGATGTTATAATAAATATGAATTTTTTCGGCTTGTTATAAGTGTAAATGAAATATTATTGGTATCAAGATATAGCACTTTGCAACAATTATTTGAATACTTACTTTGAACCTCTTAATTTGATCAACTTAATAAAATATAGATCACAATATGCTAAAACACCCACTAAAATCGCTTTGTTTGGAACCCAGACCATAGAACAGAAATTTGTGACGTCACACTAAGCCCGGTCGTCCACTGCAAGCGTTTTCGAGCGTTTTATGGCTCTCGCGAAACGAGCGTATACGTGCGGCAAGTTGCTACAGATCCCAAGCAATGTATTCCAATGTATTATTTATCTATGTTCAAAGTGAGCAGTAATTCGCAGAGCAAGGAACGTATACAGTAACTAGTGCGAGTGAGACAGAGCGCTTGGTCTATTGCGGTCCTTCACTGCGCATCAGCTGTTGTTTATTGTAATTATCTGGTGAACGGCTATGCTCATAATAAATGTATTATTTTTCTTCTTCTTTTTTTGCTTTGTTTGCAGGAAAAGTGATGAACATATAATATTATTTTCTGAAGAAACTTTAAAAAAATGCCAGACTATTCTTAAATTACGAAAAATACATAATCTAAAATACAAAGACATTATTTTACCTAGTGAATACACCGAGAGTAGTTATCACAGAGTATGTTACAAGGTATTTACAGGTCTTATGAAAAAATATTTCACCTCTCAACCATTAAGTGCTGAAAAACAAAAAGAAAAAAAACAAGGGAGTTGTGTAATTACAAGCAACTCATCTTCAACCTTCTCGTCGATACGAGATTTGAGTTCCGAACTACCTGATCAACAGAATCTTCATCTCAACTAATTTTACTATCCCAGTCCACAGAAACATTCGACATCTGAAAATAAATCTGATTTACAGCTTGTACCCTCAGAATCTCCCACGACATCTCAGCCAGCTCCAATTTGTGAATCAATAGGTCTACAATCTGCAACTCTTCAAGATATTTCTGACGTTTTTGAACCAGAAGTTAGTGATAATAATTTTGTAACTCAAGATGTTAATATTTCGACTAATAATATTGCTGGTAAAAATGATAACGAATATTGCTGGTAAAAATGATAACGAAGTTGTTTGTATATTTTGTAGTAAAAAGAAGAAAAAAGTGCGATCGAGAATGCTTCTGCTTCATGCAGCTGATGTTCAGCAATTTAAAGATTGTGTCAAACCTAATATTGAAAGTCATGAAGAGTTTACAGATTTTTCTAATAAATTGGATAATTTTTCTGGCTCGAAAATCTATTATCATACTGAATGCCGAGTTGATTTTAATAATAAGTTATCTTCATTAAAAGCAACGCCTAGCAAAACGGAGTGGCATTATCACCGGGATTATCATCAAACAGTTTTTAATGAAATTAGTACAATCATTAAAGAAGACGTGATTAAAAAAGGGCGGTGTTTTTTATTAGTGTATTTACATGAATCATATATCGATTTATTAGAAAAAATTTTTCAAGAAAATTCTATTCAAATGACAGCTACTTTCACAGCACACCACCTTGAAGAAAAAATTTTAAAAGTATTCTCTAAGGATATAAAATTCTTTACTGTTCGTAATAAAAAAATACTAGCTCCAAAATATCTAGAAGCCATCGATGATTCAGTACTGGATAATTTACAACAAGAAAACATTTTACAAAAATCTGCATTGATTCTGAGAAAAATAATACTCCAAATAGAAAAAAAAAATTATCAACAAAAAATATAACATCACAGCATTTAATATCCGGAGAAGTTTCAATACCAGAAGAATTATCAAACTTTTATTTTACCCTTCTTGGTGGATGTAACCAAAAACGAAAGACTGGCCAAAAATGTTCTCGTCTAGTTCGTTCTTATTGTCAAGATGTTATTTTCGGAGTTCATGATGGTCGAGTTAAAACGTCGAAGCATATCATGTTAGGTATGACTCTAAAAAGCTTAACAAGCAGCAGAAAAATAATTGACATTATAAACAGATATGGACACTGTATTAGTTATCAAGGCGTTGAAGAATTAGAAACTGAAACTACATTTACATCAATGAAAAAGTCTAGCTTATGTCCAGAAACAATAAAAAAAAAAACAGAGCTTTTTACTGGTGTGGCATACGATAATTTTGATCGTTTTGTTGAAACTTCTAGTGGTAAGGATACTTTACACGACACAGTCGGAATAATATACCAAAATATCGATGCAGATACAGCTGACGAGCCTGAAATGTCCGAAGTTTCAAGTGAAAATACTTCGCCGAATAAAGAAAGAAGAAGAAAAACATTTGATGAAATAAATATAGATGAAATGCCATACCCTAAGAAACCCAAAATGACAAGTGAGTTACAATTATCAGTCGATGATATAGAATGTATAGACTCTCAAATAAACACGGAAATTGACAACATATGGATGATTAGTCACGCTTTAGAATTACCTGACGTACCTATGTGGGTTGGTTTCAATAGTCGGATTGATGATCAGGATAGTCCACAACAACATATATCTTACTTGACGCCGATAAATGCATCTCCAACCAGTACATCAATCGTATTAGAAACTATGAAACAAAGCCAAAAAATAGCTGAAGATTTACAGCAACCCTACATACAGGTAACCTACGATCTAGCTATAGCTAAAGTAGCGTTACAAATACAAGCTACAGAAAAACCAATATTTGATAATTTATTTATTCATTTAGGACCATTTCATATAATGATGGCTTACTTCAAAGCTATCGGTAAAGTAATTAGTGATTGTGGGTTGACTTCTGTAATGGTTGAGAGTAATTTGCTGGCAAACGGTTCAGTTAATGGGTTTTTAGATGAAAAACAATTTAATCGCTGCAAAAGATTGCATCCATTAGTAGCATTAGGACTAGAAATACTACATTTTAAATCATTTTTACAAAATGATAACATTACCTTAACTGAGGATATTATAGATGAAGTTAAAAGACTCCAAAATTGTAAAATTTCTTTGTTTGAAATTGAAAATGATGACCTTAAAGAGCTGATAAATAACTACGGTATCTACAAACAACAAACCCTTAACCGGGAGCATGGTAAAACGTCACAATTTTATCTTATATATATAAATCTTATACATCATTACTTGGACTTATCTCGAAGTATTCGTGCTGGAAATTTTCAACTCTTTAAATCAGTGTTACCTAAAATTACAAGCATTTTTTTTATATTGAATCAACAAAACTATGCTAGGTGGAGCGTCAAATATTATGATAATCTACTGCAAGTTGACAAAACTCATCCTGATTTGTATGAAGGATTCCTAAAAGGCTGTTTTCAAATTAAAAGAACTACCAAGCCATTTTCAAGACAACCTATTGACCTGGTTCTAGAGCAAACTATAAATGCAGAAGCTGCAAGAAGGCTCACAGGTGTTATACACTTCACTAACTCAATTTCGGCGCGACAACGGTGGGCTCGAAACCATGATGTGAGATCTACAATTATAAGTCAAGTTTATCTTGAACTTGGACTACAAAAACATCAAGATATTTCAGCAGATTTGAATCCCCATAATATCAGGAAAAACGCCAAACAATTACAACAATTTGTCGCAACTTTCGATCAATTTATCAATCCTTTCAGTTAAGAAGTTCCCAAAGACCAATTAGTAAATATTTCATCAGGAAAGTCCGCATCACTGTCAGTAGAAGAATTTCTATTAAATTTAGAAGCTAACGGCGATAGCCTCCGAAAAACATTAATTTCTGAATGCCAATCTGATATTACGCGATTTGAAAAAGCTATTAAAAAAACATCTATTAATAATTTTTCTAAAGATTATGAAAAAAAAAAATTAAAGTCGGTGGAAAAATTCAAGAAGTTAAAATTCAAAGGGATTTATTTGGACGTATGCTGGGAATCTCAATGGATTACAGCATTGACATTTCAAAAATCTTATCCTACCCGATTACTTCAGTACCGTTGTCAATGTGTCATTTGGATGGGACCATTTGCAAGACCGATAAATCTGCTTTGATGAAATGTTTAGAGAAAGAGGCCGAGCATGAAGAGCCATCTCAAATTGATATTCTAATAATTGACGGGTTTTTTTTGTTACATACTATGAAAAATGTTCCTAGAAAATTTGGAGGCATTTCTAAAAAAATGTTGCAGATGGTAACTCAATTAAAAGCGTCAAGAATTTATGTCGTTTTCGACCAGTATTTTACCCCATCGATAAAAGGATACGAACGTTCTCTGCGATTTGAATCTGCACAATTGGAGTATACTATTGCTGGGCCTGAACAAGTCCGTCCTAGTGACTTTGTCAAAGAATTAAAAAATTCTAATTTTAAAGAAGCTCTAGTTGATTTTTTTTATTTTACACTGGGCTTCTGACGAAATGGCGCCGTTTATTGGCAATAGAATGATACATATAAATTTCAGAAAATGTCATTCGTTTACTGTTAATGAGGCCAACAAAGTGATGTCAAGTATAAATGAGGAATTGTCTTGCCCAGAGCATGAAGAAGCAGACACCAAAATAGTGTACCACGCGTGTAAAATTAACCATGAAGCAAACATTGTGATCGAACTGTTGACACCGATGTTGCTGCTATAATGCTAAGTCATATGCATCGTCTAAATGATGGATCACATGTTTGGATGCTTACAGGAGCTGGAAATAATTTAAGATATGTAGACCTAACTCAAATACACGCCAAATTAGGAGAATCTATTTGCAGAAGCTTACCTGGACTACACGCTTTCACAGGATGTGATTACAATCCTGCATTTTACAGAAAAGCAAAATTGAAACCGTTTAAATTGTTAAAAAAATATGTAGAATTTCAACAAGCATTCATGAAGTTTGGTGACAGCAAAATCATCGAAAATAACAATGAACAAGTATTAATCTTCGATATAATTCAAAGTTTTATATGCTATCTATACAATATGAATGATATCAATGATGTTGATGCTGCTAGGCTACAAATGTTTATTAATTCGTATACAGTATCTGATGTGAACGAAGCTTTTAATCGAAAAAAGTTGCAAAATTTCGATGCTAGCTGTTTACCACCTTGCAAAAGTGAGCTATGGCAGCAATTTTTGCGAGCGAATTACATATGTAGCATATGGAACAACGCCCACTTACAAAAGCCAACAGCATATAAACCAGTAAATAATGGTTGGATACTGGAAAATGACCACTACTATTTTAAATGGTTTGAGGGAGATCAATTACCGAATTATGTCAGCGAATCTCTAAAAACAGTTCCAGGTATTTGATAATTATGTTAAATTATTATACATTAATTTTGGACTATTTGTAATTAAATTAACTTGGTTTTTTTACTATTGCAGAAAACAATGAAGAAGGCGATATTGAACACGATCAATCCACAGAATGGAATAATAGTGACGAGGAGTTTGGATGTATTGACGACGACGATGAAAATGATGAAAATGTTTAAAGATTTAATTAAAATAAATGTATTTTTCTGTAACTTTTTTATTTAAAAGAAAATTGCCTTTTGATATAATAAACAATAAAATTTGATTTACTTTAATTCATTGGCTTTACAATTTTGATAGAATTGAAAATATAAACTTCGTAAAAATGAAAAATAATATAAATAAAATTATTAGAGTCTCGATATGATTGAAGTTGTATTAGAACAATTTTACTGAGTACTGTTTTAAATATTCGTTATTCAAACTGTAAAAATTTATTTAATGAAATTTCTTGACTAAGAAAAAAATAAGCTGCACAATTTGAACTTGATAACAGTGGATGCGCAGTGAAGGGCCGCAATAGACCAAGCGCTCTGTCTCACTCGCACTAGTTACTATATACGTTCCTTGCTCCCCAAACTACTGCTCACTTTGAATGCGTCTAGCAAGATGATAGAACCGTCGAAACTGTCCGGCTATTATGTCAACATAGATTAATAGGCCCCCAAAAAATTATATATAAAATTGAGATTTTATAATATAACGTAAGTATAATTATAAATTATAATAGTTTAAGGGTGTCCGGCAGAGGGTTGCAACCATACTAACTGTCTGGCAATGAGCAACGCGAGTTTTGATATTATTATGAATCAAATATGAAAAAATTCAGTTTTATTTTATGATAAATTTGAGATGGAATTTTAAACACCTTTGTAACCTGTTACCTGCCAAAGCCACCGCTGCCTCAGCTTCATGGGTGGGGATCATTTTTACCTGTATTAGGGACACACATAGAAAAATTTTCAGCTTTTATGAAAATCCGAAGGTCTGGCACTCACGGGCTCTTGGACTACTATCCAAACCGTCTCCATGTACTATGCTTAAGGACAAGAAGAGCGGCTCATTCTTATTCGAAAGTGGTCAAGAGGATGCAGAAGATTTTTTGGGACTTCTACTAAATGGACTCAATGATGAATGTAAGTGTCACCCAGTTATTCACTTCGAAATTCCTTGTCAAATTATTCTCACAGGAAGAAAGACCTCTGTATATAGTCCTTTCGCTAAAGGAACTTCCTCCTTGTCTCATTATCGTAATATATTAGTACGTCAAACTAATGCGATACTTCATATTTCCAGGTGATGGGAGCGAAAAAGATAGGCAACACAAAAAGGAACAGCCATTTTTGACACTGCAACTGAATATCGAGAAGTACAAAACCATCAGTGGCGTAACGTTTCCCAGCCAGGCCCCCCCCCAACGATTGCTACCGGGCCCCATCCCTATCAAAAAGCCAATTTTTTCTTTGTTTTTCGGAAGAACTTTAGCAAAGATGAAGAACTTTTAATTTTCAACTCATTTATGTCGTTGTATTTCATTATTATATTATAATTGATTTTTACGCAAAAAGTTAATACGTCTTGTTTCGCACGCTTTTCGTATATTGTTTTTCTTTACTTTTCATTAATACATTAAACGGTTTTTTTTCGAAACCTCGACGCTTCAAACAAAAACACACCAATACAGAAGCAGTAATCCGACCGCCCAAACTCCACACATGCTTTGTATAATGCTAATGCCGGCTGTAATTCTTTTCTTGAAATTTTCGTTTTTGGAAATCAAAGCACTATCTGCGATGAAATTGTGGAAGCTCGAAATTTTTTTGAAGAAAATGAGCTTTTCAGAGCAAAAATGATGATCCTTTAATTGACTGGATGGATTGATTTGGCTCTTCCTAGGGTTTTTGTCAACATAGTGAACTCTAGAAAGCACTCTTTACATTATTGGTTTTCTCACTATGTTCGATCCAGCGCATGGTTTTCTAAAAAAACACAAGAAGCCTTTTTTTCGTTGCATTTACAAATTCTTGTGAAAAAGAGAAAAAAAATATTCTCGGAAAAACAATAAAAAGCCGTTGAAGGGAGTTCATTCTGGTTCTTGAAACTAACCGAAAACTTTCTCTGTGATCATTGGCCTCATTCACCGGACGAAGATTCCGCTACCGCTACCTAGCATAAATTGAAAGCGTGTTGAGTTTGTACTGCATGTGGCACCGGACGAATCCGCAACAGTTGCATAACTGTTACGTCCATTGATGGTTGCTGAGATATTAAAAATCAAAGACAAAAGGACTTATGAAGATCTAAAAAACAGAAATAATTAAAGCTGCATGAATATTATAGCGGTCAAGCAAAAAAAAAAGTTCCCACACCCGAGGACAAAAAAACGAAACTTGAAAAAGTTTGAAATTTTCTTGTTGTTGGTTTTTCTAATATCACACAAAAACTACTGACGCTACAAACAAAATTTCGATTTCATTTAGATCTTTTAATTTCTTTCAGTAGTGCATTATAATATCCAAAAAACGAACTGCATTGATTTGAACCGATTATACTTTAAAAATTTCGTTGTAAATCACATTTATAAGATAACATTTTTAGACTTAGCTAGACTCAATATGAGTAATCATATCAAAAATTTATAAATCTTTGCTGTCTGATAAGCCTGATACATCGACAATTTCTTTAATAATTTTAATTAATTAGCAGATAATTAGTTTTTACCATCAATTGATTCTTAAAAAGATAAAGAAAAAATCAAATAAAAAGTTCAACAACCGGGCCCCCAGACCCCGCGGGCCCCCCCCCATCGGGGTGGCTGGGGGGGTGTACGTTACGCCACTGAAAACCATCAGTGAAGCTTTAGAACAACCAACAGTGAAGAATCGAATGGAAGGCCTTATATCATCAAAGACGAAAAAGACAGTTGAAGCTTGGCAACAAGTGATGATCGAACAATTACCAGTGGTTTTAGTGCTCCATTTGAATTTTTTCAATTATCGTTCATCAGGGACCTATCGACAGCATCTTGAACGCTGAAGCTTTAAGCGGTGCCACAACGGAGATTTCTGAATTCGCCAACGGTTGCGCTGAAAGAAGCATCACCAGCTTCAGCGAATCGGAAAGTTACACATGGCGAAAGATTGAACAATCGCATATGGATTTAGGATGTTCGGCATGCTCTTTAAAGAGGAAGTTTTCACACGATCTAACACCGTTCATGAGGGCTTTGAAGAACCTGAAGGCTGGCAGTCTTTTCGAGAAAAGACACCAGTTACTTCCGATTGAAGAAACCTCACCGAATTTCAGGAAGCTCATGGGTTTCCTCGAAGGTCTTTCGAAGGTGAAGGAGACTCTTAATCACTCTGCGATGAAAGATGTTCAACTCATGTGGAATCCAGAGAAAAGATGCAGCTTTCACAGTTCCACTGCGGGATGTACCAAATTGAGATTTAGAAGAAACACGAAAGCTATATCGGAACATTCTATTGTCCAAACGCCCAGTTCCAGCTTCTCGGATCTCCTATCTCGCACGAGAATTGAGGAAAAACCGTCTGAATCCAAGGAAGAGTGTCAAAAGGATAAAATTGAAGAACCAGCTATAATTGAAGAACCGGAACATGTTCTAAAAGAAGCGAAAGAACTATACGAATTACAATCAGAGATACAAATGAAAAAAAGGCAAGATTACAAAGGTGTGAAACTGGTTTTTTCTGAGGTGCAACTTATATCTATATCGAATACCAAGAGTGCGGTGAAAACGCATAAGAAAAAACCAAGCTTGAGATGCGAAGAAGCGATCATTTCGAAGGATGAGAGATCTGAATATTGAAGGCATATCGAAGGACAAAGCGGATTATTTATCGAAATTAGCTGGCGAACTTGGCGTTGAAGTGATTCTGCTTCAAGAAACACATGTTGCCACAGAGGAAGGTCTTCGTGAAAGAGGAAATTTGAAAGGTTATGTACTAGTTGATTTTTTACTTAGTTAAATTTATGGTCTAGCCTGTTACGTGAAAAATTCTCTAGTAGATAATGTCGAACTGATCCAAAAAGGAGAATTCGAAGGAGTTTTTTTCATTTCATTCAAATTTTGTGACATTTCCGTCATTAATATCTATAAACCTCCAAATATTTCATGGCCAAGAAATTTCAATGTAAATGTTCAACACCCATCCATTTACTGCGGAGATTTCAATTCGCATCATGTCATGTGGGGTTATGATGTTAATGACAGAAATGGCATAGCTTTAGTGGACTGGATGGAAGACCATGATTACTTTTTAATTTTTGATGCTAAAGATAAACCTTCTTTTCATTCGTCTAGATGGAATAGAGGATATAACCCTGATTTATGTATCGTTTCTTGTGATAACTCTGAACCTGTTGCAGTAAAGCGTAAAATTTTAGTTAATTTTCCTCGCAGTCAACATAGGCCCATGTTATTAACTTTAGGCAATGCGGTTTTTCTTGCTCCATGTCTACAAAAACCACGCTGGAACTTCAATAAAGCTGATTGGGTTCAATTCACGAAAAAAATTGATAGTGATATAAGATGGATTCGACCCTCTCACGAAAATTACAGTAGATTCGTAGGTGTAGTTAAGGCCGCTGCGAAAAAGTTTATTCCGAGAGGTTTCCGCAAAGATTATGTACCTGGTTGGTCAGAAGAAACCGAAAATTTATACAACGATTATCAAAATTCCCCATCCCCGGAAAAATGTGAAAAACTGATGAATTCAGTTAATGCCAGTCGTAAAGAAAAATGGAGCAGTGTAGTTTCGAGCATGAATTTCACGCATTCTAGTAGAAGTTCATGGGATATTTTGAGAAAACTAGGTGAGGCTACACCTCAAGTGATAACATCCACTAAAATTGATCCAAAATTAATAGCACGTCGTCTCGTTGATGTTTCTAATTCAGTTGAAATCTCAAAATTAAAAGCCAAGGATATGAAGAAAAAATTACACAGATTTAGGAAATCAGCTCAAGCTGTGGAAAGTATATCGGAACCGTTCAATCTTGATGAACTGAAAGCAGCTAATAAACGCACGAAATCACGTAAAGCTGCGGGTTTCGACGGAATTTATCCTGAGTTTATTAAACATTTAGGAAAAAGGGCATTGCAGTGGTTGTTATCCTTTTACAATAACATTTTGTGTACTGGTAATTTTCCGGTTGAGTTTCGCAAAGCGAAAGTAATAGGCATTTTGAAACGTGGAAAGAATCCTTCCGAAGCGAGTAGTTATAGGCCAATTAGTTTATTGAGTGTTCCTATGAAAATTTTAGAAAGGTTGATTTTCATCAGGATTGAACCTAGTATAGAGGATGTTCTTCAAAATTGTCAGGGCGGTTTCAGGAAAAATAGAAATTGCAATGATCAGGTTCTCAGTTTGACCACATTTATCGAATCAGGTTTCGATAATAAATTAAAAACAGGTTCAGCTTTCATAGATTTATCGTCTGCCTACGACACGGTATGGAAAGATGGTTTGATCTATAAACTTTATACTCATCTTAAATGTGGAAAGATGATTCGTTTATTAGAGAATATGTTGTCGGATAGAAGATTTCGTGTTTTTGTTGATGATAATAGTAGTAAATTCAAAATATTGAACAATGGTCTTCCACAAGGATCTGTTTTAGCACCCCTTCTATTCAATTTATATTTATGCGATATTCCTTGTACTTCATCTGAAAAATTCATTTACGCCGACGATATTGCACTCGCTTTCCGTCATTCTGAGTTTAGAAGTATTGAGGAAAATTTAACTTCTGATCTGGAAATTTTGAAAAATTATCTTTTCGAATGGCGTTTGTGTCCAAATCCGAATAAAACCGAGGTTTCGTTATTTTATTTGAATAACCAACAAAAATTTAGAAAATTAAATGTCCTTTTCGGGAACTTTCCTTTGAAACATAATTTTACTCCCAAATACTTAGGTGTTAAATTAGATTCCTCTCTGAATTACAAGGCACATTTGGATGACTTACGAATGAAGCTGAAAACGAGAAATAACATTCTACAGAAACTTGCTGGTACGTCATGGGGTGCTGACCCGACTACTCTTCGCACAGCAGCCCTTGCCCTGGTTTTTTCCACCGCTGAATATTGTTGCCCTGTTTGGCTCAATAGTGTTCATGTTCAGAAAATCGATGCACAGCTCAATTTCTCAATGAGAATAATTACTGGAACCATCCGATCTACACCTATCCAATGGCTACCAGTGCTATCAAATATAGTTCCTCCCCATATTCGAAGACAGTCTGCAACTTGGAATTCTTGGAATAAATTCAATTCATTCCCGGATTCTTTTCCGATACTTTCCTACGTTCCAGAAAATAGAATTCCAAGACTGAAATCCCGTAAACCTATTTGGTCGAATAACTTTCTGAATTCGAACTTCAGCTACAACGAAATCTGGAAATCCGAATGGGATGTATGTTCTTTATCTAATAAAGATCTAATATCTGATCCATCGAATAAAGTTCCTGGTTTTAACCTTCCCAGGAGAACATGGTCCCTTCTTAATCGAATAAGAACAGGTCATGGTCGTACCAATAGCATGCTTTTCAAGTGGAATTCGGTTGATAGTCCTAATTGTGAATGTGGTGAATCAGAGGAAACAGTTGAACACCTAATTAATAATTGTTCGATTTATAAATTCCAAGATGGCATTAGAGCCATACACAATATATCAAACTCATTTTTGCAATGGGTTGAAAATTTCAGATCAATTTGATGAAGTATAAATTGAATTCTCTTGCTGTTCTGTCTTTTTTTATTTTCAGGTTGGAGTTTGTGTTTGGAAATCCTTCCTCCAAAGAGCCGTCCCGCTGATCGTGATGTCCTTCTATATAGAATATTCAGATACAACAACTTTATTTTATTTTTTTAACAGGGAGACAGGTTTTTTCGGCTGAGGTTTTTTCCCCTGGCTCTATAGTATCGTATGATACTGGTGATGATAGTATCGTATGATACTATAGTATCATACGAAGAATGTTGTGGTACCCCGTTCCTTTTTTTACCTCAGCTTAGGTTCTTTTTGTTTCAACATTTATTGTATTATTTTAGCTCTCTTATTCAAAAGAATATATATATATATAGGGTTGTAAAAAAATCTTAAAAGGGATTGATTTTCCAGTAGACCTACACATAGACTCCAAAATTATATCAGGAAAAATAACTTCTGCATCAGACAAACATTATAAACTCTGCTCCGTATTGTATCATGACGGTAAAGTGGCAAGTAAGCGACAATAGCTCTATTCGGGTTCGGGTTCACACAATAGCTTTATTCGGGTTACAATTTTTAGAACAATCCTAGGATCGTTCTAAAACTGCGCCGAACACATGCGCACTCGTTTCGATACCTAGGACCATTCTAGGACTGGTTCAAGTTTTGGAAAACCCGAATGCATCAATCGTCCCAAGTATGAAAGAGAGAAAATAAAAGCATTTCAGTTTTCAGTTCGAGAAATATATCTTGTCAATAATATCTTCATTGAAGATAATCAATGGCATCAGAATTCCGGCAAACAACCATCACGTAAAGCCCTAAAAAGCATGCACCCAGAATAATCCTAAAACAGTACCTGCCCAAGAGCGGGGACAGCTTTCGGACTATCCCAGGGTTATTCGTAAAAACCCGAACGCTAAACAAGTCTGTCCTGAAACAGTCCCCAAAAAAACCGAACGTGGAGCACGTACTGCGCAAACTCCTGACAGTCCTAGAACTGTAATTGTGTGAACCCGAATAAAGCTAGTTACAGTTCTAGGATTGTCGGGATTTTGCGCAGTACGTGTTTCGCGTTCGCGTTTGTTGGGGACTGTTTGAGGACTCACTTGTTCAGCGTTCGGGTTTTTACGAACTATCCTGGGATAGTCCGAGAACAGTCCGAAATCTGTCCCCGCTTTTGGGCAGGTACTGTTTTAGGATTATTCTGGGTGCATGCTTTTTAGTGCTTTACGTGATGGTTGTTGGCCGGAATTTTAATGCCATCGATTATCTTCAATGAAGATATCGTTGACAAGATATATTTCTCGTGCTGAAAACTGAAATGCTTTTATTTCCCCTTTTTCATATTTGGATCGTTTGATTCATTCGGGTTTTTCAAAAGTTGAACCAGTCCTAGAACGGTCCTAGCTATCGAAACGAATGCGCATCTGTTCGGCGCAGTTTTAGAACGATCCTAGAACTGTCCTGAAAATTGTAACCCGAATAAAGCTAATAAAGCTATTACCGGTGTGAATGCAGCCACGAGTTCTAGCCACGAGTTGGCGCGCGCGCCAAGGGCCGTAATCTAGACTGGGGCGGGGATACGGGATGCGTCGTCGATAGGATGTTTGCAAGGAAATGAATACTTAACTTCTGCAGCCAATCTAATCATTCTGTGGGATTAAATGAGGAGTAGATCAATGAAATTTAAATTTTTTATGGAATGAACTCTTGTATCCAGTGATTTTTAAATAAAAATTATGCTGAGTGCAGGAAAATTTGAATATTTGAATTTTTCTTCTATGAATGTGTTCCCTGAAGGTCCTCTTCAACAGCCTTATACCGCTCGATTATGTCGGGCAAGGATTCACCCCCCACGACTCCCTCAATTAATTCCGAAAAAAATATGCTGAGTGCAGAAAAATTCGAATATTGTGAATTGTTTTTTTCGGAAATGTATCCTCCTAGAGGTTCTCTTCAAGATTTACATACTTCCATATTTTGTCGGGCGATAATTCACCCCCCACCGCACCCCCCAAATATTACGGAATTATCTTTAGTACAGAAAAATTTGAATTTTTGAACTTTTCTTTCTATGAATGTATTCTCTCAAAGGTCCTCTTCAAGATCCACATATCCCCTGATTTTGTCGGCCAAGAATTCACTCCCAACACCCCCCCAATTATTACGTAATGGATTATGCTTAGTGCAGAAAAATCGAAATATTCGAACTTTTTTTTCTATGAATGTGTTCTCTCAAAGGTTCTCTTCAAGATCCACATATCGCCTGATTTTGTCGGGCAAGAATTCACCCCCACGACACCCCCAATCAATTTCAAAAAAATTATTACTTAAGGAATTATCGTTTGTGCAGAAAAAGGGGAATATTTGCAATTTTTTTCTCTATGAATGTGTTCTCTGAATGGTCCTCCTCAAGATCCACATATCGCCTGATTTTGTCAGGCAAGAATTCACCCCCAACGACACCCCCAATCAATTTAAAAAAAAACATTGCTGAGTGCAGAAAAATTCGAATATTGTGAATTTTTTTTTTTGGAAACGTATCCTCCTAGAAGTTCTCTTCAAGATATACATACTACCATATTTTGTCGGGCGATAATTCACCCCCCATACACCCCCCAATTATTAGGTAAGGCATTATTCCTAGTGGAGAAAAATTTGAAAATTCGAATTTTTTTTTCTATGAATGTATTCTCTGAATGGCCCTCTTCAAGATCCACATACCTCCTGATTTTGTCAGGAAATAATTCACCCCCCACTGCACCCCCAAATATTACGTAAGGAATTATCTTTAGTACAGAAAAATTTAAATTTTTGAACTTTTTTTTCTATGAATGGATTCTCTCGAAGGTCCTCTTCAAGATCCACATATCGCCTGATTTTGTCGGGCAATAATTCACCCCCCAACGCCCCCCCAATGATTACGTAAGGAATTATCCTGAGTGCAGAAAAATTTAAAAATACGAACTTTTTTTCTATGAATGTGTTCTCCGAATGGTTCTCTTCAAGATTCACATATTGCCTGATTTTGTCGGGCAAGAATTCACCCCCCACCGCACCCCCCAAATATTACGTAAGGAATTATCTTCAGTACAGAAAAATTCAAATTTCTGAACTTTTTTTTCTATGAATAGGTTCTCTCGAAGGTCCTCTTCAAGATCCACATATCGCCTGATTTTGTCGGGCAATAATTCACCCCCCACCACACCCCCCAATTATTAGGTAAGGCATTATTCTTAGTGCAGAAAAAGCTTCGAAAATTTTCGTTTCTTGTGAAGGATGAGGCACGCTTAGAGAAATGGATATTAAACAGTGGTAAATATTATCCAAACATATTTCTTTCATCATTTCACAAGTAACCATTTTTTTATCTAACTGCAAACATTTCTTCCAAAGTCATTTATATTGCATAAATTTTATTATGAACAATTTCAAAAACCACATTCAACATTAAATCACATTCTGTCTTCCCCGCTTACGTGATCATATGTA
Organism: Hippodamia convergens; assembly: GCA_038502775.1. NCBI lineage: Eukaryota > Metazoa > Arthropoda > Insecta > Coleoptera > Coccinellidae > Hippodamia > Hippodamia convergens. The sequence goes on along the minus strand of JAVSIQ010000839.1, from coordinate 230,056 downwards.
AAGGGACATAATCGAAGCTTGGTTGTCCGTTTAGTCTGAGACAAAAGGCAAGTAACTTAGTTAGTTAATATCCAAGGTTTACACAGAAGACAGCCCTACACGTCATCAATTTTTTTTTTAATTTTAACTACACTTTATAATATCACAGCCTCCTAAAGTATATAGGCGGCTATGATAATATATAAGGGTTCTTGATGTGCCGATGTGATGGATGCCAGGTGATGGTTACTGTACTCAGCATACTATGAATCACCACTATAAGCCCGGTCGTCCACTGGAAGCGTATTTAAGCGGCTTCGCGCTCACGCGAAACAAGCGTTCGTAGCTGCTACAACACAGGCGGCAATGGGCTGCAGGGTTCGTCCACTGGCAGCGGCGACGGTTGCGGCTTCTTGCGTTCCATTCAGTGATAAAACCAACAAAGACCATAGTTTGTCTTCGAAAATGACATCGTTCGTATTCTTTTAGCAGTGAATGCAATATGCTTTGAATCCGGAGGACTTGTACATTCTAGAGTCAAGTTATTTAGTCAAAAGACGACGGAAACACAGAGGTCTTGCCGCTATTGGATGCACCCAATTTTCAGAACCAGAAAATCCTTGGGAGAATTCAAACATCTCCAAAAATCAATTATTGGAAAAATATCCTGAGCGATTTTTCAATTCCTATGGGAAGAAGCAAAGAATATTTCTGAATGTATTTGAGAAACGATAAAACTTCATAGGGACAACACTTCGAACTCTCAAACTTTGTAACCTTTCGGAGTTTATATCAGACTTCCTTTTCGGACAATTTCTCAACATGAGCTTTACGGAATATTGAGAATTTTTGATTTCCCAATTGGCATTCACCAATCCATAGATTAATATTAATAACTATGATGGTGAAATTACTACTTCATTTCAAAATTCCCTGAAATCAGTTCCATTTTCAACAAATCATGCCAAATACGATCCACACCCACCGAACAACAGATTATTATTCTTTTATAACTGTCAGGTTCCATCATTAGATTTTTCGTGTTATTCCAATCCATCATGTGATCGCCTGTATTGGAAGTCACATGATCGCGATCTACCAATATTTCTACATTTTATGTTATTCTAATTTTCTAATTTCGAAAAGTGTTGATGTTTCTTGTGTATAGGATTTTCCATAAATACAAGGAATATTGTAAATACAATTACTCCGTTTCTTATCTGAAGGTTTAGTTTTTGTAAGTTTAGATCTTAAATCATTTCGTTTTTTGTAAACGGTTCATATTGAATTTAGAACCAATTCTTTGAATTTTTCCTGAAAGTCCATGAACATGAGAAGTCAAATTAAATGACATTGTTTATTCTTGACGGTTTCTGGCTGGTCCCTGATTATCATTATACTCTCTAAATTTGAAATGATTTTTCAAATGAAATTCGTTGGATATTTATTATCCTCGAGAATACTTTTAATGTAATTAATTTAATTATTTCTTACCTGTTTCCACACTCATTTGACTGATTTGAATATATATTTAGATATCGATTGTTTTGTGACTTTTTTCGGAAACCACTTGATTCTTCTTTGCCATATTGTCAAATCACGAAAACATCATCGGCATACCGTCTTCAAGTCTCTAGGCATTGCACCACAGACTTTTCATCACACAAAATTTGACATCAAGATTTCCTTGAATTTCATTCATATGAGAGACAAGTGTGTTCAGAAACAAAGACACACCAATCGATATCAAATGAGTGTTAAAACAGCTTTTATGAGAACACTTTATGATTGGGATCATTTAATTCATCTACAACTGAAAAAAGAAAAAATGAAATTAACTTCATTAAAGATAGTTTTGAGGAGGATCGATGTCCAACGAATTCCATACAAATTTCTCTACGCGGAAAGGATTTTACTTCGTAAATAGAGCCAGCGCTTCTAGCGTTCGAGCGTACACGCGCTACAGATCCCATTTCAGGCGGATCAAGCGGCGAAGCTCGTAGCCGCTCGTGTACGCCCGCTCGAAGTCGCCTGTACTGGACGCAGCTGCTTTGGAATACATTGCCATAGATAAATAATACATTGCTTGGGATCTGTAGCAACTTGCCGCACGTATACGCTCGTTTCGCGAGAGCCGTAAAACGCTCGAAAACGCTTGCAGTGGACGACCGGGCTAAGAACTTCTAGCATTACAAACAAACCATTACTTTTCAAATACAATTCAGTTGTTGATACAATAATTTTATTGAATTTGCCAAAAGACTTCTGTCTAAAGCCTTCAATTAGAACTTCCTTGAAAAAATTGTATCAATTGTTATTATTTTTGTAAATATTTTCAGGTAAAATTTTCTTAGTTTCTCATATCTTCTTGCATTTTACTCAATTATAAATCTATTAGATTTGGTTATGAAATTCTCCATATTGATTCAAGCTTTTTGCTATATTTCAGGTAACATAAGCTTGCTATCATTGAGCCCTAAAAGCCTTCGTCGAAGGTTCATCTGTGGTGAACACTTCCCAAAGGAGAAGTTCCTGTCCAAAAATTTGACACGAGATGCAGTTCCAATCAGTTATAAATCGTTTGCATCAACCCTCAAGTGAAAGGAGTGAACTTCCACGTACTTATTCAACATTTCCGTCAACTTCTAATCAGAAAGGTGAAGTGTTCTCAGAGAGTTGTTTACCTACAACCTCCAAAGAAGTGAAACTTCTACCTCCACAAGTAAGCCCATTAAACTCTGGTTCTACAACAGAAATGCTTGTAGAGCAAAGTATTTTGGACGCCATTGACAATTTACCAATAATACCAAAAAGAAAACTCGATAAATGTGACAATGTGACAAGAAAAAGAAGAAAAATATCTGTCATGCCCAGACCATTATCTTCTCTGCGTCCGTTTGCTCAGACGCTTACGCAGATGCAATTATTTCATAAACCTAAAACACCTTGGTTAGCGAAAGAAAAAGTTATCAGCACAGATAACTAAGTAGAATAGATCGGACACTGACGCACTATGATTAAAACAACTTTTTGGAACCCCAAGCGGTTGTTGTCTCAACTAATATTTTACAGGTTACTACTTTATCACATTTTTCGGCAGGCTCGGCGCGAAATTCAAATTACGTTCTTATTTTGCTTTTTAGGATTTTCAGTAGGCTTACCTATTCTGAATTCTAAGCAATTGAAAACAATAGTCCTTCACAAATATATATTTATACCTGTTCTCTATACAAAAATAAACAAATATAATATAAATATACAGAAAATGAGGTAATTGTCTACACTGACCCAAAAATCTCAAAAATTGACGAAAAATTCAGTAAGCACTAACCTTGATATGCAGAATCTGTTTTCAGGTCTTGGTTTTTTTTTCTAAAATACTCAAAGTCATTGAGGGTTATCCTAAACGAACACTTCATTCTTCAAGTCTGTGACGTGGACTTTTTGTCATTATGAATACAAAATTCTCGATTTTTTCTTAATTTATAGGCTTCTTTATTACTGAATTTCCCTAAAATGTGATGATTCCTAAGTGTTAACAATCCGGTGATATGAATGATATTTGTCATCTACTCATCTTCATTTCTACGTCAACAGCCCAATATAACGTGATTCGTATGACGTAGCAATGAAGATGGCCATCATATCACCGGATTGTACACACTTAGAAATCATCAAATTTTAGGGAAATCCAGTGATAAAGAAGGCTATAAATAAAGAAAAAATCGAGAATTTTGTATTCATAATGAAAAAAAGGCCACGAAACTGAAATATTATAACGGACTTGAAAATTGAAGTGTTGATTTGACCGTCGATTAATTTGAGATTTTTTTTTAGAAGAACCAAGACCGACCAGATAAATCTGAAAAAAGATTCCTCTTCTGCATATTAAGGTTAGTGCTTACTGAATTTTTCGTCAATTTTCGGATCAGTCTAGACAATTACCAAAAATAAACATATATGTATATTTAAAAATTTTACCAAAACTGACACAGGGTCGCAAAAAATGCATGTCTCTATCTTCAATAATAGCTGAGATACAGTGCAGTCACACCCAATTTGGGACACAGTGTACATTTAAAAAGTTGGCTTCTCAAGATTTGCTTGTTCTCTTTTTCCTCATAGAGTTTTTGCCTGAATTTTTTTCGGGTTTACAAGTGCAGCACTTAATCTTTCTTGATAGTTCTTGATTTGATACTGCTTCTGGTTTAATTGTATTTTCAGTTTGTAAATCATGTTGTAGAGAATCTGTTCCTGTGCCCTCAAGTCTGTTCGTCTCAAACAGTTCAATTTAGAAAGTATCACAGATCTTTTACCTGTAAAGAATAAATTTTTTCTTAATCACTGAGTAAAAAACATAAATCTGAAAGATTCAGCCAATGAAAAAAGAACTCTTGTTCTTTTTTCAATTATAATTTTCCACATTCATCTCTTGATGAATGTCGAAAATTATAATTGTACCCACCTGAAGAAATTCTTCTCTCTTTCATTTCACATTTCACGCGAAACAAGCGTTCGTAGCTGCTACAACACAGGCGGCAATGGGCTGCAGGGTTCGTCCACTGGCAGCGGCGACGGTTGCGGCTTCTTGCGTTCCATTCAGTGATAAAACCAACAAAGACCATAGTTTGTCTTCGAAAATGACATCGTTCGTATTCTTTTAGCAGTGAATGCAATATGCTTTGAATCCGGAGGACTTGTACATTCTAGAGTCAAGTTATTTAGTCAAAAGACGACGGAAACACAGAGGTCCTGCCGCTATTGGATGCACCCAATTTTCAGAACCAGAAAATCCTCGGGAGAATTCAAACATCTCCAAAATCAATTATTGGAAAAATATCCTGAGCGATTTTTCAATTCCTATGGGAAGAAGCAAAGAATATTTCTGAATGTATTTGAGAAACGACAAAACTTCATAGGGACAACACTTCGAACTCTCAAACTTTGTAACCTTTCGGAGTTTATATCAGACTTCCTTTTCAGACAATTTCTCAACATGAGCTTTACGGAATATTGAGAATTTTTGATTTCCCAATTGACATTCACCAATCCATGATGATCATAGATTAATATTAATAACTATGATGGTGAAATTACTACTTCATTTCAAAATTCCCTGAAATCAGTTCCATTTTCAACAAATCATGCCAAATACGATCCACACCCACCGAACAACAGATTATTATTCTTTTATAACTGTCAGGTTCCATCATTAGATTTTTCGTGTTATTCCAATCCATCATGTGATCGCCTGTATTGGAAGTCACATGATCGCGATCTACCAATATTTCTACATTTTATGTTATTCTAATTTTCTAATTTCGAAAAGTGTTGATGTTTCTTGTGTATAGGATTTTCCACAAATACAAGGAATATTGTAAATACAATTACTCCGTTTCTTATCTGAAGGTTTAGTTTTTGTAAGTTTAGATCTTAAATCATTTCGTGTTTTGTAAACGGTTCATATTGAATTTAGAACCAATTCTTTGAATTTTTCCTGAAAGTCCATGAACATGAGAAGTCAAATTAAATGACATTGTTTATTCTTGACGGTTTCTTGCTGGTCCCTGATTATCATTATACTCTCTAAATTCGAAATGATTTTTCAAATGAAATTCGTTGGATATTTATTATCCTCGAGAATACTTTTAATGTAATTAATTTAATTATTTCTTACCTGTTTCCACACTCATTTGACTGATTTGAATATATATTTAGATATCGATTGTTGTGTGACTTTTTTCGGAAACCACTTGATTCTTCTTTGCCATATTGTCAAATCACGAAAACATCATCGGCATACCGTCTTCAAGTCTCTAGGCATTGCACCACAGACTTTTCATCACACAAAATTTGACATCAAGATTTCCTTGAATTTCATTCATATGAGAGACAAGTGTGTTCAGAAACAAAGACACACCAATCGATATCAAATGAGTGTTAAAACAGCTTTTATGAGAACACTTTATGATTGGGATCATTTAATTCATCTACAACTGAAAAAAGAAAAAATGAAATTAATTTCATTAAAGATAGTTTTGAGGAGGATCCATGTCCAACGAATTCCATACGAATTTCTCTACGCGGAAAGGATTTTACTTCGTAAATAGAGCCAGCGCTTCTAGCGTTCGAGCGTACACGCGCTACAGATCCCATTTCAGGCGGATCAAGCGGCGAAGCTCGTAGCCGCTCGTGTACGCCCGCTCGAAGTCGCCTGTACTGGACGCAGCTGCTTTGGAATACATTGCCATAGATAAATAATACATTGCTTGGGATCTGTAGCAACTTGCCGCACGTATACGCTCGTTTCGCGAGAGCCGTAAAACGCTCGAAAACGCTTGCAGTGGACGACCGGGCTAAGAACTTCTAGCATTACAAACAAACCATTACTTTTCAAATACAATTCAGTTGTTGATACAATAATTATATTGAATTTGCCAAAAGACTTCTGTCTAAAGCCTTCAATTAAAACTTCCTTGAAAAAATTGTATCAATTGTTATTATTTTTGTAAATATTTTCAGGTAAAATTTTCTTAGTTTCTCATATCTTCTTGCATTTTACTCAATTATAAATCTATTAGATTTGGTTATGAAATTCTCCATATTGATTCAAGCTTTTTGCTATATTTCAGGTAACATAAGCTTGCTATCATTGAGCCCTAAAAGCCTTCGTCGAAGGTTCATCTGTGGTGAACACTTCCCAAAGGAGAAGTTCCTGTTCAAAAATTTGACACGAGATGCAGTTCCAATCAGTTATAAATCGTTTGCATCAACCCTCAAGTGAAAGGAGTGAACTTCCACGTACTTATTCAACATTTCCGTCAACTTCTAATCAGAAAGGTGAAGTGTTCTCAGAGAGTTGTTTACCTACAACCTCCAAAGAAGTAAAACTTCTACCTCCACAAGTAAGCCCATTAAACTCTGGTTCTACAACAGAAATGCTTGTAGAGCAAAGTATTTTGGACGCCATTGACAATTTACCAATAATACCAAAAAGAAAACTCGATAAATGTGACAATGTGACAAGAAAAAGAAGAAAAATATCTGTCATGCCCAGACCATTATCTTCTCTGCGTCCGTTTGCTCAGACGCTTACGCAGATGCAATTATTTCATAAACCTAAAACACCTTGGTTAGCGAAAGAAAAAGTTATCAGCACAGATAACTAAGTAGAATAGATCGGACACTGACGCACTATGATTAAAACAAGTTTTTGGAACCCCAAGCGGTTGTTGTCTCAACTAATATTTTACAGGTTACTACTTTATCACATTTTTCGGCAGGCTCGGCGCGAAATTCAAATTACGTTCTTATTTTGCTTTTTAGGATTTTCAGTAGGCTTACCTATTCTGAATTCTAAGCAATTGAAAACAATAGTCCTTCACAAATATATATTTATACCTGTTCTCTATACAAAAATATACAAATATAATATAAATATACAGAAAATGAGGTAATTGTCTACACTGACCCAAAAATCTCAAAAATTGACGAAAAATTCAGTAAGCACTAACCTTGATATGCAGAATCTGTTTTCAGGTCTTGGTTTTTTTTTCTAAAATACTCAAAGTCATTGAGGGTTATCCTAAACGAACACTTCATTCTTCAAGTCTGTGACGTGGACTTTTTGTCATTATGAATACAAAATTCTCGATTTTTTCTTAATTTATAGGCTTCTTTATTACTGAATTTCCCTAAAATGTGATGATTCCTAAGTGTTAACAATCCGGTGATATGAATGATATTTGTCATCTACTCATCTTCATTTCTACGTCAACAGCCCAATATAACGTGATTCGTATGACGTAGCAATGAAGATGGCCATCATATCACCGGATTGTACACACTTAGAAATCATCAAATTTTAGGGAAATCCAGTGATAAAGAAGGCTATAAATAAAGAAAAAATCGAGAATTTTGTATTCATAATGAAAAAAAGGCCACGAAACTGAAATATTATAACGGACTTGAAAATTGAAGTGTTGATTTGACCGTCGATTAATTTGAGATTTTTTTTTAGAAGAACCAAGACCGACCAGATAAATCTGAAAAAAGATTCCTCTTCTGCATATTAAGGTTAGTGCTTACTGAATTTTTCGTCAATTTTCGGATCAGTCTAGACAATTACCAAAAATAAACATATATGTATATTTAAAAATTTTACCAAAACTGACACAGGGTCGCAAAAAATGCATGTCTCTATCTTCAATAATAGCTGAGATACAGTGCAGTCACACCCAATTTGGGACACAGTGTACATTTAAAAAGTTGGCTTCTCAAGATTTGCTTGTTCTCTTTTTCCTCATAGAGTTTTTGCCTGAATTTTTTTCGGGTTTACAAGTGCAGCACTTAATCTTTCTTGATAGTTCTTGATTTGATACTGCTTCTGGTTTAATTGTATTTTCAGTTTGTAAATCATGTTGTAGAGAATCTGTTCCTGTGCCCTCAAGTCTGTTCGTCTCAAACAGTTCAATTTAGAAAGTATCACAGATCTTTTACCTGTAAAGAATAAATTTTTTCTTAATCACTGAGTAAAAAACATAAATCTGAAAGATTCAGCCAATGAAAAAAGAACAAGAGATGAATGTGGAAAATTATAATTGTACTCACCTAAAGAAATTCTTCTCTCTTTCATTTCTTGAAATTTTGTCACAGATTGTGTTTTACAATGATGAAGAAAGTGGATAATAACTCTCCAATATTTAATAAATAACTAATAACTATCTTCTTCATATCCATTTGATCTTGTGAATGTAAATACATAATGTGATCAATAATTGTGTGAATTATGTCAATAAAACATATGTTTGACAAACACGAAACACGACTAAAAACCTCAAACAGAGTCATCTATTGACGATATCACTAAATATTGGCGTATGCAGCGACACGAGTATTTGTTGTCTCAACTAAAAACACTATTTGGGGTGGGGGTAGGAAGGTGTCAAGACCCTGGTTATCAGTCTGTCATTGTATTATAAATCTCCAAGCACCTACAAATTTTTACGAAGAATGGGTGTCATACTTCCTTCAGTAAGCAGTATATCCTTATGGCTGAAGAGTTGTCGTTTTCGACCAGGAATCAACAAAAATCTATTGAAATTCTTGAAAGTCAAGGTTGACTCAATGAAATCCATGGATAAGGAGTGTGTCCTTCTAATGGATGAAATGGCAATAAAGCAGTGTCTTGAGTTCTCCAAAGCCAAAGATTTGATTGAAGGTTATGAAGATTTAGGGGAGCTTGGACGAAGAGAACTCCTAGCTAAGCAAGCATTTGTTATAATGGTTCGAGGGATTTATTCTAGTTGGAAAATTCCAGTTTCTTTCTATTTTTCAAATTCTGGAGTGAAAGGTTGTCAATTGAAAGAAATATTGTTCAATAACTTGGAAGAGCTACAGCAAGTTGGTCTGAAACCATTGGCGGTGATATGTGACCAAGGAAGTAGCAATCAAAAGTTATTTAAAGATTTGGGTGCTTCAAGTGAAAAACCCTATTTTTATATGAAAGAGTCAAAATATTATACCATATTTGATGCCCCACATCTCATCAAAAGCATAAGAAATAATCTGCTCGAAGGAAATTTTGTAGGTCCAATGGGAATGATATCTTTCACCGATATTGTGAAGACCTATGAAATTGACCTGGGAAGTAAAACTGGCAGAGCAATACCAAGAATAACAAACATTCATTTGCAGCCAAATGCATTCCAAAAAATGAATGTTAAGTTGGCTGCACAAGTACTCAGCCATAGTGTTTATACGGCAATAAGAACTTGTGTTGAAACTGGGCAGCTTGAATCAGAAACAGCACTCAACACTGCTAATTTCATCAAAAAGATGGACAGATGTTTTGATGCACTCAATAGCCAGAGGTTGAGAGCGAAAAAACAATGTAACTGTGCACTGTCTCCCCAAAGCATAAAAGCTTTCAAGGCTTTAGATGATGCATTCCATTTAATGGGAATTTAAAGAAAATGAAAAAAAATGGGACATTGAGCAGACCACCTTGCTTTGATGGGATGCAATTAACAATCACAGTAGTAAAAATGCTTTTTGAAGAACAAAAAGAAAAGGGGTACTCATTCTTCCTCACAAGCCGTTTAAATCAAGATATTCTTGAAAATCAATTTTCTATTTATCGACAGAGGGGTGGGTATTCAAGGAATCCAACAGTAAGGAACTTCCAGGCAGCTTTCAAAGCTAACTGTGTGATGAATTTGATGAGGCCACCAAAATCAAGTAATTGTGAAGAAGTACAATCCACAGATATAGCCAATGAAGTACCTTCTTTTCCTCTCCTCCCTTGTGATGAAGAAAATTCGTCAATATCCGATTCTGATGAATCTTCAACAGAGTCAAGTTCCAACATACCAAAGGAGGCTTCACTTGAAAAAAGTGCAGTTCAGTACTTCAGTGGTTACCTGGCCAAAAAATGTTTGGAAAAATTCAGGTGTCGTGATTGTTACACATTGGTTGATTCAGCAGACATTGAATTGAGTTCTGACAGTTTCTTATTTTTTAAATCATATAATTTAGAAACTCCAACTGCTTTGAAAAAACCATCCAAAATTCTGAATGATATAATAGATAAGGCAATGAAGTTATTTGTGAAATTTCATGAAAATCGCAAAATATGCAGAGGAGTTTCATCTAAATTATTTGATTTAATTAGCAAGAAAATTCAGAAATCATTTCCGAACTGGTTTGATCAATGTGTAACACATCGTGAATTTATTCTGAAGCTACTTATCAGAATATTAATTTATAAATATTGTGGCAGCATTTCCTCTGTTAAAACTGTGACACGAAAAAATGAAAAAATAACCATTATTCTGAGTAAATAGAACATTATTTTATATATATGTTAGCAATTGTTAAAATTGACCCCCTTGTTCATTTGATGCAACTGTGCGAATGTAAATGTAAGAAGAATGACTCTATGATTTAAATGTCTGCCACACTTCTGTGTTCCCGAGGCTGCGCACAGGGATTGATCTCTGTCTCGCTCCTTTTTAGCCTGACTCTCCGAAGGGAACGTCGATTCAGTTATCTCCGTCTGTATACGAGATCACGTGTTGTATCAAAATAAACTACGTTTTGCCCACCGAGTTAACCTTATTTTATTGAGTATTCCTTCATAAGATTACATCAGAAAGTGGGATTATATTTCTTTTTCGATAAAGAAATTGAGGACCCTAAAGTGTTAATTGTGAGTATTGTGTGAAACTTCGAGAATATTCCAAAAATGGAACACGAAAAGCGAATCAACGTCGAAGAAATGGAGAACTGTGAAGGCAATTCTGCTCAACCAACACAATCCACGATTTCCATGTCGGGAATCATGGAAAACCAGATCCAGTTCCAGATGAAGATGATGGAGATTCTAGCGAGTTTTTCCAGTTCTAGGAGTAGAAACGACGAGATGCAGGCAGCTCATCTAACTTTCGCCAAGTTCGACCCCGATACAACAGTCCATTCCGTCCTTGAATGGGTTGAGGAAATCAATCGAATTAAAGAGGAAATAGGTATGTTAGATACAGTAGTTGTTTTAAAAGCTGGGGAGGCATTGAAAGGTCGTGCCGCAAAATTTTATCAAAACTGGAAACCACTTGTTAGAAACTGGTCAACATTTTCTAGAGATTTACAGATAGCTTTCCCTGAAAAAGGAACCCCCGCGACTAGACTTGAAAGTTGTATGTCGATGAAAAGCGATAGTTTTAGTTCATTTGTCGAATATGGACATGCAAAATTGAATTCTATAAAAAAATTCTATAATAAATTCCCTTGGGAAATAATTTTAAGTTTAGTATCTCACGATATAGTTAGTATAGAAGTGAAAAATAGAGTCATTTTAAAAGAACCCAAAGATGAAACAGAGCTGTTAAAGATTCTTTCGTCATACGACGCGGACATTCCATTCGTACCTGAGTCTTTACCCAGGAATTCTTCTATAAAAAGGCCAGTTCAGGTAAAAAAAGACGCGGAATACAAATTTCACGGTAACTGTAGAAGATGCGGTTTTTTCGGACACAAAGCAGTAGACTGCAGGTCAGAAAAAAGACGGTTTGAAAATTCTATTAAAATTTGTAACTTTTGTAAAATGAAAGGACACAGTGAGCAATATTGTAATGCGAAAAAGAGGGAAAATAATACACATAATCAAACTTTGTAGTATTCAAAACCAATGGAACAACAAACAATTTTATTTTATAAAGACCAATTAGTTTTAGAAATTGAATTCACCGTTGTTAGTGATCATATAATTCCTCACAATAATATTGACGCTCTAATAGGATTAGATATTCTCAGAGAAAACGATATCCAACTGAAAGTGAATAAAAACAACGTCGATTTTGAGACTAGAGTCACAACTTGTAAAATTTTCCAAATAAATAGCAATCAGAATTCAGAAAAAATCGATTTGTCAGGATTGGACGAGCAACTTAAAGTAAATATTATGCAAACGATCACCGAGGCGGTCAAATCGAATGCCATTTGGTTTTATAAATTCACCTTCGTGTTATCAGGCAGCAATTGATAAAGCCCTGGGAGATTATAAAGAAAAAATTGCGCTTGTTTACGTAGATGACATCCTTTGTCCTTGCGAGAATATCAATGAAGGCCTTGTCAACCTAAAGAAAATTATTCAAAGATTATCAGAATGCGGTTTCAGCTTAAATTATGAAAAATGTCAGTTCTTTCAAAACTCCATAGGATTCTTAGGCGTAATAATAGAAAACGGAACCATTAAACCAAGCCCAAGAAAGGTAGAAGCTCTTAAAAATCCCCACCTCCTAAAGATGTGAAAGGGATTAGACAATTTTTGGGACTTGCCAGTTATTTCAGACGATTTATCAAAAACTTCGCCACGCTAGCATCACCAATTTCCTCATTGCTAAAGAAAAATACTAAATTTGAATGGACCGAACAATGCGAAAAGGCTCGTATAGAAATTATAGGTCAACTTATAAAGGAACCAGCTCTTAGAATATTTAATCCTGAATGGGAAATCGAATTACACACTGATGCAAGCTCTATAGGTCTTAGTGGTATATTAATTCAAAAAGATTTAGATAAATTAGCACATCCGGTAGCATATTTCAGTAGGAAAACCACTGCAGCTGAATCAAAATATCATTCGTATGATCTTGAAACGCTGGCAATCGTAGATGGCACTAGATATTTCAGAAACTATTTATACGGAATCAAATTCAAAATATTCACCGATTGTAATTCTGTTAGGGCTACAGCTTTGAAAAAAGAATTGCTTCCGAGAGTAGCTCGGTGGTGGATTCAATTACAAGACTTCGATTTCGAAATAGAATATCGACCTGGTGAAAAGATGAAACATGTTGATTATCTTAGTAGGAATTTGCCCTGTGAGAACCAAGTACTGGCGCTCTGTAATGTTTCAGATACCCGCAGTCGATTAAAGAATGGCAAAGAGCTGACCCCTTCTGCATAGAACTTCTAGAGGAACGTGTACATGAAGAGGGATTTTCAATCCAAGATGGCATCGTTTACTGGCAAGCGAGGCGAACCGATCCCAGCAGATGTTATGTTCCTTCAATGGCTAGATTAGAGACCATGAGACTATACCACGACGAGTCTTCCCATATTGGATTCGACAAGATGATCACCAAAATGAAAGAAGATGTTATTTGGCCTGGGATGAATAAGTCTGTCCGCAAATATGTGAATAATTGTAGGTCCAGCACTATTGGTAAATCACATACAGGAAAAAGGTCTGGCTTCTGTCAACTCAATCATGTTCCAACTGAAAAGCTAGATACATGGCATATTGACCATGCAGGCCCGTTAGTGAAGTCTTTCGGCTGCACTCAAATACTCGTTATAGTAGACAGTTTTACGAGATACGTTAAACTATGTCCGCTGAAACAGAAAACGACGGAACACACCATACAAGCAGTCCTTCCAAATGATCGATATGCCCTGAGAAGAATAGGAGGCCAGAAAAGAACAACTGTAGCCGACCAAGAACAACTGAGACCTTGGCCCGAAGAAGCGACTAGTGATGAGTGAGTGTTCGTTCCAACGGGTGCCACGATGAAGTTGAATATTTCCCATGTCTATCAGATTTTATGTTCTTTAATGTACCCTATGAGATTCTTGCTATATGATATGATCAAAGCTGAAATTGTAAAAATATTTGGAACTCTATAGCCTTGAAAAGTTAATTCAAAATCATTTCAATTGTTCAAAATTGTAGAGGTCAGTGTAATGAATTTGTGTTCAACTGGCAACGTTTTAAGCCAGGTGGTTTAGGAACGTTGCAGTTGATTAGAATTTAGTTTGAACTTGAGCGTTGCTGTGATAACCCGTTACCATTGGGGTAATGTGAGGTTGGGTAACGTCAAGATGATTAGAATTTAGTTTCAACTTGAGCGTTGCTGTGATAACCCGTTACCATTGGGGTAATGTGAGGTTGGGTAACGTCAAGATGATTAGAATTTAGTTTCAACTTGAGCGTTGCTGTGATAACCCGTTACCATTGGGGTAATGTGAGGTTGGGTAACGTCAAGATGATTAGAATTTAGTTTCAACTTGAGCGTTGCTGTGATAACCCGTTACCATTGGGGTACTGTGAGGTTGGGTAACGTCAAGATGATTAGAATTTGGTTACAACTCGAACGTCGTTGTGATAGCCCGTGACTACAGAGTCCTGTTGGGTTGGATGACGTTACAGTTGAAGAATTAGTTAATTAGAATTTGTTTGATAGTAGTTGATTAGAATTTGTTTGATAATAGTTGATTAGAATTTGTTCGATAATAGTTGATTAGAATTTGTTTGGTAGTATTCGAATAGAATTTGATTTTGTCGAACATTTGAAGTCAGAGCTATTTCGTTCACAAGTAAAATCCGTGATACTGTGTGTCCTGGGTGTTTTTACTGTGTGGAACGATAGACTGTTTAGAACAATAATATTTGTGTTTGCTGTCGATGAGTGACATGAGATAAATCTTGGCTATAAAGTTCTAATTTGAGCATGAAAGCGGTTGTGGTTTTTTTCTCGCCTGGCTCTTTTTTTTTCCACACATTCATATGCCGCAGCGCGAGCCAGCGCATAAAACAGAGCCATGCTTATTAAATGATCAAATTCTTTTATGTAAAGTGTTAATCCAAATAATGTGGTTTTGACTGTAATAGTAATTGATGTTAATGTGAAACGAGGACGTTTCAATGGTCAGTATGGCCGTGTTAGCAATTGTTAAAATTGACCCCCTTGTTCATTTGATGCAACTGTGCGAATGTAAATGTAAGAAGAATGACTCTATGATTTAAATGTCTGCCACACTTCTGTGTTCCCGAGGCTGCGCACAGGGATTGATCTCTGTCTCGCTCCTTTTTAGCCTGACTCTCCGAAGGGAACGTCGATTCAGTTATCTCCGTCTGTATACGAGATCACGTGTTGTATCAAAATAAACTACGTTTTGCCCACCGAGTTAACCTTATTTTATTGAGTATTCCTTCATAAGATTACATATATATTTAGGAACACCCTGTATATATTGTTATAATATGATGATTCATTATAGTTAGTTTATATGATTTATCAAGAATATTTTATATTGAATGTTGTGTAGAGGTATATTAAAGTGAAACATTGGTTGCATTCACCGGACATAACTGTTGTGCAACTGTTACGGAATCGTTCAGTGGCACATGCGCTGCAAACTCAACAAGTTTTGGAGCGCTTTCAATTTATGCGGTAGCTGAATCTTCGTCCGGTGAATGTGGCCATTGTTGCAATTGATGTTATTATTAGGCATTTCCAGTCAGCTGATTTTGACACAAAAATCTCCTATGTTGTAAGGGGCACACAAACTTTAGAAACCAGTTAAAGTGTTAAAACCACCTTCTTTTTGGGTGAAATCGTCATACTACGTGAGAAATCTCAAGTCACACAGGATAGAGTACAAAAATACACAAATATCTGTCGAAATCACTGCTTTCCATTTGCTTAATTTGCTTTGAGTGCCCCTTTACGACTTTGCAACGCATGCTCTGAGTCTGTTGACGTGTGTGACGTCAGCTGGAAATGCCTAATTGAAGATATACGTATTTTCTTGGTTAATGATACAATTATTTGATTCATATGATTGTAATTCATTGTTATATGCATTGTAACTTTCCAGAGTAATAGGAAAATGGAGAATTAGTGAGTAATCATTCTTACTGTATGGTATGAGATCCTGAGTAAAAACGCTGACGAATCTACAAATAAAAACAAGAGTGGAGAACATTTGAAGAGAGATTTTATTCATTCAGCATTATATTCTCCCAAGTAACTTACATGAGATAGATATACATAGCAATTAATAGAAAGAAATAAAATTGGATTTTGGTTGTTCAAAGTGGTTTCATTTCAACGCATTGTAACAATGTACACACTTGAGTTGTTGATTAAATTTTTGAGGTAATGATGTTACTATAGAAATAAAATTGTGAATAAATTTACAAAAAAGCAATATTATGAAAAATTAATTCCTACCGACCACAGACTATTTTCTTGTTTTAATTCATAATTGTCATATTCATAGTTAACTTTGCTCATTTCGAAAGTTTACTGAAGACATTTTTAGTGGAAAAAAGAGAAAGAATTGAATAAGGTACTTCAATATTGATTACTCTCCAAGTAGAGAATTAGATCTCATTCATGCTTACGGGTTACTTCTTCCTCAACTTAAATTTATGATCAGATGATAAGGTACCGACCAGCTGAATATGAAATCATATTCTTCAAATTTTTTGTATTACTTATAAAGATATCCCTTATAATTTGAATTCTGATACTTGCAAAAATTCAACGAATCGATCGCCTCAACCTAAATTTGATTTGTGCAGTTTCATCCAGACAAATCGACTGTTTGCTGAGGACAGTGATAGGCTGGAATGAGGGAATCGGACCTTCAGAATGGGCCATATCTATCTCAGCCACAACCAGCATTCGAATTGAAACCTTCTGAAAAAGTAAGGGAAATATTTGTTCTTTCGAGGTCGTGAAAATCATAAAATTAAATATCATAATTTATTTATTATCTCTAAGTCCATACTCAGGATCGAGCAGTCCAAAATTTGCAGTATGCATTTCGTATATTTTGATTCAGGAATCTAGACATTCTACGCATTTACTTTCTTTTAGTCGAGCATCAGTTTCAATGAAAACAAAAGAATCTTGAATCAGAAATATTGGCAGTCTTGGCAACAATGCTGATTATTTTCTCTCACCATTGTCATTCGTTCATTCATAAGTTAATGTTTCTTCCATATTCCGTACGAGAGCAGCACCTCATTAGGCTTGTCATTTCGAATCATTGGATAACTAGAGTTATATAAACAAGACTAATGCGTACATACCGAAATCCTGATGAAGAATTCTACAACTGAAATGAACATGGAAGGAACCTTCTTCATACAATGCTCTGAAGCAAGGTGAATTCATGAATTCATAGTGTCGTATCAAAATTTGTCTGTTTTTTATGAAAGATGAAGAATTAATTTCTTAACGGTACATTATGAGCTTATATTTTCTCAATAGCATGGAGTTTGTTCAAATTCCATTTAAAGAATAATATTCAAAATAAACTCACGATGAATAAATACAGTAATTTTGTCCGAAAAATAGTGGTTACCTGGAAAGTTTTCCAGAAGATGTGAGATTGTTATTGATGTATAAATTTCTGAGATTTTGATGTGCTCTTTTCGAATTTCGACTTTGCCACCTTTCTATTTCATCACTTCAGTCGCCATATTGGAAAAATGACCACTGAAAATAGTTTTGAAATACCTATCTGCTTTCCGATTCCTTTAACGATATAAATAGTTGAACCTTGCAATGGCTTTACATATAGGAAATTAAACTAGAGACAACATTATACAATTTATTAATATTTTTTTCATTCAGTCATTAGTATTGGCGTACGAGCGCCCCAGTGTAGTCTAACACGCGTTTTGGCCAAAAAACTCATTTCCACACCACCTACAGGTAGAGTATGCGGCGCGTTTTTTTTAATGTGGTATCCCCAAGAGGCCTAATCCACCTCTATCTGATGACATTTCATTTTGATCAGTTGTGTTGGACAATTGATAGCTTAACATTTTTCCAGTCTGCTTTGTTTTCATAGCAGTTGACTTAGATTTGCAGAATTTATATATTTGCGTCTTTATAGTATGATAATAATCTCAACATAAATGGGACAGAACACAGTGTACTTTAATTATTCAAGAAATCATGTTGGTGGCAAGCCAAAACTCCGAATATAGTGAGGAAAGAGAGGAGACTGGTAGACAAGAGTTTCTCAAAAAATTTTTAAGACGTCAATGTATTCATTTAGTTGCTATTACTTGGTTAGTAGAACATTTTACGGCATCATTCCCATTTACAAATTAAATATAACAAAGCAATGAAAATAACAACATATCTTTATGTATTTCTGAAAGGCAATTAATACATCAGGTTTTTGCTTCGTTTTATAGAATTTCATCTGTAAATAAAAAAAAAAATCGCCGACAGCTATAGTTTTCCATTAGGCTAGTTCTGAAGTAATTTGATTTGCTGGAGGTAGGAAGCCAGCGTCAAAAAGCTGGGAAATGGATCGAGTGAGGCCTTAATTTTTGAATTTGCTTCATAAGCAAAAAGTTTATTTTTTTGTTGCAAAATTAGTATATATATATATAATCTGTTCCCATTTTACCTTTCGGTGTTTGGGTGCAAAATTAGTGCAAATCCAATTTATTGAACCTGATTTTAATTTTATGTTGGAGGTATCTGAATACCACAACCCCTCAGTAGAGGCTTTCCAAATGATAACTCGTTTTAAGGAAAATATTTTTAATTGTTCTCAGTAAAAATATTTTACAAAAGTATTCCAATCATTATTTACAACTTAATCACTAAGACAATAAATGTGAAGAAATTGAGCATTAAATTGCAGGGGGGAAATTTCAACCATCTTTTGTGAACTCCCTGATAATCAGTCATCACCCTACACTTATTTTTAATCAGAAGACTCAATTTAAAACCCTTCGTCATTTTGAAATATCACACTTATACCTACACTATACATAACTCGAAATATGTTTATTTTCACAAGAATCTTCTTTCCCAATAGCATCTAAATTTTCATCATATTCTTTTTATATTTTGGTCCTTCAAAATCTCAGTGAATCACCTACTTTCTCAATTAATGTGAATATCAAAAGTATCTTGATTTCTGTAGCATAGAATTGAATAGATTTTCACTATGGTCTTCATAAACACCTACTGGTTCTTTGTATTTCAGATATTTAATAAAACTCAACAATTTCTGCTATGAATTCAGTTAAATATATATGTACACTGGATTAAATACTCTGCAATATTTTCTCGGTGTTTTTAATCCATGTAGGACGTTGAACAATAATTAGAGAATCAGCAGTTGAAATGTGAAACCAAATGTTCGTCCTTTTATTTTTACTAAAACGATCAATGGAGAGAAAAAATTCCTGAGAAAAATGGACAACTCATGAATAGTTTAGATTCAATATCATGGTATGATACAGAATAACAACAACTGTATACGTTGTTTTGATTCTATATATATTATGCAATAACTGAAATGTTAGGTTCGTAGTTTCCTTCAATCATAAAAATTTCCTCATCTCATAATAATCAAGGAAATTGAAACTCCTGAATTTGATCGCGCTAAAGTTCTGTCTCTTGTGTTAGGAGCTTCTTGAGGTTGTGGGGCATGTTGATAGTACCAAGAGTCTGGAGGAGAATATCTTCTTCTTTGTCCATTTCCAAAACGTCTGTTTGCCTCTTCGCGTCTTGGGAGGTCGTGGAATTGTGTTCTATTACGATCAGCTATTTCTCTCCTTCTGTAGTATTCCTGCTCTGAGTCAGTACCAAAGATATCTAGAATTTGTGATGCATGAAATTGACTGGAGGATATTTCTGGGGTATATCTCCACGTTTCCTGATATTTTTTATCTAGAGATTCCTTATCCAGAACAGGTTTTTTATTGGAATGGTTGGAGCTCGATTAACTTGAGTTTTCTTCTGAGGTACCAAGGCCTAAGTTTTTATCAACGTTGAAGGGTTTCAAGTTTGTTCTTCCTTATTTTTCTAATGTTGGTAAGGTTTGACTTCTTAGAGTGTTGCCTAAGTTACCTGAGTTGACTTTGACTTTCTACGTTTGACATTTTAATATCTTCTTCTTGGACTTTCCCTGAACAAGACCCTGGTCCAAACAAGGAAAGAAGAACTGGTAGGAGGAACAAACCATGCATTGCCCCAAAGAAAGCAACAAGAAACACCATTTCGAAGAAAACAGCAAATATATAATTATTAGCCAGAATCAAAGCCATTATTCCTGAGATTGTACTGATGGATCCTTGCGAAATAGAGAGTCCCAAAGCGTAAAGGCATTCTGTGACCCTTTCATCAGGTGACGCTGCCTTCGAACTCATGTAAGCGTAACATATGTGAACAGTGAAGTCCACACTGAATCCTATACACATGATGAGGTTGATCATTGAAATCGAGTCCAAGTTTACGCCCCATAAGGCCATGTATCCAATTACACCAGTTTCAATTGATACTATGCTAACTGCAACCCAGAAGGAACACAAGAAGTTCGGAATGAAAATGAACGATACTATCATCATAATGATTCCCCCAATCAGCATGTTTTGGATGGACATCGGACTTACAAGTTCGAACTGCAAAAAAAATTAATCCAGAAGATATTATTCAATAACCACTACTCTGATAAAAAGCTAGAATCCAAAGCTCTGAAATCAGCAACATTGATATCTCAAGACACCTATGAAGACCCTTAGTTAAAAAACAAAACAGTATGAATGTTCGTTTCTATAGTGAAAGAAAAAGAGAAAATTGATGTTGTGGAAACTTTTTGATGGATGTTTTGCTAATAATTTAAATTTCTAATTTGTAGTTTTCTATATGGATTCTACCTCTAACTTTTATTGAGTAGTTGATGTATGTTCGAATATTCCCTTCCTGTCAAAAAGTTCAAGTGTATAGAATGCAGTTTTCGAAACATTACAGCGGTAATTGCATTGTGGAAAGCGGAAGATCCCTGCGATCCCCTGCACTGTTCGTATCCATAGCGATTTCGGGAAATATTCCCCCGAATTATACTCATCCACCAAAATGACCTGATAATTCTGCATTTCGGCGAGTTGTTTTTGAAAAACTGCATTAAGTAGTTTTCAGTTTTGTAGCATATGAACTCCTGCGGTTTTCAGACAACACGCTGTCATGAAAAATTATCGGTAATATTGATGCACTTGTGCAATTACTTACAATTCATTGCATTGTAGAAAGCGAAAGATCCCTGCGATAGTATCCATAGAGATTTCGGGAAACATTCCCTTGAATTATTACACAAGCGCATCAGAATGACCTGATACTTCTGCAAAACTTTATTTAGGGAAGAGAAATGGGATTCGTGAATAGTTGCTTTACATTCAAGAAAAAAAAAACCTAATTGAAATTCAGTTTAGGAAGTCCGAATTCATAAGAACTCAGTATTGATTCCGAATAGTGAATTGAAATCCATAAACAGCATATATTATATTTCAGAAAAAGAAAATTTGTAATGGGTGGGAAAAATTCGTTGTCTACTGAGGCTGAAAACCTTAGCAGACAGAAGAAAACTGATTACTCATTCTCGAGCTTTTTTCCAGAATAAACGAAATCTCTGAACAGAACCACCCTCTCATTTATGTTGTGAACGAGATATTCTTGATAATGATGTATTTGTTGAAATATCATTTGGGCTGTTTCCATTATCTATGTGGTTGGTTTTTTACCGACGTTTCGGCACGCATTCGCCTACCGTCTTCAGGGTGTTGGTCCTGAGAAGGACCGGTTTTTGCCAAACTTGTTATGTCTGGACTTGTTCCTGCTTCGGTAGACTAGTGGTTAGAGTGAGTGGAATTACGGAAATTGCACCTGTGATATCTCGTGTTCGAATCCCCATACTATAATCGCGAAATTGAAGAAGTATGGAACAAGTCCAGACAGAACAAGTTTGGCAGAAACCGGTCCTTCTCAGGACCAACACCCTGAAGACGGCAGGCGAAAGCGGGCCGAAACGTCGGTAGAAAACCAACCACATAGATAACGAAAAAACTCTCATTTATGGTTTTGAGTTATGAACGAAAATACAGTAATCGTCATTTTCAATCGTTTGTTTCCCCTCTTAGTTGAAAACGATTGTTACATTTCACAAGCACTTTATCAGGAGTAATTCGAATATGATATACCTCCTTTTATTTCACTTTTAAATAATAAGTTAGTAGGTGCCACCTTCAATATGCATTCAAATTATTCGTGAACTCAAAATCCTGAGATGGGAATCGCCTATTGCCGATTTAATTCATGTGTGGCTAATTTATTTTCTGTTGTTCTCGAGGAGTAATGCTCATTTGTTCATTATTATCAATGGCCTGAAATATTCAAAATTACAAAAAATCCTTTACATAGGTGCTCTCGCAAAAAATTTTGAGTCTCCATCACTCGGACAAACTTGTATGAGAGCCCTGATTCAGGTTCATTGCTGATATTTCAAAGAGTATATAAGCAGTTCTTTTCAGCTTGAGAACTGGAAAGATAGAACTCACGTTGGACGCTACTAGATGTTATCTATCGTATCGAATTACTCGAAAGACCTTCTGTAGTAAATTTAAGGCTGGGAGATTTTATGAATAATTCTTTTCTGAGAGATATGCGATACTAACGAGGCCAAATGAGGTCCAACTGATCTATCCCCCTTCTCAGTGACAAAATCTGATTTTATCTGTCGAGTTCAGATGATGAATTCTTATGAATTAGAGAGCTAAAATAATACAATAAATATTGAAACAAAAAGTACCTAAGCTGAGGTAAAAAAAGAACGGGGTACCGTTTTTCGGGGTAACATTCTTCGTATGATATTATAGTATCATACGATACTATCATCACTATTATCATACGATACTATAGAGCCAGGGGCAAAAACCTCAGCCGAAAAAACCTGACTCCCCGTAAAAAAAAATTTTATATTGAAGGACATCACGATTATCGGAACGGCTCTTCGGAGGAAGGATTTCCAAACAAAAACTCCAACCTGAAAATAGAAAAAGACAGAACAGCAAATAAATAAATAATAAAACCATATTTAATGGTCCCTATGGTAACGCCTACCCACTTATTAATCAGAAGGTAAATTGGATACAGAAAATTTTTTTTTTCTCATGAAATATTCAGATCAACAGTTTCATATGATAGATTTATCGAAGCATCGAATGTATAGATGAAAGAACTTTCAATTATGATACACATTAAAAAAAATCAGGAATCTATATTTTATAGTCCGTTTCAAAATGATTGTCATCAGAGCAAGCCATGGAATTCCAGCCGGGGCTTTATTTCTAGTTACAAAAAGTTACTAAAAATTTCTGTGTGCTCATCATAGATTGAAATATATCAATATAACCTATAAAATTATTGAATATATTTTTCAAGGCAAATAAATTTGAAGAATTTTTTGTGAAATTACATTATTTTCATCATTGTTGTTTCGACAAATTTTCAAACTAAGCCTCGATTACAAAAGAGAAACAAGCTGAGATGATGACTAAAATATACACACCCACACTATTCTGCTATAGATTAAGCATGGGAATTGGAAATTCAGGATTGATAATAAAAATAGCGTGGAATGCTTCAACATGAAATCTTGCAGTCTTTCGAGGAACTCCAATGTAGAGCTATCATTCATTCAATAATTAAGACTTCATCAAAGATAACTAAAAGTTCGTTCTCAATGAAACCCTCCAGCAATCCTGATGACTATCGAAAATTCAGCCAAGTTCTCACCCTGTGTTATTTTTTCTGAGTATTGAGGAACAAAAAGTGTGAAGCTGACATAACTTTACAATTTCATAGCTAAGTTGTTGAAACAAATAGAAAATATTTGTTGACCAATTGTGAATCATTTGAATTGTGAAATGCTATGAAACACTTATTATTTGTATTTTTTGATATGTACTTTCCATTTCATGATTCACTAAATAATATACCAACTGTTGATTTTGATTAAAATTCAGTTATTTTTCAGGCAGTTCAAAAAAGATGTACAAACTGATTCATGGTTTTTTATTAAAAAAAAAACAACGTTGTATTATGTTTCTCTGAAGGTATAATCATGTGGAATAGGTTTCCATCCACTGCACGCTTCTGATTGTAATGACTTGTCTTTCCTTCTTTTTTCTCCAAAATTCATCTGACAGTTCTAGGTGAAAACTGAAATTTTTAGATTCATTTATTTATCAGAATAACCTGAATAACTAGCAAAACGCGATTAATACTGGCCGAAATACGCAATATCGACCGTAAACTGCTTCACGTTTCCTTGTAGTTAGGCGAAGCGACAGGTATCTTGATGAATTCCAGTCATTTTCATTTCGATAATACTTGAGAAATATTCAAATCCAAAACTAATTTGTCGATTTAATCAAGAACATAAGCATACAGAAATTAATTCGAAATATATTCAGGACAGGACGTTAATTCAAACTCTGAAATGTCAAAACTTAGTGTTTTCAATCAACACCAACCTAAATTCTAGAATTAAAAAGGTACTGATGGGATATTGCCAACATATTTTCGAGATTCCACAGCCGCCCGAGATGCCAATCATTTTGAAACGGACTATATATCTTGATATTGGCTGGATACAAAAATTCAAATTACTCCTGAAAAGTGCTTGTAGAATGTAACATAATTTCCAATTACGAGTCAAGTCAAGCGAGTAATAATTACTGCTTAATTATTGAGCATTATTGAAAATGGAAGTCACTGAATTTTAGTTCACAACTCAAAATTTAGAAATGAGGGGCTGTTTCTGTTGACAGATTTCCATTATTCGGGAAAAAAAAAAAGCAAGAGATTGATCAGTTTTTTTTCTTGCAGTTATAGTTTTCGAGATACCCTCAGAAGAACGAATTTTGCCCACCCAGTACAAATGTACAAACTTTGTCTTTGTGAAATATAATTTGTTGTTAACTCAAAATCTAGATATGATAAGACGGTTCTGTTTTTTGATTTGAATTTGTCGAGAAAAGTGTGTCATCCATTTTCTTCTAGCTACTCGAGATCCCCTCAGTAGCCAACGACTTTTGTCCGCTCTCTACTGTCCACATTAGTACTGTAGAATTATGAATGGCAACTAGGTCTTTGGAAATTAATTATGCTTTTTTGTCTTTCATTTTTCGGTCCTAAATAGCCTCGGATTAGTATAAATTGAAACTTGGGAGTTTCTTCATTATTTTTAGAGATATTCCAATCAATTCACTCAACGATTAAAATAATAATAAACAAACGTGAATTCCGCAAGCAAGGTACACCTACCCCGCTAGCGGTGGTTTACGAACTGAGAATTGGGCCAGCATCCCAGTGTGCGAACACCACAGGCCAGGCTACGCCACGATTCCTTTGATGTGTATCGCAAAAACCGACAACCTAGCCATTGCGAGCCACTAGCCATGTTCCACTGGCCAACAAACGCCATGTACCCCTGTACACACTGGCGATGGCTGGTAGACAGCATGACCATTGCGCGCCACTACTCACAAATCGCTGGCCACCATACGCCAGCATGAGCCATCCTACGCCAAGTACCCCTGTACACATCGGTGATGGCCGGCAGTGGGCCAGCATGGCCCAATGTGTACTGGACTCTTAAGAGGCATCTTCATCAGTATCAGTATAACCTGTTGTATTTATAGGTACCTATTGCAGGAAATTCTAGGCAAATTTGGAGTACTACTTGAGTTACGCTCTGACAAAGGACGTAACTTTGAGTCTAGTCTGTTCCAGATTGTATATGAGCTATTAAGCATCAGGTTGATATAGTCAGATGAAATTGTCAAAAGAATTAATAAAACCGACAAAAATTGCCGAAGAAAGTACTCTCGTATCGAAAAGACTGAGATAAACATAATTACGATGACCTACACATCGACAGTTCCAGAGTTGACTAGCGAGACACTAATAACCCGCACAATATTTGAACTCCTGAAACTTACTAATGAGTAAATGATTAGTACCAGAACTGTAGAAACACTTCGAAAGACCGTAAAAGCTGATAAAAATGAATAATTTGGTGTATTGATTCCGAAAGTTATCCTAAGAAGAGAAGGTAATAGTACACGTAAATCAAAAAAATAGGCATAATTCAATGACCTAGATGAAACTCAATTGAGAGAGAAATCGAATGAAGGTGGTTTCGCAAATCTAAGGATAAGTATGGTGCAACTGGTAAAGCGAAAGTCGGCATGGTCTCCAGAAGCATCAACATCTCTTTTCTACGTCAGAAAATAAGGACATATCCCGCTGCATGACTAGAACATGCGGATGTCCCAGGAGACTTCCTGGGATGTCGAGGTTGGTAGACAGGGTAGTGAAAGATAGGCGTAGCCGATGAATGAACTAGTAAAGTTAAATGATTATAATATAACTTTGTGAATTGAAGAGGTATGAGAGTAATGAATACTGCCTTGTATAGTGGTATTATTAACCCATTAGCTGCCATGATCCCCAATTGGGGATCTCGCATATGGGCACTGCTGGCGACACCATTTTTGTTTCAAGTTGATAATTTTCACATATACGTGGTTGGGTACACCTGTTTCTAGTGATTTTTTAAGGATTTATTGCTTCATTATTATTTAGGTTAATATGAGAGCCGTTTCTCCCGGTCATATAGTCGTTTTTGATGTGCTGACATCACAATTTTCGAATGACTTAATTTTCATTCATAATACAAAAGCGGGTTACATGTTAGGTCCGATAGGTTGTCTTGTATAGTCCAATTTCTGCGAGTTACCGTGTTACAAACGGTCATAAACGGTTACGATTTTCTTATTTTTGCGAGAGCGGTAATAGAGGGGAAGGTATGACGTAACCGTATATATATATATATATATATATATATATATATATATATATATATATATATATATATATATCATGATTGTGACCGTTGTTGAAAATCTGTAACCTTGTTCCAAAGCAGGGTAACTGCCAGCGGTTATAATCAAAACAAGCGCATTCGCGTCAAATACGAAAATTGCTATATTGCATCTTGTAGATTGAAGGGTGCCTATACCTATGAAATTTCTTGATTTATTCAGTTGATTCTTTCCTTACACCAGCTCAGCAAATGTGAAACAAAACCTTAAATTATGCAAAATATTCTCAGTATTGTTTTCACATCCACTCTTTCCAAATTTGTTTATGCTTCACTTTTTGACCTATCTTTACGCTCAATGTCTAGAGGTAATTCTGTTTTTAGATTATTATTTTCGAATATAATAATACAGGAAACTCATTAACATTTCTGGAAATATGCATTCAAATTAGTACATCCTAGCTAAAACTTTCCCCAGTAACCAAGTATGTTTTAGCGAGGACGTATAACCGTGTTAAGAAATTGACAGTGAGGATAAGTGGGGGTAACCGCACTATTACCAAAAGTATAACCGAAGTTAACACGGTAACTCGCAGAAATTTAACTCATGTGTTTTTCTCAATTTTGTGCATTTTTAGCTTCAAGACATGACACAAGAAGAAGAAATAAATTGCCATGATCCCCAAATGGGGATCAGCCAAGACGTAGCCATAATGAAAAATTTAATGGCATATTTTCATTAAAAGAGAATAATTTACATATGTAAGATATCAACAACTTATTCGGAAATAAAATATCGAATTAAAAAATTTGGCAGTTAATAGGTTAAATGAGAGACAAAGAACTATATCAGACGCCATATTGTCAAAATTACGCGAGAACCTGTTACGAATATATTGGCATTTTGCTCATTACTTCATTATCAGATTAATTGTTGAATTGTTCCAGATCGCTAAAAGAGCGTTAAAACTGTTCAAAACGGGACTGGGACACCTCTTGCCCAATAACAGTTCTATTCCTACAGCCAAATTTGCTCACCTGTACGGAAATTCCCTGTAATTATCCTCTTCTCTGTCGAAAAACTCAATGGCATACGAATCGTTTTTTGCTACCTTCCTCCTCTCCAATCTCTCCTGTATTTGGGTCACACCGTATCCTGCACCTGCCAGATAACCGAGGAATATCAAGATGACTAGGAATGTTATATATCCATTATTCAGGAAACGGTCGAAATAATCGCTGAAGAAGATCATAATTCCATTTTCGGAGTTATCTAGAGGATTGTCTATATCTTCATGATCCACACCACCGCTGCAGAACAAGTGGTAGATCCACCATCTGTTTTCTGTAACATATAGAAATCCATATTGAAATATGATAGAAACCGCGGCATAAGGTTGCAATTGGATGTCTTTCTGCCGAGTACTAATTTATTAACAGCAGTGAACGACATACTCTGAACGGAGTAGTATGGAGCATGATAGATTCCTCTTGGTATTATGCTCAACTCTACCAGTTTGTAATAATAATAATAATAATACTAATGATATAACTAACAAGCAAATCAGGAAATAACTCAAAATGAAAACGAAAGAAGAAATGGTAAACAAACAGTAGGAAAAAGCGGAGAATTGAGAAACATTGTGGAACACTGAGAAGGAATCCTGTAAAAGAACAGACGAGAGAAGAGATTAAAGAAAGACAACATAATGAAAGATAAACGAGAAAACCGAAGAAAAATATACTAGAAACCAAGAAAACAAGATGAAAATTACAGCAGAAAGAAGAGACAAAACTTCTCACTAGTCAAATTCAAAAGAAAAACCGGGATGAGAGGCGTAGGAAAGAAATTCCGGTCCTCATACAAGACCAAATGTCCCCATGAATGTTCGTCATCGTGGCTTGATCTAAATGGCAACGATGAGTCATAGTAAGGACGAAACCGGTGTGTTACTGCTCTGCTGCAATGGCGTCTTTTTCTTGCTCTGGGAGAATCTGCAAAGTATGATCTCCACTTGTTCATATAATTTATCGAGTATTAAGGCGAGCCTCACAAAACTTTGATTGCCTCATTAGAGCCACCGAGTGTTTTTGATTAGACAATCAAATTTTTGTGTAACCTACCAAACAAACTATTGGGACGGTTGTTCTTGATTTAGCTCCTTAAATGTCTTTTAATTGGAGTATAACCCCAAAGGTGTTTTTAACATTGGCGAGTTATTATTAGAAAATATAAATTATACCTTGCGTATATTCAGTTACGCAAATGAATGTACCTACAACATGGATTACGATATCGCAGTTTTTCATTTAAACAAATGATAAAATCACCACTTTACATTTACTGTTCTCAATTCGTCAAAATTATAATTTTTTTTTATTTAGCAATAAAGTAGGTTGTTGAATACGCGATCACATAATAATCCCTCATCACCAACCATATAGTAAAATAGAAGTAGCACATAAAATTACATAACTGGTCAAGAGAACTAGCTGTTGTGTTCTGCGTTCTGCTACGCGGTCATCAGCTGTTATCTGATCAGTAAGCATGTAGGTACGTACTCTCTTGTTGAAGAAAATTTACTTTCTTCTTCACGGCCTTGAATATTATGTCATAGCGAATAACTTACATCGGGTGTTGAGATGGGCTCTTCTTTAATGGCAGATGATTTTAGAACTATTCATATTTGGTGATTCTGGAGTTAGTTCTTGATTCGGATCAATGTGAAGAAGATAAAACAAAGTTTTTTGCCTTCAAAAAGATAAATTAAGGGACGATTCTTTTCCATAAGAATATACAGATCGTAACCAAGAAATATTAACCACGTATTCTACATTAAAAATAAGCCCTAGTTTGTTATAACAATATGTTTATATATAAACATATGTCGAGAAATGTTTCCCTTTCGGGATACGGGGAGTTAAAATTATAGAAAAAAAAATATTTTATATTAATAACTTTCACACTGCTTGAAATATTTTTATGAAATTTGAGATTTGAGACATAGGTTTTGAGCGTCAAGGAGCACTTTTTGCATGATATCATTTCTTTTATATTCTACCAGTGGCGTCCGTACTGCAGCGACACTGAATATTTTCTGATAAAAAATGATACGCCACTGCTTTTTCTGACAATAAAAATTAGTATTGAAATCCTTATTTGATTTGGAGCAATTTCGGTCTTTTGACTTTTTGCTGTACGGGACACCGTTTCCGGTAAAAAAAATGAAACACATTCTCATGCATGAAAAAAGCGTCAAAGTTTGATATAGCAATAAAAAGCTAACTACGGTTTTGTAGCAATTTTCTAAAATTAGATAAATTCAACACACACCCAACTCGTATTTTTAGGGTAGCATAATTTGATTAAAAAACTTAAATGACGGTTTTGGTTTCCAATTACTCTTTCAATACAAGCATAACCATAAAAAACTGTAATTTCCTTATTGTGGAAAGCAAATTGTGCCATGGAGAAAAAAACTGTTGTCATCTTCGAACATTTATTTGAAGTTTGACAGTAATTTATCACAGTGATAAGTCAATTTCTCTTTAACAACTAAATGCCTGTTTTTTTACGAGTCGGGAACAAGCCGATATCCATTTCTGTTATGGAGTGGCAAATGGAATAGGGTGAATATTTGGCAAAAAAGGAACAATAACAGGATTCTTCGTGAATTTGATAGGAATCCAACAACAAGCAGTCGAATAGCAGCTCGCACACTTCGATTTTCTAAGTCAAAAATTCTTCGAGTTTTAAAAAAGGACCGTCGACATGTTTTCCATTTGCAACTTGTTCAAGGTTTACGAGAAGGTGATGAACAGCGAAGGTTATTTTTTTGCCAATGGATTCTTCGTTCAATTGAGAAGAATAGAGACTTTTTGAATACCATATTATCATTGTATAAAGAAGGATACTAATCCCGTCCCTATGTAAATCTCATTTGAGGCGATTTTCGGCGCCATCTGTTGGTTTTTGTGCTCGTTCCCCAAAATTATGTCCCAGTTGGTGATGCCCTCATGAAAAATGAAATTATTTTTACGAACTAAAGCATGCAACCTGACAACCTGATGAAGAATTCTTTTACTGAAATAAACGTAGAAGATACTTTTTACAATGCTTTGAACCGAGGTAAATTCATACAGTGGCGTATCATAATTTGACTATTTTTCATAATCGAGGTAAATTAATACAGTGGCGTATCATAATTTGACTATTTTTCATAATCGATGAAGAATTTTTTTTCTGAACATTAGGTACATTATGAGCTGAATATGAGAATAATATTGGTTCAAATGGCAGTCAGAAATAAAATGTTCATAATAATCATTGTCTGATAGGTGTTCAGAAGAATTTGCATGCAACATTTTTCCGAAAAAGTAATTTCATGGGCATTCAGTTTGAATTTGTCTACTAGTCCAGTAAACGAAGGTCTGAAATCACTGTTTTGCCGAAAGAGCTGCATTTTTGGAAAATTCGTGAAAATGTCGAAAAAATCAGGTTTTCTCGAAATCTAGAAGATTTATCAAAAAAAGGTTCAAACAAAAGTTGTATAGCGGAAAATTCTCATTCAGATGATGGCTTTTCGCTTTCTCGTGGTGTTCATATTGACTAATTAGAGGTGAATTCATGTAATGGCGTTCTCAGTTGCTAACTTCATTACGTTCATTACGGTCCGAAGACCGAGCCGAAGACGCTCCAAGAGAGCTTGTGGTTTTACCGAGGGTTTTATTATTCCCTTTTATGATGTATAATATTTATGAACAGCAAGGCGAAATGCCAGCACCCTTACCCAATGCTTTGGGTTCAAGAATAAAGACAACTTTCGTTAAGGAAGCATTTCCTTTCAAATAACCCCGAAAACTGCAATTTTTTTTTACTCTTGTTATCTTACACCTGATTTTTTTCAATTAGGATGTTACCGGGTAATGAGATGTTACCATTTCATGCAAGACTACAAAATTTTCATCGAAATATCTCTCATTTGGAATTTTACAAAATAAAGAAAATGAAAGTAAAATCGTTGAAGGCACACCCTCAAGAATTTTTCAGAAATATGATGCACAGTGTACAAAACTCATACAAGGAATTCGGTCAAATGGGGAAAACATTTCTTTTCCTAAAAAACGAAAAGGTGTATCAATAAACGTTTCAAACAAAAGTTGTAGAGCGGAAAATTGTAGGGAATGTTCAGGCCTTATTTCTTCCTTTGGTATTCATATTGACTAATTAGGGATTCGTTTCTGTAGTGGCGTTCTCAGTTGCTAACTTCATTACTTCGAATTGCCGAAGGCACGGCAAGGGGGCAGGTGGTTTAACCGTTCCTATTTTATTGTGTTTATGGGTATAAACAACAATATAATGTCCTTGTCCATTAATACAGCCGGGGATGAGAAATTCATACTCCAGCCTTTTTTCAAATTGTTTCGAGTTCAAGCATATTTGTTGAAAGAAATAATGTTTTTCGGAGTGCTTTGCATTGAATCGGGCTATGATATCTCATTAATGTTTTTTTTATCGGAAGGTTGGAGTTTGTAAAATGCATCATTAGACGACATCGCTTGGCTATCTAACGCAGAATATCCTACTGCTTCCTGGAGCAGATAACGATATCTTTTTTCTTTCGAAATAAGAAAAACCTTCGGGGTTACAGCATTTTTGATAAACCTTGACAAAAATGGTGGTTGAATGTTGAGACTGTTCCCATTATCTAAAGATAATCTATGGATAACAAATATACAAATGGAGGTTGAACTGGAAAGTGAATAAGAAGCATACAAGCAGCAACTTTTGATCAATTTCGACAATGAAGAAGTTAAAAAACGAGCAAAATGTACTTAATAATTTATTAGAGTGCTTCGTTGATGGATGCGTTCGTCTTTCTTCATTTTTGTTTTGCCTTGTATATTGTATAAGTATATTATAATATTCTTTCATCTATATACCCAAGTGAAAATAAGCAAATTATGCCCGTAATTATGAATATTAATATACTATATTGATTTATTTACCTCAGTCCTTATTGAATGATATGCATAATTTTTTTATCCGATAAGTCTTTTCCATGATATAATCGGATTATTAAATTAGGCACATCATTATGAGTACACAAAATGAAAAAGTTGATATGTGAGCGACAAAAAAGAATAATTTAACATGGTGAAAGTGAATATATTTGGAAAAAAATTCGCTTGTTTCTGATAGCGGATCTATAACCTTAAAAAATAAAGAGGAGTAAGATGAATGTCATTTTCTTAAAAAAAAATTTCGCTCACTTTTTGAATACGCCACTGATCAATTTTGACATCATCACATACCCGACATAGCGCCATCTGTAATAAGTAGCTAAGGGCCATCTATTAACGAATAGCTCTGGTACCCAACCGACGGATCCACATGGTGCGAGCTAAGACATACTGCCAATTACCAGCTATCCGTTGTGAGCTAAGACATTCCTTTGGAGCCCATCGAAGTGACGCCATCTATTGGTGGGCTCCACTTTTCACTACATACTTATGATTGCCTATGGTCTTGTACCTGAAAGAATTTCCAGTGCTCCTAAGTGGCAACGACTGGTTTGCTATTCACATCGTACTTGTTCCAATTCTTCTCCATGGTCTCTATGACCTCAATCGCAAATTCTATGTCGTCGTCTGCAAACAACACAATGGCGTCTTAATTAGGATATAAATATGTAAAATGAAAACCACTGGCAAACTTACAGGATTTGAGGATTTTTGGTTATGTTCACACATCCATCCTTCTCATCTCAAGAACGTGAAAAGTCTTCTCACTCAGAAATAACTATGTTAAAGATTTCTATGTTGAATGGTACCCTTCACAGAGTTGAGCACGAATTTAATATCTTCAGCTCCCAGTGTATTTTTGTAGTCTGGTTTTCCCAATCGGTCAGAGTTATTGAGAAAAAATTCCACTGAATTGGTCTGAAAAAATTTTTATATTTTTGATATAGAGATTATTTCGTTGTATTGATTCTAGAGTGTTCTGTTCTTATTTTGTATATATGTATATATGTTTATCCCCCCTTAATTCATTATCCTAATTGTCACGATGCAATTGTTATGCTTGGATGGTGGTCTCGATATTGAGCTTTGTTTCAACTTTGTCTTGCTGTCATGCGCTAGAAGTTGATATGGCTTATACTGAGGCCAGTTAAAGGAAGAAGAAGAAGACAAGGGCCACCCCCCCTTCCGCACTAAGGGCGGACCATCGAGACCCCTAGCGCTTCAACAACGAGACCAGTCCTCTGACACCAGTACTCTGATACCATCCAGAAGAGTCAGTTCTTATAATACACAGTACCACGATTCTGCCACGTTGTCCTACCGGTAATGGTAAGTCTTTATCATACTTATAGTGTTTTGTCAGCGTATACTAAGTCTTGTGATTCCTGGTACAAACTGTTTCGATTGTGAAGTTCATAGAATACCATCACGAACTAGCGAATCCGATGATTTTACATTCTTTCATTTAATGGCAATTAAAACATGGTCCTTCGAGCCGGATTCTGCTAGGAAGTTTTACTTTGTTATTCATTTCTTTCTATTCAAATTGAGATATTTTGTCTGGGAATACCAATTCTGAAGTAACAGTGTTGAAATATTTGCTTTGTCTAGTCTTCTATTTAGGTATTTCAGTTGTATCGTGATATATCTCTGTTTCTCTTTTTTTCATATAACTGACTCTAATTATTGCTCATAATATTTATATACATATCAGAACGACTCAATTCTCTAAAGGATATCTTACATCGATTTAAGTACCCCTCTCACCGATCTGCTCCATTCTGCGTGCTTATCACCTTGGAGCAACTTCGCGCGCTCGGGAATTTCCAGTATTTCTCTTTCTTTTCTGAAATTCCATCCATTGAGCCAATTTAAGTTTATGATCATATAGTGGTGTGTACCGCTCGAAAGACTTTCCTTTAGTTTTATTTTTCTCCGTTTTTTTTTCCATTAGTTCTTTCAATTTAGTTAATAGGCACCTTCAATATGCCTCTCACAATGAAAGAAAAAATCGCTCGCGCTCACGCCCTTAGAGAAATAAATATAAACCAATTAGTGTTGATCGAAACATGCGCGATAAATGCACAACGGGAAGAACATAATATTACCAAATTCGCGATGGCTTTCAAGGGCCTTAAGAAGTTGCAAAAGGATTTTGAAAAACATCATTTGTCAATTGTGGTCGCTTTAGCCGGGGATTCCGAAAAATTAAATGCTCAGTCCGAAATCATGAACGATTTCTGTGCTAGATGTCTGGAACTAGAAACAATCCATCACACACTCATAGCGGAAAAGCAGATAGATCAACGTTCCAGAATTAACACAACCACGTTTCAAAATACTACATTCAGTAATACGAACGATTGTATCCGCTTACCGCGTATTGAACTGCAAGAATTTTCGGGCAACATCCAGGAATTTCCATCCTTTATTGAACTCTTCGACACCCTGGTACATAACAACGGTAAACTTTCAGACATCGAAAAATTTACCTA
The DNA here is from genome assembly GCA_038502775.1 of Hippodamia convergens. Classification (NCBI taxonomy): domain Eukaryota; kingdom Metazoa; phylum Arthropoda; class Insecta; order Coleoptera; family Coccinellidae; genus Hippodamia; species Hippodamia convergens. The sequence continues at coordinate 194,573 of JAVSIQ010000839.1, read as the reverse complement.
TCTGATTTCGAAAGTACGTGGTCCTCCTCATGCTTTTATTAGAAATTTACCAATTGTGTCGGCAAATTATGCCATCGCGTACAATTCTTTAAAGGATAGGTACGACAATAAAAGGCTTAGAGCGGTAAATTCATGGAAGGAATTAGAAGATTGTCCCAAGCTGCAAAGGGGCGATTGTAAATCTTTGCGCCATTTATTGGATACCTTCTCGGAAAATTTAGAAGTTCTAAGAACTATGCGGTACGATGTTGACGGTTGGTGTTTCATTTTGTCAAATATGCTGCTGGATCGTTTGGACCCGAATACAAGGCGAGAGTTTGAGAAAAATCATGCGTCGAACGAAATGCCGAAATATACGTAAGAGATTTCATTTCAACCCAGTGCAAAGCATTAGAAACATTTTCATTATGCACAAGGTCTTCTAGCGAAACAAATAGAACCCAAAGGGATGAACCTAGAACAACCCAACGCAACACATTGCTCGCGAAAACAAAACGCGTCGTAGATAAATCTCCCAAAGTCACCCGATGCAATTTTTGCGAAGGTGAACATCTCATACAAAATTGTTCGGATTTTTTGAATAAAAATGCATCAGAACGTTTCCAAGTTACAAAACAGAAAAAATTATGTGTAAATTGTTTATCCGATAAACATAGTACCCTCAACTGCGTTTCTAAATACCGCTGTAGACAATGCAAAAGGACGCATCACACGTTATTGCATTTCACGGAGAATTCAGAACCGTCAGAAAATGATACTCCAAAAGTTAATACAAATCCAACGGTTGCTATGTTTACGAAAGGTGAACACGAGGTACTGTTGTCTACAGCTCTAGTGAGCGTTCGCGATGCTTTCGGCAATATTCAAACCGCGAGAGCTGTTTTAGATTCAGGTTCGCAATCATGTTTTGTAACAAAAGGGTTTGCTAATAAATTAGGCCTCAAGAAAATTAATATAGCTGCGACTCTTCACGGCCTCGACAGAATGCATATGCCGGCTAAATCGGGTATACATTGCCTATCACCGGATTCGATCTGAACAAAATTCCATATGTGCGTAACTTAAAATTAGCTGATCCGAACTTCAACAAGAGCGATAAAGTGGACATGCTTTTAGGCGCCGAAATATATCCTCTCATCCTTAGAGAGGGAAAAATCGTGCTAAATGAAAATTGGCCGGTTTGTATACATACTGCATTCGGTTGGGTCGTTATGGGAAAACTCTCCTCTCTTCAAAAGGTTCAATACAACGCGCCACGTCCGATTAAGACCTTTTTCGCGAAATATACAACGAATGATCAACTGAACGATACACTACGACTATTTTGGAAAACCGAAGAAGTTCCAGATGTGAGTGTAAAAAATCCTGAGGACGAATTTTGTGAGAGTCATTTCATTCGAAACATTAAACACGACGAACGTTTCGGTTTTACGGTCTCTCTACCTTTTAAAATAAACGCTCCCGATTTCGGAGATACACGTTCTCTAGCAATGCGGCGATATTTGTCATTAGAAAGACGATTAATGCGAAATCCACAGAGTCGGATTGCCTATACAGATGTAATCAACGAATATCTGAGTAAGGGTCATATGACGAGGGTGGAACCTCCCGCACTTGCTGAACTCAACGGTTTTTTCTATATACCGCATCATGCCGTCCTAAAGACCGATTCCACATCGACACTGCTTAGGGTAGTCATGGACGCGAGCAGTCACTCTCCTGACAAGGAGACAAGGTTTCGCTCAATCAGGCGCTGTACAGCGGTCCTAAATTACAACGCGATCTAGTTGAAATTCTAATAAACTTTAGACTCCATAAACATGTAATGCTCACGGATATCAGACAAATGTTCAGAATGATACAAGTAGATCCCAATCAAAGAAAATATCAACGGATTCTGTGGCGTCCCAATCCAGATGGGCCGATCGTGGATTACCAATTGAACGTCCTCGTCTTTGGCATTACGTCATCCCCGTTTCTAGCTATCCGGACGCTTTTGTATCTTGCCGATAAATATCATGATTTTTCGTTAGCATCACAAATTTTACGAACGCAAACATTCGTTGATGATATCACTTTCGGCAGCGATGATCTTGATTCGATTAAAGGCATGCGTGATCAACTTGTCGAACTACTAAGTAAAGGTAAATTCGAACTCAGAAAGTGGGCATCCAATACAGAATCACTTTTGGAAGGATTGCCTAAAGAAAATGAACAGAATATTGACTTTTTTTTCGATTCCGAAAACAATGCTTCCTTGAAAATTCTAGGTTTGAAGTGGTCGCCAGTTAAAGATAATTTTTTCTTCACATTCAAATATCTCGAATCTAACTGTACTAAAAGAACAATGCTCTCGGAATTGGCGCGCACCTTCGATCCGTTGGCAATCTTGACGCCCATCACCTTTTTCACTAAGGTACTGATTCAACGGTTGTGGACCTTAGGTTTGGGCTGGGATGAAATACCGCCGAAAGATGTTGTTGAGAAGTGGTTAGATTTCAAGAAAGATCTCACGGTGCTTTCTTCTTCCGCGCTGCCACGGCATTTCGATCTTCGTAATATGGATTCATGTCATCTTATTGGATTCTGTGATGCTTCAGTCGAGGGAACATGTGCGGTCACGGTGGTGAAATTTCATTTCTTGTTCGCGAAATCGAAAGTCGCCCCATTACAACCGGTTTCTTCACCCAGACTGGAATTGGAGGCTGCAGTTCTTCTATCAAAATTGATTAGATATGTGGAAAAGGTACTCATAGACAAGATATGTTTAACGGACATTCACGCCTTCAGCGACAGTTCCGTGGCTCTTTCGTGGATTAAAAACTCACCACATTTATGGAAAACATATGTCGCGAATAGAGTAGCTTTTATTCAAGAAAGAGTACCGCCTAACAAATGGCATCATGTATCCTCCAGAGATAACGTAGCGGATTGCGGTTCCAGAGGCATTTTTCCTTCTGAATTGCTGTCACACTCTTTATGGTGGACTGGACCTCGGTTCCTTTTTGAAGAACCAACATCCTGGGTCAAGAAAGTTCCTGAGCACGATCCAGATACGATTGAAACTAAGCGACGAAAAATAACGTTAAACGTGCAAGTGTCACAACCGAATATTTTGGATACGTTTCTTGATAAATATTCAACCCTAAATAAAATTAAACGTGTTCTTGCTTACATTATCCGTTTCAAGAATAGATGCATGAAACGCCAACGTGTCATCCGTGAATCGGTCGACTGCCTCACAGAGGAGGAGTTGCACAGCGCCCTTCTTTTGATCATAAGGCACGAGCAACAGAAGTATTTCGGTGATGAAATATTATGTTTAAAAAAAAACGAGAGATTACCTAAATCGTTAAGAGTTTCGAACCCCTTTATGGAGAACGACGTATTGAGGGTAGGTGGTAGACTACGTAACGCGGATATGTTGTACAACGAAAAGTTTCCGATACTTATACCAAGAAAGTCAGTCTTGGCCACGTTACTCATCACCGAAATACATGTTAAGAATATGCATGCTGGAATCGAAACGACACTATCCTTACTAAAGAGAAATTATTGGATACTCGGGGCCAAAGGATTAACCAGACGAATCGTTAATAAGTGCATTCCGTGTTGGAAAATCCATCCCACAAATTTTCTCCCGTCAATGGGCAATCTTCCAGATTTTCGGGTAAAACAAGCACGACCCTTCGTTAACACTGGAGTCGACTTAGCCGGTCCTTTCACAATCAAAATGGGTAAAATTCGGACCAACAAGACATTTAAAGCGTGGATATGTTTATTTGTATGTTGCGCAACAAAAACGATTCATATAGAATTAATATCCGAACTCTCTTCAGAGGCTTTTCTTGTGGGTTTCAGACGGTTCATTGGTAGGCGCGGACTTTGTAAAAATGTCTATTCGGATTGCGGAACTAATTTCACGGGTTCTGATAAATATCTAAAGAACATCTACGCTAATGTGGCAGAAACAGAAGCCATCCGTTGGCATTTCAACCCGCCTGCCGCGCCACACATGGGAGGTCTCTGGGAAGCAAACATTAAGGTGGTGAAAACACATCTTAAAAGAGTTACGGGATCACAAATATTGACGTATGAAGAAATGAACACGGTGCTGGTCCAGATAGAAGCAGTTCTGAATTCAAGACCGTTAACTCCCATGAGTTCTGACCCGAACGACTTGTCGGTTTTGACACCCGCGCATTTTTTGGTGTCAGAACCACTGACAACCATCCCAGATCCAGATATGTCTGACGTAACCATGAACCGCTTAACCCGTTGGCAGCTGCTAGTACGTATGCGCACAGATTTTTGGAAGCGATGGAAAACGGAATATTTACATACACTCACTCAGAGAGCCAAATGGCACCTTCCGAATAAAGCGGCTCCTAAATTAGGCGATATGGTTTTAGTCAAGTCGGATAACGAGCCACCCCTAGAATGGACCTTAGGAAGGATCAGCCAGTTGAATTACGGCACAGATGGTATCGCACGGGTTGCTTCAGTCACCACTATGAAAGGGGTAATACGTAGACCATTGGTCAAAATTTTCCCCCTGCCCACGAATTGAGCGATTGAAGAATATCTTCCTTTCTTCAAGGGGGGGAGGATGTTCTGTTCTTATTTTGTATATATGTATATAAGGATGTTATATTTTATTGATAATAACAATCAGTTTCTGTTTCTCTGAAAACCAAAGTTCTTTTATTAGTTATTGAATACACTATTTACATTATTACAAAATTACCTGAAAACCAAAGAAACAACAATTAAAGTTTATTATTATCTGGCTTCTTTCAACTCAAATCTCGAAATTCTTCGTGATCAATTTCTGATTGACGTTTCAACGTCAGGACGTTAGGAATGATCACAGATCATCAAAATATTCACCGAATTATTCTATGAACTTCAAAATTTGTCAATGAATCATCATTCTATATGATGGGGTCAACATGAAGAAACCTTCTTTACATCTCCCCCTCCCACCGAGAAAATTCTTATGGAATTTTTATCAGCTCATGATTATTCTGGTATTAATTTTGTTATGTGGAATAGTCCCGTTTCTTCGTTCTTTTTTCCTGTTTTAATCCTAAATATAGTGTTTGATATTTTCTCTGATATTTTAAAAGGTCCGATCCTGAGTTCATCTAATTTTTTTCTGTTTAATCTATGTCCGTTTTCAATGTATACGGAGTCCCCTATATTGAATTCATGTTCTTTTCTGTTTTTGTCAAATAGTTTTTTATTATATTCGTGTGATGTTATAGTGTTATCTAGAGCTATTTTCCTATCTTTTTTCCAATCTTCTGCATTTTCAAGTTCTTTTAGTTCTTCAGGTAGCATATTTGTATTTGTCCCATCTAGTAGATATTTCGGTGTAAAACCCGTTACTGAGTGTTCTGTTATGTTATATTTGTCAATACATTCTCTTGCTATTGTCGTCCAAGCTTTCTTCTCTGTAGATTCATTGATTCTGCATCTTATTTTATTGACTATTGTTTGATTTAATCTCTCATTCAGGCCATTCGAGAAAGGTGCATTCAAGGCTGTGTAAATAAGTCTGATATTTTTCCCGTCTAAAAAATTTTTGAATTCTTTAGAGTTGAGTCCTGGATATTGATCTGTTAAAATTGTATCAATCTTGTCCATTTCTAGTGTGTTTTGAACTATCTTTATAAAATCGTTTGCAGCCTGAGTCTTTGAAGTACGTATGAATGCGTATCTTGTATAGTGATCAACTAAAAGATGGAGGTATCTTTTCGTTGACCTTTGTCCACCGAACCCACCGATCGTATCAATCGACACTATCTCAAATGGCCTTTTTGCTGGTCCTAATTGAGACATCAACCCATACTTATCCTGACCTCTAGATTTATTTCTTTTACAAATATCGCATGTTTTGCATATTTTTTTATGTTTTCTATTAATCTTTTTGAAGTATAATATGGGCATAATCTGCTTATGAGTTGATTTATGCCAATATGAAACCAATCTATATGTGTATTTCTTATTAATTCGATGCCCAATTTCTCTGATAATACTATCTTCTTTTTATTCTTACATTGTTTATAAATTATAAGATGTTCATCTATTGTTTTTTTCTGAAGTTCTTTCAATGCCATATTTTCATCTTGATCTTTTTTTATTTTTTGAATTGTGATTGCATTTACTACCTTTAATGCTCCTTCAGTATTATCTATCGATTCCAATACTGGGTTCCTGCTAAGACAATCTGCTTCAGTGTTGAGTTTCCCTGGTATATATTTAATATTGAAATCAAATTGAGATAGGTAATATGTTAGATCACCTAACTCTTTGTCTGTTCTTGCTTTTATGTTGAGGTTCTCTAAAGGTTTATGGTCCGAATACACTTCAAATTTTCTTCCAATCAACCAGTGTTCCCAATATTTTACCGCCTCTTTTATTGCTAAGCATTCCAAATATATAGCTTTCTTCCTTTTTTGCGTCTCATTTAATTTTTTCGAGAAGTAGGCTACTGGTTTTTCCTTTCCATTTTGTTGTGTTTGTTTCAGTATTGCACCTATACCTTCTATTGAAGCATCTGTAAATATCTTAATAGGCAAATCTTTATCGAATATTTCTAGCACTGGTTGAGAACATAATAATTTTTTTATTTCTGTGAATGATTTTTCACAATCCATAGACCAATTGAATTTTACATCTTTTCTCAACAGTCTATGTAATGGATCTAGTATTGTTGAGATTTTCGGTATGTATTCGTGATAAAAGTTTATTTTACCTAGAAATTGTCTGATGTTCTTCTGTGTTCTTGGAGTAGGAAAATTTCGTATAGATACTAAGTTGTCTTTGATTGGTCTTACTGTATTATTTTCTATTATATGTCCGAGATATTTAATTGAGTTGGATGCGAACGAGCATTTCTTCAATTTCAATCTAAATCCTTCTTTTATTATGGCTTCTAGAACTTGTTCGATATGAATGATATGATCTTCAAAAGTTTCTGAGAATATTAATAGGTCATCTATATAATTTTCTGTGAAGTTCTTAAGATTATGTTTTCTTAGTATACTAGATAAAATCCTTTGGAAGATTGCTGGTGCTGTTTTTAAACCGAATGGTAGGCAAGTCCATTGATAGTGTCCTTCTTGTGTTATAAAGCCTGTTTTATTTCTATCTTCTATCCTTAGTGGTATTGACCAAAAAGCAGAATTGATGTCCAGTGATGTGAAATATTTACAATTTCTAGCTTTAATTATTATGTCATCAATTAGTGGAAATGGTTGAGCTTGTGGTATCACAATTTTATTCAAATCTCTAAAATCAATGCATAACCTAGTCTTTTCCTCGTCTTTTTTTAATGCAAGAGTCACTGGTGCAGCAAATGGGCTATATGACTCTTCAATCAAATTTTTTTCTTATAGTTTTGCCACTTGCCGTTCTATTTCATTTCTGTCTTCAATTGTACATCTATATGGTCTTTTACTACAAAATTTATCAACTAAGAGATCTATTCTTGCTTCATAGTCTTTTACAATTCCTACATCATATTTATCCTTGGCAAATATTGTTTTGTATTTTTGTATCAATTGTTCAATTTTGATTTTTCTCTCCTCATCTAAATGATTCAAATCTATTTCAAAATCTTCTTCTTTAATATATTCATTGAAATTTACTCTTATCATGTCTTCTCTTGGTGATTGTTCTTGGCTTATATTCAGATTTTCATCTTGTCTTAATTTAAATTCTTTTATTATATCTAGGCCTATCAAAAAATCATGAAAATCTTCATTTTCTACAATAAACACGTCTACTTCTTTTTCAATATTGAAAATTTTTAATTTTATTTTTGTTAATCCTTTTGTGAGTGACACACCACTAATTGTTTTTAATTGTATTCTGTTCTTATCTTTATTGTTGTCATTTATAGTTTTTATAAATTTTCTATTAATCAATGAAACCTGAGAACCTGTGTCATAGATCCCTTCTATATTTATTTTATCTTCTAATACAATGTTTAATTTAATTAGTGGTGTGTTTATTCGTTTTTTGTTTCTTCATGAATTTCTACATCCAGAATAGAATTGTTATTCACCTTTTTAGTTGTGGTGTTTTCTCCTCTATTTTCTTCCTTTTTCATGAACCAACATTTTTCATTGGGGTGGTATCTCACACCTTTGCCCAAATCTTCACACGTCTTACAAGGTTTCCTTTCTTCATATTTTTTTTTATGAGAGTCTAATGTGAAGTTCCTTTGGAAATTTTTTTTGTTCACTAGAAATTCGAGTTGTCTCAGTTCATTCAATAGGTCTGTTGTTTCTTTTAATTCTGACTTATTTATTCTATTCAATATAAATTCTGGGAACCCAACTGCTATTAATGCTATAAGTGTTTTGATATCCATATCCTTATTGAAATCTATCAGAAGTTTTTCTTTTTTCAAAGCATAGTCAGTAAGCGAACCTTCTCGATATTTAAATGATAGTGAATAAGTAACATTATTCCATCCATTATCTGTAAAGCATTCCAAAAATCTTTTCTTCCATTCTAACCAACCGGCATTTACTGTCAATCTAATGAGTGTAGATGAGTGCCAATCTAAACTTGGACACCAGAAATAATTTCAACAATTCAATTTTAGCTTCACTTTTATCTATTTGAAATCTAGAGCACTCTTTTTCGAAGCTTTCTATCCACTGTTCAGCATTAGTGGTTTTGCTTGAAAATTTTCCCACCAAAAGTTTTTCTGATATTTGCTTCAAGTTTTTTTCTTCACCTTTATTTTGTGTTGTTTCTATCAGTTTTTCTAATATCTCTTTTAGATTATGATCTTGTGTTTTGTTTGCATTCTCTTCACTCAATTCCTCCAGATATTGACCTCCAAATTGTAGATTTCCATCTTCATCTATATATGTCTCCTTCAACTCCTTTGTCATTGTAATCCACACCTTCCTCATCTGATTTCTTCTCTTCAACGTATTATTAAGTTTCGTGAAATTGTTTGTTTTTCCCAATGCTACATGATCTCCTACATATCTTAATTCTTCTGGCAATACATATCTTTTTCCATCCTCTGTACAAATTGAGGATATGGCAATAACATTTGTTTTAGCATCTTTTGGTGAAGCAACTACCATAAATTCAAACTGCAACTTCGACATCATAAACAAAATTGTTGTTTTATAAGGATGTTATATTTTATTGATAATAACAATCAGTTTCTCTTTCTCTGAAAACCAAAGTTCTTTTATTAGTTATTGAATACACTATTTACATTATTACAAAATTACCTGAAAACCAAAGAAACAACAATTAAAGTTTATTATTATCTGGCTTCTTTCAACTCAAGTCTCGAAATTCTTCGTGATCAATTTCTGATTGACGTTTCAACGTCAGGACGTTAGGAATGATCACAGATCATCAAAATATTCACCGAATTATTCTATGAACTTCAAAATTTGTCAATGAATCATCATTCTATATGATGGGGTCAACATGAAGAAACCTTCTTTACATGTATATATGTTTATCCCCCCTTAATTCATCGTGACAACACGATGCAATTGTTATGCTTGGATGGTGGTCTCGATATTGAGCTTTGTTTCAACTTTGTCTTGCTGTCATGCGCTAGAAGTTGATATGGCTTATACTGAGGCCAGTTAAAGGAAGAAGAAGAAGACAAGGGCCACCCCCCTTCCGCACTAAGGGCGGACCATCGAGACCCCTAGCGCTTCAACAACGAGACCAGTCCTCTGACACCAGTACTCTGATACCATCCAGAAGAGTCAGTTCTTATAATACACAGTACCACGATTCTGCCACGTTGTCCTACCGGTAATGGTAAGTCTATATCATACTTATAGTGTTTTGTAAGCGTATACTAAGTCTTGTGATTCCTGGTACAAACTGTTTCGATTGTGAAGTTCATAGAATACCATCACGAACTAGCGAATCCGATGATTTTACATTCTTTCATTTAATAGCAATTAAAACATAGAGGAAGCAGTAATTCAAAAAAATAACTCTTTTTTCCTTAGAGCTTAACCCAAATGGACCTACCGTTATGTATAAAGAACACTTATCTAAAAGTTTTCTATTCATGCTCAAAATAAAGAAACAAAGAAGGCGTCAATATAAACACAAATTAAAGCTTTCTTCAACACTGAATATAACCTACAGAGTGCTTCAGTATTCAAATTCACTTTAAAGCCATGTTAACTTCATAAATATATCAATTGTTGCAATACCTCATTTTGTCCGTTGGTGTATTTTTTCATATGTATTTATTTCATCGCGTTTGCGAATAAAATATATATATCTATGCTTGGATGAATAATATTAGAGGCGAATTCATCTTCTCCATGATTTCAAATCCTGATTTTTGCTATGTAAATGAAGGCATTCTTTTAACGGAACGGTAGGATTATCACCTACTATATTACCTGAATATATTGTTATAACTATTGGAAAAATAATCTGACTCTGCATGAGATACTACATCATGCAGATAATCTGGATATGATTTCAGAACCACCTGATAGCAAACTTTTCTTCAGCACATAATTCAATAGTTTTCTGTAAGTGAAATAACAATAATGTTGCTTATTCGTATTTCCATGCACCAAACAAAGTAATAAGATATTCACCTTGAGAAAAAAAAAATAATAATAATAATATTTATTTGATCTTGCTGACATTACATGAAATGTATAGGACAAGTCAAGTTCAAAACAACAATAATCATACAAAATATCATTGACCAACCAAAACTCATGCAACATAAGAATATATGGGGGGCGTTGACTGATCCCGTAAAAACATGAGTTAGAATCATTATACAAAGAATACAAGATATGATCTTGCGCATCTAGCTGTGACGTCAGCTGGAGAGTAAACAAACCGCACAAATTCAAACTTCTGTCATCTGCAAGGGTTTTATTGCTTCAAGAGTAATAAAGTAATAATATAATAAAAAATGGGTTCTTGTCGCAAACTTTCCGAAGATATGGAGGTATTTTTACATTCATTTCTCATTTTGTGTCCTGAAATAGTCACGACAGAGTTTGTTTCAGCAATTTTTAAAAATGAGGTGTGTGGTAGCGTTGTGTAACAGCGATAATCAGAGCAAAATGTTCGATAAGAACGTCATGTTCTTTCGATTCCCAAAAAAACCAGAAATCCTAGAAATCTGGATTAATTGTTGCAAAAGATTTGACAAATTTATTTCTTCCAACAGCAGGATGTGTTCGAAACATTTTTCCGAAGACAGTTTTGCCAGAGATTTGGAGGTCGAGCTCACAGGTTCTTCATCGAAAAAGCGTCGTCTTTTGAAAGAAGATGCAGTGCCTACATTGAATCTTCCTGCTTCAAAGTCGAAGCAATAATTAAAGAACGAGCAAAATCAGGTTGATAGAAGGATCCGTAAAAAATTGGTTTATGAGTTTTCCTCAAATTCTTTGAAAACTATGTGAGTGATTTGGAAATTGTAGGGATAAAATCATTAAAAATTATAACAATATTTACTTGTAGTGATCACTCCAATGATTATCAATCTAATCGAGACTGCATTACGAAGAATACCTTTGAAAATAATGTGTCATTATCATCATCTCCACAAAACAACCAAGAAGGGTAAGAATGTTCATATTAGGAAAGAGTAAAACTAATTTTCAGATTTATAAAATTTACTGTTTTCAGAAGAATATGTAGAAAATATGATCATGATCCCACGTCATCAGATTCATTATTGTTAACCAGGTGAGTAATATGAAAACCAGTCTGATCGAATTGTTCAAAAATTATAACAATATCCACTTGAAGTGATTACTTTTTGTATCAACATTTATTGTATTATTTTAGCTCTCTTTTTCATAAGAATATATATATATATATATATATATATATATATATATATATATATATACTCCAATGCTGATGATCAATCTAGTCCAGAATTAGTTAACACGAGTAACTGGGAAAATAACTTGTCACTATCATCATCTTCAGAAATCAAGGAAGTCGGGTAAGATTGCTCTAAAAAAGAAAATGAATAAAAATTCCAGATTTATAGAATATGTTCTTCTCAGAACCAATACAGAATGTGACAACAGGGACGATACTATAATTCAGCTGAGACAGGAGATTGAAAAACTGAGAAAGGAAAATCAAGTATTTCAGGAACTTTTCACTCCGAATCAGATAAAAAAACTGAAAAACCATAAGAGAGTAAAATGGACAGTGGAAGATATTGCTAGAGGAATTGTAATTCACTCAGCTGGTGTACGAGCCTACAAACTGCTATTGAAGAAGGGATATCCATTTCCTGCTGTTTCTACCTTAAGGCGTTGGTGTAACAAAATCAAACTAGAGCGTGGAATACTCAGGGAGGTAAGTCGAATCTATTGAATTGAATTGTTTCATATGAAAAATGGATATATTTTTACAGGTATTTATGATTGTGAAAAATACAGAATTGACAAGATTGGAAAAACTCTGTGTCCTCTCCTTTGATGAAATGAAAGTTAAGAGTGTCTACATGTACGATAAATCTAACGATGAAACTTTGAAGCCGTACAATTATGTCCAAGTAGCTATGTTGAGAGGATTGTTTGGACATTGGAAGCAGCCCATATTTTACGACTATGATTGTCAGATGAAAAAGAAATTGGCAAGGAGATTGTACAAAATTTAATATCATTAACTGGTAAAAATGAGTTAAACATAGCTCACAAGATATCTTCAGAATCACTGAATGTGAGTGGGGCAGATAGACAAAAGGTCAAGCTCGCTACAAAACTTTTTTCCCATTCTATCTCTATGGCTATTATGAGATGTGCAGCCCTAGGAAAATTTGGTGATAATAACTGGATGGAGTGTGCTGAATTTTTTAAAATTGTAAGAGAAATTGTGTCACATTTTTGTTCTTAAAATTTTGAAATGCTTTTAGGTCAATGACTGGTTTGATTGCTGCAACGCAAGCAATGACAACAGCTGTTTATGGAAAGAAGAGATGTCCTCCTTTGTTCAAATGATACAGCTCATTTTTGTGAATAGACACAATACTACACTTCACAAGGGTATAGGGTTTTTTTTTCGCTGGGGTTTTTTCCCTATCTTTTATGTAATTCATGTATGGTACCCCAAACCTCAGCTAACACAATCTGTAACACTATGCTCTATTGTTTGGATTTTGTGTTGAATTATATGTATTATAATTTGCTCTATCAAAAGAATATATGTATATATGTAGCTAAAGTTATAAATATTGATATTGTTACTCACAAACTGTAAAATTTCTGAATTTTGTGCATTTTTCTTGGTGAGGATTAATGTAATATTTGTATAATTGTAGTTGACGACTCGAAATAATAGTAAAAGGAAATTCTTGTCTGATGATATCATTAATTCAAAAACACAGTTTATATTATACTGTTTCATTTAAATTTTTTTTAAAGTTCACTACATTTATACAAATAAAGCGGTTCAGGTGTAGAGGTGTTGTGGGAGCCTGATGCCTAAAAAAAATTATAAATATGTCTATGGTTTAAATGAAGTCATGTATCTCATTCTTTTGATCTTCTAAAACTACAATAGAAAAAAATATCAAAATATATTTGCTCTTGATTGTGTTCCTTTTTCCTTAACAAGTATACGAACATTCTGATTTCCTCCTGTAGGTGAATATAAAATTATTAGAAACTTTCCCATTTTCGTGCTATTTTGAATACTGAATCATCTTCAAGGCTTAACTTGACAGTGAAATAATTGCCTCAAAAAATCTAAAGTCCTTCAAAAAGAAGCCAGATATAAATCGGGTCGTACTGAAAACAAATGCAATAATTGTTGCTAATTTATTTTATATATTTTTGAGTGGATTAATTAACATAACATCGAGTGTGAAGTAATCAAAAAAGATTCAGAGTATTTAAAAAATTAGAGCAAAATTAATAAATTATTGCTATATTCCTAGTTAAATCAGCTCAATTGCATAATTTGTCCCAAAAGGACGCATATTACCTGATGAAAAAAATCACCATGAAAAACTTCTGGAATGAGTCCCAAAATATGTATCCATTATTGCTATATGCCTAGCTGAAAAAATTCAATTAGGAAAGTTGCCTCAAAAGAACGAATATCAGAAGAAAACATGTATAAAGATACACATTGCACTATAATAAACGCGAAGATGTTTGAATTTCAATTTCCGCGCCAGAGAATACTCTCCAGATGACGCGGTGCGCAAACCGGTCTCATTTGCGTTCGCCGGAAGATCATATCTTGTATTCTTTGTATCATGAGTTAGAATCGTATTTCGACAAGGACAAACATTGTATTTCCCACTTCTTGCACACTGCTTTGACATGGTTGTTCAAAACGCAGAAATGGTAACAATCTAGACTAGCAATCATCGCAACAAGATTGCTTGAAACTAATAGAAAAACAACAGAAATAAGACCATCTAAGCAAACCGCCAAGGCTCCTAAGGATGTCGTTGGGTTCATCAATACCATTGATGGCCACCTTGGGATTTAAATGAACGAGTAGGGTTAAGAACAAAAGATCTTTGCGGTCGAAGTTCTCGGGAGGCTGAACGAAGCCACAACGACCCCTGTTCATGTTAATAATAATTTCTCATTGAAATGAAAGAAAAAAAAATTTCAGGTCTACTTGGGTTAAGCTTTTGATATATTCGTTTTTATCTTCATCAGAAACACTACTAAAGAATCCGCACAAAAGGGTATGAATATGAAATATAGAAAACGATAAAAAACTTACAGGGTTTGAGGTGTATTCGTTTATGCTCGTCCTGTACTCCATTCACTTCTCTTACATTTTGAATTGTTTCTTTATGTGTTGTATCGCAACAATCACAAAAATTAGATAGTTAAGATTACTTTCTTGAAAAATAAACTCGAGAGGAATCCTTGAATTAACTACAAACTTCAATCGACAGGGTGGTGAAGATATGAAAGGAAAGACTGGTACTGTGTGGCGAATAGGCACTTGAAATGATCTCATGATAGGATCTCATGATCTTGTACCTAAAAGAATTTCCAGTGCTCCTAAGTGGCAACGACTGGTTTGTTCTTCACGTACTTGCTCCACAACTCATTCTTTTCTCTGTTACCATCAATCTCACCGTTGGCTTTTATATGTTGCTGATTGCAATTCTTCTCCATGGACTCGATGACCTCCATCGCAAATTCTATGTCGTCGTCTGCAAACAACACAATGGCGTCCTACTTTAGGATAAAAATATGTAAAATGAAAAATACAAGCAAACTTACAGGATTTGAGGATTTTTGTTTATAAGAAAAAGAAAATTCTTTGCCTTTACGAAGGCACATCGAGAACATTTTTGAAACATAGATGAATTCAAAATAGTAATCATCGAAATGAATACCATTTTCAATTCCCAGGCTCAGAGATCTTTTATCATGAGGTTGGAGAAATGATATTAGATTTTGTCACTGAGATGAGAGATATACCGGTTTCGGCCTTGTTGGGCCTCATCAGTATCCCGCACATCTCAGGACAAAATCTTCATAAAAAACTTCAGAATTTATAGCAATTGGTTGTGAAGCAATGAGTAAAATATTACAAAGTACTAAGGTGGTGACATCCAATTGCGTCAAAATGAAGTTTCACATCTCCAATCAAATGCAAAAAAAGAAATCTGTACTTCCTCTTTCACTGAATGAGATTTTAGCAGTGGCTCTATTCAGGGCCCGCTTGCTAGTTTCTCAAAGTGATGGAAACGCCCAATTCTGTTTGTGACTGTGAAGTCTGATGTTTTTAAGAAAAAGAAAATTCTTTGCCTTTACGAAGGCACATCGAGAACATTTTTGAAACATAGATGAATTCAAAATAGTAATCATCGAAATGAATACCATTTTCAATTCCCAGGCTCAGAGATCTTTTATCATGAGGTTGGAGAAATGATATTAGATTTTGTCACTGAGATGAGAGATATACCGGTTTCGGCCTTGTTGGGCCTCATCAGTATCCCGCACATCTCAGGACAAAATCTTCATAAAAAACTTCAGAATTTATAGCAATTGGTTGTGAAGCAATGAGTAAAATATTACAAAGTACTAAGGTGGTGACATCCAATTGCGTCAAAATGAAGTTTCACATCTCCAATCAAATGCAAAAAAAGAAATCTGTACTTCCTCTTTCACTGAATGAGATTTTAGCAGTGGCTCTACCCAGACGGCACAGAAATATTCCATGCATATTCTATGAATATACCGCTGGCATATTGAGATATTCCAAATCTCCCACGGCATAAGCCTGGCAGATAGCAGGAATATCCAAGGTCACCATGAAACATCTGCCAGGAATATCCCATGATCTTCAAAAATATATCAATGGCATATGCCATACAGATTCATCTATGAATATCTCCCTTACATATATGCTGGCAATATCTTTTTATCTCCTGATTTGTCCATGCCATATGCTGGTAATATCTTTGTATATATTTAAATATATGTAAATTTTTGTAGCGGTACTAAATAATAATGCATTGATTCGATTGTTTCAAAATAATTTATTACAGTTTTAAGAATATTTTGTACAATAACAATAATTAACAAAATTATCACATTAAATTATAAAAATGAACATAAAGTAAAAATATAAATATGAATCAACTAGGTATTTTACAAAACAATACAAGGCATATGAACTAAGAATAAGTAAAAATTAACATTTGATGAATTAAACTAAAAAATAGGGAAAACACAATGAGGTAATATTTTAAATGGTATAAATCTTGAACTGTGAACTTCAATTATTTGGTTTGTGAACTAGCACAAAACTTTAATTGTGCAATTAAAAACCTCACGTAAATCGAACCAATCGAATCACACGTTTTGAGTAATTTAATCGTACAAACAAAGTTTTGTGAAACCGACGTTATATCTATATCAGCACCTCAGAGGTAAAGTGTGTTAAGTCACATTTTTTCAGACACGAACTATCTACAATATTGGATTCACATTAGTAAATTCTAGCTAGTGGAACACATTTTTGACTCCCTAGGTATATGAAGTTGCCAAATAATGGCAGAACACATTCTTTGAAACAATGATCGAACTGAATAATCTCTCTTTTGTCTAATTTTGATATTGTGACTTAGCACACTTTACCTCTGGGGTGCTGATATAGATATATCATAGATCCTACGGATTTCCGGTTCCCAGTCTCCATCCCCTTCTGTCCACACCCATTCTCTCGGTCTCTCAGATAGATTTTGGTCTTCCTCGCCTTTTTCTTTCACTCATTTCAGAGCAAGTTTTTTTGATCTGGCTTTCTCTCAACTAGCAGATTTGGCCCTGAAAAAAACAGTAATTCTAAGATTTTCAAGATAAGAGGCCGTCTACTGCTCTAGTAATAGTGGAAGTCTGTTCTAGAATTGTTTGATATTTATAAACTTACTTTGAATTTTAATAGGCAGTGTTGGCATTTTATATCGAGGCAACCTTCCTTCTTGAAGATAATGATATATGCCTGCGATCCCTCTTTTTGATGAGTATCTCAGAAAACCTGTTTTGCGTCTGAATCTGTAACAATTCCACTAACATTTTCGACCTGTTCAGCTCGGCTGAGACTTACACCTGAAATGATAATCCACTCATGCTCTTGTAGTTGTTACGTTTGGATTGAAAGCAAAATTTTGGTAACAAATTTAGTATTTTCATTCTGCTTAAGAACCTCTGAAAATATTAATAAAACTTAATTATGGATTTCATGATCACTGAAATTATTTATACTATACCTTTGAGAACATTGCACAATTTTATTAGGGATGAAAAGTTTGTTTTTGCCTTCTCCCAACCCAACAAAAATATAGGAAATATCCTTTCTATCACTTCCTCACTGTTAAGTCCTCATTTCTTTGACCTGAAAAAAACGTAAATATACATAACCAAAGATAAAGAACTGACAAACCTTTTTCAAGCATTCCAAATATAAGAGTACCTACCAATGCCGATTTGATATTCATGCTCTTGTCTGTCTGTCTGATCTTTTATCATGTGCTTGGCTGCACATAATACTCAAACAATAACATCTTTGATCTCAACGTGACGACCCACTGACGACCATTTTGGAACGCCAAACCACAGATAACTAAGTAGAATAGATCGGACACTGACGTACTATGATTAAAACAACTGTTTGGAACCCCAAGCGGTTGTTGTCTAAACTAATATTTTACAGGTTACTACTTTATCACATTTTTCGGCAGGCTCGGCGCGAAATTCAAATTACATTCTTATTTTGCTTTTTAGGATTTTCAGTAGGCTTACCTATTCTGAATTCTAAGCAATTGAAAACAATAGTCCTTCACAAATATATATTTATTACTGTTCTCTATACAAAAATATACAAATATAATATAAATATACAGAAAATGAGGTAATTGTCTACACTGACCCGAAAATCTCAAAAATTGACGAAAAATTCAGTAAGCACTAACCTTGATATGCAGAATCTGTTTTCAGGTCTTGGTTTTTTTTTCTAAAATACTCAAAGTCATTGAGGGTTATCCTAAACGAACACTTCATTCTTCAAGTCTGTGACGTGGACTTTTTGTCATTATGAATACAAAATTCTCGATTTTTTCTTAATTTATAGGCTTCTTTATTACTGAATTTCCCTAAAATGTGATGATTCCTAAGTGTTTAAAATCCGGTGATATGAATGATATTTGTCATCTACTCATCTTCATTTCTACGTCAACAGCGCAATATAACGTGATTCGTATGACGTAGCAATGAAGATGGCCATCATATCACCGGATTGTACACACTTAGAAATCATCAAATTTTAGGGAAATCCAGTGATAAAGAAGGCTATAAATAAAGAAAAAATCGAGAATTTTGTATTCATAATGAAAAAAAGGCCACGAAACTGAAATATTATAACGGACTTGAAAATTGAAGTGTTGATTTGACCGTCAATTAATTTGAGAATTCTTTTTAGAAGAACCAAGACCGACCAGATAAATCTGAAATAAGATTCCTCTCCTGCATATTAAGGTTAGTGCTTACTGAATTTTTCGTCAATTTTCGGATCAGTCTAGACAATTACCAAAAATAAACATATATGTATATTTAAAAGTTTTACCAAAACTGACACAAGGTCGCAAAAAATGCATGTCTCTATCTTCAATAATAGCTGAGATACAGTGCAGTCACACCCAATTTGGGACACAGTGTACATTTAAAAAGTTGGCTTCTCAAGATTTGCTTGTTCTCTTTTTCCTCATAGAGTTTTTGCCTGAATTTTTTTCCGGTTTACAAGTGCAGCACTTAATCTTTCTTGATAGTTCTTGATTTGATACTGCTTCTGGTTTAATTGTATTTTCAGTTTGTAAATCATGTTGTAGAGAATCTGTTCCTGTGCCCTCAAGTGTGTTCGTCTCAAACAGTTCAATTTAGAAAGTATCACAGCTCTTTTACCTGTAAAAAATAAATTTTTTTCTTAATCACTGAGTAAAAAACATAAATCTGAAAGATTCAGCCAATAAAAAAAGAACAAGAGATGAATGTGGAAAATTATAATTGTACTCACCTGAAGAAATTCTTCTCTCTTTCATTTCTTGGAATTTTGTCACAGATTGTGTTTTACAATGATGAAGAAAGTGGATAATAACTCTCCAATATTTAATAAATAACTAATAACTATCTTCTTCATATCCATTTGATCTTGTGAATGTAAATACATAATGTGATCAATAATTGTGTGAATTATGTCAATAAAACATATGTTTGACAAACACGAAAGACGACTAAAAACCTCAAACAGAGTCATCTATTGACGATATCACTAAATATTGGCGTATGCAGCGACACGAGTATTTGTTGTCTCAACTAAAAACACTATTTGGGGTGGGGGTAGGAAGGTGTCAAGACCCTGCGCCAAACTGCTACTAACCACTAACCACAGAATACAAATAACCTTAATCTAAGACCACAAAACAAAAATATGAATATTTTGACTGAAAACGTCGTGACGTAATGTTTACATCCATAAGAAAAAGTCAATTCGAAATTTGATATTCTTATCGGTAAATTCAGGGAACGAAATTGCAGGAGTTAAGAATGGGAGAGGCCAGAAAATAGTTAATTTTTTATTTATAAAGGAGTATTTTTATTCCTGTAAAGAAATAATGTCATTGGTATTTCTGTCAGATATTTTGATAAAATTCAAGGAAATATCTAGAAAGGGCGAAAATATGGTTCGAAGTGGCCACTTAACTTCCTCAACCTACAATGGCTCTGAAATGTTTGAAATGCAATGTATTTGGTTCAATGAAAAGCAAGAAGTATTAAGTTGAACTAGAAAGATTCTAAGTTCCAGACATCTCTGTCACCACATGGCAGCTTCATGGAAACAAAAATATGAGCAAAAGTGATTCGATCGTCCAGTGGAATAAGCTACTCTCACCTCTGCTGACTAATATTTGATTATCATATATGATTTTTGACAACTTGTCTACGACCTTTTCATATATCTGCTCGAATATCATATATTGTTTTTCCATTTATTGAAAATATATATTTGATCTCTTTCCTATAAGATCAAAATCATAATGGACCTCTTTTTCTGTTTCATCGAACATTTCAATTATTTAAAAAGTCACTCGACTCTCAGTCGATATACGATATAGTATAGCATGTCCATTTTTCACAAATAAAAACGTTTAATTTGTTGCCTGCTCTTTCATTTCATTGTATCAATCATATAAATAAATTACAAATTATTGATTCCATTGTTTACTCAGTTTAATAAATAAGATCAAATTATTAAGCGAATGAAAGTGTTATTTTTTAACTTGAATCCAACTATAATTAACTTGATGATAACTGCGATTCCTCGAAAATATAATCTATATAGAAAGTTTGTAGTTCTTTAACAGTTTACTGGAAAATAACAAACTCATCAATTATTGATGAGTTCGGAACAAAAGCAAAATCGAGGTAGTGGTAGTACCTACACTTTAAAAAATTATCGTTCAAAAATGGTTTTGTAACGTTTATAATATTCCATGAAGATTCATGTATATATACCAATAAATACTATTGAATAATATTCTAAACGCATATCATATAGATATTCCCATAGCATATACCAGACATATCTGGGATGGCATATATTTGGAATATTCTTTTGAGAGCAGATATATTTGATATATATCTGGCATATGCCTCGCATATTGCAATATCTTTTGGCTTAATGGCAGATTGGAGGAATATTCCGGGAATATAGGGTGCCGTCTGGGTATTCAGGGCCCGCTTGCTAGTTTCTCAAAGTGATGGAAACGCCCAATTCTTTTTGTGACTGTGAAGTCTGATGTTTTTAAGAAAAAGAAAATTCTTTGCCTTTACGAAGGCACATCGAGAACATTTTTGAAACATAGATGAATTCAAAATAGTAATCATCGAAATGAATACCATTTTCAATTCCCAGGCTCAGAGATCTTTTATCATGAGGTTGGAGAAAGGATATTAGATTTTGTCACAACATTTTGCTTCACAACCAATTGCTATAAATTCTTAAGTTTTTTATGAAGATTTTGTCCTGAGATGTGCGGGATACTGATGAGGCCCAACAAGGCCGAAACCTCTCATCTCAGTGACAAAATCTAATATCATTTCTCCAACCTCATGATAAAAGATCTCTGAGCCTGGGAATTGAAAATGGTATTCATTTCGATGATTACTATTTTGAATTCATCTATGTTTCAAAAATGTTCTCGATGTGCCTTCGTAAAGGCAAAGAATTTTCTTTTTCTTAAAAACATCAGACTTCACAGTCACAAAAAGAATTGGGCGTTTCCATCACTTTGAGAAACTAGCAAGCGGGCCCTGAATAGAGCCACTGCTAAAATCTCATTCAGTGAAAGAGGAAGTACAGATTTCTTTTTTTGCATTTGATTGGAGATGTGAAACTTCATTTTGACGCAATTGGATGTCACCACCTTAGTACTTTGTAATATTTTACTCATTGCTTCACAACCAATTGCTATAAATTCTGAAGTTTTTTATGAAGATTTTGTCCTGAGATGTGCGGGATACTGATGAGGCCCAACAAGGCCGAAACCGGTATATCTCTCATCTCAGTGACAAAATCTAATATCATTTCTCCAACCTCATGATAAAAGATCTCTGAGCCTGGGAATTGAAAATGGTATTCATTTCGATGATTACTATTTTGAATTCATCTATGTTTCAAAAATTTTTGTTTATGTTCACACATCCATCCTTCTCATCTCAAGAACATAAAAAGTCTTCTCACTCAAAAATAATAGGATTCCTATGTTGAATGGTATCTGTCATGAACTTGCTATGCCAAGTTTCCGTAATGAGCTTATTCTGGTGGGAAATCTCTTGATCAAAGGTATAATGTAAACCTCCTCATATTGATGTGGAATATTTGTAGGACTAAACAGTTGGAATTTTAAATGTTTTATTTTGTAATAAACTGTGAAATGGTGACCAGTTCACTATGAATAATAGTTTCGAAACAAAAATTAATTAACAGCCTTCAAAATTTCATCTTGTATTATACCGGTCAAGTTCTGAAAATGATTGAAATCATGACATCTTAACTTTGTCAGTCTTTTTTTAAACTATGATTTTTAGTTTATGTTCACACAGCCATCATTTTTTATCTCAACCACAATTAAATTCTTCTCACTCAAGCATCAATATGTTGAGATTTCTATGTAATATCGTATCTTTTACAGAGTTGAACACGACTTTAATATTTTCGGTGTCAAGAGCTGTTGTGAAATCGTAGTAAAGAGCTTTTTTCGGGTCTCTTTTCACTCCTGTGAACATTGTTAGGCTAAATGCTTGCACATCTTGGAGAGAATGCGAGTTTCCTTTAAACTGGGGAAACTACCAACAAATATCTGTTTCAGGATTAAAAACCTTTTTCGCTAGCAAGTCATATTTATTGAGAAACAATATAATTGGCACACTAGTAAATATCCTTTTTTTATTATTGTATCAAAAATAGTCCTTGATTCCTCCAGTCTATTTGTTTTGCGATCTCCCAACAGGACCTGATCGAACTCCGAAGAAGATACCAAAAACAATATCGAAGTAACTTGATCAAAGCAAGGGAACCATTTTCTCCTCTGATTTCGTTGTCCCCCAACATCAACAAACAAAAATGGAATATTGTTTATTGGAATGACAAATTCAATTATTCCCTTTGTCGCTTTCCTACTATGCAGGATATCTGCATGTGTTGGGACGTAGTCTGGTTTTACCAATCAGTCCAAGTTATTAAGAAAATACGCCACCGAGTCACTCATTTGAAATTCTCTCCTCCGATCAAATGCTCTTCGGATGCCACTGTCAGTCCACAATTTCGATAGTATAATTAAAACAAAAGTTTTGTGTCCAAATGCATCACATTATTAAAAAGCATCAATTCCTTTCCAGCACTAGCATTTGTAGGATCACCCCAAGGAATGTCTGATTTAGCCCTGGCGTCTACCAAAACTTGCATCCCTCTTACCACATTTTGGTATATTATTTGCTGAAACTCCTTGAGATAATCATAGTCAAACTTAACACCATGTATAATACTCATTTGCTTGAGAAATGTGGATTTTCCACTCTCTACAGCCCCCAGCAAAACGAGCTTAACTTGTCTCTTCAAAGTTTGTTTGTCTTTTTCCAACATTTTGTCAATTTCTTGATTTTTGCTGCTGCTCAATCACTTCTGGGCTGAATTTGAAGCGTATACAGCACGAACACATTGAAGTGGACATTCTCAAAAAATGCAACATCACCTTTCACTAAATACTTCAGATTTTCTGCTTGCAGCCATCGTCAGACATGAGGGATGAAAAACTCTTGTACATTTGGCACACTTCACTGCATCTTTCGCCTTTCTACCACAGTAGTTGCAAATAATCTCAACGTTCTCGTGAAATTTCTCAATTTCGAGCGGGAGCTCATCGGCTACGTCGTCACCGCTACTAATAGATATATTTTAGAAGTTTTAATGATTTTGATTATACATTTTTCTTGGCATGTGCCTGGGCCTTCCTCATTTGAGTCAGGATGTCGGAAAGTTCTTCACGCTTTCTTTTTGCTCTTATGTGAGTGCCCAATCGGCGCTTCAAAAATTTTAGTGCCCTCTTATCCTTAGAAACCTTCAACAATTCCATAGCTCTCTTTTCATAAGGAGCATGTCCGACCACCTCACGGACGAGATCCCTCACGAATTTCGAATGCTTTGTTAACCTTCCTTTCAGCCTTGAAGGGCGGATTTTTTCAGATTTTGTTTTACCACTAACTATTTTTGTGGTTTTGTGGCCCTTCTGGAGGCCAACGTCTATTTCGTATTTGGGTGCCATTGTTCTTTTTCACTCACACGTGGAGCGATAACCTAACTCAAATATGATAGTATAGTTCACAGAGTTGAGCACTAATTTAATATCTTCAGCTCCCAGTGTTTTTTTGTAATCTGGTTTCGCCAATCGGTCCGAGTTATTGAGATAAAATTCCATTGAATTGGTCTGAAAATTTTTTTATATTTGATTACGGTAACTCAAGATTATTTCGTTGTATTGATTCTAGAGGAAGCAGCAATTCAAAAAGATTAACTCTTGTTTCCTTGGAGCTTAAGCTTTTGATAAATTCGTTTTTATCTTCATCAGAAACACTACTAAAGAATCCGCACAATAGGATATGAATATGAAATATAGAAAACGATAAAAAACTTACATGGTTTGAGGTGTATTCGTTTATGCTTTTGCTGTACTCCATTCACTTTTCTTAAATTTTGAATTGTTTCTTTATGTGTTGTATCGCAACAATCACAAAAAACAAAAATTAGATAGTTAAGTTTACTTTCTTAGAAAATAAACTCGAAAGGAATCCTTGAATTAACTACAAACTTCAATCGACAGGGTGGTGAAGATATGAAAGGAAAAACTGGTACTGTGTGGCGAATAGGCACTTGATATGGTCTTGTACCTGAAAGAATTTCTAGTGCTCCTAAGTGGCAACGACTGGTTTGCTCTTCACGTAGTACTTGTTCCACCACTTATTCTTTTCTCGGTT
Source organism: Hippodamia convergens (assembly GCA_038502775.1). Lineage (NCBI taxonomy): Eukaryota > Metazoa > Arthropoda > Insecta > Coleoptera > Coccinellidae > Hippodamia > Hippodamia convergens. Next base: position 169,497 of record JAVSIQ010000839.1, on the reverse strand, counting down.
ACCATCGATCCCACCGTTGGCTTTGATATGTTGCTGATTGCAATTCTTCTCCATGGTCTCTATGACCTCCATAGCAAAATCTATGTCGTCGTCTGCAAACAGCACAAAGGCGTCTTACTTAGGAAATAAATATGTTGAATGAAAACCACTAGCAAACTTACAGGATTTGAGGATTTTTGGTTATGTTCACACATCCATCCTTCTCATCTCAAGAACGTGAAAAGTCTTCTCACTCAAAAATAACTATGTAAAGATTCCTATGTTGAATGGTATCCTTCACAGAGTTGAGCACTAATTTAATATCTCCAGCTTCCAGTGTTTTTTTGTAGTCTGGTTTTGCCAATCGGTCCGAGTTATTGAAAAAAAACTCCACTGAATTGGTCTGAAAAATTTTTTATATTTTTGATTACGGTAACTTAATATTATTTCGTTATATTGATTCTTGGGGAAGCAGCAATTCAAAATGATTAACTCTTTTTTCCTTGGAGCTTAAGCTTTTGATATATTCGTTTTTATCTTCATCAGAAACACTACTAAAGAATCCGCACAATAGGATATGAATATGAAATATAAAAAACGATAACAAACTTGATTACGGTAACTCAAGATTATTTCGTTGTACTGATTTGAGGAAGCAGCAATTCAAAAGGATTAACTCTTTTTTTCTTGGAGCTTAAGCTTTTGATATATTTGTTTTTATCTTCATCAGAAACACCACTAAAGAATCCGCACAATAGGATATGAATATGAAATATAGAAAACGATAAAAAACTTACAGGGTTTGAGGTGTATTCGTTTATGCTCGTGCTGTCCTCCATTCACTTTTCTTACATTTTGTATTGTTTTTTTAAGTAAGTAACAATCACAAAAATTAGATAGTCAAGTTTACTTTCTTAGAAAATAAACTCGAGAGGAATTCTTGAATTAACTACAAACTTCAATCGACAAGGTGGTGAAGATATGAAAGGATAAACTGGTACTGTATGGCGTAGAGGCACTTGATATGGTCTTGTACATGAAAGAATTTCCAGTGCTCCTAAGTGGCAACGACTGGTTTGCTCTTCACGTAGTACTTGTTCAACCACTTATTCTTTTCTCGGTTACCATCGATCTCACCGTTGGCTCTTATAAGTTGCTGATTGCATTTCTTCTTTTCGTCTGCCAATCCCTCCAGTTCGTTATTGGTTGGAGTGGAGATGTTCCTCATCATCTGCAGCCTTTCGACTATGTTATCAGGTTTGTTTTGAGGAATTTGCAGTTGATGTTGAGAGGTTGGTATGCTTTGTTGTTGGGCCTCAGAAGCCGCGATAGCGGCTTCTTTAGCCATCCTTGTTTCTTGTTCCATAAAAAGTTTATGGTTCACTCCCAGATACATGGCAGCAGCGCTGTTCTTGTGGGGGTGTTCGGGGAGCACACCGTTGTGGTAATGTGGCCCTAGTGGCTGCTGGGGATGGAGGTTCGGATCGTTTCAAACTTTGTTCACTATCACTAGGAATTTTTTCCACTTCCTGACTTTTTTCCGATCCTTGCTCCACTCTTGTACACAATTGCACATATTTTTGTTGCATTTCTGCCAGTTGTTCTTGCATCGTTCGAAGTTGGGATTTAAGAAGGTTTTTTCTCCGCTCGTTTCTGTTTGATTGGTTCTTGTTCTTCTTCAATGTCGTCATCGATATATCTGTCGGCGTTGGAGTCGTGTTGTTGAGGTTGGTACAGTTTTCTTTTCTTGCATCCGTTTACTTGGGGTGGTGCAGGACTGCTCCTCATTCCTGAGAGTACGTTTTCTACTCTAGCTTTCTTGGCGTCTTCTGCTTTAGCCGGACTGGAAGGTTCTACTTTGGGTAAAGATTCTGTTTCTATACCGTTCATGGCTTCTTCCATCGGTGGCTCTTGGGATTTCCGTCCTCCAGCTTCCTGCACGCATTGCATCTATATCGTTGCGTTCCGAATAAATTTTGGAGTCGTTGTTGTTGTTTAGATTATCCTGGCCGTTCCTCATCTCGTGCTCCAGCGAGAGGAAGTCGTGCTTCCGGCCCTGCAGGATGTCCCTGAGCATGTGGTGGGCCAGTTGCTCGCCGGACGGCCGGCTGCCGTCACAGCGAATCACAGAGTCGAATTTGACGTCCTCCCCGTCGCTGAAGTCGACCTTCTGCCGACCCAGCAGTTCGTTGAGCATCTTTGCGGGCGCGAACCCCGGTCTGAAGGGACTGAACTGTTGCTGTTGGGTGAAAATTGCGCCGTATAAATTGTTACCACCGCCGAGAAAAGTCGGTCGCGAACTGAAATTCGGTTTGACGAGTACCACAATTAAATTCTTCTCACTCAAGCATCAATATGTTGAGATTTCTATGTAATATCGCATCCTTTAAAGAGCTTGTTTCGGGTCTCTTTTCACTCCTGTGAACATTGTTAGGATAAAAGCTTGTACATCTTGGAGAGAATGCGAGTTTCCTTTGAACTGGGGAAACTACCAACAAATATCTGTTTCAGGATTGGAAACCTTTTTCGCTAGCAAGTCATATTTGTTCAGAAACAATATAATTGACACACTAGCAAATATCCCATTGTTTATTATTGTATCAAAAATGTCCCTTGATTCCTCCAGTCTTTATGTCTTGCGATCTTCGAAAAGGACCTGATCGAACTCTGGAGAAGATACCAAAAACAATATCGAAGTAACTTGATCAAAGCAAGGGAACCATTTTCTTCTCCGACTTGTTGTCCTCCAACATCAACAAACAAAAATGGAATATTGTTTATTGGAATGACGAATTCAGTTATTCCCTTTGTCGCTTTCCTACTATGCAGGAATCTGCATGTGTTGGGACGTAGTCTGGTTTTGCCAATCGGTCCAAGTTATTGGAAAAATACTCCACCGAGTCACTTATTTGAGATTCTCTCCTCCGATCAAATGCTCTTTGGATGTCAGTTCACAATTTCGATAGTAAAAGTGTATGATTTAAAAAAAAAATTGTGTCCAAATGCGTCACATTATTAAAGAGCAGCAATTCCTTTACAGCACTAGCATTTGTAGGATCACCTCAAGGAATGTCTAATTTAGCCCTGGCGTCTACCAAAACTTGCATCCCTCTTACCATATTTTGGTATATTGCTTGTTGAAACTCCTTGAGGTAATCGTAGTCAAACTTAACACCATGTATAATTCTCATTTGCTTGAGAAATGTGGATTTTCCACTCTCTCCAGCCCCCAGCAAAAGGAGCTTAACTTGTCTCTTCGAAGTTTGTTTGTCTTTTTCCAACATTTTGTCAATTTCTTGACTTTTATGCCGCTGCTCAATCTCTTCTGGGCTGAATTTGAAGCGTAAACAGCACGAACACATTGAAGTGGACATTCTCAAAAAATGCTATATGAGCAGATGATCAACATCACTTTATTTATTTATTTATTTATTTATTTATTTATTTATTTATTTACAAGGAACACGAACAGGTAACTCAATACCCAAAACAGTGTTCACAAATTAATAATAATAACAATTTTCAACAAAAGTGCCTTATTCCTATAAAAAAAATAACAAAAATAGGTGAACAATGAGAAAGAGATTACAGATTATGAGATAGCATTTCACAAAAGTGCCTTATTCCTATAAGAAAATAATAATGAGAATAAGAAAAAAATAAAAAAATAACAAGTGAACAATGAGAAAGAAACAATTGACAATGAAAGGTAGTTCAATAGAGGGATTGGAAATATTTTTTGAGAGAATATTTTACGGCTCTAGCGCTCTGAAAAAATACGTCGACTTGATCTTTAAGGTCATTACAGTGATGTTGCATCCTGGAAATAAGGGAATTCCTAGCGCTGTTTGTATGTGTAAGGGGTAAATAAAAAGTTTCCGGCCACCTAGATCTTCGGATTGGCGCGTGCAAACTAATAAGTTCAGTGATGTCTTGAGAGACCACACGATTTCTTAATATTTTACAGACAAAAACGACATCGCTAACAATCCTGCGATCAACAAGGCTTATCATATCGAAGTATTTCAATCTAGTGTAGTAGTTACTGGGATCTCCCCGAGTGAGAATCAAATTGAATCTGTACCCTAGAGTACGGAGAAACCTTCGTTGAATTTTTTCAAGGCGATTTATGTATATGTCGTATTGAGGATTCCATACACAAGACGCAAAATTTAGTTTACTGAACACATAGTTGTAATAAAGGATAACTGCAGTTTTTCGGTCAGAAAACCATTGGCTCTGCCTCAGTATAAATCCCAACGTCGCGTTACAGGATGAGGCGACGTGGTCGATCTGCAAATCGAATTTAAGTTTTGAGTCAAACATAACTCTCAGATCTTTTGCACGAGTTCAACGACTAAGCACTACATTCTGCATTGTATAAGGAAAGTGAATTATATTTTTATTTCGTGTAAAAGAAACGACATGACATTTGCTCAAGTTAAGTATGAGACCGTTTTTTTCACAAAATCCCACAAATTCAGAGAGTTCCTTCTGAAGGGTATAATAATCGTTAAGGTCTTTGATTCTAAAATAAATTTTGAGGTCGTCTGCAAAGAGGAGTATTTTACAGATTTTGAAATACTTTTTAATTTTATTTATGTATATAATAAATAAGAGAGGACCTAGATGAGATCCCTGAGGCACCCCTGAAGTAGCTGTGAAATATCGAGATTTGAATCCCTCGACTGACACATATTGAGATCTTTTATTCAAGTAGGATTCGAACCAACGCAAGAGAGAACCGCAAACTCCAACCTCCCTCAACCTGGTGATCAACAGTTGAATACTTATTTTGTCGAAGGCTTTGCTAAAATCTGTGTAAACAGCGTCTACTTGAATGCCTTTATCCAAATTTTCAAGAAGGTATTCAGTGAAAATAAGTAAATTAGTCTCAATAGACCGCCCCTTGAAATATCCATGTTATTCAGGAATAATTTGAGTTTGAACAAGGTGAAGTAGGTAAGGATACACAATTGATTCGAACAGTTTACTGAGAATGCAAAGCTTACTGATAGGTCTATAATTGTTTATAAGGTTCTTCCTACCTGACTTGAAAATGGGTACTATAGTTGCCTCTTTCCATTTTTTTGGAAACACTCCCGTTTTTAATGATTTGTTGTATATAATGGTTTGGGGGATAGAAAGTGCTTCACAACAGTTATGAATAAAACAGCTAGGAATCAAGTCGGGTCCTGCACCTTTGTTCACGTTTAACGATCTTAAGCCTTTCTCCACATCGCTTACGTCGAGTTCAATTCCGCAAAGAACATAGTTATTGAGTTCATCAGGGGTATCTCTCAATTGAGTTTGCACACTTGGTTTGGCGTACGTACTCTCGAAATATTCAGCAAAAAGTTCGCTAATTTGTTGCCCTCCATTCACTTTTTTGCTTTCGAGCGACATAGAGTTAGGGAAAGCGGAAACCTTACTTCTCATAGAGACGAACTTAAAAAAACTTCCCAGGATCTACTTTGACTTCATTCTCTATCGAAATTTTATATTTCATGAAATCTGTTTTTAAATTTTTCTTGCATAAAGATCGTAGTGTTTTGTACTCAACCTTATCTGCTATATTTCTATATGTCTTCCACCTTTTGTGAATTTTATTTTTACGTTTAATTAGTTTGATTGATTGGTAAGAGAAATAAGAAGGGAATTTCTTTTTAACTTTAAACTTCGGAACACACAACTCAATAATATCGTAAAAGATATCAACATCAGAATCCACATCGCTGTATATATATATTCTTTTGAATAAGAGAGCTAAAATAATACAATAAATGTTGAAACAAAAAGAACCTAAGCTGAGGTAAAAAAAAGAAAAAAAAAAAGGAACGGGGTACCACAACATTCTTCGTATGATACTATAGTATCATACGATACTATCATCACCAGTATCATACGATACTATAGAGCCAGGGGAAAAAACCTCAGCCGAAAAAACCTGTCTCCCCGTTAAAAAAATAAAATAAAATTGTTGTATCTGAATATTCTATATAGAAGGACTTCACGATCAGCGGGACGGCTCTTTGGAGGAAGGATTTCCAAACACAAACTCCAACCTGAAAATGAAAAAAGACAGAACAGCAAGAGAATTCAATTTATACTTCTTCAAATTGATCTGAAATTTTCAACCCATTGCAAAAATGAGTTTGATATATTGTGTATGGCTTTAATGCCATCTTGGAATTTATAAATCGAACAATTATTAATTAGGTGTTCAACTGTTTCCTCTGATTCACCACATTCACAATTAGGACTATCAACCGAATTCCACTTGAAAAGCATGCTATTGGTACGACCATGACCTGTTCTTATTCGATTAAGAAGTGACCATATTCTCCTGGGAAGGTTAAAACCAGGAACTTTATTCGATGGATCAGATATTAGATCTTTATTAGATAAAGAACATACATCCCATTCGGATTTCCAGATTTCGTTGTAGCTGAAGTTCGAATTCAGAAAGTTATTCGACCAAATAGGTTTACGAGATTTCAGTCTTGGAATTCTATTTTCTGGAACGTAGGAAAGTATCGGAAAAGAATCCGGAAATGAATTGAATTTATTCCAGGAATTCCAAGTTGCAGACTGTCTTCGAATATGGGGAGGAACTATATTTGATAGCACTGGTAGCCATTGGATAGGTGTAGATCGGATGGTTCCAGTAATTATTTTCATTGAAAAATTGAGCTGTGCATCGATTTTCTGAACATGAACACTATTGAGCCAAACAGGACAACAATATTCAGCGGTGGAAAAAACCAGGGCAAGGGCTGCTGTACGAAGAGTAGTCGGGTCAGCACCCCATGACGTACCAGCAAGTTTCTGTAGAATGTTATTTCTCGTTTTCAGCTTCATTCGTAAGTCATCCAAATGTGCTTTGTAATTCAGAGAGGAATCTAATTTAACACCTAAGTATTTGGGATTAAAATTATGTTTCAAAGGAAAGTTCCCGAAAAGGACATTTAATTTTCTAAATTTTTGATGGTTATTCAAATGAAATAACGAAACCTCGGTTTTATTCGGATTTGGACACAAACGCCATTCGAAAAGATAATTTTTCAAAATTTCCAGATCAGAAGTTAAATTTTCCTCAATACTTCTAAAATCAGAATGACGGAAAGCGAGTGCAATATCGTCGGCGTAAATGAATTTTTCAGATGAAGTACAAGGAATATCGCATAAATATAAATTGAATAGAAGGGGTGCTAAAACAGATCCTTGTGGAAGACCATTGTTCAATATTTTGAATTTACTACTATTATCATCAACAAAAACGCGAAATCTTCTATCCGACAACATATTCTCTGATAAACGAATCATCTTTCCACATTTAAGATGTGTGATCTAACAATTCGGGCCATGGTACTCCAACCAAAGTTCGATTAATAAAGTCATAATCGGCATTTTTAAAACTGAAAAAATATTCATCAGGTTTCCTTAAAATATCGGTGTTCTCGACCTCCAGCAGAAACTCGAGAGCTGGATGGTGTTTATCTTCCAGGACAGCAGGAGAATCACATTTTTGGACGTTATTTAATACATAACTATTGCAGAAGATTAGGTCTAGAGTTTTGCCATTACTATTTTTACAGTTATTGAATTGTAATAACCCCGAAAAAGATAAAGTGTCTAAAAGTTCTTCACTCTTGCCATCAACATTAACGGACCTACAATCACCGTTTATACCCTCCTCCCACACTAAATTAGGAAAATTAAAGTCACCTACAACTAGTACTATATAATCACTTAGGTCTTTCATGTTCGAACAGAGCTTGTTGCAAAAAGTAGTCACAGCATTAGAATCTGCCGGAGGAATATAGACACAACAAAGCAAAATTTTGGTTTTATTGATTGAAATTTTTACCCATACGTCCTCGGCATCACTTTGAAGTTCCTCTACTTGAAAAGGCTTAAACCTGTTTTTCACAGCGATGAACACACCACCTCCGTCTCTCCGAGTACTTGATGTTGAAGATCGATCTCTACGGAAAATCGAGTATACTGTTGGATCAACAACTTCGCAGTCAAACACACTGTCATTTAGCCAGGATTCGCAGACGAACACCAAGTCATGGTAATTTGCACTAGAACTTGTTTTGAAGTCATTAAGTTTAGTTCTGAGACCACGCACATTCTGGTAAAAACAACTGAAAGGCTCAGCCATAAAAGAAACTTATGAAATTAATTTTATTTTTTTAAGTTTTTCCAGAATGGTGGAAACATGTATAATTTTCGATGTGTCGTCCTTTCTGATCAGCACATTACCGTTTTGAGTCCAAACATATTTGTATCCTTTCGTTCTTACCAGAGCCCGGGCTTCTTTGAAAATAATTTTATTTGCGAGTGTCAAATGCTCATTGATGTACAATCTATCTGATATTCCCTGTACAGCTAAGCCACCACGATCAGCTTTCAGAGAGAGACGCTTCTTGCGGTACGAGGCAAGGAAATCGTCACGTGTTGTTCTTGAAGCGAATATGACTACTATATTCTTGTGTTTATCTTTATTGTTTGTAGGAACTCTTGTAACGTAGTCTATAGAACTCGGCTCGATTTGAATGTCCATACAGGAACCAATGGTAGATACAATTTTGATGAGGTTTTCGCTAGATGTTTCAGGTACATTTTGTATTTCTACGTTATTTTGTCGATTATGTCTCTCCAAATTTTCCACTCTAGCGTTGAGAAAGATACTTCTCCAGCTAGCTTCCTGTTTTCCTCCTCCAATCTCGAAACTTTTGCTATCATCTCCTTGAATTTGAGGAGCTTGACCTCGAAATCGGTGATTTTGTCAGAAAAAAAATTGACTGAATCCTTCAAACCCTTTACCTCTTGGGCGAGTTGATCGATGAGGCAGCCGAAATCACCGGGAACGATGTTCCTCCCGGTCTGATCCGCTACGCCACCCGTCGCCCGAAGATCAAGCGAACGACGAGGCGTCTCGGCGATAACTCCGGATGAGTCACCCCGGGGATTCGCGGATCCACCTCTGCACGACGAACACCGCCAGCCAGCACCTGGTAGTCCCGTGATAACAGCCAGTTGACCTTTTTTAATTTCACTGCATGTTCCATTGGCATGATAAGAACCCCCGCAAAAACCGCTACAACTAATTCCTGGATATCGATTTGTTATTTGTTGTTCACAGTTTTTACACGAAGACATTGTTTCGAAAAGATCCCGAAACAGAAAAAAAAAATCTAATCAAATCAAACCCTATTATCAGGTATGAATGTTAATCGATTAATTTGAAAAACAAAGTACGTTGAGTGGCACTTCTGTAAAGAATCGGCGGAACGCTCGTCGATACGTCTACCCGTCTGCACGTGCGCATCGATAATTTCACTACATACTTCAGATTTTCTGCTTGCAGCCATCGTGAGACACAAGGGATGAAAAATTCTTGCACATTTGGCACACTTCACTGCATCTTTCGCCTTTCTACCACAGTAGTTGCAAATAATCTCGATGTTTTCGTGAGATTTCTCAATATGGAGCGGGAGCTCAATAAATATATGACAGTATCCTTCACAGAGTTGAGCACTAATTGAATATCTTCAGCTCCCAGTGTTTTTTTGTTCTCTGGTTTTGCCAATCGGTCCGAGTTATTGAGAAAAAATTCCACTGAATAAATAATAAACTCGAAAGGAATCCTTGAATTAACTACAAACTTCAATCGACAGGGTGGTGAAGATATGAAAGGATAAACTGCTACTGTATGGCTTATAGGCACTTGATATGGTCTTGTACCTAAAAGAATTTCCAATGCTCCTAAGTGGCAATGACTGGTTTGCTCTTCACGTAGTACTTGTTCCACCACTTATTCTTTTCTCGGTTACCATCGATCTCACTGTTGGCTTTTATATGTTGCTGATTGCAATTCTTCTCCATGGTCCTCTGTTGTCCTTTAAGACCACCATTTGCCTTGTTGCTTGGTTGTGACTCAATCAATTCTGACAAAATTGGTATTTGACAATCTCCATTATCATCTAGGGTATGACCATTTGCTCTGTTTGAGTTTGGAGCACTAGATGAAGAAATATTCTTTTGGCCACTGTGTGCGCATGATTGTTGGGTACGAAAGCGGCATTATTCGGTGCCCCCGTCATCGCAGTCGCCTGGGCACCGTTCGGCCCCAACGAAGACATCGGCGGTAGTCCTTGGGCAGATCCTTGGGTGGTGACGGTGGGGTCCGGTTCCGGTATGAGGCCATACGCTTCATACGTCTGGTAGGGTGCGTTGTATTGGGCACTCGTCCATTCTCCAACGCTAGCTCCCGTGGCATCGTCGGGACCGAGGTAGTAGCCGGTGGCAGCAGCTCCTCCCGGCGAAGAATACCTCGGAGAAGAGTCGTGTGTATGACTGAATTCATCTGAACCATACACCCATTATTGATCTAATGTCTGCTGGGGCCCCTCCTTGGCCTGCCTGATATGTCCGGTCTGTCCTTTAACTCCCTTCGCCGGCGAGAGCCTTGGTGCTGATCTTGCACTAAAAGGGAAATAAGGACTGTCTGCAGCAAATGGTTCTCCAGCTGCCTGAGTAAGGCTGGTGCCCGGACCCGCTGTGGCACCATATCCTGGAGCTGCTGGACTCAACGCATAAGCCATGCCATTATCTATACTTCCATACGGTGGTTGGAAACTGTTTTTTCTGGTGCTTTATTAGCTATTTTATTAAAACAAATAGTAAAAAGCTCATATAAATCTGATTTCTTCACATTCTCAGGGAATAGGATCAAATTTGGTAGGCTCAAGGTTACATTATTCGTGATGCTCATTTCCTCAAGAAAAGTTGGGTTCTGTGCTAGTGCATCGGCGTCTGGAGTTACAACAATTTGCGGGATACAAGAAGATTCTTCGTGATTCAAATTGTTATTGGAAGAACTTAAATTGAGTTTCTCTATCAAAGAGTTTTTTTTTATAATAAGGTGTCTTGGAGGTTGATCCCTTCTGACCACCCTGTTGGAAGCATTCGCTGAACTATCTTTGCTTTTATGGACTTGTAAAGTTTGTCCCAGAAGTTCTAAAGCACTCTTGGTTTCGTAAAATCCAGCATAAAGTGCGCATCATAAGGTTTGTAAAGGCACGGTTTGATCTTCCTCTGTTCGAGGCTCATAGCTTGCATGAAGTTCAGGAAAAACTTGTTCATCGGACTGGACAAAAAACTAGGCGATAATATAGCGACAAGCTTCACGCAAGGCTGGGAAATAAGCTTTTTACTGGCCTCGTGTTCGAACAGGCCCCCGATGAGGTAGTCCTTGACGCAGAACTTGAGGTTGTACTACTTCTGAATGGTCTTGATGACCTCCATCGCAAAATCTATGTTGTCGTCTGTAAACAGCACAAAGGCGTCTTACTAAGGATATAAATATGTAAAATGAAAACCACTAGCAAACTTACAGGATTTGAGGATTTTTGGTTGTTCACACATCGGTCCTTCTCATCTCAAGAACATAAAAAGTCTTCCCACTCAAAAATAACTATGTTTAGATTCCCACAGTGGCGTAGCGCAAAATTCGGGGGCCCCCCCGCAAGATTTCAATCGGGGGCCCCCTTCCATAGGTTCATGTTATTCATGATTAATTTCCCTCATAAGTTTTCCAAAGAAAAATAATGAAGAAAAAGTGTTAAAAATATAATAAATACTAATATATAATATATAATAAATAACAAAATATCCAAACAAAATAATACAGATTTTGGTACGAAAATAACCATTAACAAATAAATTAAACACTTCTCTAACGAAAATGCATTAATCTTTCGATGTCGATGTCTAAGCTTCTGGCCACTTCTTGCTCAATGCTGAGAATGCTCAAGTCTGATAGACGTGTTTGCGACATCGAATTCCTGAGATAATTCTTGATAATCTTAAGCTTAGAGAAAGATCTTTCTGCACTGGCAACTGTAACGGGAAGAGTTGCAAAAATTTTCAAAGCTATGAGTACTTCTGGTACACAACTCAATAATGACTTATGTTTCGAAATTAATAATTGTGTTAAATCTAACACAGAGTTTGTGGCACTCAAATTATCCTTAATAACGCTTCGTAAGGAAGTAAGTTGTTTGGAAAAGTCAGTCGATAGATCTGCTGTATAAAAAGATGATAAAAGTTCGGCTTTCTCCATCAAATCATGATCATTCAAATGGATCAAATTGTAGGAACTCAGACAGGAAAAACGTTCTGTTATAGTTTTAATTCCCTGGAATCTATCTTTCAGTTGCCGAATTAAAATGTCAACATTACAATTGAAAACATTAATTCCGAACATTTTCTCTGGGCACGTGAGTGGTTCATCGAAATTCATTTCGTCTAAAAAATTTTTTACTTTTCTTCTTCTTTTGCCGTCAACAAAAAGTCAGATAACAATACTGAATGGAAATCTGTGCAATCCCGAAAAACAAAGAGAAAAAATAGACCAGCTTTAGTGGTCGGAAATTGCACCGAGTCACCTACAATACAGGGTGTTGAAAAGCTTAAAGCCCTCCACGTTTCGAGACTAAATCCAGCTACTTCAGTTGTAGATTTACATAATTTTCTCTCACGTAAGTTCACTTTTGTGAAATGTGAAACTCTACAATCACGATATCCTGATACCTATGCCTCCTTCAAGGTTTTAATACCGCACGGGGAATTTGATAAAGCCAAAGATGCTGCTAATTGGCCTAAAAATTGTAGCATTAATTATTTTTTCCCGAGCCGAAAGAGGAGCTCCGATCGGTAGACATGGTTTCGGAAAGCTTCAAAATTCTGCATGTCAACGTTCAATCTTTATCTAACAAGATGATTAATATGGAATTTTTATTTGAGGAGGAACGCCCCCATATTGCTAGCATTGTGGAACACTGGTGCAACAGTGATAAACTACAGTACCTGTCCATTAATGGCTACATCCAGGCTGCCTCTTTTTGTCGCGAAACCTATATTCATGGTGGTGCTGTTATTTATGCAAGAAATGACCTGCAAGTGAAAGATGTTGGCATCTCGAAGTTTTCAGTAGAAAAACAGTTTGAGTTTTGTGGTGTCAAAGTGACTCTTCGAGAGTATAGTTACTGTGTTATAAGTGTCTACAGAGTTCCCGATGGCGATTTCTTCCAATTTCTTGAAAGGTTTACATTTGTTTTACACCACTGCAATAAGCTTGCAGATATTATATTTGTTTGCGGTGATCTTAATGTAAATTATTTCAACCAATCATGTACACGTAAACAACTTTTGGACGATCTGTTCTATTGTTTTGATTTGAGGGTGACCTCTATGGAGCCCACCAGAGTTTTAACAAATGTGAACAATTTGACTTCAGTTTCTAAAATTGACTACATTCTGGCTAACACCAATATAAATTTCAAATCTAAAGTGTTCGATGGCCACTTTGGTGATCACAAAGTTCTCATGTTGGAGCACCTAACTGGGGTCATCAATGTTGAAAAGTCTGTTTGTGAACGAGTGTTGGTCAGAAATGTATCGCCTCAGTCTTTAAACAACTTGGTCGATTATTTATCATACATGAGTTTCGACAATTTATATTCACACTCAGACATTGACGTTTGTTTTTCTGAATTTTTGAACATTTTAAGTTACTCTATTGAAAAATCGTGTCCAATAAGATTTTCCAGAAGTAATACTGACAATAACAGAGGTTGGGTTAATAATCACATAAGAGTTGCCAGTAGTGATTTGAAAGATCTAGCATGGCTAAATAAGAATTTGAATAATCATACCTCCTATGAAATATATAAAAATGCAAAAATTAATTTCAGAAATATGTTGAAACAAACAAAATTCAATTATTATCAAAATATGTTAGAATACTCTACAAATAAAAATAGGACTGTATGGAATATTGTCAATAGGGAGACTGGTAGAAAAGATAATTCTCGTCAGAACATCAAACTCAACCAGGCTGGCATATTGTACTCTGAACCTACTGAGGTTGCAAATATGTTCGCTAATTATTTTAGCGCTGTTGCGGGGGATAGTCTTAGGAAACATTATGGCAGCTCGATCTCACTAAGTTGCACTACCTCAAAATTAGCAAGTAATACATTTTTCTTTTTTCCTGTCACTGGAGGAGACGTAATCAATACTGTAATGTCCTTTAAAAACAAAAAATGTACAGGTATTGATAATATATCTGTCAGGGTTTTGAAAGCAATAGTGGATATTGTAGCAGATCATATCGCACATATGATAAATTTATCGGTCAACACAGGAAAATTTCCTTCATTCTTGAAATCGGCTTCGATTATTCCTGTGTTTAAGAAAGGCGATCCTTGTAATATCGCAAACTACCGGCCCATTTCAATTTTGAGCATATTTTCTAGTGTATTTGAAAGAATCATATATAATCGGATGTTGGCGTTCTTGACTCGATTCAAAATTGTTACCGACTGCCAACACGGGTTCCGAGAGGGTAGATCTACTGAAACAGCTGCACTTTCATTTGTAAATTTTGTGTATAAAAAATTGGATGATGGTCATTTTGTTGCTGGTCTATTTTTCGACCTATCACGTGCTTTTGATGTGCTTTCTCATGATTTCTTGGAAAGTAAGCTTTACAACCTAGGATTTCGAGGTATTTTTTTGCAGTGGATCGTTAGTTTCATTGTGGATCGTGCTTCGTCGGTGAGAATTGGGAAGTACACTTCAAGCGAATGTAAGATGGAACTGGGAGTGCCTCAGGGCTCTGTTCTGGGACCGCTTTTGTTTCTTCTTTATATTAATGATCTACCTCATCATGTTGTCATCAATAAATCAATAAATTTGATAATATTTGCTGATGATACATCAATGGCGGTTTCGGCCCACAGCCTTGGGGCACTCTTGTTTTTATGTAGTCAACTGGTCGATGGGTTTGAAAATTGGTGTCACTCCAATGCCCTCATATTGAACATCGATAAAACTGAATGCATGTACTTTCGCATCAGAAATCCTAGCGGAGAGCGCTTAGCTGTGAATTGTCTGGGCAGGCAAATGACATCCTGTGAACAGGTTAAATTTTTGGGAGTATATTTGGATTGCTCTTTAAGATGGGATCGACAAGTTGCGGCTGTTTGTAAGAAGTTAGGGAAGTCTTATTTTGCAATAAGTAGAATAAAAAACTCTCTTCCAATTCAGTCCATTATAACGGTATATTTCAGTTTAGTATATAGCTTTATGAACTATAATATTTTGTTATGGGGTAATTCAATTGATTCTAGCAGAGTGTTCATAGCACAAAAAAGAATAATACGCCTCATTTTCAATTTGGGTTCTCGCGAATCCTGTAGACCTACTTTTAAGAAATATCAACTTTTCACGCTTTCTAGTTTATATATATACAGATGTTTACTTTATGTAAAAGAAAATGAAAATTCAATTGTTAAGTTGTCAGACTTTCATACTTACTCAACTAGAAATGCTGACACTTTGTGCATTCCATCTCATTCAACTACAAAGTTTAAATCATCTTGTGTTTATCAGGCAATTATTCTTTATAATCATTTACCACCATCCATCAAGATGTTGAATAGAGTAAAGTTTAAAAAATTGATTAAATGTAAATTACTTAGTAATTGCTATTATAATGTTAGTGAATATTTGGCTGATTGACTGGATCAGTATTTTGAATTTTGCATCACATTTATTTTTGTATTTATATTGACCTGTCCTATACATATTTATTATGTCATAATGGATTAATAAAGCTTATTATTATTATTATTATTATTATTATTATTTGTTTCTGAATGAGGGTTGAATTTGCCATTTTCTTGCTAAATTAATTACTTCACTTTTAATCATTTGAAATGAGTTTCTCATTTCTTCCAGATTCCTAAGGGTTTTACGTAACAACTCCACTGCAGTTGCTAAATCTGACTGCTTTTCTTGAAGAATTTTCGAAACAGTATTGGTGTTATTTAATATTTTTGATTGAACTGTTACATTCATAATGAATTCGAAACAATTCATCAGTTCCAAAAGGGAAGTAGCTTCAGATTTCTCATCATTCTTTCTAGTCAGAGCTTTCATTATTTGTGGAAATGCTCGGATTATGGCATGAAGTGCGTCATAACGTGATGACCATCTCGTTTCACATAATCTCTTCAAAGTGGAAAGTTTTTCAGAATCTGAGGATACTACATTCTCAAGAACCTCCCACCTTTTGATACTCGCACTAAAAAATACGTAGACCTTGTTTATTATTTCATAAAATTTCTGTACCTCCGTTACTCCAGACACCGAGTCATTGATCACCAAATTGAGATTATGGGAAGCACAGTGGACGTACGAAGCAGTAGGTTCCCTATGAGATATTATTTTTTGTACTCCAGAATATATTCCACTCATCACTGCAGCTCCATCATATCCCTGGCCTCTGCAGTTAGTTATTGGAATGTGATAATTGTTCAAAACGTCAAGAACTTCTTCTACTACTCCCTTTGCACTCTGATCTTTAAGACGAATTAATGCAAGGAAACTTTCGAGAATTTTGAGTTCAACAGGTGAACCTTGTTCGTCATAAGTGATATGAACATATCGAAGAATAATACTAAGTTGATCTTGTTTTGAAATATCTTGAGTTGTGTCTAGTATGAGGGAGTAGAACTTACTTTTATTAATTGTCGATATTAGTTTCAACCTTGTTTCCTGAGCTAATAGACTGATAATTTCATTCTGAATTTCAGGACTAAGATAATTTCTTTTTAAATTATTTTTTTTATCAACAAGTTTCGCTAATATAGGATCATATTTGGCCAAAAGAAAAATAATAGATAAAAAAACGCCTTTCTGCTGCTCGTTTTCATTAATTTTATGTATGTGTCCTCGAAAAGCCAAATTGCACATACTGAGGGTAAGAGTGACATCGATTATTCTTTTCAAGACGAGTTTCCAAAAATTCAATACTTGGCCTAATTCCTTATTGAAAAATGAATCAATTGTTGATTCATTTTTCCATTTGTCATATGCAACACAAGCTCTGAGATGTGTTGTCGATAACTCGTGAACTTTGATTTCTTTCGACAATCCTTGCCAATCATTCACTCCTTCCACCCAATTCATGTTGAAGTTGGAACAAATTCTATCACCGAATAGCCAACAGGGCTCACAATACGCTTTGTCCAATAATTTTGAGTAGCACAACCATGTTCGGGGCATTTCATTACCATCAGTTGTCTTCTTAGTATAGTAGGAAGTGGAAAAAGAACATTCCTTTCCATCTTCAGGGTAGGGGCCGCTTGGTTTGCAAGATCCGAAATGGACAATGGCACGTTTCAAATCATTTTCTAAAATATTCAGTGGATAATGAGCCCGATCACTTGGAAATTCTTTATTATGTTGCAACTGTAAAGCAGCAGAACTCAATTCAAGAGTAATATTATCCTCTTCAGAAGTGCCCTGATTTTTAAGTTCTTCCGATATTTCTGTAGTATCTTGTTTCAATACTGATTCGTATACAGTATAGTTCGAAACAACTTCCATTTTGTTATCTACTGATTGTAGATCAAGATCTTTATTACTCAAGTTTGCCTGTGATTCCTGCTGAATTGATTGTGACTCAGAGTCAGACTTATTAAAATATGAAAAAACCTTCGGTTGCTTAGAAAATGCATTTTCTCTTTCTCTCTGGAGTTTTCTTTTGCATGCACCACTCAAATATTTTCTTTTTCGTTCTGACATTTTTTCTGATATCTGAAAAATTATGAGATATTCAAACTGCCGTTTGTAATTTGCGCATTTTATAACTTTTTTTTCAATATTGATAATGAAAACATACGAGAGAGAAAACATAAAGATAAATAAGTTCCACAATTAATTCTAGACCTTCAATGAAATTGCAATCCTGAAACCAAAGGCACTCAAACAGTCAGAATATTGAGATTTTTGTCTCTGATTATAAACAAACTCACAATGTGGTTTCGTATTCGAACACTTGTTACACTTGCTCTCACTACTAGAATGGAAATGAAAATAAAAAGAATTCATAATATTCTTCCCTTCTTCATAAAAATAGCCTGATTGGTGAATTGACAATAATTTCTGCAATAACAGATAAGCCGCAAGCCGCCCGAACAACGCGTCTAATAAACCGCCGAGACCCCAATAAAACGATCATGCGGCGAAGTTCAGAGAGAAATGCCGAGAATCTTGAAGATATATAAAAAACTCTGGAAGATAGGGTGGCACAGGGTGTCACAGTGATATCTCGAATTGAATTACTGTAAACCTCTCATGTTTTTTCAATATAATCCAGGAATATTTCTCTATTTTTCGGGAACAATAACCGTAACTTCATTTTTCAGATTTTCTTCATTATATCATCAGAAAAATATATCGAATCGGCAATTATTGGGGCCCCATCCAGAGCTTTTTCTTTGGCTCGGGGGCCCCCTTAGTGCCGGGGCCCCCCCGCACTGCGGGGTCTGCGGGGCCCTCTGCTACGCCACTGGATTCCCATGTTGAATGGTATCCTTCACAGAGTTGAGCACTGATTTAATATCTTCAGCTCCCAGTGTTTTTTTGTAGTCTGGTTTTGCCAATCGGTCCGAGTAATTGAGAAAAAATTCCACTGAATTTGTCTGAAAAAATGTTTATATTTTTGATTACGGTAACTGAAGATTATTTCGTTATATTGACTCTAGAGGAAGCAGCAATTCAAAAAAATTAATTCTTTTTTCCTTGGAGCTTAAGCTTTTGATATATTCGTTTTTATCTTCATCAGAAACGCTACTAAAGAATCTGCACAATGGGATATGAATATGAGATATAAAAAACGATAAAAAACTTACAGGGTTTGAGGTGTATTCGTATATCCTTGTATATCCTTTTCTTACATTTTGAATTGTTTCTTTATGGGTTGTATCGAATCAATCACGAACATTAGATAATTAAGTTCACTTTCTTGAAAAGTAAACTCGAGAGGAATCCTTGAATTAACTACAAAGTTCAATCGACAGGGTGGTGAAGATCTGAAAGGATATAGGTACTGGTACTGTGTGGCGAATAGGCACTTGATATGATCTCATGATAAGATCTCATGATCTTGTACCTAAAAGAATTTCCAGTGCTCCTACGTGGCAACAACTGGTTTGTTCTTCACGTACTTGCTCCACAACTTATTCTTTTCTCTGTTACCATCGATCTCACCGTTGGCTTTTATATGTTGCTGATTGCAATTGTTCTCCATTGTCTCAATGTTGTTTATTATTGTATCAAAAATGGCCCCTGATCGAACTCCGAAGAAGATACCAAAAACAATATCGAAGTAACTTGATCAAAGCAAGGGAACCATTTTCTCCTCTGACTTCGTTGTCCTCCAACATCAACAAACAAAAATGGAATATTGTTTATTGGAATGATGAATTCAATTATTCCCTTTTGTCGCTTTCCTACTATGCAGGATTTCTGCATGTGTTGGGACGTAGTCTGGTTTTACCAATAGGTCCAAGTTATTAACAAAATACTCCACCGAGTCACCAATTTGAAATTCTCTCCTTCGATCAAATGCTCTTCAGATGCCACTGTCAGTCCACAATTTCGATAGTAAAGGTGTATAATTTAAAAAGAGTTTTGTGTCCAAATGCATCACATTATTAAAGAGCAGCAATTCCTTTCCAGCATTAGCATTTGTAGGATCACCCCAAGGAATGTCTAATTTAGCCCTGGCGTCTACCAAAACTTGCATCCCTCTTACCACATTTCGGTATATTACTTGCTGAAACTCCTTGAGATAATCATCAAACTTAACACCATGTATAATACTCATTTGATTGAGAAATGTGGATTTTCCACTCTCTCCAGCCCCCAGCAAAAAAAGCTCAACTTGTATCTTCAAAGTTTGTTTGTCTTTTTCCAACATTTTGTCATTTTCTTGACTGTTATGCCGCTGCTCAATCTCTTCTGGGCTGAATTTGAAGCGTAAACAGCACGAACACATTGAAGTGGACATTCTCAAAAAATGCTCTAAGAGCCGATGATCAACATCTCTTTTCACTACATACTTCAGATTTTCTGCTTGCAGCATTCGTATGAGACGAGGGATGAAAAATTCTTGCACATTTGGCACACTTCACTGCATCTTTCGCCTTTCTACCACAGTTGTTGCAAATACCGAGCGGGAGCTCACAGTAGGATATGAATATGAAATATAGAAAACGATAAAAAACTTACAGGGTTTGAGGAGTATTCGTCTATGCTCGTGCTGTACTCCATTAACTTTTCTTACATTTTGAATTGTTTTTTTATATGTTGTATCGCAACAATCACAAAAATTAGAAAGTCAAAGTTTACTTTCTCAAAAAATAAACTCGAAAGGAATCCTTGAATAAACTACAAACTTCAATCGATAGGTTGGTGAAGATATGAAAGGATAAACTGGTACTGAGTGGCGAATAGGCACTTGATATGGTCTTGTACCTAAAAGAATTTCCAGTGCTCCTGAGTGGCAACGACTGGTTTGCTCTTCACGTACTTGCTCCACAACTTATTCTTTTCTCTGTTACCATCGATCTCATCGTTGGCTTTTATATGTTGCTGATTACAATTCTCGTAGTTCTTGCTGTGCTTCGGCAGGAGCTCCCTAAGCCAATCGTACTTCTTCTGCTTCGCAGAAAGTGATGCCCAAACTGTTGGCGCTGGTGCTCGAATCAAGCTGACCTCTGGTAGAATAAGGTCAGCGTCGTTCTTGCTCAAGTCGACCAGGCTGTTTGACTTTACTGCAACGGAAGGGGCTCGCAGCCTGAAATAAGTGTCTCTTTTTGAGTTATTTTTTTATAATAAGCTGTCTCGGAGGTTGATCCCTTCTGACCACCCTGTTGGAAGCATTAGCTGGAACTTTCTTCGATTGCTACACTCAATCTTTCCTGCCACGTGAGCTCTGCATCCGAGCACTGCAATCTATCTTTAAACGTTCCCTCAGGTATTTAAAACAATAGGTGCAGCCGTCACAAGAGAAACCAAATAATGATACAAGATTTTCGTGCTTGAACTTACTCAACACCTCCACTTCATTTATAAAATATTTGGTGATTTGATCATCAACATCGACATTCTCAACATTTCCCAAAATTTTTTTTTACAGCAAAGGGTTCTTGCTATCCGTCTGTAGCTAAAAATACTTTTCCGAAATCTCCAGCACCCAGGAGTCTCCCTTCGTTGTCCAAGCCCTCGAAGACACCCTCGTCGAAATCGTTAGCTGACGCCTTCAATTTTTCGTAAGTGTAATGTTTGTGGTTTGTCTGTTTTCAAATGTGCCATACACATTCTCTCCAATTCTTCTTCACTATCTGAAGGCTCTTCGTGTTATATGTTGCATTTTCTACTTTGATGGGTTCAGGTAAATGTGGTTCTGGAAGTGGTGGAACTGCATATCCTAGAGAGCCAAAATTTGGTGGTAGTTGTCCCAGACCTAACTGAGATTCGGCATGATTCCTGAGTACATTTATGGCATCATCTAACCTTTCTTCCATTCGTGTACCCTGAAAACCATAATTCACTTCGGCATGGTCCCTCAGAAACACAATCGCATCATCTAATCGTTGAGCTTCGGGGGCTGTGGGCATATGGAGTCCTTGAGCAGTTGTGCCGTTGTTTACGTTGACTGTTTGTGACTACGCTTCATACGTCTGGTAGGGTGCGTTGTATTGGGCACTCGTCCATTCTCCAACGCTAGCTCCCGTGGCACCGTCGGGACCGAGGTAGTAGCCGGTGGAGGCAGCTCCTCCCGGCGAAGAATACCTCGGAGAAGAGTCTAGTGTATGACTGAATTCATCTGAACCATACACCCATTGTTGATCTAATGTCTGCTGGGGCCCCTCCTTGGCCTGCCTGATATGTCCGGTCTGTCCTTTAACTCCCTTCGCCGGCGAGAGCCTTGGTGCTGATCTTGCACTAAAAGGGAAATAAGGACTGTCTGCAGCAAATGGTTCTCCAGCTGCCTGAGTAAGGCTGGTGCCCGGACCCGCTGTGGCACCATATCCTGGAGCTGCTGGACTCAACGCATAAGCCATATGTCATTATCTATACGTCCATACGGTGGTTGGAAACTGTTTTTTTCTGGTGCTTTATTAGCTATTTTATTAAAACAAATAGTAAAAACCTCATATAAATCTGATTTCTTCACTTTCTCAGGGAATAGGATCAAATTTGGTAGGCTCAAGGCTACATTATTCGTGATGCTCATTTCCTCACGAAAAGTTGGGTTCTGTGCTAGTGCATCGGCGTCTGAAGTTACAACAATTTTCGGGATACAAGAAGATTCTTCGTGGTTATTGAAAGAACTTAAATTCAGCTTCTCTATCAAAGAGCTTTTTTTTTATAATAAGCTGTCTCGGAGGTTGATCCCTTCTGACCACCCTGTTGGAAGAATTCGCTAAACTTTCTTTGCTTTGATGGACTTGTAAAGTTTGTCCCAGAAGTTCCAAAGCACTCTTGGTTTCGTGTAATCCAGCATAAAGTGCGGGATGATAGGGCACGGTTTGTAAAGGCATGGTATGATCTTCCTCTGTTCGAGGCTCATGGCTTGCATGAAGGACAGGAAGAACTTGTTTATCGGACTGGACAAAAAACTAGGCGATAATATAGCGACAAGCTTCTCGCATGGCTGGGAAATAAGCTTTATGATGGCCTCGTATTCGAACAGGCCCCCGATGAGGTAGTCCTTGACGCAGAACTTGAGGTTGTACTGCTTCTGTATGGTCTCGATGACCTCCATCGCAGAATCTATGTCGTCGTCTGTAAACAGTACAAAGGTGTCTTAATTAGGATATAAATATGTAAAATGAAAACCACTACAAACTTACAGGATTCGAGGATTTTTGGTTATGTTCACACATCCATCCTTCTCATCTCAAGAACGTGAAAAGTCTTCTCACTCAGAAATAACTATGTTAAGATTCCTATGTTGAATGGTACCCTTCACAGAGTTGAGCACGAATTCAATATCTTCAGCTCCCTGTGTATTTTTGTAGTCTGGTTTTGCCAATCAGTCCGAGTTATTGAGAAAAAATTCCACTGAATTGGTCTGAAAAAATTTTTATATTTTTGATTACGGTAACTCAAGATTTTTTCGTTATATTGATTCTTGTGGAAGCAGCGATTCAGAAAAATTAACTCTTTTATCCTTGGAGCTTAAGCTTTTGATATATTCGTGTTTATCTCCATCAGAAACACAACTAAAGAATCCGCACAATAGGATGACTATGAAATATAGAAAGCGATAACAAACTTACAGGATTCAGTTGCTGTGCAACAGCTGATCGAGACAGACGTGTAGTGAGCAAAAACGCGTAAATCGAGTGTCAAAATTGAACCGGCAAGTTCTTACGACGCAGATAAATTTGAGGCTTTCTGTCTCCCAAGAATGTTTCAACAAAGCGAGTCCTCAACGGACACGGGTCAGGAGGAATCAGAAAAAAAAGATTCCAATTTTACGATCGTGTCGAGAAACAAACGGAAGAAACGAACAAAAGGTCGAGAGGATCCGGCATAAAAAGTAGACAATAAGAAATCGCCCGAGATTACAGGAACCACAGCTGCCGATAAATTCGGAAACAACACATGAAGCAAACGTTACATGGAAACAAACACATCTGAAGTCAATAACCCCACAACCCAAACAACAACAAAACAATTACATTCCTACAAAACATATGAAAATCTGTTTCACATAACAGCTCTTCCTAACACAACAAGGC
Organism: Hippodamia convergens; assembly: GCA_038502775.1. Lineage (NCBI taxonomy): Eukaryota > Metazoa > Arthropoda > Insecta > Coleoptera > Coccinellidae > Hippodamia > Hippodamia convergens. The sequence goes on along the minus strand of JAVSIQ010000839.1, from coordinate 145,834 downwards.
TTCAAATCGCTGACCAGTGGATGAAATTGTTTCCAAATGGGCGCGATATAATCACACAAACAACACAGGGATTTATCATTAAATCGAATAATTCCAAGGATCACCTCATAAAAGCGCAAAAACACATGAAGGAAACAAAACAAATCAACACTTTCTGTGAAACTTCAACCAACACATCAGCTCCAAATAAAACAAGAACTTGGAATCCTTTTCAGCAGTAATTTCTCATGTAGAAATAGAAATAAAAGAAGAGGATATTAGTAAATTACTGATGACAAATCGAATCACACACCGATATTGCAAGAGAATAATCTCAAGAAAGACAAACCAACCATCCTTATTTATACGCATAATAACTAGTGAAGTACAATCATATGAAAGACTAATAAAAGAAGGAATATTCATCAAATGCAGACACTATACTGCCAAACCTAGCTACCCACCTGATCCAATACCAATAACAATCGCAAAATGTTCACAATTTACGCATACAACGATCAAATGCAATTCACCAATAATATGCAGCAAATGTGGGCAAAAAAATAAAGAATCAGACTGTACAACAAGTTTACCTCCAAGATGTAGTGCATGTCAATCAACAGAACATGTAGCATGGTCTCTGAAATGCCCAAAAAGACCAGTTAAGCCCATAGAAGGTATTCGCAATATCAAGATAAGATCGATAAACAAAAAAAAAGCTGATATGGATATTGAAAAAGTAGAAAAAAGCAGAATACACAGAGCTATTACAATACACGATCATATCATAGAAACATACATCAACAAAATCAACAAACCCAAGAACACTGAAAGACATCATAATATAGACTGTACAATGTTTGTGGAAACTAAAACTAAAATAAACACAAACATTCAGTATAGGGATTGGAGAACACTGTACAAACATGGAAGCATACTAAATCAAAATAACAGAGGAGGTGCACTAGTGCAAGCTGCTAACAGAGTAAAGATAGGTAAAAACAATCCACCTCACTTCAATAACCCATTGAACGATGACCTGCATTTTACCGTCCCCTTCAACAACGAAAAAATCCAAATGTTTCTAGTATACATTCATCACTCTAGCCAACTTGTTGAAGAAAACTTGTTAGTGAAAGTATCACAATATAAATATTGTATCATTCTAGGGGACTTCAATGTGAATATCCGAAGGAAAAGTCAAATTAACAACTTCCTCAAAAATTCAGATTTCATCAGGATCAATACACCACCAACATTTCTGATGGAAAACAACCCAGACTCCACACCAGACTTGCTAATGTGTACGAGAAATATAAAAGACAATATTCAAAACGCAAATCTAACTCCAGACTTAGGATCAGACCACCTTGGAATCGAATTTTCCCTAGACACAAAAAAGGAACCTGAAGAATACACTCAAGAAATCAAATCACTCTACGATAAATGTAACATTGAAGAAGTAAATAGAAGAATACTTGAATTGATTGATCCTCAGGCTGAAATCACTCCTGAATATATATCCTTTTTCCACAACACTCTATCAAAAATAATGATAGAGGAAACACCGACACTCAAAAAACAATATTTCATTCTCTCCCTATATCATAAGGCTGATCAGATGGAAAAAGCAATTATATCGGGAATACCAGACTAACCAAGAACCAAGTCTGAAACAAAAAATTAATAAGCTGAACCGGGAAATTCACAACATGATCTTACAATTCAGATCCAATAAATATCTGGAGGCCTGCAAAGAAATCGAAGATAAAGAAGGCAGGACATTGGACAAAATAATTACCGATGGTGTCGCTGCATTCGCCGATCAGCTGTTTACCGAAACGAGTATTGTTTCGTGTTTACATTAGATTTCTATTTGTATTTATGGGATTTTTTAGTTCAAACGTTTATTGGCTATCAATAATCGAAGTTGATTATGGATCCTGTGGATTATATTGTAACTGCAAGTTTAGGTAATATTGTGCTTTTTGTTATAATTAATGTAAAATGTTGAGGTGAGCACTATTCAATTTTGAATGCTTTTCAGTTCATCTGGCATGATGTTTACCAAAGGTTCCTCTAATTATAGGAAATTTTCCAATATTTCCATGCTCACAGATGCTGGGTAGAGGGTGAGCAAGTGTTGCAATGCAATCATTTGATTCTATGTGGGAAAAAATTATTTCAAAACATTGGAATTCTAGAAGGACAATCCCATCATATTGAGGAAATGATGTCTCATAAAAATGATGGTGTGAAGGTTGACAAGATTATATACAGATACTAAGCAAGATTGTCTGGAATTTGCAAGCATATTTTAGCCCTGCTATTCTACAAGAGGTACGTTCGATTTGGACGCTCCGTTCACTCCTTTAACTCTTTTCGCGCCGTATGCGTTCGTGATTGGATTCTGGAGTAAAAAGTGCGTCGAACACTGCGTTCGTTTTTGATAGCGTGGGGTAAGTATAGAGTGAATGGAGCTCGGTCCTAAAGCCCCACCTCGTGAAGCCCTTGACCCGGGGTGAGCATGCGTATTGCGTATTAGACAATTTCAAAATAACAGCTGATCAGTTTGTTTATTTATTTTCAATTCGATTTCGTTATGTTTTCTTTAATTGAAACTATATTCTTCTTTATTAATATTATGTCGACGTTAATAAACTTCTTTTTCTAGAGAAACTTTAGGGTTACCGGGCTAGGCTTGGATATCATTATCAATATAATGAATTTTTTTTATGAAAACTTCAAAAGTAGAGAGCGACATTCTAAAATGTTGTTTAAACTGCCTATTAGGCATTCCTGGTACTACTTCTTCTGCAAAGTCGTAAATTTTCTAGCTAATTTCATTTTCCTCATCAGAAGAATCTTCAAAAAACAAATCTCGGCAAAAGTTTATTATTGGGACGACTTGGGAGAAGGCAGTATATTTCTCTTGGAGTAAACGAATGTATAAATAATTCTATGTATGAATAATTCTGAATATTTTTTGAAGACAGGAATCTCAGAAAACAAGAGTTCGTTTGAAATCTAAAAATCAAAAGGTTAGTTTCAAACGCTCTTCCAGCTCCGGAGCGTTCGACATCGAATAACCAAACACCGCAAGCTCTGAAGTCACGTGACTAAAACGCCGCTCTCACTCCACTCCAACTCCATAAGTACAAATCGAACGTAGCTAAGGTTGTACGTACTACAAAATATTTTGACAATTCTACTGATTTTGAAGGTAAAATTGTAGTGTAAATGAACATCAGCATGAAAAATATATTCATTTAATAGAAGCTACTAATTTTTTTTCTTTTTAGGAAGGGAAAAAATCTATGAATAGAAAATGAGTGATAAATTTTGAATAAAAATGGACGTTCATCAGAGAACTGTATGTATGCAGAACATGACGTGATCCTTGATTAATCATTTTGAGGAATTCATTATGCTAGATTTTAATGTATTATTCATTTATTGCATCTCACTTGTGTCTTAGTCTGCAGTCATAATAAAATAAAACAATTCAACTCATCTATCGATTGATTGCACCTTTTCTGTTGCTAAATGAACGTCAATATTATCAAGCTATTTTTAATATTAATATTAAATTGATACATATATGTATGATATATTGTTTAAAATTGCCAATTCTCGGAATTTATTGGAAATTCCACATGTAGATTTGATCACTGCTGAACATAAGTTCAATTTTGCAACCATCGAGAGAATCACTTAAACTCACAAGGTCCCTAGTTTTGAAAATAATTTAACGACGTTCATAATCCGCCGAAGAAAATATCTAATAATATGGACTAGTGAAAATCTAGATCATGAAGTAAACTGCAGGAAACGTGCTGCCATCGAACCAACGTAGCAATAGACTAGTTTCTGGGTTGTTACCCGTCATCAGTACTGCTTAACGTCTGCGACTCATTTTGGTTGTCATCGACGAAGACGTTAAGCAGTACTGATGACGGGTAACAACCCAGAAACTAGTCTATTGCTACGTTGGTTCGATATGGCAGCACGTTTCCTGCAGTTTACTTCATGATCTAGATTTTCACTAGTCCATATTATTAGATAGTCCCTAGTTTTATTGCACATTATCATATGGATTGAATTCAGCACTTTCAACTAGGCTTCTTGAATTGTTGAAACTTCTATATATTCAAAAATATCAAGTAGACTCAAAGTATTTCATTTTGATAAGAATGAAAATTTTGTACAAGAACGATATGAACAAAAATTTAAAATGACTTGACTTGAACTGCTTTCTGTGGTAGGTTTAGTGAAGGTACAGCTTTTTTCTCCAGTAACAGAAATGTTTTCATAGTGAGAGTTTCTGAAATAATTCAAAACATTTGAAGCATTGTTTTCAATTAACATCAGTTTCCACTCTTGCTTGTTTTCATTTCACAATCTTCTGGTCGGAAATGCTGTAAGCATACTCTAATATGTTTAGATACAGGTTTTTCCATTATCGAAACATGCTCCCAGGATTTGCGTCTTTTAATTTCCTGTACGATTTCTAGTTTAATGATAAAGTAAACATTTTGATTTTCACCACGAAAATGGGCTCCAGGATTCCTAGATTTTTTAGAATTACATCCATAAACACAACAATTAGTGTTTTTCACGGTTTTTTCCTTAGGCATATCTTTTTATCGCAATAAAAACGTAAAAATAAACAAATAAACCCAGCTTTCACGTACTAACTGTCAAAACGATACTCGTTTCGGGCTTAGTTCCAGCTAACGCCGGCGGTGTCGCATAGAGTTGTGTTTTGCTCTATACTGGAGAACGATTAAAAAACTTTCCAAGTACACAACTCATCAACTCTCACATCCAATCCAAGTCAATGGTGAAACTCTTATCAAGGATAAAGACATTGCGGATGCTTTTGCAAAACACTTTGAAAAACTGTATAGACAATCCACAAACAAAGAATTCGATGAAGAACATAGAAAACAAATAGAGAGTTGGTATCTACATGACCTACCCCACATGCCACCAGATGATACATTTGAACCCATATCAGAGAAAGAATATTATACGGCTCTTAACCATGGGAAGAACACAACACCTGGCTATGACAACATATCAAGAAAAATACTGAGAAAACTAGACCCTTCAGTTCACAATGTTATTATCAAAATTTATAACTATTGCCTCTCCCACTCCCTTTTTCCAAATGAATGGAAAAAAGGAATTTTGATAACTATCCCGAAGACGAAGACAGACCATTCCAACATAGAAAATTACAGGCCTATAACACTTCTGCCAACATTAGGAAAAAATTTTGAAAAAATATTGGGGAAAGAATCAGCAAAGAAACAAGAAAATATATACCAACATATCAATTCGGATTCAAAAAGAAAACTTCAACCATACATCATTTAACTAAACTTACCTCAAACTTTCAATGCAACAAAAAAATGGGAAATATTATTCTCCTTGATCGAACTGGGAATTTCATTACCCGTGGTTACAGAAGATGTATCTTGAAGTTCCTAAATAATCTGTATTTTGCAAAGTTATATCGTGAAGCACTGCTCTGGTTTTGATATCCAGGGTCTTTCACGAGGAACCTTACACATATTTATACGGGAAACTACTGAACGTATTTTCATGAAATTCAGCACTTATAAGTATTTCACGATGCCGATGAAATCTAAAATATTTTCAAGGCATGAGCACCTCCGGTTTTTCCGGAAATGACGTCAATTTCCGTTTTTCAAATTAGAACACCATTTTTTTATTGCAGAAATAAATCCCTTAAAAAATTTCAAGTTATTTTGATGTAACATTTTTCAGTTTTGGTAGGAAAATTCTCTCTGAGCGGGAAAATTCGAAAAAAAAATCGAAAATAGAGCTCCGCTGAAACAAGAATAACTTCGAGGTTTTTGGATGGAAAATTTTCATTTTTGGGATTTTTCAAGATGTAAGATTGATGTATCCACTTTAAAAATCGAAATCGCGATTCATGATACAGGGGGTGAAAAAATCGCTTTCAAAGTTAGGGATGACAAAATCGTGAAAAATCAATTTTTTCAAATTAGAACCCCATTTTTTTATGGCAGATATTGAATCTACGTTAAAAAATAATGCGAGTGTATGCATCACACCCTTGCCCCAAAGTGGATATTTTCTGAGTTATTCACAAGAAACTGTTTTTCGTCTTAAATTTTCAGCTATTTCTTTTCCCTTCACGCCAAAAAGATGAAATTTTCAGGAACTGTTACTTAAACTATGTTTTAGATTTTACTACCCTAATATGCAAGAGAACTTTGCGAGATCGTCGAACTTTGCAACTATCACCGAGACAGAGAGATTGTGTACTTGACAGAAAGAGCCTAAAAATGGCCATAATTGGTGAAATTGAGAACATCTCGGTGAGTGAGGCACTCAAAGATGAGAAGTGGAGACAAGCGATGCAGGAGGAGTACGACTCGTTAATGGACATGAAAACTTGGGAGCTGGTGGACTGTCCAGAAGGAATGAAACCGATTACCTGTCGTTGGGTACTTCGAGAGAAGACAGATGGTAGACACAAGGCCAGACTTGTGGCAAGAGGATTTGAACAGAAGGAGGGAATTGAATGTGAGGAAACATTCAGCCCAGTAGCTCGCCATGCATCGATTAGACTACTTCTGAGCCACGCAGCTTCAGAGAAAATGAAGTTCGATGTAAAGACGGCATTCTTGTATGGAAAACTGGAGCAGGTCATCTACCTGAATCAGCCTGAAGGGTTCAACGACGGATCAGGAAAAGTCTGCAAGTTGAATAAGATTTTTTACGGGCTCAAACAAGCTCCAAGGATGTGGAACGAGAGGGTTACCACATACTTTGAAGACAAGATTGGTCTGATAAACACCGAAGACGACCCATGTATTTATTATAATAAGGACAAGAGCATTATCCTCTCACTTTTCGTAGATGGATTGATAGCTAGGAAAGATGAGAATGAAATATGCAGACTCTTAGGCAAGATAAGCAAGGAAATTCAGATTACATTCAGCAAAAAAGTACAGGACAAAATAACGTATTTGGGCATGGAAATCAAGATCGTCCAGAACGATATTTTCGTGAATCACCCGCTGTACACAGAGAAGATCTTGAAAAAGATGAAACTTGAAAAGTGCAACCCAGCTTCTACACCCATTGAGCAAGGAATGGTCACCAAAAAGACAGATTTTCAGAATGACGAGGCACTTCCAGCGAACAACAACTATCGCGAAGCGATAGGGAGTTTGTACTTAGCTACAATAACCCGGCCAGACATCAGCTTTGCCGTGAACTGACTCAATCGATTCTGCAACAAGCCCATGAAAAGTCATCAGGCAATGGTGAAACGTGTGTTTCAGTACCTGAGAGGGACATCAACTGCAGGAATCCATTTCGGAGGAGACAGAGAACTAGTGGCTTACACGGATTCAGACTTTGGAGGAGACTCTGAGACAGGACAATCGAAGAGTGGAGTGATAGTGATGAGAGGTGGACCAGTGATCTGGTACTCGCAGAAGCAGCGTCTGGTAGCTACTTCAACTGCAGAAGCTGAGTAGAGAGTCGCGGTGTCAGTGATTGACGATGTGTGTTGGATGAAGAGAATCGCACTGGAACTTGGTATTTCGAAAAGTGATCAGCCAATTATCCTGAAAATCGACAACATGTCAGCCATACACATGTTACAGAATGCCCACGAAGGAAAAACGACCAAAGGAAAGAAACACATTGAGATACCACGAAAGTACATCCAGCAATATGTCGGCAGTACTGTGACATTACAACATGTTGAGAGCAGCAAGCAGATTGCAGACATTCTCACTAAGCCACATAATAGAAAAATGTTTGAGACGCTCCGTTGTGAGTTGATCAAGGAGGAGTGTTGAGATTTGATCAACTACCCAGTTTTTTATTGTTATTTTTGATTTATGTAGAGTCCAGTAAACGTATTCAATTCAAGTTGGCAGGCGAATTCTTCTGAAATATTTTTATGTGACAGCGTCTGTCAGAAATAATATAGTTGAAAGAGAAACGTGCTCCGAATTGTTCTGTTCATTAAAAAGTATTTTCAGACTATACACCTACAGTTTGTAGAAAGTTTTGCTGTGCAAAACAAGTAGAATAGGTAGAGTCCAGAGGTATTTCTGTTTGTGTTCAATAAACTGAACATTTTGTCAAGATTGGACTCATTATTTCTCAAACAGAAGAACACAAATCCACGGAAAATAACAACATAGAACGGGGATGTTGCGTCTCCTTAGGATAAAAGGTCTTTGAATGAAACCCTATTAACACAACCTCCTTATAAAATCCAATATTCTGAACAACCTCATTCAATCTCTCGAAAAAGTCATCCTTTTTAATGTTCCACTAGTAAAAAGTCATTTTCACTCTGAGTAAATTTTGAGATATGGCTTCCCGATGTGTTATTTTGTCTATCAGTTTATTTTCCAGTAAAATATGAATACTCCCCTTTTCGCTCATTCATGTTTCGGAACTCCACTGAAAAATGGGCATAGTCTCCAACTTTCTCTGATACATAACCTTTCTTCTAAGTTTCTGTAATAGCAATTATGTCTCAATTTCAGAACTTCCACCTGTCTTACAACCTCCTCCAGTTTTCCTCTAATTCACTGTACATTCCATGTGCCAAAATTTATAGTCCTTTTATGAAGCTTTTTCTGTTTTCAGTTTGATAAATTCATTATTATTTTGGGTTTTCAGCGGCTTAGTTTTTCATAGGGAATATGTTGCTGGCCTATCGCCCCAACCCTCCCTTTTTAACCTGGTTTGGGTCATGCTAATTTGGACTTTGATTTACTCTATCCGTCCATTGACCTCCGTATTTTCCATTCTCATATCGAATGTCGTCTACCATCCCGAAGGAGAAACCTATTAGATGATACTCATATTAAATTGATCATCTCGTTGCAGAAAAAACATAAGAAAAGCAAGAGTTTGCCTTGTCGTCATTAAAGAATCGTTCATTCGAAATCAAATTCTCATCGAATGATGATTTGTCACTTTCTTTCTAGTAGAGATTAAACTCTCTGAGTCTGAAACAGACAAGGTATACTTATTTGTAATTCGCATTGTTGTCCTCACAAGAATCTTTTTTTCTGGGCACCCGTTTCTCTGAAATGCCAATGCAGATAGTGTCTTGTTACGCACTGCCCTCACGGCGAAACTGGGATTCAAAAATTGCTTTCGCTTCTCCTTCCTCAATTGGGTCATCTTTGTTTTGAGAAAGGACCTGAGATGCGGATCATTTAAACAAATATTCCTGAATCTTTCACAAGTGGTGTAAATACTCAAGAGAGAATCAGGGTCTAAATATCTGAATATCGTTGAAATCATTTCCGGTGGAAGTGATCTGAAAAGATTATGGTAGCTAGAAATGACGTTAGGCCTCATTATGAGAAGTCGTTCTTAGCTCGATATTCGATTTGTTTTGATAATCGCCTCATAAACTTCACATTATATAGTATTCGGCTAGCTTCGATAACCAATGATATCGAACCACGTCTCCATTTCTACACTTCTGATTTTCCCGCTCGGAAACAATTTCGCTATAGGCAATAGAAAATAAGCGCTACGCACCCTGGTGACAATCTTAGTAACTACAAATGTTGACATAGTTCTTGTTTTCGTATTTTGTATTTTTGCGATCAATGTGAATGTTTGTGTTTTGAAGTCATTTTAGAAAGTATAAATCGTTCGAATCCCTATTATCCATTTCTTCAGTGTTCTTCCTGAGAAAAAAAGATTGAATAAAAATATTCATTTTAAACAGGCCCTCGTTGCTTTTTTCATTCAACACTGACTGAAATGAAACCATTTATTGAGAATAAATTCTAGACAATGTCATTCATTAATGGTTGATGATAACAAAGTTAAATCAAAAGAAGATGACAATTCATCATGTCCAGAGCATGGAAAAGCTGACACTAAATTGATTTTTCATATTTGTAATTTAGACGCTCGAGCGAATTTTTTTATTAGATGTTCTGATACTTATATTTGGATAATCATGTAAGGACATATACATAATTTGAAAAATATTGATTCAACCGTATGGTTATACGCAGGCACCGGTAAAAACCAAAGATACATTAATTTAGCAAAAGTTTACGAGCACTCAGAACCATCCCTATGTCGAAGATTGCCATAATTGCATGCACTGACTGGATGTTTCTTCAATCCCGCCTTTTTCAAGAAATGTTAACAAAGACCTTTCAATATATTAATGAAGAAACATGAATATCAACCAGTTTCCATGCAATTTGGAAATCCAGAGTCGTTCACCGATAAGCATGTACAAGGAGATATTTTCAACAAACTTCAAATATTATCTGCGCAATTTATAGTGTTCCTGGTATACTCGACGTTGATGCTTCCCGGGTTCAACTGTTTTTGAATAACCTACACTGTTTCCATGAACGTTCATATAAACGAAGAATTGTATCAAAAAAATTTAGGAAATTTTGATGCTAGCAGCTTACGCCCATGCAAATCTGAGTTATGTCAACAGTTCCTTCGAGCTAATTACATTTCTAGCATATGGAATAATGCGAATCAAAGGCAACAATTTTAACTCCTGAAAACAATGGGTGGACATTAGAAGAAAACCAGTACCACTTTCATTGGTTTGATGGTGACCAACTACCAAGAGACGTCAGTGAATCCCTCAAAGAATTTCATTTTTGCAGTTTCATGCTCTTCAAACTTTAGATCCATTTTCCAAAGGAGATATTGCCAGCAGCGACATAGCTGATGATAATAATGATGATGACGCTACTGGACAATATCATGATTGGGATAATGATGAAAATTACAAAGGCGAAAATTACGATGCTTAGAAGATGTACAAATATTTTCTTTAGTAGAATGTTTTTTTCGCAGAATGATTTTTGTTTTTATTGTTCCATCTAGTCTTTTTTATTTATTTTTTTTATTTTGAATTTCATTAAAATTATGCTCTATTAGTCTGGCTTCGTACATCATTGTGGGGTAAAGTTGAATAGCTCGATAGACTTCGCCCTGGATGTCAAGATTGCCAGGCGTATTATAATTTCTCTGAATAAAGACGTTATTTATTTATTTATTCATTTATAAAATGAAAATCCCCATTAAACCAAACTGTACCGAATAAATTTATTCTCCCGAATAAATGCAATATTTTAATTTTTTAATAGTTCTCGGCTGAATAATTTTTGTGTTTTATCGATGTTTAGTCACCACTTCTGTCTGACAAAGGAAATATAACTTGTTTTTAATAGTAACCTCAACAACATATTCAAAAATCACACATGTTAAAATAAGTGAAGTTAATTATTTTAATTTGGAGCTTTAAAGTGTCTGACAAAAGTATTGGTCCATGGAAAGTGTCTGACACTTATGAAACTATTCAAGAAATAATGTTCTACAAAACAAATATGAAAATCAGCCATGTGAAAATAAGATAGGTCATACTTATTGTTAGTCAACTTTCGCACCTGCTACCTACCCAGGTGTCACTAGGCGATCTCCACAAAAACGCAGGTATTCAAATATCATCGGCAGCTACTGAAAACCTAAGGTTTCATCTATGTGAAGATAAGTTATGTCATATCGCTTTGGGATCTAGGACTATTAGTTCGTTACTCTCACAGAATCTCTCACCATTGTCATTCAAGGTTTGTCCTCCCCAAAGTCATACTGTTTTATCGTTTCTCCTTGAATCCGTTCTACTATTTATACCCTATTAAAACAACTTCCTCATAAAATCCAATATTCTGAACAACCTCATTCAATCTCTCGAAAAAGTCATCCTTTGTAATGTTCCACTAGTAAAAAGTCATTTTCACTTTGAGTATATTTTGAGATATGGCTTCCCGATGTGTTATTTTGTCTATCAGTTTTTATTTAAGTAAGATGAATACTCCCCTTTTCGCTCATTCATGGTACGGAACTCCACTGAACAAATGGGCATAGTCTTCATCTTTCTCTTTTACATAACCTTTCTTCTCAGTTTCTGTAATAGCAATTATGTCTCAATTTCAGAACTTCAACCTGTCTTACAACCTCCTCTAGTTTTCCTCTTATTCACTGTACGTTCCATGTGCCAAAATTTATAGTCCTGTTATGAAGCTTTTTCCGTTTTCAGTTTGATTAATTCATTATTATTTTGGGTTTTCAGCGGCTTAGTTTTTCATAGGGAATATGTTGCTGGCCTCCCTTTTTAACCGGGTTTGGGACATGCTAATTTGGACTTTGAGTTACTCGATCCGTCCATTGACCTCCGTATTTTCCATTCTCATATCGAATGTCGTCTACCATCCCGAAGGAGAAACCTATTAGATGATACTCATATTAAATTGATCATCTCGTTGCAGAAAAAACATAAGAAAAGCAAGAGTTTGCCCTGTCGTCATTAAAGAATCGTTCATTCGAAATCAAATTCTCATCGAATGATGATTTGTCACTTTCTTTCTAGTAGAGGGTAAACTCTCTGAGTCTGAAACAGACAAGGTATACTTATTTATCATTTGCATTGTTGTCCTCACAAGAATCTTTTTTTCTGGGCACCCGTTTCTCTGAAATGCCAATGCAGATAGTGTCCTGTTACGCACTACCCTCACGGCGAAACTGGGATTAAAAAATTGCTTTCGCTTCTCCTTCCTCAATTGGGTCATCTTTGTTTTGAGAAAGGACCTGAGATGCGGATCATTCAAACAAATATTCCTGAATCTTTCACAAGTGGTGTAAATACTCAAGAGAGAATCAGGGTCTAAATATCTGAATATCGTTGAAATCATTTCCGGTGGAAGTGATCTGAAAAGATTATGGTAGCTAGAAATGACGTTAGGCCTCATTATGAGAAGTCGTTCTTAGCTCGATATTCGATTTGTTTTGATAATCGCCTCATAAACTTCACATTATATAGTATTCGGCTAGCTTCGATAACCAATGATATCGAACCACGTCTCTATTTCTACACTTCTGATTTTCCCGCTCGGAAACAATTTCGCTATAGGCAATAGAAAATAAGCGCTACGCACCCTGGTGACAATCTCAGTAACTACAAATGTTGACATAGTTCTTGTTTTCGTATTTTGTATTTTTGCGCTCAATGTGAATGTTTGTGTTTTGAAGTCATTTTAGAAAGCAGGGATGTTGCGGATATTCGCATCCGCATCCGCAAATGCGGAGCTTCCGCATAGATTTCTACTTCCGCATCCGCATCCGAATCCGCAAAAACCAATGCGGATTTTCATGCGGATGCGGATGTAATATAATTTGTGAGTTGTGCAGTGTCGCCATCTCAGGGCCAACAAAATATGTTAGTGTTTCGTTTAGAAAATGCTGAATATATACTTTTTCAATTTTGAAAGTGTCAGAAAGATGCTAGTTTTTCACTGTTACTTCTTTCTGTAGCTATTTCTGAAACCGAAACATCTGCATCCAAGAGGGTGGAATTTCCGACGCACCCCTCTATTCTGTTTATATTCATACTGGTAATTCTCTTTTCGGAACACTTTCCAAATACATATTTTATTATACCATCTGTTTTTTTTCCGGTAAGTCCGAAATTCCAATCCGTCTCCTTTCTAACGACCGCCTGTGGTCCCAGTCCCAAGATTTCTTATCGCCCGTGATATTGAAATGTTATATTTTTGCGATACCCGTTGTTTCAGAAGCATTTGAAATGTTGAAGGAAAGTTCAGGGACCAAGCGTCTTTGAACATGAATTATGATTCGCGAATCGGGGGAAACATTTTCATCTGAATTGCGTATTTTTTGGTTGTTGCGGTTTTTTTTTTTTTGATTTGACAGAGATCTCCCCAAGAAAAAGAGCCAGATGTTTGTCCGATCAGTGAGAATTGTCTACGTTTGTTTACCTAAACAACCCGGGTTGTTGCAAGCTCATAAAACGTTTATAGGGGCTATAAAATTCGCCTAGTTTGACGATTTTTGGGCATCTGTTGATGATAAAGATTAAAAAAAATTCATTTTTACTTTCGGAATATATCATATTGGAAAACGTGAGAGTTGCGATAAGAAAAAAATGGGCGTGTGCTCTTCGCACGAGAATTTGACCAATGGGAACGAAGAAATTGGTGAAAAAGTTCCGATGCGTTTGTTATGGTGCAATACTTATTTATTGTAAATGAACCATAACGTGTTTTTTGGCCTTGTGGATTACTTGTCGAATAGTAAATTTTTGTGAGATTTTGAATAATATTGTGACTATTATGATACAGTTGATCATAGTGAGGAGTGTACGTGTACTCGAATTATTGTTTATTGGGAAATATTAAGGTAAATGCCATTATATTTCTCCGGTAGTACGTTTCATTGTTTACGATGTTATCACCGATAGCACGAAGAATTTTGTCCACTCCACCAGGCAGTGTTCCAAGCGAGCAATTATTCAGTAGCGCGGGTTTAATTTACGAACCTCTGCGTAACCGCCTTGAAGCAGAAAAGGCGGCAAAATTACTTTTTATAAAGTATAATGCTCCAATTTTCAACTTCTCTTACTAATATAAAAATAAGTAAGTGAAGTTAAAAAAAACATGTAGATAAATACTTACACTTGATATACTTAATACTAATTTACTTCAAAAATGTTAATAACTGCTTTATCGTTGTTTTAATTCTTTACTCGTATACTATTTTTAAATAAGATCTAAAACATCCGCATCCGCATCGCATCCGCATCCGCGGATGTGAGTTTTCGAGATTCCGCATCCGCATCCGCGGATGTGAAAAAATCGGCATCCGCAACATCCCTGTTAGAAAGTATAAATCGTTCGAATCCCTATTATCCATTTCTTCATTGTTCTTCCTGAGAAAAAAAGATTGAATAAAAATATTCATTTTAAACAGGCCCTCGTTGCTTTTTTCATTCAACACTGACTGAAATAAAACCATTTATTGAGAATAAATTCTAGACAATGTCATTCATTAATGGTTGATGATAACAAAGTTATATCAAAAGAAGATGACAATTCATCATGTCCAGAGCATGGAAAAGCTGACACTAAATTGATTTTTCATATTTGTAATTTAGACGCTCAAGCGAATTTTTTTATAAGATGTTCTGATACTTATATTTGGATAATCATGTTAGGACATATACATAATTTGAAAAATATTGATTCAACCGTATGGTTATACGCAGGCACCGGTAAAAACCAAAGATACATTAATTTAGCAAAAGTTTACGAGCACTCAGAACCATCCCTATGTCGAAGATTGCCATAATTGCATGCACTGACTGTATGTTTCTTCAATCCCGCCTTTTACAAGAAAGGTTAACAAAGACCTTTCAATATATTAATGAAGAAACATGAATATCAACCAGTTTCCATGCAATTTGGAAATCCAGAGTCGTTCACCGATAAGCATGTACAAGGAGATATTTTCAACAAACTACAAATATTATCTGCGCAATTTATAGTGTTCCTGGTATACTCGACGTTGATGCTTCCCGGGTTCAACTGTTTTTGAATAACCTACACTGTTTCCATGAACGTTTATATAAACGAAGAATTGTATCAAAAAAATTTAGGAAATTTTGATGCTAGCAGCTTACGCCCATGCAAATCTGAGTTATGTCAACAGTTCCTTCGAGCTAATTACATTTCTAGCATATGGAATAATGCGAATCAAAGGCAACAATTTTAACTCCTGAAAACAATGGGTGGACATTAGAAGAAAACCAGTACCACTTTCATTGGTTTGATGGTGACCAACTACCAAGAGACGTCAGTGAATCCCTCAAAGAATTTCATTTTTGCAGTTTCATGTTCTTCAAACTTTAGATCCATTTTTCAAAGGAGATGTTGCCAGCAGCGACATAGCTGATGATAATAATGATGATGACGCTACTGGACAATATCATGATTGGGATAATGATGAAAATTACAAAGGCGAAGATTACGATGCTTAGAAGATGTACAAATATTTCCTTTAGTAGAATGTTTTTTTCGCAGAATGATTTTTGTTTTTATTGTTCCATCTAGTCTTTTTTATTTATTTTTTTTATTTTGAATTTCATTAAAATTATGCTCTATTAGTCTGGCTTCGTACATCATTGTGGGGTAAAGTTGAATAGCTCGATAGACTTCGCCCTGGATGTCAAGATTGCCAGGCGTATTATAATTTCTCTGAATAAAGACGTTATTTATTTATTTATTCATTTATAAAATGAAAATCCCCATTAAACCAAACTGTACCGAATAAATTTATTCTCCCGAATAAATGCAATATTTTAATTTTTTTAATAGTTCTCGGCTGAATAATTTTTGTGTTTTATCGATGTTTAGTCACCACTTCTGTCTGACAAAGGAAATATAACTTGTTTTTAATAGTAACCTCAACAACATATTCAAAAATCACACATGTTAAAATAAGTGAAGTTAATTATTTTAATTTGGAGCTTTAAAGTGTCTGACAAAAGTATTGGTCCATGGAAAGTGTCTGACACTTATGATACTATTCAAGAAATAATGTTCTACAAAACAAATATGAAAATCAGCCATGTGAAAATAAGATAGGTCATACTTATTGTTAGTCAACTTTCGCACCTGCTACCTACCCAGGTGTCACTAGGCGAGCTCCACAAAAACGCAGGTATTCAAATATCATCGGCAGCTACTGAAAACCTAAGGTTTCATCTATGTGAAGATAAGTTATGTCATATCGCTTTGGGATCTAGGACTATTAGTTCGTTACTCTCACAGAATCTCTCACCATTGTCATTCAAGGTTTGTCCTCCCCAAAGTCATACTGTTTTATCGTTTCTCCTTGAATCCGTTCTACTATTTATACTCTATTAAAACAACTTCCTCATAAAATCCAATATTCTGAACAACCTCATTCAATCTCTCGAAAAAGTCATCCTTTGTAATGTTCCACTAGTAAAAAGTCATTTTCACTTTGAGTATATTTTGAGATATGGCTTCCCGATGTGTTAGTTTGTCTATCAGTTTTTATTTAAGTAAGATGAATACTCCCCTTTTCGCTCATTCATGGTACGGAACTCCACTGAACAAATGGGCATAGTCTTCATCTTTCTCTTTCACATAACCTTTCTTCTCAGTTTCTGTAATAGCAATTATGTCTCAATTTCAGAACTTCAACCTGTCTTACAACCTCCTCTAGTTTTCCTCTTATTCACTGTACGTTCCATGTGCCAAAATTTATAGTCCTTTTATGAAGCTTTTTCCGTTTTCAGTTTGATTAATTCATTATTATTTTGGGTTTTCAGCGGCTTAGTTTTTCATAGGGAATATGTTGCTGGCCTATCGCCCCAACCCTCCCTTTTTAACCGGGTTTGGGTCATGCTAATTTGGACTTTGAGTTACTCTATCCGTCCATTGACCTCCGTATTTTCCATTCTCATATCGAATGTCGTCTACCATCCCGAAGGAGAAACCTATTAGATGATACTCATATTAAATTGATCATCTCGTTGCAGAAAAAACATAAGAAAAGCAAGAGTTTGCCCTGTCGTCATTAAAGAATCGTTCATTCGAAATCAAATTCTCATCGAATGATGATTTGTCACTTTCTTTCTAGTAGAGGGTAAACTCTCTGAGTCTGAAACAGACAAGGTATACTTATTTGTCATTTGCATTGTTGTCCTCACAAGAATCTTTTTTTCTGGGCACCCGTTTCTCTGAAATGCCAATGCAGATAGTGTCCTGTTACGCACTACCCTCACGGCGAAACTGGGATTCAAAAATTGCTTTCGCTTCTCCTTCCTCAATTGGGTCATCTTTGTTTTGGGAAAGGACCTGAGATGCGGATCATTTAAACAAATATTCCTGAATCTTTCACAAGTGGTGTAAATACTCAAGTGAGAATCAGGGTCTAAATATCTGAATATCGTTGAAATCATTTCCGGTGGAAGTGATCTGAAAAGATTATGGTAGCTAGAAATGACGTTAGGCCTCATTATGAGAAGTCGTTCTTAGCTCGATATTCGATTTGTTTTGATAATCGCCTCATAAACTTCACATTATATAGTATTCGGCTAGCTTCGATAACCAATGATATCGAACCACGTCTCTATTTCTACACTTCTGATTTTCCCGCTCGGAAACAATTTCGCTATAGGCAATAGAAAATAAGCGCTACGCACCCTGGTGACAATCTCAGTAACTACAAATGTTGACATAGTTCTTGTTTTCGTATTTTGTATTTTTGCGATCAATGTGAATGTTTGTGTTTTGAAGTCATTTTAGAAAGTATAAATCGTTCGAATCCCTATTATCCATTTCTTCAGTGTTCTTCCTGAGAAAAAAAGATTGAATAAAAATATTCATTTTAAACAGGCCCTCGTTGCTTTTTTCATTCAACACTGACTGAAATAAAACCATTTATTGAGAATAAATTCTAGACAATGTCATTCATTAATGGTTGATGATAACAAAGTTATATCAAAAGAAGATGACAATTCATCATGTCCAGAGCATGGAAAAGCTGACACTAAATTGATTTTTCATATTTGTAATTTAGACGCTCAAGCGAATTTTTTTATAAGATGTTCTGATACTTATATTTGGATAATCATGTTAGGACATATACATAATTTGAAAAATATTGATTCAAATGTATGGTTATACGCAGGCACCGGTAAAAACCAAAGATACATTAATTCAGCAAAAGTTTACGAGCACTCAGAACCATCCCTATGTCGAAGATTGCCATAATTGCATGCACTGACTGGATGTTTCTTCAATCCCGCCTTTTTCAAGAAAGGTTAACAAAGACCTTTCAATATATTAATGAAGAAACATGAATATCAACCAGTTTCCATGCAATTTGGAAATCCAGAGTCGTTCACCGATAAGCATGTACAAGGAGATATTTTCAACAAACTACAAATATTATCTGCGCAATTTATAGTGTTCCTGGTATACTCGACGTTGATGCTTCCCGGGTTCAACTGTTTTTGAATAACCTACACTGTTTCCATGAACGTTTATATAAACGAAGAATTGTATCAAAAAAATTTAGGAAATTTTGATGCTAGCAGCTTACGCCCATGCAAATCTGAGTTATGTCAACAGTTCCTTCGAGCTAATTACATTTCTAGCATATGGAATAATGCGAATCAAAGGCAACAATTTTAACTCCTGAAAACAATGGGTGGACATTAGAAGAAAACCAGTACCACTTTCATTGGTTTGATGGTGACCAACTACCAAGAGACGTCAGTGAATCCCTCAAAGAATTTCATTTTTGCAGTTTCATGTTCTTCAAACTTTAGATCCATTTTCCAAAGGAGATGTTGCCAGCAGCGACATAGCTGATGATAATAATGATGATGACGCTACTGGACAATATCATGATTGGGATAATGATGAAAATTACAAAGGCAAAGATTACGATGCTTAGAAGATGTACAAATATTTCCTTTAGTAGAATGTTTTTTTCGCAGAATGATTTTTGTTTTTATTGTTCCATCTAGTCTTTTCTATTTATTTTTTTTATTTTGAATTTCATTAAAATTATGCTCTATTAGTCTGGCTTCGTACATCATTGTGGGGTAAAGTTGAATAGCTCGATAGACTTCGCCCTGGATGTCAAGATTGCCAGGCGTATTATAATTTCTCTGAATAAAGACGTTATTTATTTATTTATTTATTTATAAAATGAAAATCCCCATTAAACCAAACTGTACCGAATAAATTTATTCTCCCGAATAAATGCAATATTTTAATTTTTTTAATAGTTCTCGGCTGAATAATTTTTGTGTTTTATCGATGTTTAGTCACCACTTCTGTCTGACAAAGGAAATATAACTTGTTTTTAATAGTAACCTCAACAACATATTCAAAAATCACACATGTTAAAATAAGTGAAGTTAATTATTTTAATTTGGAGCTTTAAAGTGTCTGACAAAAGTATTGGTCCATGGAAAGTGTCTGACACTTATAATACTATTCAAGAAATAATGTTCTACAAAACAAATATGAAAATCAGCCATGTGAAAATAAGATAGGTCATACTTATTGTTAGTCAACTTTCGCACCTGCTACCTACCCAGGTGTCACTAGGCGAGCTCCACAAAAACGCAGGTATTCAAATATCATCGGCAGCTACTGAAAACCTAAGGTTTCATCTATGTGAAGATAAGTTATGTCATATCGCTTTGGGATCTAGGACTATTAGTTCGTTACTCTCACAGAATCTCTCACCATTGTCATTCAAGGTTTGTCCTCCCCAAAGTCATACTGTTTTATCGTTTCTCCTTGAATCCGTTCTACTATTTATACCCTATTAAAACAACTTCCTCATAAAATCCAATATTCTGAACAACCTCATTCAATCTCTCGAAAAAGTCATCCTTTGTAATGTTCCACTAGTGAAAAGTCATTTTCACTTTGAGTATATTTTGAGATATGGCTTCCCGATGTGTTATTTTGTCTATCAGATTTATTTAAGTAAGATGAATACTCCCCTTTTCGCTCATTCATGGTACGGAACTCCACTGAACAAATGGGCATAGTCTTCATCTTTCTCTTTTACATAACCTTTCTTCTCAGTTTCTGTAATAGCAATTATGTCTCAATTTCAGAACTTCAACCTGTCTTACAACCTCCTCTAGTTTTCCTCTTATTCACTGTACGTTCCATGTGCCAAAATTTATAGTCCTGTTATGAAGCTTTTTCCGTTTTCAGTTTGATTAATTCATTATTATTTTGGGTTTTCAGCGGCTTAGTTTTTCATAGGGAATATGTTGCTGGCCTATCGCCCCAACCCTCCCTTTTTAACCGGGTTTGGGACATGCTAATTTGGACTTTGAGTTACTCTATCCGTCCATTGACCTCCGTATTTTCCATTCTCATATCGAATGTCGTCTACCATCCCGAAGGAGAAACCTATTAGATGATACTCATATTAAATTGATCATCTCGTTGCAGAAGAAACATAAGAAAAGCAAGAGTTTGCCCTGTCGTCATTAAAGAATCGTTCATTCGAAATCAAATTCTCATCGAATGATGATTTGTCACTTTCTTTCTAGTAGAGGGTAAACTCTCTGAGTCTGAAACAGACAAGGTATACTTATTTGTCATTTGCATTGTTGTCCTCACAAGAATCTTTTTTTCTGGGCACCCGTTTCTCTGAAATGCCAATGCAGATAGTGTCCTGTTACGCACTACCCTCACGGCGAAACTGGGATTCAAAAATTGCTTTCGCTTCTCCTTCCTCAATTGGGTCATCTTTGTTTTGAGAAAGGACCTGAGATGCGGATCATTTAAACAAATATTCCTGAATCTTTCACAAGTGGTGTAAATACTCAAGAGAGAATCAGGGTCTAAATATCTGAATATCGTTGAAATCATTTCCGGTGGAAGTGATCTGAAAAGATTATGGTAGCTAGAAATGACGTTAGGCCTCATTATGAGAAGTCGTTCTTAGCTCGATATTCGATTTGTTTTGATAATCGCCTCATAAACGTCACACTATATAGTATTCGGCTAGCTTCGATAACCAATGATATCGAACCACGTCTCTATTTCTACACTTCTGATTTTCCCGCTCGGAAACAATTTCGCTATAGGCAATAGAAAATGAGCGCTACGCACCCTGGTGACAATCTCAGTAACTACAAATGTTGACATAGTTCTTGTTTTCGTATTTTGTATTTTTGCGATCAATGTGAATGTTTGTGTTTTGAAGTCATTTTAGAAAGTATAAATCGTTCGAATCCCTATTATCCATTTCTTCAGTGTTCTTCCTGAGAAAAAAAGATTGAATAAAAATATTCATTTTAAACAGGCCCTCGTGGCTTTTTTCATTCAACACTGACTGAAATAAAACCATTTATTGAGAATAAATTCTAGACAATGTCATTCATTAATGGTTGATGATAACAAAGTTATATCAAAAGAAGATGACAATTCATCATGTCCAGAGCATGGAAAAGCTGACACTAAATTGATTTTTCATATTTGTAATTTAGACGCTCAAGCGAATTTTTTTATAAGATGTTCTGATACTTATATTTAGATAATCAT
This sequence comes from Hippodamia convergens, assembly GCA_038502775.1. Lineage (NCBI taxonomy): Eukaryota > Metazoa > Arthropoda > Insecta > Coleoptera > Coccinellidae > Hippodamia > Hippodamia convergens. The sequence continues at coordinate 123,851 of JAVSIQ010000839.1, read as the reverse complement.
GTTAGGACATATACATAATTTGAAAAACATTGATTCAACCGTATGGTTATACGCAGGCACCGGTAAAAACCAAAGATACATTAATTTAGCAAAAGTTTACGAGCACTCAGAACCATCCCTATGTCGAAGATTGCCATAATTGCATGCACTGACTGGATGTTTCTTCAATCCCGCCTTTCTCAAGAAAGGTTAACAAAGACCTTTCAATATATTAATGAAGAAACATGAATATCAACCAGTTTCCGTGCAATTTGGAAATCCAGAGTCGTTCACCGATAAGCATGTACAAGGAGATATTTTCAACAAACTACAAATATTATCTGCGCAATTTATAGTGTTCCTGGTATACTCGACGTTGATGCTTCCCGGGTTCAACTGTTTTTGAATAACCTACACTGTTTCCATGAACGTTTATATAAACGAAGAATTGTATCAAAAAAATTTAGAAAATTTTGATGCTAGCAGCTTACGCCCATGCAAATCTGAGTTATGTCAACAGTTCCTTCGAGCTAATTACATTTCTAGCATATGGAATAATGCGAATCAAAGGCAACAATTTTAACTCCTGAAAACAATGGGTGGACATTAGAAGAAAACCAGTACCACTTTCATTGGTTTGATGGTGACCAACTACCAAGAGACGTCAGTGAATCCCTCAAAGAATTTCATTTTTGCAGTTTCATGTTCTTCAAACTTTAGATCCATTTTCCAAAGGAGATGTTGCCAGCAGCGACATAGCTGATGATAATAATGATGATGACGCTACTGGACAATATCATGATTGGGATAATGATGAAAATTACAAAGGCGAAGATTACGATGCTTAGAAGATGTACAAATATTTCCTTTAGTAGAATGTTTTTTTCGCAGAATGATTTTTGTTTGTATTGTTCCATCTAGTCTTTTTTATTTATTTTTTTTATTTTGAATTTCATTAAAATTATGCTCTATTAGTCTGGCTTCGTACATCATTGTGGGGTAAAGTTGAATAGCTCGATAGACTTCGCCCTGGATGTCAAGATTGCCAGGCGTATTATAATTTCTCTGAATAAAGACGTTATTTATTTATTTATTTATTTATAAAATGAAAATCCCCATTAAACCAAACTATACCGAATAAATTTATTCTCCCGAATAAATGCAATATTTTAATTTTTTTAATAGTTCTCGGCTGAATAATTTTTGTGTTTTATCGATGTTTAGTCACCACTTCTGTCTGACAAAGGAAATATAACTTGTTTTTAATAGTAACCTCAACAACATATTCAAAAATCACACATGTTAAAATAAGTGAAGTTAATTATTTTAATTTGGAGCTTTAAAGTGTCTGACAAAAGTATTGGTCCATGGAAAGTGTCTGACACTTATGATACTATTCAAGAAATAATGTTCTACAAAACAAATATGAAAATCAGCCATGTGAAAATAAGATAGGTCATACTTATTGTTAGTCAACTTTCGCACCTGCTACCTACCCAGGTGTCACTAGGCGAGCTCCACAAAAACGCAGGTATTCAAATATCATCGGCAGCTACTGAAAACCTAAGGTTTCATCTATGTGAAGATAAGTTATGTCATATCGCTTTGGGATCTAGGACTATTAGTTCGTTACTCTCACAGAATCTCTCACCATTGTCATTCAAGGTTTGTCCTCCCCAAAGTCATACTGTTTTATCGTTTCTCCTTGAATCCGTTCTACTATTTATACCCTATTAAAACAACTTCCTCATAAAATCCAATATTCTGAACAACCTCATTCAATCTCTCGAAAAAGTCATCCTTTGTAATGTTCCACTAGTAAAAAGTCATTTTCACTTTGAGTATATTTTGAGATATGGCTTCCCGATGTGTTATTTTGTCTATCAGTTTTTATTTAAGTAAGATGAATACTCCCCTTTTCGCTCATTCATGGTACGGAACTCCACTGAACAAATGGGCATAGTCTTCATCTTTCTCTTTTACATAACCTTTCTTCTCAGTTTCTGTAATAGCAATTATGTCTCAATTTCAGAACTTCAACCTGTCTTACAACCTCCTCTAGTTTTCCTCTTATTCACTGTACGTTCCATGTGCCAAAATTCATAGTCCTTTTATGAAGCTTTTTCCGTTTTCAGTTTGATTAATTCATTATTATTTTGGGTTTTCAGCGGCTTAGTTTTTCATAGGGAATATGTTGCTGGCCTATCGCCTCAACCCTCCCTTTTTAACCGGGTTTGGGACATGCTAATTTGGACTTTGAGTTACTCGATCCGTCCATTGACCTCCGTATTTTCCATTCTCATATCGAATGTCGTCTACCATCCCGAAGGAGAAACCTATTAGATGATACTCATATTAAATTGATCATCTCGTTGCAGAAAAAACATAAGAAAAGCAAGAGTTTGCCCTGTCGTCATTAAAGAATCGTTCATTCGAAATCAAATTCTCATCGAATGATGATTTGTCACTTTCTTTCTAGTAGAGGGTAAACTCTCTGAGTCTGAAACAGACAAGGTATACTTATTTGTCATTTGCATTGTTGTCCTCACAAGAATCTTTTTTTCTGGGCACCCGTTTTCTCTGAAATGCCAATGCAGATAGTATCCTGTTACGCACTACCCTCACGGCGAAACTGGGATTCAAAAATTGCTTTCGCTTCTCCTTCCTCAATTGGGTCATCTTTGTTTTGAGAAAGGACCTGAGATGCGGATCATTTAAACAAATATTCCTGAATCTTTCACAAGTGGTGTAAATACTCAAGAGAGAATCAGGGTCTAAATATCTGAATATCGTTGAAATCATTTCCGGTGGAAGTGATCTGAAAAGATTATGGTAGCTAGAAATGACGTTAGGCCTCATTATGAGAAGTCGTTCTCAGCTCGATATTCGATTTGTTTTGATAATCGCCTCATAAACTTCACATTATATAGTATTCGGCTAGCTTCGATAACCAATGATATCGAACCACGTCTCTATTTCTACACTTCTGATTTTCCCGCTCGGAAACAATTTCGCTATAGGCAATAGAAAATAAGCGCTACGCACCCTGGTGACAATCTCAGTAACTACAAATGTTGACATAGTTCTTGTTTTCGTATTTTGTATTTTTGCGATCAATGTGAATGTTTGTGTTTTGAAGTCATTTTAGAAAGTATAAATTGTTCGAATCCCTATTATCCATTTCTTCAGTGTTCTTCCTGAGAAAAAAAGATTGAATAAAAATATTCATTTTAAACAGGCCCTCGTTGCTTTTTTCATTCAACACTGACTGAAATAAAACCATTTATTGAGAATAAATTTAGACAATGTCATTCATTAATGGTTGATGATAACAAAGTTATATCAAAAGAAGATGACAATTCATCATGTCCAGAGCATGGAAAAGCTGACACTAAATTGATTTTTCATATTTGTAATTTAGACGCTCAAGCGAATTTTTTTATAAGATGTTCTGATACTTATATTTGGATAATCATGTTAGGACATATACATAATTTGAAAAACATTGATTCAACCGTATGGTTATACGCAGGCACCGGTAAAAACCAAAGATACATTAATTTAGCAAAAGTTTACGAGCACTCAGAACCATCCCTATGTCGAAGATTGCCATAATTGCATGCACTGACTGGATGTTTCTTCAATCCCGCCTTTCTCAAGAAAGGTTAACAAAGACCTTTCAATATATTAATGAAGAAACATGAATATCAACCAGTTTCCGTGCAATTTGGAAATTCAGAGTCGTTCACCGATAAGCATGTACAAGGAGATATTTTCAACAAACTACAAATATTATCTGCGCAATTTATAGTGTTCCTGGTATACTCGACGTTGATGCTTCCCGGGTTCAACTGTTTTTGAATAACCTACACTGTTTCCATGAACGTTTATATAAACGAAGAATTGTATCAAAAAAATTTAGGAAATTTTGATGCTAGCAGCTTACGCCCATGCAAATCTGAGTTATGTCAACAGTTTGTGACGGCGTTTTTCTCTGGGTTGCGACTTACACCTACCACTTCCTCTCCAAGCTTTCTCGGGCGCCAATTGCGATGGGTTTTATAAGGTCGCAATTCCTTACGTCGCTCACAGTTGTCCACCTGGGTAGCTTTTCTACAGTTGGAGACAAGCTTCGATTCAATCTGGGGTGGTAGCGATTGATAAGGTATTATTTCTTCCACTGAAGAGGAGCGACTTCGAGCTAAATAAATAAAACGCACTTCGACGAGACACAATATATTGCTAAATATAAACTCTTTGATGTTACGTGCAATGTTGCAATTTATTGACGGTGCTACAATAAAATGAATGAGGCAAAAAGCAGCAAATTTAACAATATACACAAAATAGTTACAAAGAAAACTCAACAGAAATGACGGACGGAATAAAATGAAGCGAGGTGAGCGGGCGGCGTATGTAGAGCTGTTAAAATGCGTGATTTGAAAGCAGTTTAGTATGAGAGCGACAGCCAGTAACTTGATTATCTTGATTACCAGTGAAAAGCATACAATGTAGCGGGTGAAAGGCGGTACACCCTGTCTACCTGTCAACAAGTTGTCCTGTCCTGCGTGCGCACGCGATCTACTGTCCCCTCCCCCTTGACTCGAGAAGTTCGGTCCAATATCCCCCCCAGACAGGCGCAAAGAAAACTCAGGACTGCGCACGTCGGCGCGCCTGCCAAAATGGAGTTTGAACGAACGTTGCGAAATTCGCTGGCCAAATGACAGCTGTAGTGGGGAAAGATAGGGCAATTTACCCCTGTCCTCAGGATTGAAGAGTCTTTCCGGTGGTCCTCAGAAAGGGGGAAACAACCAAGCGACAACCCCCAGGCGGACTCTTCACTGAGGGGTGAAAGAGTATCAACTCAATGATAGCTCTATCACCAGGGCCTAAACGTAGACTACGCGAAGGAATACTGCGCAGCAGTATCCTGGGTCTAGCGCGTATTGGCGGACCTAACAAGAATGAGTTGGAGAACAGAAGATGGGTATATCTGGCGAGAAGGTCCGCGAACCCGGAAATAAGGACACCGGCCCCTTTTTCCTCAGGATTGAAGAGTCTTTGTGGTGGTCCTCAGAAAGGGGGAAACAACCAAGCGACAACCCCCAGGCGGACTCTTCACTGAGGGGTGAAAGAGTATCAACTCAATGATAGCTCTATCACCAGGGCCTAAACGTAGAATACGCGATGTAATTTTAAAAAAAATAATGAAAAAGTATAAATTCCGGATATCGCCCCCCTTGTCGAACAGCACAGGAAAACCTGCCGGCCACGTAGACAGGTGAATAAGATGGGTCTTACCAATCCTGTGGATTCTCGGTCTCGACACAACACTTGAGTCCTATCTCGTTCGTTGGGAATATCGAAATCGCAGTCTGAAGAATTTCACGCTCGAAATGTGAGGAATTACAAATGACACAAAACTCCTCGGAATTAACCACTCGGAAAACTCAACTATCGTAATATTCTAGACTCCCGGATCTGAAAACTCGAAAACTCTGCGAACTAGCTACCGTAAGATTCGAAATTCGAAGAACTATCGGAGAACTCGGAAAAACTGACTGACTCCCTCAAAACTGCCGAATTTATAAGGTCGGTTGGAGGGGGAATATTTCGAGTCCCGGATATCGTGAAAACAATTGCCGCTCCGCACAAAAAAACACATATGGTGCAGATAACGTCGCCGACTACGGCGAACGTAAGTTTTTTCTACATAGGTAGAAATCTGAAATTGAATTATTAGATTTTCACGATATGAAACTCGAAATAAATTTGATGTTTGAATGTAAAATTGTTGGAAATTATACAGGATGATTCGAGTAACGAAGTTCACCTCGTCACAATACGAAATAAGAAATAATTTCGTGTTTGAATTTAGAAACAGTTGGAAAATATACAGTATGTTCTTAGTGACGAAGTTCGCTTCGTTACACACCCCCTCCACTTACCGAAAAAAAACGAAAGTTTTTTTTTCTTAACCTCATCGTCGCCAGCCACCTCGCCATTTGGCGGACTATTGGCACAGAGCCAACAGCACTCCCGGACGAATCTCCAACGGCCAGGGTTGGAGGTTCGTCAGGGGTCGTAGAAGGTCGTGTTGAACCCCAAGGGGACTGGTATTCGATCTGTCCGACCTAGCCTCTTGATCAACGCCTTGTCTGGCGCTCGACGAATTCTCCTGGACCGTGGACTTGTGGGTGGATGGCTTCGGGCAGGAACACTCCCTTGACATGTCCCTCCAGCCTGGACCTGATTCACAGTCTTCTTCCATCAGCAGATCGTACCTGGCTGTCATGGAACCCACCACCTCGGCGTCGATTCGATCCCTAACCTTTTTTGGACACCTCTGTTCTGAAACTTAAAAGGGATTAGTGTCTCTTATTCGGACTTCGTCTATTTCGACCGACGATCTCACTCTTGGGGGATCCGAATCCGCCTTGCGGTCTCCTGAAGTAGAACAAACTTGGGGTGTAGCCAACCATGCTTCCCTGAAGTACAGAACCACACAGCATCCTTTCGAACCTCTACGTCCAGCCGTCTTTTGACTACCTCTTGAGAATCCACGAAACTTGGTCTTATCATCGTGATTCTAAACCTGGACGGCATCTCGGCTGCGGACGGTTCAATCTCGTATGCTTTTCACCCTATATCCGCTGGTTTCCAGCAGATGTCGACGGCTCACCGCTCAGCTCACCTTCGTGAAACGGTTTCAAATCCTTCACGTGGATACGACGGAGATATTTTCCCGACGCGTCTTTCAAATCGTAAACTACGGGAGACACTACCTTCACAACCGTATACGGACCGGAATATTTGGGGGCCAACTTAGACGCGAAACCGCCAACCGCCGACGATAACGGATGTTCACGGCGCAACACCTTGTCTCCGACCCGGCACGACCACTCTCTCCTCCGGAGGTTGTAATAACGACTTTGCTGATTAAAAGCTCGGTCTAACTGGAGCCTGACAAACTCCCGCGTCTCTCGTAGTCGTTTGAGACGAATCGCATACTGGTCTACCCCTCGGACAGGTGGAATTCTCTGCAACCTCCCTCATTCCTTCGGTACGACGGTTCGTTTCGGGAGAGCGGAGCTCCCGGCCGAAGTTCAGGAACGCCGGTGTGAATCCGGTAGATTCATGTTTGGCAGAGTTCAACGCGAATGCCAGTTCTCCAAGATGCTCATCCCAGGAGCGATGATCTTGCTCACAGAACTGCGCAATCATGGTTTTGATCGTCCTGTTCGCCCTTTCCACGGGGTTACACTGCGGAGAGTAGACTGGAGCGAATCGGTGGTGAATGCCCAAACTCTTCAAGTTCCCCTTGAATAGGCGGCCATCGAACTGTGACCCGTTGTCGCTTATTACGGTCTTCGGACATCCAAACTTCAACACCACCAGGTCGTAAAAAGCCTGGAATACTCCCTTGCCTGTAGCTGCTCGAAGAGGTCTGCATTCGATCCACTTGGAGAAGCGATCTTGGAACATAACCAGGAAAGTATTCCCCTTCTTCGAACGTGGTAAAGGTCCTACCAGATCCGTACTGACGGTCTCCCACGGCTCGCTGGTGCGGTGCGGCTGCATCTTTCCTGCGGGTTTCTGCTGACAGACTTTATACTTCTGGCATTGCTGGCACCTACGCACGTATTGGGCCGCTTCACGGAACATCCCTGGCCAGTAGTAGTTCTGGGCCACTCGAGCTATGGTCTTCGCGACTCCCAAGTGGCCGGCTACTGGCACATCATGATTCTCCCGCAGAACAGATTGACGATCTTCAGTAGGGATGCACAGTTTCCATGGTTTTCCCATCTCGTTTTCTGTGAAGTCATCCGAACTCCAGAAATGCCGGTACAACCTTCCTTCTTGGATCCTGTAGTCCGGAAAATCTGAGGGGTTTTTCGAAACCTCCTGGAACTTCTTGACATACCAGGGGCATCTGATCGGGTTCTCGGTCACACAAACTTGTTCTTCGGACGGTAGGGGATCTCTCGACAAGGCGTCCGCTACTCGGTTCAGGGCACCTTTTCTATACTTGATCTCGAAATCATATTGCTGCAGGAAGACACACCACCTTGCAATCCGACCCGATGGGGATTTTATAGATTGCAGCCACCGCAAACTCATGTGATCGGTGATAACGGTGAACCTATAACCTTCCAAATATGGCCTCATCTTGTCTATGGCCCATACAATGGCCAAACATTCCTTCTCGGTCACCGAGTAATTCTTCTCGGCACCGTTCAGAGTGCGACTGGCGTAGGCGATCACCCGTTCGCGTCCATCACAAACTTGGGTTAAGGCCGCTCCGAGGCCATTCTCGGATGCGTCTGTCTGCAGCGTGAACGGTTGAGAAAAATCCGGACAGGCTAACACCGGTGACTCGGTGAGCCTCCTCTTCAGCGCATCAAAAGCCTGCTGCTGCGCATCATCCCATTTCCACCTCGGTTTCTTCTTCAGCAACAACGTGAGTGGCGTAACTATTTTCGTGAAATCGTCCACGAATCTTCGGTACCAGCTCGCCACTCCCAGGAATCGGCGAAGTTCGCGAACATTCCTCGGTGGCTTCATGGAATTGATGGCAGCAATCTTGTCAGGGTCGGTTGCGATTCCTTCTGCGGTAATCACGTGGCCTAGATACTTGAGAGAACTTCTCACGAACTCGCACTTTTCAGGGTTTATCTTAAGGTTTGCCTCCCGGAGGCGACGAAACACCACCTTCAAGTTCTCCAGGTGCTCCTCGAAAGTCTCCCCTAAGAACACTATATCGTCCAGATACGCAAAGGCAATCGGGTCCAGCTCCGGACCGATAACACGGTCCAAAAGTCTCTGGAATGTTGCGCCGGCCGAATAAAGGCCAAACGGCATAACCCGGAACTGAAACAAACCCCTTCCAGGCACTGCGAAAGCGGTAATGGGCTTACTCTCCTTAGTAAGAGGAATCTGCTAGTATCCCTGTTTCAAGTCCAACGTAGAGATGTACTTCGCTCGCCTGAGTTTGTCTAGTATGCCGGCGATATACGGCAACGGGTACGCATCCTTTATCGAGACCTCATTCACCGCTCGAAAATCTATGCAGAACCTGGGACTTCCGTTAGTCTTCTTCACGATAACGACGCAGGAACTCCATGGAGATCTCGAGGGTTCTATGATACCCTCCTCCAACATCCGGTCAACTTCCTGGTCGATTATCTCCTGCATCTTCGGATTACACGGACGGTATCTCTGCTTGATCGGCTCAGTTCCTGGTTTGATCTTGATCTCGTGTCTTGCCATCTTCGTCAGTCCTTGGACTTGATCAAATCCTGCCAGCTCCCGCCCCAGGAACTTCCAGAGAACTTGCTCCTCCTGCTGGCCCAAGGAACTGATCGACGAGTTGTGCACGATGACGGCTGGAGAAACGGCTCCTTCCAACAACTCGCCCTTCAGATAGCATCTCGCTGTCTTCAAATCGATCCTGAAGTCGTGGGAACTCAGCAGGTCCATTCCCAGAACGAGGTCTATCGGTAGATTGGGCACCAAATAAAGCCGGACTTTGACCTCCTCCTCTCCGAACAGTATTCTCGGCTCGTACACCTCTTCAACGGCGACTGAATTCCCGTCAGCCACAGTGGCCAACACGTCCGAAACTGCAGACGGCCAAACGAAAATCCTACGGCAGGCCTCTGCCGCTCTGCTACTCAGGAAAGACCTGGATGCGCCGGTATCCAACAGGGCTCTCACGGGCTGTTGCCCGATGTGAACGATGACAATTGGCCGATTGTCTTGCGACTGCTTCGGTTGCTGGGTTGGGGATGCTGTCGAACGGAACTGTCTCCTCCCCGCGAGGCAGCTCCGCTCTAGTTTTCCGAACATCGGCAATCCTTGGACAAGACACCTTCCTTTCCACATCGGGAACAGAAAATCTTTGGCGTCGCTCGGCACTCTCTCCTAAAGTGTCCCATTTCTCCACAACGCCAACACTGCATCCTATCGGCCCTTACATTAGCAAAACGAACAGTTTTCTTCTCGCGGCGTGGCGGCTCGTCGGACTGGGCCTGAGTCGAGTCGGACTTCCTGCCTGGCGGCTCTGCGTCGATCCTAGGCGACGCTCTTGGTGCCTCTGGCCTCACAGGCGACGGGGACTCGACGGTCAGCGTCTGTGACGGTCTTCGACAGGGGCCTTCATATACCAGGTGCGGATCATCAATCAGCCCTTTTCGAGTCGGGGGTGGAATGTATTGGTCGGTATTCCATTGAACCAGCTCGAACACCTTTCCTTTGGCCAGCAGTTGTGAGTACGTTTTCGTTTCCTGGAAGGCCAACGCCTTCTGCAACGCCGGTAACAGACGTTTCCTGATTATGGCCACCTGTTCTTCCTCGGAGGGTCGTTTTACGGTAAGCTTCAGGAAGAGGTTCTGCATCCTGGTTACGAAAAGTAATAGTTTTTCACCTTCTCCTTGGGTACGTTTCCTGATCTCCTCCAGGAGGGTTTCCTCGTAATCGAGGGGGAGAAAAGCCTCACGAAGTTGTTCCTTGAAATCCTCCCAATCGCTGAAACACCCTCTCCTGGGGATGTACCAGTCCCTAGCGTCCTTCCGCAGCAGCTCGAAGATTGACTCCAATAAACCTTCCTTCGTGACTCTGCGAGTCACCGCTAACTGCTCGACCTCCTGCAAGAAAGCGTCCACGTCTGCCGACCCGTCGAAGTGCACATTCCACTTGTACACCGGTATGAACGGTTGACTGGGTTGCTGTTGGGATGTCCCATCCGGTCTCGTTCGGTCATCCTCTCCGGTTCGACCTTGAGGCAACCTCCCCGACTCACTGGGTCGATCTCGCTCTCTCAGTGCAACCGTATGAGTTTCGTCTTCCTCGGTTGACCTCCTTTCTTCCGGCTCCAGAAACAGGAACGAAATCCGCCGAGTTGATTCAGCTACCGCCCTCCGGTTTCCTGGCACGGGCGATCCAGACCTTCCCTGGTCACCTGTCCCCTAGAAACTTGTGAAGTTCAGCCGTCGACGAACAGCTTCACAAGCCCTGTCGTGCAAATTCCGGAAAAAACTCAAAGAAAGACCTCCCTCCTGGTTCTCCGGTAGTCCTGTTCGGTTCAGCTGCTTGTGGTTCCGAACAGCTCCTGACTCCCTGCCTGGGTCCGGCGTGACCCCAGCATCTTCCTCGGAGTCGCTTCCGCTTTCCGAGTTGACAGCTCCTGAGTTATCCAGTAGAGGATCCTCGAAAGAAATCAGCGGTTCAGCACCCAACGGCGTGCTCAAAGTAGCCCTGGCTTCGGCCAGCAGTACGGCGTCTCTCAGCATCTCGTCCGTCTGCCTCCACAACTCAGTAAGCTCTTTGGCCTTTTTCCTCTCCTCCGCTGTCGTCGGCCTCATCTGACTCAGACGGTTCTGGAAATGGATGAGCCGACTCCGGATGCGGGATTCCTCATTCCTAGCGTTATCTTCGTCGAACTCCTGAACCTGTTCCACCAGGCTCCTCAGGATTCGACCTGCGTCTTCCAATTCCTCTTCCATGTCTCTGTCTACGGGACAGAACTGCGCATTCTGCGTCAGCGCCCTCCTCAATTCCAGGCGGTTTTCCTGGACAGTCCTTCCGACTCGCTGGCCACGAGCTCTCAGCTCCCATCTCAGCTCCTCAGCTCTCAACCTGTTCACCTCCATGTCGACCCTAAAATCTTTTCTGTTCGGCCTTATTGTGAAGAAATTAGGTCCCTGCTCGGGCGCCAATTTGTGACGGCGTTTTTCTCTGGGTTGCGACTTACACCTACCACTTCCTTTCCAAGCTTACTCGGGCGCCAATTGCGATGGGTTTTATAAGGTCGCAATTCCTTACGTCGCTCACAGTTGTCCACCTGGGTAGCTTTTCTACAGTTGGAGACAAGGTTCGATTCAATCTGGGGTGGTAGCGATTGATAAGGTATTATTTCTTCCACTGAAGAGGAGCGACTTTGAGCTAAATAAATAAAACGCACTTCGACGAGACACAATATATTGCTAAATATAAACTCTTTGATGTTACGTGCGATGTTGCAATTTATTGACGGTGCTACAATAAAATGAATGAGGCAAAAAGCAGCAAATTTAACAATATACACAAAATAGTTACAAAGAAAACTCAACAGAAATGACGGACGGAATAAAATGAAGCGAGGTGAGCGGGCGGCGTATGTAGAGCTGTTAAAATGCGTGATTTGAAAGCAGTTTAGTATGAGAGCGACAGCCAGTAACTTGATTATCTTGATTACCAGTGAAAAGCATACAATGTAGCGGGTGAAAGGCGGTACACCCTGTCTACCTGTCAACAAGTTGTCCTGTCCTGCGTGCGCACGCGATCTACTGTCCCCTCCCCCTTGACTCGAGAAGTTCGGTCCAATATCCCCCCCAGACAGGCGCAAAGAAAACTCAGGACTGCGCACGTCGGCGCGCCTGCCAAAATGGAGTTTGAACGAACGTTGCGAAATTCGCTGGCCAGATGACAGCTGTAGTGGGGAAAGATAGGGCAATTTACCCCTGTCCTCAGGATTGAAGAGTCTTTCCGGTGGTCCTCAGAAAGGGGGAAACAACCAAGCGACAACCCCCAGGCGGACTCTTCACTGAGGGGTGAAAGAGTATCAACTCAATGATAGCTCTATCACCAGGGCCTAAACGTAGACTACGCGAAGGAATACTGCGCAGCAGTATCCTGGGTCTAGCGCGTATTGGCGGACCTAACAAGAATGAGTTGGAGAACAGAAGATGGGTATATCTGGCGAGAAGGTCCGCGAACCCGGAAATAAGGACACCGGCCCCTTTTTCCTCAGGATTGAAGAGTCTTTCTGGTGGTCCTCAGAAAGGGGGAAACAACCAAGCGACAACCCCCAGGCGGACTCTTCACTGAGGGGTGAAAGAGTATCAACTCAATGATAGCTCTATCACCAGGGCCTAAACGTAGACTACGCGATGTAATTTTAAAAAAAATAATGAAAAAGTATAAATTCCGGATATCGCCCCCCTTGTCGAACAGCACAGGAAAACCTGCCGGCCACGTAGACAGGTGAATAAGATGGGTCTTACCAATCCTGTGGATTCTCGGTCTCGACACAACACTTGAGTCCTATCTCGTTCGTTGGGAATATCGAAATCGCAGTCTGAAGAATTTCACGCTCGAAATGTGAGGAATTACAAATGACACAAAACTCCTCGGAATTAACCACTCGGAAAACTCAACTATCGTAATATTCTAGACTCCCGGATCTGAAAACTCGAAAACTCTGCGAACTAGCTACCGTAAGATTCGAAATTCGAAGAACTATCGGAGAACTCGGAAAAACTGACTGACTCCCTCAAAACTGCCGAATTTATAAGGTCGGTTGGAGGGGGAATATTTCGAGTCCCAGATATCGTGAAAACAATTGCCGCTCCGCACAAAAAAACACATATGGTGCAGATAACGTCGCCGACTACGGCGAACGTAAGTTTTTTCTACATAGGTAGAAATCTGAAATTGAATTATTAGATTTTCACGATATGAAACTCGAAATAAATTTGATGTTTGAATGTAAAATTGTTGGAAATTATACAGGATGATTCGAGTAACGAAGTTCACCTCGTCACAATACGAAATAAGAAATAATTTCGTGTTTGAATTTAGAAACAGTTGGAAAATATACAGTATGTTCTTAGTGACGAAGTTCGCTTCGTTACACACCCCCTCCACTTACCGAAAAAAAACGAAAGTTTTTTTTTCTTAACCTCATCGTCGCCAGCCACCTCGCCATTTGGCGGACTATTGGCACAGAGCCAACAGCACTCCCGGACGAATCTCCAACGGCCAGGGTTGGAGGTTCGTCAGGGGTCGTAGAAGGTCGTGTTGAACCCCAAGGGGACTGGTATTCGATCTGTCCGACCTAGCCCCTTGATCAACGCCTTGTCTGGCGCTCGACGAATTCTCCTGGACCGTGGACTTGTGGGTGGATGGCTTCGGGCAGGAACACTCCCTTGACATGTCCCTCCAGCCTGGACCTGATTCACAGTCTTCTTCCATCAGCAGATCGTACCTGGCTGTCATGGAACCCACCACCTCGGCGTCGATTCGATCCCTAACCTTTTTTGGACACCTCTGTTCTGAAACTTAAAAGGGATTAGTGTCTCTTATTCGGACTTCGTCTATTTCGACCGACGATCTCACTCTTGGGGGATCCGAATCCGCCTTGCGGTCTCCTGAAGTAGAACAAACTTGGGGTGTAGCCAACCATGCTTCCCTGAAGTACAGAACCACACAGCATCCTTTCGAACCTCTACGTCCAGCCGTCTTTTGACTACCTCTTGAGAATCCACGAAACTTGGTCTTATCATCGTGATTCTAAACCTGGACGGCATCTCGGCTGCGGAAGGTTCAATCTCGTATGCTTTTCACCCTATATCCGCTGGTTTCCAGCAGATGTCGACGGCTCACCGCTCAGCTCACCTTCGTGAAACGGTTTCAAATCCTTCACGTGGATACGACGGAGATATTTTCCCGACGCGTCTTTCAAATCGTAAACTACGGGAGACACTACCTTCACAACCGTATACGGACCGGAATATTTGGGGGCCAACTTAGACGCGAAACCGCCAACCGCCGACGATAACGGATGTTCACGGCGCAACACCTTGTCTCCGACCCGGCACGACCACTCTCTCCTCCGGAGGTTGTAATAACGACTTTGCTGATTAAAAGCTCGGTCTAACTGGAGCCTGACAAACTCCCGCGTCTCTCGTAGTCGTTTGAGACGAATCGCATACTGGTCTACCCCTCGGACAGGTGGAATTCTCTGCAACCTCCCTCATTCCTTCGGTACGACGGTTCGTTTCGGGAGAGCGGAGCTCCCGGCCGAAGTTCAGGAACGCCGGTGTGAATCCGGTAGATTCATGTTTGGCAGAGTTCAACGCGAATGCCAGTTCTCCAAGATGCTCATCCCAGGAGCGATGATCTTGCTCACAGAACTGCGCAATCATGGTTTTGATCGTCCTGTTCGCCCTTTCCACGGGGTTACACTGCGGAGAGTAGACTGGAGCGAATCGGTGGTGAATGCCCAAACTCTTCAAGTTCCCCTTGAATAGGCGGCCATCGAACTGTGACCCGTTGTCGCTTATTACGGTCTTCGGACATCCAAACTTCAACACCACCAGGTCGTAAAAAGCCTGGAATACTCCCTTGCCTGTAGCTGCTCGAAGAGGTCTGCATTCGATCCACTTGGAGAAGCGATCTTGGAACATAACCAGGAAAGTATTCCCCTTCTTCGAACGTGGTAAAGGTCCTACCAGATCCGTACTGACGGTCTCCCACGGCTCGCTGGTGCGGTGCGGCTGCATCTTTCCTGCGGGTTTCTGCTGACAGACTTTATACTTCTGGCATTGCTGGCACCTACGCACGTATTGGGCCGCTTCACGGAACATCCCTGGCCAGTAGTAGTTCTGGGCCACTCGAGCTATGGTCTTCGCGACTCCCAAGTGGCCGGCTACTGGCACATCATGATTCTCCCGCAGAACAGATTGACGATCTTCAGTAGGGATGCACAGTTTCAATGGTTTTCCCATCTCGTTTTCTGTGAAGTCATCCGAACTCCAGAAATGCCGGTACAACCTTCCTTCTTGGATCCTGTAGTCCGGAAAATCTGAGGGGTTTTTCGAAACCTCCTGGAACTTCTTGACATACCAGGGCATCTGATCGGGTTCTCGGTCACACAAACTTGTTCTTCGGACGGTAGGGGATCTCTCGACAAGGCGTCCGCTACTCGGTTCAGGGCACCTTTTCTATACTTGATCTCGAAATCATATTGCTGCAGGAAGACACACCACCTTGCAATCCGACCCGATGGGGATTTTATAGATTGCAGCCACCGCAAACTCATGTGATCGGTGATAACGGTGAACCTATAACCTTCCAAATATGGCCTCATCTTGTCTATGGCCCATACAATGGCCAAACATTCCTTCTCGGTCACCGAGTAATTCTTCTCGGCACCGTTCAGAGTGCGACTGGCGTAGGCGATCACCCGTTCGCGTCCATCACAAACTTGGGTTAAGGCCGCTCCGAGGCCATTCTCGGATGCGTCTGTCTGCAGCGTGAACGGTTGAGAAAAATCCGGACAGGCTAACACCGGTGACTCGGTGAGCCTCCTCTTCAGCGCATCAAAAGCCTGCTGCTGCGCATCATCCCATTTCCACCTCGGTTTCTTCTTCAGCAACAACGTGAGTGGCGTAACTATTTTCGTGAAATCGTCCACGAATCTTCGGTACCAGCTCGCCACTCCCAGGAATCGGCGAAGTTCGCGAACATTCCTCGGTGGCTTCATGGAATTGATGGCAGCAATCTTGTCAGGGTCGGTTGCGATTCCTTCTGCGGTAATCACGTGGCCTAGATACTTGAGAGAACTTCTCACGAACTCGCACTTTTCAGGGTTTATCTTAAGGTTTGCCTCCCGGAGGCGACGAAACACCACCTTCAAGTTCTCCAGGTGCTCCTCGAAAGTCTCCCCTAAGAACACTATATCGTCCAGATACGCAAAGGCAATCGGGTCCAGCTCCGGACCGATAACACGGTCCAAAAGTCTCTGGAATGTTGCGCCGGCCGAATAAAGGCCAAACGGCATAACCCGGAACTGAAACAAACCCCTTCCAGGCACTGCGAAAGCGGTAATGGGCTTACTCTCCTTAGTAAGAGGAATCTGCTAGTATCCCTGTTTCAAGTCCAACGTAGAGATGTACTTCGCTCGCCTGAGTTTGTCTAGTATGCCGGCGATATACGGCAACGGGTACGCATCCTTTATCGAGACCTCATTCACCGCTCGAAAATCTATGCAGAACCTGGGACTTCCGTTAGTCTTCTTCACGATAACGACGCAGGAACTCCATGGAGATCTCGAGGGTTCTATGATACCCTCCTCCAACATCCGGTCAACTTCCTGGTCGATTATCTCCTGCATCTTCGGATTACACGGACGGTATCTCTGCTTGATCGGCTCAGTTCCTGGTTTGATCTTGATCTCGTGTCTTGCCATCTTCGTCAGTCCTTGGACTTGATCAAATCCTGCCAGCTCCCGCCCCAGGAACTTCCAGAGAACTTGCTCCTCCTGCTGGCCCAAGGAACTGATCGACGAGTTGTGCACGATGACGGCTGGAGAAACGGCTCCTTCCAACAACTCGCCCTTCAGATAGCATCTCGCTGTCTTCAAATCGATCCTGAAGTCGTGGGAACTCAGCAGGTCCATTCCCAGAACGAGGTCTATCGGTAGATTGGGCACCAAATAAAGCCGGACTTTGACCTCCTCCTCTCCGAACAGTATTCTCGGCTCGTACACCTCTTCAACGGCGACTGAATTCCCGTCAGCCACAGTGGCCAACACGTCCGAAACTGCAGACGGCCAAACGAAAATCCTACGGCAGGCCTCTGCCGCTCTGCTACTCAGGAAAGACCTGGATGCGCCGGTATCCAACAGGGCTCTCACGGGCTGTTGCCCGATGTGAACGATGACAATTGGCCGATTGTCTTGCGACTGCTTCGGTTGCTGGGTTGGGGATGCTGTCGAACGGAACTGTCTCCTCCCCGCGAGGCAGCTCCGCTCTAGTTTTCCGAACATCGGCAATCCTTGGACAAGACACCTTCCTTTCCACATCGGGAACAGAAAATCTTTGGCGTCGCTCGGCACTCTCTCCTAAAGTGTCCCATTTCTCCACAACGCCAACACTGCATCCTATCGGCCCTTACATTAGCAAAACGAACAGTTTTCTTCTCGCGGCGTGGCGGCTCGTCGGACTGGGCCTGAGTCGAGTCGGACTTCCTGCCTGGCGGCTCTGCGTCGATCCTAGGCGACGCTCTTGGTGCCTCTGGCCTCACAGGCGACGGGGACTCGACGGTCAGCGTCTGTGACGGTCTTCGACAGGGGCCTTCATATACCAGGTGCGGATCATCAATCAGCCCTTTTCGAGTCGGGGGTGGAATGTATTGGTCGGTATTCCATTGAACCAGCTCGAACACCTTTCCTTTGGCCAGCAGTTGTGAGTACGTTTTCGTTTCCTGGAAGGCCAACGCCTTCTGCAACGCCGGTAACAGACGTTTCCTGATTATGGCCACCTGTTCTTCCTCGGAGGGTCGTTTTACGGTAAGCTTCAGGAAGAGGTTCTGCATCCTGGTTACGAAAAGTAATAGTTTTTCACCTTCTCCTTGGGTACGTTTCCTGATCTCCTCCAGGAGGGTTTCCTCGTAATCGAGGGGGAGAAAAGCCTCACGAAGTTGTTCCTTGAAATCCTCCCAATCGCTGAAACACCCTCTCCTGGGGATGTACCAGTCCCTAGCGTCCTTCCGCAGCAGCTCGAAGATTGACTCCAATAAACCTTCCTTCGTGACTCTGCGAGTCACCGCTAACTGCTCGACCTCCTGCAAGAAAGCGTCCACGTCTGCCGACCCGTCGAAGTGCACATTCCACTTGTACACCGGTATGAACGGTTGACTGGGTTGCTGTTGGGATGTCCCATCCGGTCTCGTTCGGTCATCCTCTCCGGTTCGACCTTGAGGCAACCTCCCCGACTCACTGGGTCGATCTCGCTCTCTCAGTGCAACCGTATGAGTTTCGTCTTCCTCGGTTGACCTCGTTTCTTCCGGCTCCAGAAACAGGAACGAAATCCGCCGAGTTGATTCAGCTACCGCCCTCCGGTTTCCTGGCACGGGCGATCCAGACCTTCCCTGGTCACCTGTCCCCTAGAAACTTGTGAAGTTCAGCCGTCGACGAACAGCTTCACAAGCCCTGTCGTGCAAATTCCGGAAAAAACTCAAAGAAAGACCTCCCTCCTGGTTCTCCGGTAGTCCTGTTCGGTTCAGCTGCTTGTGGTTCCGAACAGCTCCTGACTCCCTGCCTGGGTCCGGCGTGACCCCAGCATCTTCCTCGGAGTCGCTTCCGCTTTCCGAGTTGACAGCTCCTGAGTTATCCAGTAGAGGATCCTCGAAAGAAATCAGCGGTTCAGCACCCAACGGCGTGCTCAAAGTAGCCCTGGCTTCGGCCAGCAGTACGGCGTCTCTCAGCATCTCGTCCGTCTGCCTCCACAACTCAGTAAGCTCTTTGGCCTTTTTCCTCTCCTCCGCTGTCGTCGGCCTCATCTGACTCAGACGGTTCTGGAAATGGATGAGCCGACTCCGGATGCGGGATTCCTCATTCCTAGCGTTATCTTCGTCGAACTCCTGAACCTGTTCCACCAGGCTCCTCAGGATTCGACCTGCGTCTTCCAATTCCTCTTCCATGTCTCTGTCTACGGGACAGAACTGCGCATTCTGCGTCAGCGCCCTCCTCAATTCCAGGCGGTTTTCCTGGACAGTCCTTCCGACTCGCTGGCCACGAGCTCTCAGCTCCCATCTCAGCTCCTCAGCTCTCAACCTGTTCACCTCCATGTCGACCCTAAAATCTTTTCTGTTCGGCCTTATTGTGAAGAAATTAGGTCCCTGCTCGGGCGCCAATTTGTGACGGCGTTTTTCTCTGGGTTGCGACTTACACCTACCACTTCCTTTCCAAGCTTACTCGGGCGCCAATTGCGATGGGTTTTATAAGGTCGCAATTCCTTACGTCGCTCACAGTTGTCCACCTGGGTAGCTTTTCTACAGTTGGAGACAAGGTTCGATTCAATCTGGGGTGGTAGCGATTGATAAGGTATTATTTCTTCCACTGAAGAGGAGCGACTTTGAGCTAAATAAATAAAACGCACTTCGACGAGACACAATATATTGCTAAATATAAACTCTTTGATGTTACGTGCAATGTTGCAATTTATTGACGGTGCTACAATAAAATGAATGAGGCAAAAATCAGCAAATTCAACAATATACACAAAATAGTTACAAAGAAAACTCAACAGAAATGACGGACGGAATAAAATGAAGCGAGGTGAGCGGGCGGCGTATGTAGAGCTGTTAAAATGCGTGATTTGAAAGCAGTTTAGTATGAGAGCGACAGCCAGTAACTTGATTATCTTGATAACCAGTGAAAAGCATACAATGTAGCGGGTGAAAGGCGGTACACCCTGTCTACCTGTCAACAAGTTGTCCTGTCCTGCGTGCGCACGCGATCTACTGTCCCCTCCCCCTTGACTCGAGAAGTTCGGTCCAATATCCCCCCCCCAGACAGGCGCAAAGAAAACTCAGGACTGCGCACGTCGGCGCGCCTGCCAAAATGGAGTTTGAACGAACGTTGCGAAATTCGCTGGCCAGATGACAGCTGTAGTGGGAAAGATAGGGCAATTTACCCCTGTCCTCAGGATTGAAGAGTCTTTCTGGTGGTCCTCAGAAAGGGGGAAACAACCAAGCGACAACCCCCAGGCGGACTCTTCACTGAGGGGTGAAAGAGTATCAACTCAATGATAGCTCTATCACCAGGGCCTAAACGTAGACTACGCGATGTAATTTAAAAAAAATAATGAAAAAGTATAAATTCCGGATATCGCCCCCTTGTCGAACAGCACAGGAAAACCTGCCGGCCACGTAGACAGGTGAATAAGATGGGTCTTACCAATCCTGTGGATTCTCGGTCTCGACACAACACTTGAGTCCTATCTCGTTCGTTGGGAATATCGAAATCGCAGTCTGAAGAATTTCACGCTCGAAATGTGAGGAATTACAAATGACACAAAACTCCTCGGAATTAACCACTCGGAAAACTCAACTATCGTAATATTCTAGACTCCCGGATCTGAAAACTCGAAAACTCTGCGAACTAGCTACCGTAAGATTCGAAATTCGAAGAACTATCGGAGAACTCGGAAAAACTGACTGACTCCCTCAAAACTGCCGAATTTATAAGGTCGGTTGGAGGGGGAATATTTCGAGTCCCGGATATCGTGAAAACAATTGCCGCTCCGCACAAAAAAACACATATGGTGCAGATAACGTCGCCAACTACGGCGAACGTAAGTTTTTTCTACATAGGTAGAAATCTGAAATTGAATTATTAGATTTTCACGATATGAAACTCGAAATAAATTTGATGTTTGAATGTAAAATTGTTGGAAATTATACAGGATGATTCGAGTAACGAAGTTCACCTCGTCACAATACGAAATAAGAAATAATTTCGTGTTTGAATTTAGAAACAGTTGGAAAATATACAGTATGTTCTTAGTGACGAAGTTCGCTTCGTTACAAGTTCCTTCGAGCTAATTACATTTCTAGCATATGGAATAATGCGAATCAAAGGCAACAATTTTAACTCCTGAAAACAATGGGTGGACATTAGAAGAAAACCAGTACCACTTTCATTGGTTTGATGGTGACCAACTACCAAGAGACGTCAGTGAATCCCTCAAAGAATTTCATTTTTGCAGTTTCATGTTCTTCAAACTTTAGATCCATTTTTCAAAGGAGATGTTGCCAGCAGCGACATAGCTGATGATAATAATGATGATGACGCTACTGGACAATATCATGATTGGGATAATGATGAAAATTACAAAGGCGAAGATTACGATGCTTAGAAGATGTACAAATATTTCCTTTAGTAGAATGTTTTTCCGCAGAATGATTTTTGTTTTTATTGTTCCATCTAGTCTTTTTTATTTATTTTTTTTATTTTGAATTTCATTAAAATTATGCTCTATTAGTCTGGCTTCGTACATCATTGTGGGGTAAAGTTGAATAGCTCGATAGACTTCGCCCTGGATGTCAAGATTGCCAGGCGTATTATAATTTCTCTGAATAAAGACGTTATTTATTTATTTATAAAATGAAAATCCCCATTAAACCAAACTGTACCGAATAAATTTATTCTCCCGAATAAATGCAATATTTTAATTTTTTTAATAGTTCTCGGCTGAATAAATTTTGTGTTTTATCGATGTTTAGTCACCACTTCTGTCTGACAAAGGAAATAAAACTTGTTTTTAATAGTAACCTCAACAACATATTCAAAAATCACACATGTTAAAATAAGTGAAGTTAATTATTTTAATTTGGAGCTTTAAAATGTCTGACAAAAGTATTGGTCCATGGAAAGTGTCTGACACTTATGATACTATTCAAGAAATAATGTTCTACAAAACAAATATGAAAATCAGCCATGTGAAAATAAGATAGGTCATACTTATTGTTAGTCAACTTTCGCACCTGCTACCTACCCAGGTGTCACTAGGCGAGCTCCACAAAAACGCAGGTATTCAAATATCATCGGCAGCTACTGAAAACCTAAGGTTTCATCTATGTGAAGATAAGTTATGTCATATCGCTTTGGGATCTAGGACTATTAGTTCGTTACTCTCACAGAATCTCTCACCATTGTCATTCAAGGTTTGTCCTCCCCAAAGTCATACTGTTTTATCGTTTCTCCTTGAATCCGTTCTACTATTTATACCCTATTAAAACAACTTCCTCATAAAATCCAATATTCTGAACAACCTCATTCAATCTCTCGAAAAAGTCATCCTTTGTAATGTTCCACTAGTAAAAAGTCATTTTCACTTTGAGTATATTTTGAGATATGGCTTCCCGATGTGTTATTTTGTCTATCAGTTTTTATTTAAGTAAGATGAATACTCCCCTTTTCGCTCATTCATGGTACGGAACTCCACTGAACAAATGGGCATAGTCTTCATCTTTCTCTTTTACATAACCTTTCTTCTCAGTTTCTGTAATAGCAATTATGTCTCAATTTCAGAACTTCAACCTGTCTTACAACCTCCTCTAGTTTTCCTCTTATTCACTGTACGTTCCATGAGCCAAAATTTATAGTCCTTTTATGAAGCTTTTTTCGTTTTCAGTTTGATTAATTCATTATTATCTTGGGTTTTCAGCGGCTTAGTTTTTCATAGGGAATATGTTGCTGGCCTATCGCCCCAACCCTCCCTTTTTAACCGGGTTTGGGACATGCTAATTTGGACTTTGAGTTACTCGATCCGTCCATTGACCTCCGTATTTTCCATTCTCATATCGAATGTCGTCTACCAACCCGAAGGAGAAACCTATTAGATGATACTCATATTAAATTGATCATCTCGTTGCAGAAAAAACATAAGAAAAGCAAGAGTTTGCCCTGTCGTCATTAAAGAATCGTTCATTCGAAATCAAATTCTCATCGAATGATGATTTGTCACTTTCTTTCTAGTAGAGGGTGAACTCTCTGAGTCTGAAACAGACAAGGTATACTTATTTGTCATTTGCATTGTTGTCCTCACAAGAATCTTTTTTTCTGGGCACCCGTTTCTCTGAAATGCCAATGCAGATAGTGTCCTGTTACGCACTACCCTCACGGCGAAACTGGGATTCAAAAATTGCTTTCGCTTCTCCTTCCTCAATTGGGTCATCTTTGTTTTGAGAAAGGACCTGAGATGCGGATCATTTAAACAAATATTCCTGAATCTTTCACAAGTGGTGTAAATACTCAAGAGAGAATCAGGGTCTAAATATCTGAATATCGTTGAAATCATTTCCGGTGGAAGTGATCTGAAAAGATTATGGTAGCTAGAAATGACGTAAGGCCTCATTATGAGAAGTCGTTCTTAGCTCGATATTCGATTTGTTTTGATAATCGCCTCATAAACTTCACATTATATAGTATTCGGCTAGCTTCGATAACCAATGATATCGAACCACGTCTCTATTTCTACACTTCTGATTTTCCCGCTCGGAAACAATTTCGCTATAGGCAATAGAAAATAAGCGCTACGCACCCTGGTGACAATCTCAGTAACTACAAATGTTGACATAGTTCTTGTTTTCGTATTTTGTATTTTTGCGATCAATGTGAATGTTTGTGTTTTGAAGTCATTTTAGAAAGTATAAATCGTTCGAATCCCTATTATCCATTTCTTCAGTGTTCTTCCTGAGAAAAAAAGATTGAATAAAAATATTCATTTTAAACAGGCCCTCGTTGCTTTTTTCATTCAACACTGACTGAAATAAAACCATTTATTGAGAATAAATTCTAGACAATGTCATTCATTAATGGTTGATGATAACAAAGTTATATCAAAAGAAGATGACAATTCATCATGTCCAGAGCATGGAAAAGCTGACACTAAATTGATTTTTCATATTTGTAATTTAGACGCTCAAGCGAATTTTTTTATAAGATGTTCTGATACTTATATTTGGATAATCATGTTAGGACATATACATAATTTGAAAAATATTGATTCAACCGTATGGTTATACGCAGGCACCGGTAAAAACCAAAGATACATTAATTTAGCAAAAGTTTACGAGCACTCAGAACCATCCCTATGTCGAAGATTGCCATAATTGCATGCACTGACTGGATGTTTCTTCAATCCCGCCTTTTTCAAGAGAGGTTAACAAAGACCTTTCAATATATTAATGAAGAAACATGAATATCAACCAGTTTCCATGCAGTTTGGAAATCCAGAGTCGTTCACCGATAAGCATGTACAAGGAGATATTTTCAACAAACTACAAATATTATCTGCGCAATTTATAGTGTTCCTGGTATACTCGACGTTGATGTTTCCCGGGTTCAACTGTTTTTGAATAACCTACACTGTTTCCATGAACGTTTATATAAACGAAGAATTGTATCAAAAAAATTTAGGAAATTTTGATGCTAGCAGCTTACGCCCATGCAAATCTGAGTTATGTCAACAGTTCCTTCGAGCTAATTACATTTCTAGCATATGGAATAATGCGAATCAAAGGCAACAATTTTAACTCTTGAAAACAATGGGTGGACATTAGAAGAAAACCAGTACCATTTTCATTGGTTTGATGGTGACCAACTACCAAGAGACGTCAGTGAATCCCTTAAAGAATTTCATATTTGCAGTTTCATGTTCTTCAAAATTTAGATCCATTTTTCAAAGGAGATGTTGCCAGCAGCGACATAGCTGATGATAATAATGATGATGACGCTACTGGACAATATCATGATTGGGATAATGATGAAAATTACAAAGGCGAAGATTACGATGCTTAGAAGATGAACAAATATTTCCTTTAGTAGAATGTTTTTTTCACAGAATGATTTTTGTTTTTATTGTTCCATCTAGTCTTTTTTATTTATTTTTTTTATTTCGAATTTCATTAAAATCATGCTCTATTAGTCTGGCTTCGTACATCATTGTGGGGTTAAGTTGAATAGCTCGCTAGACTTCGCCCTGGATGTCAAGATTGCCAGGCGTATTATAATTTCTCTGAATAAAGACGTTATTTATTTATTTATTTATAAAATGAAAATCTCCATTAAAACAAACTGTACCGAATAAATTTATTCTCCCGAATAAATGCAATATTTTAATTTTTTTAATAGTTCTCGGCTGAATAATTTTTGTGTTTTATCGATGTTTAGTCACCACTTTTGTCTGACAAATGAAATATAACTTGTTTTTAATAGTAACCTCAACAACATATTCAAAAATCACACATGTTAAAATAAGTGAAGTTAATTATTTTGATTTGGAGCTTTAAAGTGTCTGACAAAAGTTTTGGTCCATGGAAAGTGTCTGACACTTATGATACTATTCAAGAAATAATGTTCTACAAAACAAATATGAAAATCAGCCATGTGAAAATAAGATAGGTCATACTTATTGTTAGTCAACTTTCGCACCTGCTACCTACCCAGGTGTCACTAGGCGAGCTCCACAAAAACGCAGGTATTCAAATATCATCGGCAGCTACTGAAAACCTAAGGTTTCATCTATGTGAAGATAAGTTATGTCATATCGCTTTGGGATCTAGGACTATTAGTTCGTTACTCTCACAGAATCTCTCACCATTGTCATTCAAGGTTTGTCCTCCCCAAAGTCATACTGTTTTATCGTTTCTCCTTGAATCCGTTCTACTATTGATACCCTATTAAAACAACTTCCTCATAAAATCCAATATTCTGAACAACCTCATTCAATCTCTCGAAAAAGTCATCCTTTGTAATGTTCCACTAGTAAAAAGTCATTTTCACTTTGAGTATATTTTGAGATATGGCTTCCCGATGTGTTATTTTGTCTATCAGTTTTTATTTAAGTAAGATGAATACTCCCCTTTTCGCTCATTCATGGTACGGAACTCCACTGAACAAATGGGCATAGTCTTCATCTTTCTCTTTTACATAACCTTTCTTCTCAGTTTCTGTAATAGCAATTATGTCTCAATTTCAGAACTTCAACCTGTCTTACAACCTCCTCTAGTTTTCCTCTTATTCACTGTACGTTCCATGTGCCAAAATTTATAGTCCTTTTATGAAGCTTTTTCCGTTTTCAGTTTGATTAATTCATTATTATCTTGGGTTTTCAGCGGCTTAGTTTTTCATAGGGAATATGTTGCTGGCCTATCGCCCCAACCTCCCTTTTTAACCGGGTTTGGGACATGCTAATTTGGACTTTGAGTTACTCGATCCGTCCATTGACCTCCGTATTTTCCATTTTCATATCGAATGTCGTCTACCAACCCGAAGGAGAAACCTATTAGATGATACTCATATTAAATTGATCATCTCGTTGCAGAAAAAACATAAGAAAAGCAAGAGTTTGCCCTGTCGTCATTAAAGAATCGTTCATTCGAAATCAAATTCTCATCGAATGATGATTTGTCACTTTCTTTCTAGTAGAGGGTAAACTCTCTGAGTCTGAAACAGACAAGGTATACTTATTTGTCATTTGCATTGTTGTCCTCACAAGAATCTTTTTTTCTGGGCACCCGTTTCTCTGAAATGCCAATGCAGATAGTGTCCTGTTACGCACTACCCTCACGGCGAAACTAGGATTCAGAAATTGCTTTTGCTTCTCCTTCCTCAATTGGGTCATCTTTGTTTTGAGAAAGGACCTGAGATGCGGATCATTCAAACAAATATTCCTGAATCTTTCACAAGTGATGTAAATACTCAAGAGAGAATCAGGGTCTAAATATCTGAATATCGTTGAAATCATTTCCGGTGGAAGTGATCTGAAAAGATTACTTCTGCTGTTATGGTAGCTAGAAATGACGTTAGCCCTCATTATGAGAAGTCGTTCTTAGCTCGATATTCGATTTGTTTTGATAATCGCCTCATAAACTTCACATTATATAGTATTCGGCTAGCTTCGATTACCAATGATATCGAATCACGTCTCTATTTCTACACTCCTGATTTTCCCGCTCGGCAACGATTTCGCGCTATAGGCAATAGAAAATAAGCGCTACGCACCCTGGTGACAATCTCAGTAACTACAAATGTTGACATAGTTCTTGTTCTCGTTTTTTGTATTTTTGCGATCAAAGTGAATGTTTGTTTTGAAGTCATTTTAGAAAGTATGAATCGTTCGAATCCCTATTATCCATTTCTTCAGTGTTCTTCCTGAGAAAAAAAGATTGAATAAAAATATTCATTTTAAACAGGCCCTCGTTGCTTTTTTCATTCAACACTGAATGAAAAAAAACCATTTATTGAGAATAAATTCTATACAATGTCATTCATTAATGGTTGATGATAACAAAGTTATATCAAAAGAAGATGACAATTCATCATGTCCAGAGCATGGAAAAGCTGACACTAAATTGATTTTTCATATTTGTAATTTAGACGCTCAAGCGAATTTTGTTATAAGATGTTCTGATACTTATATTTGGATAATCATGTTAGGACATATACATAATTTGAAAAATATTGATTCAACCGTATGGTTATACACAGGCACCGGTAAAAACCAAAGATACATTAATTTAGCAAAAGTTTACGAGCACTCAGAACCATCCCTATGTCGAAGATTGCCATAATTGCATGCACTGACTGGAGGTTTCTTCAATCCCGCCTTTTTCAAGAAAGGTTAACAAAGACCTTTCAATATATTAATGAAGAAACATGAATATTAACCAGTTTCCATGCAATTTGGAAATCCAGAGTCGTTCACCGATAAGCATGTACAAGGAGATATTTTCAACAAACTACAAATATTATCTGCGCAATTTATAGTGTTCCTGGTATACTCGACGTTGATGCTTCCCGGGTTCAACTGTTTTTGAATAACCTACACTGTTTCCATGAACGTTTATATAAACGAAGAATTGTATCAAAAAAATTTAGGAAATTTTGATGCTAGCAGCTTACGCCCATGCAAATCTGAGTTATGTCAACAGTTCCTTCGAGCTAATTACATTTCTAGCATATGGAATAATGCGAATCAAAGGCAACAATTTTAACTCCTGAAAACAATGGGTGGACATTAGAAGAAAACCAGAACCATTTTCATTGGTTTGATGGTGACCAACTACCAAGAGACGTCAGTGAATCCCTTAAAGAATTTCATTTTTGCAGTTTCATGTTCTTCAAACTTTAGATCCATTTTTCAAAGGAGATGTTGCCAGCAGCGACATAGCTGATGATAATAATGATGATGACGCTACTGGACAATATCTTGATAGGGATAATGATGAAAATTACAAAGGCGAAGATTACGATGCTTAGAAGATGTAAAAATATTTCCTTTAGTAGAATGTTTTTTTCACAGAATAATTTTTGTTTTTATTGTTCCATCTAGTCTTTTTTATTTATTTTTTTATTTTGAATTTCATTAAAATTATGCTCTATTAGTCTGGCTTCGTACATCATTGTGGGGTAAAGTTGAATAGCTCGCTAGACTTCGCCCTTGATGTCAAGATTGCCAGGCGTATTATAATTTCTCTGAATAAAGACGTTATTTATTTATTCATTTATTTATAAAATGAAAATCCTCATAAAACCAAACTGTACCGAATAAATTTATTCTCCTGAATAAATGCAATATTTTAATTTTTTTAATAGTTCTCGGCTGAATAATTTTTGTGTTTTATCGATGTTTAGTCACCACTTTTGTCTGACAAATGAAATATAACTTGTTTTTAATAGTAACCTCAACAACATATTCAAAAATCACACATGTTGAAATAAGTGAAGTTAATTATTTTTATTTGGAGCTTTAAAGTGTCTGACTAAAGTTTTGGTCCATGGAAAGTGTCTGACACTTATGATACTATTCAAGAAATAATGTTCTACAAAACAAATATGAAAATCAGCCATGTGAAAATAAGATAGGTCATACTTATTGTTAGTCAACTTCCGCACCTGCTACCTACCCAGGTGTCACTAGGCGAGCTCCACAAAAACGCAGGTATTCAAATATCATCGGCAGCTACTGGAAACCTAAGGTTTCATCTATGTGAAGATAAGTTATGTCATATCGCTTTGTGATCTAGGACTATTAGTTCGTTACTCTCACAGAATCTCTCACCATTGTCATTCAAGGTTTGTCCTCCCCAAAGTCATACTGTTTTATCGTTTCTCCTTGAATCCGTTCTACTATTGATACCCTATTGAAACAACTTCCTCATAAAATCCAATATTCTGAAAAACCTCATTCAATCTCTCGAAAAAGTCATCCTTTGTAATGTTCCACTAGTAAAAAGTCATTTTCACTTTGAGTATATTTTGAGATATGGCTTCCCGATGTGTTATTTTGTCTATCAGTTTTTATTTAAGTAAGATGAATACTCCCCTTTTCGCTCATTCATGGTACGGAACTCCACTGAACAAATGGGCATAGTCTTCATCTTTCTCTTTTACATAACCTTTCTTCTCAGTTTCTGTAATAGCAATTATGTCTCTATATCAGAACTTCAACCTGTCTTACAACCTCCTCCAGTTTTCCTCTAATTCACTGTACGTTCCATGTGCCAAAATTTATAGCCCTTTTATGAAGCTTTTTCCATTTTCAGTTTGATTAATTCATTATTATTTTGGGTTTTCAGTGGCTTAGTTTTTCATAGGGAATATGTTGCTGGCCTATCGCCTCAACCCTTCCTTTTTAATCGGGTTTGGGACATGCTACTTTGGACTTTGAGTTACTCGATCCGTCCATTGACCTCCGTATTTTCCATTCTCATATCGAATGTCGTCTATTATCCCGAAGGAGAAACCTATTAGATGATACTCATATAAAATTGATCATCTCGTTGCAGAAAAAACATAACGAAAGCAAGAGTTTGCCTTGTCGTCATTAAAGAATCGTTCATTCGAAATCAAATTCTCATCGAATGATGATTTGTCCCGTTTTTTCTAGTAGAGGGTAAACTCTCTGAGTCTGAAATAGACAAGGTATACTTATTTGTCATTTGCATTGTTGTCCTCACAAGAATCTTTTTTTCTGGGCACCCGTTTCTCTGAAATGCCAATGCAGATAGTGTCCTGTTACGCACTACTCTCACGGCGAAACTGGGATTCAGTAATTGCTTTCGCTTCTCCTTCCTCAATTGGGTCATCTTTGTTTTGAGAAAGGACCTGAGAAGCGGATCATTTAAACAAATATTCCTGAATCTTTCACAAGTGGTGTAAATACTCAAGAGAGAATCAGGGTCTAAATATCTGAATATCGTTGAAATCATTTCCGGTGGAAGTGATCTGAAAAGATTACTTCTGCTGTTATGGTAGCTAGAAATGACGTTAGCCCTCATTATGAGAAGTCGTTCTTAGCTCGATATTCGATTTGTTTTGATAATCGCCTCATAAACTTCACATTATATAGTATTCGGCTAGCTTCGATAACCAATGATATCGAATCACGTCTCTATTTCTACACTCCTGATTTTCCCGCTCGGCAACGATTTCGCGCTATAGGCAATAGAAAATAAGCGCTACGCACCCTGGTGACAATCTCAGTAACTACAAATGTTGACATAGTTCTTGTTCTCGTTTTTTGTATTTTTGCGATCATTGTGAATGTTTGTGTTTTGAAGTCATTTTAGAAAGTATGAATCGTTCGAATCCCTATTATCCATTTCTTCAGTGTTCTTCCTGAGAAAAAAAGATTGAATAAAAATATTCATTTTAAACAGGCCCTCGTTGCTTTTTTCATTCAACACTGAATGAAATAAAACCATTCATTGAGAATAAATTCTATACAATGTCATTCATTAATGGTTGATGATAACAAAGTTATATCAAAAGAAGATGACAATTCATCATGTCCAAAGCATGGAAAAGCTGACACTAAATTGATTTTTCATATTTGTAATTTAGACGCTCAAGCGAATTTTGTTATAAGATGTTCTGATACTGATATTTGGATAATCATGTTAGGACATATACATAATTTGAAAAATATTGATTCAACCGTATGGTTATACGCAGGCACCGGTAAAAACCAAAGATACATTAATTTAGCAAAAGTTTACGAGCACTCAGAACCATCCCTATGTCGAAGTTTGCCATAATTGCATGCACTGACTGGATGTTTCTTCAATCCCGCCTTTTTCAAGAAAGGTTAACAAAGACCTTTCAATATATTAATGAAGAAACATGAATATCAACCAGCTTCCATGCAATTTGGAAATCCAGAGTCGTTTACCGATAAGCATGTACAAGGAGATATTTTCAACAAACTACAAAAATTATCTGCGCAATTTATAGTGTTCCTGGTATACTCGACGTTGATGCTTCCCGGGTTCAACTGTTTTTGAATAACCTACACTGTTTTTATAAACGTTTATATAAACGAAGAATTGTATCAAAAAAATTTAGAAAATTTTGATGCTAGCAGCTTACCCCCATGCAAATCTGAGTTATGTCAACAGTTCCTTCGAGCTAATTACATTTCTGGCATATGGAATAATGCGAATCAAAGGCAACAATTTTAACTCCTGAAAACAATGGGTGGACATTAGAAGAAAACCAGTACCATTTTCATTGGTTTGATGGTGACCAACTACCAAGAGACGTCAGTGAATCCCTTAAAGAATTTCATTTTTGCAGTTTCATGTTCTTCAAACTTTAGATCCATTTTTCAAAGGAGATGTTGCCAGCAGCGACATAGCTGATGATAATAATGATGATGACGCTACTGGACAATATCTTGATAGGGATAATGATGAAAATTACAAAGGCGAAGATTACGATGCTTAGAAGATGTACAAATATTTCCTTTAGTAGAATGTTTTTTTCACAGAATAATTTTTGTTTTTATTGTTCCATCTAGTCTTTTTTATTTACTTTTTTATTTTGAATTTCATTAAAATTATGCTCTATTAGTCTGGCTTCGTACATCATTGTGGGGTAAAGTTGAATAGCTCGCTAGACTTCGCCCTTGATGTCAAGATTGCCAGGCGTATTATAATTTCTCTGAATAAAGACGTTATTTATTTATTCATTTATTTATAAAATGAAAATCCTCATTAAACCAAACTGTACCGAATAAATTTATTCTCCTGAATAAATGCAATATTTTAATTTTTTTATTAGTTCTCGGCTGAATAATTTTTGTGTTTTATCGATGTTTAGTCACCACTTTTGTCTGACAAATGAAATATAACTTGTTTTTAATAGTAACCTCAACAACATATTCAAAAATCACACATGTTGAAATAAGTGAAGTTAATTATTTTTATTTGGAGCTTTAAAGTGTCTGACTAAAGTTATGGTCCATGGAAAGTGTCTGACACTTATGATACTATTCAAGAAATAATGTTCTACAAAACAAATATGAAAATCAGCCATGTGAAAATAAGATAGGTCATACTTATTGTTAGTCAACTTTCGCACCTGCTACCTACCCAGGTGTCACTAGGCGAGCTCCACAAAAACGCAGGTATTCAAATATCATCGGCAGCTACTGGAAACCTAAGGTTTCATCTATGTCAAGATAAGTTATGTCATATCGCTTTGTGATCTAGGACTATTAGTTCGTTACTCTCACAGAATCTCTCACCATTGTCATTCAAGGTTTGTCCTCCCCAAAGTCATACTGTTTTATCGTTTCTCCTTGAATCCGTTCTACTATTGATACCCTATTTAAACAACTTCCTCATAAAATTAAATATTCTGAAAAACCTCATTCAATCTCTCGAAAAAGTCATCCTTTGTGATGTTCCACTAGTAAAAAGTCATTTTCACTTTGAGTATATTTTGAGATATGGCTTCCCGATGTGTTATTTTGTCTATCAGTTTTTATTTAAGTAAGATGAATACTCCCCTTTTCGCTCATTCATGGTACGGAACTCCACTGAACAAATGGGCATAGTCTTCATCTTTCTCTTTTACATAACCTTTCTTCTCAGTTTCTGTAATAGCAATTATGTCTCTATATCAGAACTTCAACCTGTCTTACAACCTCCTCCAGTTTTCCTCTAATTCACTGTACGTTCCATGTGCCAAAATTTATAGCCCTTTTATGAAGCTTTTTCCATTTTCAGTTTGATTAATTCATTATTATTTTGGGTTTTCAGTGGCTTAGTTTTTCATAGGGAATATGTTGCTGGCCTATCGCCTCAACCCTTCCTTTTTAATCGGGTTTGGGACATGCTACTTTGGACTTTGAGTTACTCGATCCGTCCATTGACCTCCGTATTTTCCATTCTCATATCGAATGTCGTCTATTATCCCGAAGAGGAAACCTATTAGATGATACTCATATAAAATTGATCATCTCGTTGCAGAAAAAACATAACGAAAGCAAGAGTTTGCCTTGTCGTCATTAAAGAATCGTTCATTCGAAATCAAATTCTCATCGAATGATGATTTGTCACTTTCTTTCTAGTAGAGGGTAAACTCTCTGAGTCTGAAACAGACAAGGTATACTTATTTGTCATTTGCATTGTTGTCCTCACAAGAATCTTTTTTTCTGGGCACCCGTTTCTCTGAAATGCCAATGCAGATAGTGTCCTGTTACGCACTACCCTCACGGCGAAACTGGGATTCAGAAATTGCTTTTGCTTCTCCTTCCTCAATTGGGTCATCTTTGTTTTGAGAAAGGACCTGAGATGCGGATCATTCAAACAAATATTCCTGAATCTTTCACAAGTGATGTAAATACTCAAGAGAGAATCAGGGTCTAAATATCTGAATATCGTTGAAATCATTTCCGGTGGAAGTGATCTGAAAAGATTACTTCTGCTGTTATGGTAGCTAGAAATGACGTTAGCCCTCATTATGAGAAGTCGTTCTTATCTCGATATTCGATTTGTTTTGATAATCGCCTCATAAACTTCACATTATATGGTATTCGGCTAGCTTCGATTACCAATGATATCGAATCACGTCTCTATTTCTACACTCCTGATTTTCCCGCTCGGCAACGATTTCGCGCTATAGGCAATAGAAAATAAGCGCTACGCACCCTGGTGACAATCTCAGTAACTACAAATGTTGACATAGTTCTTGTTCTCGTTTTTTGTATTTTTGCGATCAATGTGAATGTTTGTTTTGAAGTCATTTTAGAAAGTATGAATCGTTCGAATCCCTATTATCCATTTCTTCAGTGTTCTTCCTGAGAAAAAAAGATTGAATAAAAATATTCATTTTAAACAGGCCCTCGTTGCTTTTTTCATTCAACACTGAATGAAAAAAAACCATTTATTGAGAATAAATTCTATACAATGTCATTCATTAATGGTTGATGATAACAAAGTTATATCAAAAGAAGATGACAATTCATCATGTCCAGAGCATGGAAAAGCTGACACTAAATTGATTTTTCATATTTGTAATTTAGACGCTCAAGCGAATTTTGTTATAAGATGTTCTGATACTTATATTTGGATAATCATGTTAGGACATATACATAATTTGAAAAATATTGATTCAACCGTATGGTTATACGCAGGCACCGGTAAAAACCAAAGATACATTAATTTAGCAAAAGTTTACGAGCACTCAGAACCATCCCTATGTCGAAGTTTGCCATAATTGCATGCACTGACTGGATGTTTCTTCAATCCCGCCTTTTTCAAGAAAGGTTAACAAAGACCTTTCAATATATTAATGAAGAAACATGAATATTAACCAGTTTCCATGCAATTTGGAAATCCAGAGTCGTTCACCGATAAGCATGTACAAGGAGATATTTTCAACAAACTACAAATATTATCTGCGCAATTTATAGTGTTCCTGGTATACTCGACGTTGATGCTTCCCGGGTTCAACTGTTTTTGAATAACCTACACTGTTTCCATGAACGTTTATATAAACGAAGAATTGTATCAAAAAAATTTAGGAAATTTTGATGCTAGCAGCTTACGCCCATGCAAATCTGAGTTATGTCAACAGTTCCTTCGAGCTAATTACATTTCTAGCATATGGAATAATGCGAATCAAAGGCAACAATTTTAACTCCTGAAAACAATGGGTGGACATTAGAAGAAAACCAGTACCATTTTCATTGGTTTGATGGTGACCAACTACCAAGAGACGTCAGTGAATCCCTTAAAGAATTTCATTTTTGCAGTTTCATGTTCTTCAAACTTTAGATCCATTTTTCAAAGGAGATGTTGCCAGCAGCGACAAAGCTGATGATAATAATGATGATGACGCTACTGGACAATATCTTGATAGGGATAATGATGAAAATTACAAAGGCGAAGATTACGATGCTTAGAAGATGTACAAATATTTCCTTTAGTAGAATGTTTTTTTCACAGAATAATTTTTGTTTTTATTGTTCCATCTAGTCTTTTTTATTTATTTTTTATTTTGAATTTCATTGAAATTATGCTCTATTAGTCTGGCTTCGTACATCATTGTGGGGTAAAGTTGAATAGCTCGCTAGACTTCGCCCTTGATGTCAAGATTGCCAGGCGTATTATAATTTCTCTGAATAAAGACGTTATTTATTTATTCATTTATTTATAAAATGAAAATCCTCATAAAACCAAACTGTACCGAATAAATTTATTCTCCTGAATAAATGCAATATTTTAATTTTTTTAATAGTTCTCGGCTGAATAATTTTTGTGTTTTATCGATGTTTAGTCACCACTTTTGTCTGACAAATGAAATATAACTTGTTTTTAATAGTAACCTCAACAACATATTCAAAAATCACACATGTTGAAATAAGTGAAGTTAATTATTTTTATTTGGAGCTTTAAAGTGTCTGACTAAAGTTTTGGTCCATGGAAAGTGTCTGACACTTATGATACTATTCAAGAAATAATGTTCTACAAAACAAATATGAAAATCAGCCATGTGAAAATAAGATAGGTCATACTTATTGTTAGTCAACTTTCGCACCTGCTACCTACCCAGGTGTCACTAGGCGAGCTCCACAAAAACGCAGGTATTCAAATATCATCGGCAGCTACTGGAAACCTAAGGTTTCATCTATGTGAAGATAAGTTATGTCATATCGCTTTGTGATCTAGGACTATTAGTTCGTTACTCTCACAGAATCTCTCACCATTGTCATTCAAGGTTTGTCCTCAACAAAGTCATACTGTTTTATCGTTTCTCTTTGAATCCGTTCTACTATTGATACCCTATTGAAACAACTTCCTCATAAAATCCAATATTCTGAAAAACCTCATTCAATCTCTCGAAAAAGTCATCCTTTGTAATGTTCCACTAGTAAAAAGTCATTTTCACTTTGAGTATATTTTGAGATATGGCTTCCCGATGTGTTATTTTGTCTATCAGTTTTTATTTAAGTAAGATGAATACTCCCCTTTTCGCTCATTCATGGTACGGAACTCCACTGAACAAATGGGCATAGTCTTCATCTTTCTCTTTTACATAACCTTTCTACTCAGTTTCTGTAATAATAATTATGTCTCTATATCAGAACTTCAACCTGTCTTACAACCTCCTCCAGTTTTCCTCTAATTCACTGTACGTTCCATGTGCCAAAATTTATAGCCCTTTTATGAAGCTTTTTCCATTTTCAGTTTGATTAATTCATTATTATTTTGGGTTTTCAGTGGCTTAGTTTTTCATAGGGAATATGTTGCTGGCCTATCGCCTCAACCCTTCCTTTTTAATCGGGTTTGGGACATGCTACTTTGGACTTTGAGTTACTCGATCCGTCCATTGACCTCCGTATTTTCCATTCTCATATCGAATGTCGTCTATTATCCCGAAGGAGAAACCTTTTAGATGATACTCATATAAAATTGATCATCTCGTTGCAGAAAAAACATAACGAAAGCAAGAGTTTGCCTTGTCGTCATTAAAGAATCGTTCATTCGAAATCAAATTCTCATCGAATGATGATTTGTCCCGTTTTTTCTAGTAGAGGGTAAACTC
Organism: Hippodamia convergens; assembly: GCA_038502775.1. Taxonomy (NCBI): domain Eukaryota; kingdom Metazoa; phylum Arthropoda; class Insecta; order Coleoptera; family Coccinellidae; genus Hippodamia; species Hippodamia convergens. The sequence continues at coordinate 86,923 of JAVSIQ010000839.1, read as the reverse complement.
TCTGAGTCTGAAATAGACAAGGTATACTTATTTGTCATTTGCATTGTTGTCCTCACAAGAATCTTTTTTTCTGGGCACCCGTTTCTCTGAAATGCCAATGCAGATAGTGTCTTGTTACGCACTACTCTCACGGCGAAACTGGGATTCAGTAATTGCTTTCGCTTCTCCTTCCTCAATTGGGTCATCTTTGTTTTGAGAAAGGACCTGAGATGCGGATCATTTAAACAAATATTCCTGAATCTTTCACAAGTGGTGTAAATACTCAAGAGAGAATCAGGGTCTAAATATCTGAATATCGTTGAAATCATTTCCGGTGGAAGTGATCTGAAAAGATTACTTTTGCTGTTATGGTAGCTAGAAATGACGTTAGCCCTCATTATGAGAAGTCGTTCTTAGCTCGATATTCGATTTGTTTTGATAATCGCCTCATAAACTTCACATTATATAGTATTCGGCTAGCTTCGATAACCAATGATATCGAATCACGTCTCTATTTCTACACTCCTGATTTTCCCGCTCGGCAACGATTTCGCGCTATAGGCAATAGAAAATAAGCGCTACGCACCCTGGTGACAATCTCAGTAACTACAAATGTTGACATAGTTCTTGTTCTCGTTTTTTGTATTTTTGCGATCATTGTGAATGTTTGTGTTTTGAAGTCATTTTAGAAAGTATGAATCGTTCGAATCCCTATTATCCATTTCTTCAGTGTTCTTCCTGAGAAAAAAAGATTGAATAAAAATATTCATTTTAAACAGGCCCTCGTTGCTTTTTTCATTCAACACTGAATGAAATAAAACCATTTATTGAGAATAAATTCTATACAATGTCATTCATTAATGGTTGATGATAACAAAGTTATATCAAAAGAAGATGACAATTCATCATGTCCAAAGCATGGAAAAGCTGACACTAAATTGATTTTTCATATTTGTAATTTAGACGCTCAAGCGAATTTTGTTATAAGATGTTCTGATACTGATATTTGGATAATCATGTTAGGACATATACATAATTTGAAAAATATTGATTCAACCGTATGGTTATACGCAGGCACCGGTAAAAACCAAAGATACATTAATTTAGCAAAAGTTTACGAGCACTCAGAACCATCCCTATGTCGAAGTTTGCCATAATTGCATGCACTGACTGGATGTTTCTTCAATCCCGCCTTTTTCAAGAAAGGTTAACAAAGACCTTTCAATATATTAATGAAGAAACATGAATATCAACCAGCTTCCATGCAATTTGGAAATCCAGAGTCGTTTACCGATAAGCATGTACAAGGAGATATTTTCAACAAACTACAAAAATTATATGCGCAATTTATAGTGTTCCTGGTATACTCGACGTTGATGCTTCCCGGGTTCAACTGTTTTTGAATAACCTACACTGTTTCTATAAACGTTTATATAAACGAAGAATTGTATCAAAAAAATTTAGAAAATTTTGATGCTAGCAGCTTACCCCCATGCAAATCTGAGTTATGTCAACAGTTCCTTCGAGCTAATTACATTTCTGGCATATGGAATAATGCGAATCAAAGGCAACAATTTTAACTCCTGAAAACAATGGGTGGACATTAGAAGAAAACCAGTACCATTTTCATTGGTTTGATGGTGACCAACTACCAAGAGACGTCAGTGAATCCCTTAAAGAATTTCATTTTTGCAGTTTCATGTTCTTCAAACTTTAGATCCATTTTTCAAAGGAGATGTTGCCAGCAGCGACATAGCTGATGATAATAATGATGATGACGCTACTGGACAATATCTTGATAGGGATAATGATGAAAATTACAAAGGCGAAGATTACGATGCTTAGAAGATGTACAAATATTTCCTTTAGTAGAATGTTTTTTTCACAGAATAATTTTTGTTTTTATTGTTCCATCTAGTCTTTTTATTTACTTTTTTATTTTGAATTTCATTAAAATTATGCTCTATTAGTCTGGCTTCGTACATCATTGTGGGGTAAAGTTGAATAGCTCGCTAGACTTCGCCCTTGATGTCAAGATTGCCAGGCGTATTATAATTTCTCTGAATAAAGACGTTATTTATTTATTCATTTATTTATAAAATGAAAATCCTCATTAAACCAAACTGTACCGAATAAATTTATTCTCCTGAATAAATGCAATATTTTAATTTTTTTAATAGTTCTCGGCTGAATAATTTTTGTGTTTTATCGATGTTTAGTCACCACTTTTGTCTGACAAATGAAATATAACTTGTTTTTAATAGTAACCTCAACAACATATTCAAAAATCACACATGTTGAAATAAGTGAAGTTAATTATTTTTATTTGGAGCTTTAAAGTGTCTGACTAAAGTTATGGTCCATGGAAAGTGTCTGACACTTATGATACTATTCAAGAAATAATGTTCTACAAAACAAATATGAAAATCAGCCATGTGAAAATAAGATAGGTCATACTTATTGTTAGTCAACTTTCGCACCTGCTACCTACCCAGGTGTCACTAGGCGAGCTCCACAAAAACGCAGGTATTCAAATATCATCGGCAGCTACTGGAAACCTAAGGTTTCATCTTTGTGAAGATAAGTTATGTCATATCGCTTTGTGATCTAGGACTATTAGTTCGTTACTCTCACAGAATCTCTCACCATTGTCATTCAAGGTTTGTCCTCCCCAAAGTCATACTGTTTTATCGTTTCTCCTTGAATCCGTTCTACTATTGATACCCTATTTAAACAACTTCCTCATAAAATCCAATATTCTGAAAAACCTCATTCAATCTCTCGAAAAAGTCATCCTTTGTGATGTTCCACTAGTAAAAAGTCATTTTCACTTTGAGTATATTTTGAGATATGGCTTCCCGATGTGTTATTTTGTCTATCAGTTTTTATTTAAGTAAGATGAATACTCCCCTTTTCGCTCATTCATGGTACGGAACTCCACTGAACAAATGGGCATAGTCTTCATCTTTCTCTTTTACATAACCTTTCTTCTCAGTTTCTGTAATAGCAATTATGTCTCAATATCAGAACTTCAACCTGTCTTACAACCTCCTCCAGTTTTCCTCTAATTCACTGTACGTTCCATGTGCCAAAATTTATAGCCCTTTTATGAAGCTTTTTCCATTTTCAGTTTGATTAATTCATTATTATTTTGGGTTTTCAGTGGCTTAGTTTTTCATAGGGAATATGTTGCTGGCCTATCGCCTCAACCCTTCCTTTTTAATCGGGTTTGGGACATGCTACTTTGGACTTTGAGTTACTCGATCCGTCCATTGACCTCCGTATTTTCCATTCTCATATCGAATGTCGTCTATTATCCCGAAGGAGAAACCTATTAAATGATACTCATATAAAATTGATCATCTCGTTGCAGAAAAAACATAACGAAAGCAAGAGTTTGCCTTGTCGTCATTAAAGAATCGTTCATTCGAAATCAAATTCTCATCGAATGATGATTTGTCCCGTTTTTTCTAGTAGAGGGTAAACTCTCTGAGTCTGAAATAGACAAGGTATACTTATTTGTCATTTGCATTGTTGTCCTCACAAGAATCTTTTTTTCTGGGCACCCGTTTCTCTGAAATGCCAATGCAGATAGTGTCTTGTTACGCACTACTCTCACGGCGAAACTGGGATTCAGTAATTGCTTTCGCTTCTCCTTCCTCAATTGGGTCATCTTTGTTTTGAGAAAGGACCTGAGATGCGGATCATTTAAACAAATATTCCTGAATCTTTCACAAGTGGTGTAAATACTCAAGAGAGAATCACTTCCGGTGGAAGTGATCTGAAAAGATTACTTCTGCTGTTATGGTAGCTAGAAATGACGTTAGCCCTCATTATGAGAAGTCGTTCTTAGCTCGATATTCGATTTGTTTTGATAATCTCCTCATAAACTTCACATTATATAGTATTCGGCTAGCTTCGATAACCAATGATATCGAATCACGTCTCTATTTCTACACTCCTGATTTTCCCGCTCGGCAACGATTTCGCGCTATAGGCAATAAAAAATAAGCGCTACGCACCCTGGTGACAATCTCAGTAACTACAAATGTTGACATAGTTCTTGTTCTCGTTTTTTGTATTTTTGCGATCATTGTGAATGTTTGTGTTTTGAAGTCATTTTAGAAAGTATGAATCGTTCGAATCCCTATTATCCATTTCTTCAGTGTTCTTCCTGAGAAAAAAAGATTGAATAAAAATATTCATTTTAAACAGGCCCTCGTTGCTTTTTTCATTCAACACTGAATGAAATAAAACCATTTATTGAGAATAAATTCTATACAATGTCATTCATCAATGGTTGATGATAACAAAGTTATATCAAAAGAAGATGACAATTCATCATGTCCAGAGCATGGAAAAGCTGACACTAAATTGATTTTTCATATTTGTAATTTAGACGCTCAAGCGAATTTTGTTATAAGATGTTCTGATACTGATATTTGGATAATCATGTTAGGACATATACATAATTTGAAAAATATTGATTCAACCGTATGGTTATACGCAGGCACCGGTAAAAACCAAAGATACATTAATTTAGCAAAAGTTTACGAGCACTCAGAACCATCCCTATGTCGAAGTTTGCCATAATTGCATGCACTGACTGGATGTTTCTTCAATCCCGCCTTTTTCAAGAAAGGTTAACAAAGACCTTTCAATATATTAATGAAGAAACATGAATATCAACCAGCTTCCATGCAATTTGGAAATCCAGAGTCGTTTACCGATAAGCATGTACAAGGAGATATTTTCAACAAACTACAAAAATTATCTGCGCAATTTATAGTGTTCCTGGTATACTCAACGTTGATGCTTCCCGGGTTCAACTGTTATTGAATAACCTACACTGTTTCTATAAACGTTTATATAAACGAAGAATTGTATCAAAAAAATTTAGAAAATTTTGATGCTAGCAGCTTACCCCCATGCAAATCTGAGTTATGTCAACAGTTCCTTCGAGCTAATTACATTTCTAGCATATGGAATAATGCGAATCAAAGGCAACAATTTTAACTCCTGAAAACAATGGGTGGACATTAGAAGAAAACCAGTACCATTTTCATTGGTTTGATGGTGACCAACTACCAAGAGACGTCAGTGAATCCCTTAAAGAATTTCATTTTTGCAGTTTCATGTTCTTCAAACTTTAGATCCATTTTTCAAAGGAGATGTTGCCAGCAGCGACATAGCTGATGATAATAATGATGATGACGCTACTGGACAATATCTTGATTGGGATAATGATGAAAATTACAAAGGCGAAGATTACGATGCTTAGAAGATGTACAAATATTTCCTTTAGTAGAATGTTTTTTTCACAGAATAATTTTTGTTTTTATTGTTCCATCTAGTCTTTTTTATTTATTTTTTTATTTTGAATTTCATTAAAATTATGCTCTATTAGTCTGGCTTCGTACATCATTGTGGGGTAAAGTTGAATAGCTCGCTAGACTTCGCCCTTGATGTCAAGATTGCCAGGCGTATTATCATTTCTCTGAATAAAGACGTTATTTATTTATTCATTTATTTATAAAATGAAAATCCCCATTAAACCAAACTGTACCGAATAAATTTATTCTCCTGAATAAATGCAATATTTTAATTTTTTTAATAGTTCTCGGCTGAATAATTTTTGTGTTTTATCGATGTTTAGTCACCACTTTTGTCTGACAAATGAAATATAACTTGTTTTTAATAGTAACCTCAACAACATATTCAAAAATCACACATGTTAAAATAAGTGAAGTTAATTATTTTTATTTGGAGCTTTAAAGTGTCTGACTAAAGTTTTGGTCCATGGAAAGTGTCTGACACTTATGATACTATTCAAGAAATAATGTTCTACAAAACAAATATGAAAATCAGCCATGTGAAAATAAGATAGGTCATACTTATTGTTAGTCAACTTTCGCACCTGCTACCTACCCCGTTGTCACTAGGCGAGCTCCACAAAAACGCAGGTATTCAAATATCATCGGCAGCTACTGGAAACCTAAGGTTTCATCTATGTGAAGATAAGTTATGTCATATCGCTTTGGGATCTAGGACTATTAGTTCGTTACTCTCACAGAATCTCTCACCATTGTCATTCAAGGTTTGTCCTCCCCAAAGTCATACTGTTTTATCGTTTCTCCTTGAATCCGTTCTACTATTGATACCCTATTAAAACAACTCCCTCATAAAATCCAATATTCTGAACAACCTCATTCAATCTCTCGAAAAAGTCATCCTTTGTAATGTTCCACTAGTAAAAAGTCATTTTCACTTTGAGTATATTTTGAGATATGGCTTCCCGATGTGTGTAATTTTGTCTATCAGTTTTTATTTAAGTAAGATGAATACTCCCCTTTTCGCTCATTCATGGTACGGAACTCCACTGAACAAATGGGCATAGTCTTCATCTTTCTCTTTTACATAACCTTTCTTCTCAGTTTCTGTAATAGCAATTATGTCTCAATTTCAGAACTTCAACCTGTCTTACGACCTCCTCCAGTTTTCCTCTAATTCACTGTACGTTCCATGTGCCAAAATTTATAGTCCTTTTATGAAGCTTTTTCCGTTTTCAGTTTGATTAATTCATTATTATCTTGGGTTTTCAGCGGCTTAGTTTTTCATAGGGAATATGTTGCTGGCCTATCGCCCCAACCCTCCCTTTTTAACCGGGTTTGGGACATGCTAATTTGGACTTTGAGTTACTCGATCCGTCCATTGACCTCCGTATTTTCCATTCTCATATCGAATGTCGTCTACCATCCCGAAGGAGAAACCTATTAGATGATACTCATATTAAATTGATCATCTCGTTGCAGAAAAAACATAAGAAAAGCAAGAGTTTGCCCTGTCGTCATTAAAGAATCGTTCATTCGAAATCAAATTCTCATCGAATGATGATTTGTCACTTTCTTTCTAGTAGAGGGTAAACTCTCTGAGTCTGAAACAGACAAGGTATACTTATTTTTCATTTGCATTGTTGTCCTCACAAGAATCTTTTTTTCTGGGCACCCGTTTCTCTGAAATGCCAATGCAGATAGTGTCCTGTTACGCACTACCCTCACGGCGAAACTGGGATTCAGTAATTGCTTTCGCTTCTCCTTCCTCAATTGGGTCATCTTTGTTTTGAGAAAGGACCTGAGAAGCGGATCATTTAAACAAATATTCCTGAATCTTTCACAAGTGGTGTAAATACTCAAGAGAGAATCAGGGTCTAAATATCTGAATATCGTTGAAATCATTTCCGGTGGAAGTGATCTGAAAAGATTACTTCTGCTGTTATGGTAGCTAGAAATGACGTTAGCCCTCATTATGAGAAGTCGTTCTTAGCTCGATATTCGATTTGTTTTGATAATCGCCTCATAAACTTCACATTATATAGTATTCGGCTAGCTTCGATAACCAATGATATCGAACCACGTCTCTATTTCTACACTCCTGATTTTCCCGCTCGGCAACGATTTCGCGCTATAGGCAATAGAAAATAAGCGCTACGCACCCTGGTGACAATCTCAGTAACTACAAATGTTGACATAGTTCTTGTTCTCGTTTTTTGTATTTTTGCGATCAATGTTAATGTTTGTGTTTTGAAGTCATTTTAGAAAGTATGAATCGTTCGAATCCCTATTGTCCAGTTCTCCAGTGTTCTTCCTGAGAAAAAAAGATTGAATAAAAATATTCATTTTAAACAGGCCCTCGTTGCTTTTTTCATTCAACACTGAATGAAATAAAACCATTTATTGAGAATAAATTCTAGACAATGTTATTCTTAAATGGTTGATGATAACACAGTTATATCAAGTGAAGATGACAATTCATCATGTCCAGAGAATGGAGAAGCTGACACTAAATTGATTTTTCATATTTATAATTTAGACGCTCAAGCGAATTTTGTTATAAGATGTTCTGATACTGATATTTGGATAATCATGTTAGGACATATACATAATTTGAAAAATATTGATTCAACCGTATGGTTATACGCAGGCACCGGTAAAAACCAAAGATACATTAATTTAGCAGAAGTTTACGAGCACTCAGAACCATCCCTATGTCGAAGTTTGCCATAATTGCATGCACTGACTGGATGTTTATAATAATAATATTAACAATAATACCTTTATTCACCAAAAATCATTACATCAATTCATAATGAAACTGGGAAACGTCAAGAAAAAATACAAATTAACAAGCAAAAATAAACTCGTTGATACTGTAAGGCTCTCGCTGAAGCAAAAGCTTGTGGATCTCTCCCCGAAATAATTTGAAATTATCCAATTCACGGATAAATATCGGCAAGGCATTAAACAATTTGATACAGACATATGTGCAAGATGTCTCAGTGGATTAAAGAGAGTGCTTTGGATAGATCAAAAAATTATCTCTCGTACTGTAAGCACCAGACTTTCTGAACTTATCGAAGTATTCTGGATGTTTGAATACAAATTGTAGACATTTATATATGTATAATGCTGGAAGAGTGAGAATATTGTTCTCCTTAAAAACTCCACGACAGCTTTCCCGAAACTTTAAACCGAACATACATCTGACCGCCAATTTCTGAACCCTGAAACCGCCTGCTGACTACTTCCCCACACTAGTAATCCATATGCCATAACAGATTGAAAATTGGCATAGTATATGGTCTTCAATAAGTCAACAGTCAATTCCGATTTAAGAACTCTCAGAGAATACATTACCCTATTGAGTTTTTTACACACCTGTTCAAGATGTTGGTCTATTACAACTCCAAGAAATTTTGTGCTAGCTTTCAGATCTATTTCACTCCTTGAGAAAAACATGTTGTCATCTATACCTGAATTTCTCAATTTGTGACTGAATGAAACAAATTCTGTTTTTTCAGTGTTCAACTTCAAATTATGAGACTGACACCAAGAATTCATCGTCTCAGCCACAGTATCGATGAGATTTTGTAGACTCATTTGATTTTTTGCTCGTATAAGCAAATTAGTATCATCGACGTAATTCACAAAATACTCGTGAAGTGTTGGAAGTATATTCGGCATATCATTGACGTAGATCAAAAATAATAATGGTCCGAGGTGACTACCCTGAGGAACGCCTTCAACAACCACAGATGTGGTTGATGTATATTCATTACCATCAACAGTTAATGACACATACTGAGTACGGTTATATATGTAGCTTTTGATTAATTTCAATGTATTACCCCTTATACCATAAGCTTCAAGCTTCTCAAATAGGATGTCATGATTTACCGAGTCAAAGGCCTTTGAAAAATCAAGAAAGATGCCCAAAAGAAAGTCTCTCTCTTCAAGGCCCTCGACAATCATTTCAGACAACTTATACAAGGCAGTATCTGTCCCTTTACCCTTCAGGAATCCGTGTTGCTGTTCACTGAAAATATTGAACTTATAAAAAAAACTCAGCAGTCTATTACATAGTATTTTTTCGAATATTTTACCGAAATTGTTCAACGAACTGATGGGTCTATAGTTTTTTATATCGGTTGGATCATGCTTTTTATAAATAGGTCTAATCATAGCGACTTTAAGCATATCTGGATATATTCCGTATTTGAAACTATTGTTTATTATAAAGTTAATGGGCTTTATAATAACGGTGATGGATTTTTTAATTACACTTATAGGAATACTATCTTGACCACAACTCTTTTTGTTTGCTATCTTATTAACTACATGTAGAATTTTCTTTTCAGTCACATCAAACATGAAGAAAGACTTTTCATTTCGATTAATTTTGTTCGATCTTGAAATAGATGAATTAAGTTGTTCTAATTGACTACCTCTGAAATGAACACCAAAGTCCTCAACCACGGCTTGAGGAGAACCCACTATATTCATTCCAGACGTTTTGGATTGTTTTCCTGTTTTTCCCTGATTATATTCCAAATTTCCTTAGATTTATTTCCAGAATTCATATATTTTTTATGGTAGTAATCCTGTCTAGATTTCTTCAAATAAAAATCGTATCTTGATTTAACTTTCTTATACGATTCCTTGGCAGCAGGACTGCTGCAAGAAACAATATATGTAATTTGTAGAAGCCTTCGGAGCTCCTCGAATTGCGTACAGTGACGTGGAATATATTTATATCTACCATTCGAAGTTCTGATCTTTCTCGTAGGAAAACAAGAATCCAAAACCTTTTTATACATATTCATTAATGTACTCCACTGTGAATTTACATCCTCTGGTGGAAAATCCAACAATTTCCCCCAATGTTCCCTGGATCATCATCATCATGCAGCCCCTTCACGTCCATTGTTAGACATAGGCCTCCTCCAAACGTCTCCAGTTCTCTCTGTCTCTAGCTGTCGCAATCCAATTTGTCGCTATCCTCTTCAGGTCATCCGTCCATCGAGTGGGAGGTCTGCCTCGGCTACGCTTGTCAGCTCTTGGTCTCCACTCCAACAGTTTCCTGGTCCATCGCCCGTCGTCCATTCTCGCAATGTGTCCAGCCCACCTCCATTTCTGTGTAGTGATTCGATGTACAATATCATCCACTCCTGTACGTCTACGTATCTCCTCATTACTCACTCGATCTCTCAGGGTCAGGCCAAGCATCGATCACTCCATTCGCCTCTGAGCTACCCTCAGTTTTTCTGCGGTTTTCTTAGTTAAAGTTAGAGTCTCTGCGCCGTAGGTCAGAACCGGCAATACGCATTGATTGAAAACTTTTCGTTTCGAGCGAATTGGGATATTTCCTCTAAAGATGTCTTTCATTTTTCCGTACGCCGCCCATCCCAGGGTAATTCGTCTCTTTATTTCGCAGGTCTAGTTGTCTCTCGTTATTCTGACCTCATGACCCAAATATATATATTTGTCAACCAATTCCACCTTGTTATTATTTACCTGTATTCGGTCACTGGGAACCATATTAGTTATCATTTTGGTCTTTTCAAAATTTATCGTCAGTCCAACCTCTTGCATGACATCGTTGAGTTCCAGGAGCATGTCCTTGGCCTCTCCCAGGTTGTCTGAAAAAATTACGATGTCATCCGCGAAGCGTAGATGACTTAGTCTCTCTCCATCGATGAGAACCCCTTTTTCTTGCCATGCCAGAAAATTAATAATAGTAGCGGAGGCGGTACAGTGTAAACATTGGCTCTCTGTTCTTTGTTATTCTTGCCAAGTTTTCGACAAATTCAAGTTTGTATTTTCAGTCAGCAGTGAATGTGATTGTTCTTCATCTGTGAGAATCTATATCTGCAGGGGGGTGGTAAATAAATTCAAAACTTTTTTATTTTCTTGCCTAATTTAGGTTACCTCTCATATTTCTAATCAGATTTCGTTGCGCATCTTCGAATCCCCACTTGCTCGTTCTTCAAACACTTGTGAAACCAGTTTCGCGACGTGCAGATTAACGCTGTTCTTGTTGTTCAGTACCAGAATAAAACTGAGAGGGATACGTTCTGATAATATTCACCGTTAGGAGCTACGGAAACTGCGTATAATTAGTAAATCAATTTTCCTCTGTTACTTCACCCAATTCACCTTTTTTCCTTCTAATCCGCGGTCTACCTGTCTTCGTTATTTGAAAGTCTCTCATATAGACCCGTGAGAGTGAAGCGAGTCACCTTTGTCCTTGTTCTTTGTTTAATTTCTTTCCGAATTTAATATTTCTCGGCGCTCATTTTGTTATCCGAAATGCCTGTCTGCTGTTCATGCTCCGGCTCTGTAAGCGATACGGATTCGTTGAAATGCTGTGTTTGTAAGGAAGTTTTTCATGCCATGTGTAGTAATTTGACAGAAAATGATCTGGCATACTTAAAAACCTCCCAAAACAATTGGAAATGTCAGTCTTGCGTGGCGAAGGGTAGACTTCGTAGCCATTCTTCTACCAGTCAGAGTTCCGGCTCTGCTCAAACACTAGATCTGCCAATTACAATGAAACATTTTCAGGATCTCATGCAGGCTATTTCTGCAATATCATCTGATTTGAATGGGCTTAAAGTATCTCAATCTAACATAACCGCTGATATTGGTGAAATTAAGATAGCCCAGAATACACCTCAAACTAAATTCGACTCAATCAATGAAACGCTCGAGCTACATTCAAACTCATTATCGAAGCACAAGGATTTGATCGAGGAAAATGCGACTAAAATTCAGAACCTTACTTCTTTTTGTGACACAGTTGATTCCAGGATCGCAGTTTTGTCTGAAGACTTGAATAAGTTTGCGGAGTCGTCCGATCCTACCTCTGGTAATAGTGCTGTGTCAACATCTGAGATATTGGAGAGGATGAAGCGCTCCCACAATGTTATCATCCGCGGCATTGCTCCCTCCGGTGATGGAGATGTGGATTGCGGCCTTCTTGCTCGATGTGTTGATTCGGTGGCGCGTGACTCTTCCAGATTCATCGTTGATACCACAAGTCTTGGTGCTGATTCCTGGAAGTTGGGATTTTCTAACCCACAGGTTGTCACAAAGATTCTCAGGAATAAAAAGATCTTGTTGGGGCACCGTGATTTCAGGAGAGTGAGGATTTCAGATGATATAACACCGCTTCAGAGGAGCCAGTTGAAGAGTTTGCGGGATGAACTGCGAACAAGACAGGAGAGGGGGGAAATGGACATCACCATAAAGTACATACGTGGCGAGCCTACCATTGTTAAGACTCCATCATCTTCTAACGGTCAAAAAAACTAGAAAGTGGAAAATGTCCTTCACTCAATGAGTGGAGTTTTCTTTACTCGAACATCCAATCACTTCATCCGAAGTTCAGCGAGTTATTAACTTTCGTCAAAATTAATAGGCCCCTTCTAATATTTCTCACGGAGACTTGGCTCCGTCCTACCACTCCTGACTCCCTATACCAGGGCTGTCCATCTTGACGTACCCCAAGGGCCACATTTTGAAAAATTCCGGTGCGGGGGGCCGCAATACAAAAATTTGTAGCTTAATGCTGCTTTTTCAGATAAGTGCTTGCCATCATTAAACCCACTGTAAGCCATTAAGTTTCGATTCCAGTTGGAGGTGTGCTCTACTTACATTCTGAAGGGCTGAGCATAAACTGAAACTTTTCTTAAAATTTTTTGAAATTCGCTAAACCTATTTTCGACTCGTTCTGCAGTATTTTCGATGCATTTTATCCGAAGTTGATATGAAACTTCTTAAAAATGAAATCCTTCATTTCTTCAAAGGATGGTGGGGTGAACTAACAGTTCGCCATATGTAACTTCCGCTTCGGATCGAAAATTTCAAAATTTTCAAAGAATGATTGCCCTCTCGCATAATGTTAGTTATTTCAACAAATACTTTCAAGACATCCATTTGATTTGACAATTTTCCACATTGCGCCTCTTGGTGAACAATACAATGTATCACAAGACTGTTGACTGTTTGTGGTCTTATTTCAAGAGTCCTGCAATTCCGATTTCATGGACACCCCGTGGTCTGATAGCACCTTATTCACAGCTTCAAAATCCGTACCCTTGGTTGTAACATTCAAAATCTCCTATAAACGTTTCTGACAAAAATTACAACCTGGATGACATCCGATAGATCAGTACTTTCAACTAAGGATAGCGAAAAATACTCACACTTTCCAACTGAGTTATACAGTTTTTTAGATATACCTATATTGATCAATGTGTCAACTCGTCTTGCAATCGTTTGATGCGATATAGAGGCTGCTTCGAATTTTCGGCATTTTTGTTTCACTAAACTGTTTTAAGAGGTTTTTTCGCTTTGGTGATTTCCAGCGCCCCTCTGCGGGCCACAAAAAATTAGGTCGCGGGCCGCATGCGGCCCGCGGGCCACGTGTTGGACAGCCTTGCCCTATACGATATTCCCGAGTATTCCATCTACAGGTGTGACAGTGTCACTACGGTGGGTCACGGTGGAGTTTGTATTTACATCCATACTTCCATATACTCTAATTTCACGACCGCAATAAATTCTCTGCCTACACCAGGACTTGACAATCTTTTTGTCACTATTTCTAGTCCAACTTTCTCGCTGAAGTTTGGTTGCATCTATAGACCCCGTCCATCTCAATACGACAACTACGTATTTGATTATATAAGGACATTATCAAATGCCTCATCCCCTTTACTCATCGTCACGGACTTCAACTGCCCGGATGTGAATTGGCCATTGTTGGCTTCAAATTTGCCTTCTTTCAGCTCGCCCTCTTACAACTTTTGTACCATGCTGTTGGACTCTAACTTACAAAAGCTGGTGGATAGACCAACTCGCTACCGACACGGTCAGAATCCTTCACTTCTGGACATTGTTTTGGTCAACGATGAGAGTCTCCTCTCTGAAATATCGTATCACCCTCCTTTTGGACTATCCGACCATGTAACATTAGTTTCTACACTTCAGTTTACACCACCTGTTCCTGCTCGCAGACAAACGAAAATAAAAAACATCATAAATTTTCCTGAGCTTAATCGAGACCTCCAAGGAGTCGACTGTGACTCGGTGTTTCAAGACCAGTCGGTTGACAGTATGTGGAAGACCTTTTCCAAAGTATTGCAATCCTTCATATCGAGACACACTCGTGTTGTTGAGAACACTGTATTTCCCTCAAAACCATGGATTACTCCTGATCTTCAAAGAATGATCCGATTGAAGAGGACCCTCTGGCAACGATACAGACGCAGTAGAACTGATAGCGACTATGATAACCACAGAAGGTACTCTATAGATCTGAGATCCAGGCTCTCACAGGCAAAGCAGGAATACGAATCATCACTTTTGAATACACCGAATGGCAAAAAAAAAATTTTATAAGTATGTTCGCAACACCCTTAAAACAAAAGTCTCAATCCCAATAGTGCGCGATGGTGCAGGAGAATTGTGCGCGGACAACCGACACTCTGCCGAGGTTTTGGCAGATGCATTCGCATCATCGTTCACCGAGGAACCTCCGGGACCACTTCCGCCCATATCATTGCCCAGGTCTGTAGAAAGTTTAGAGGAAATACATTTTTCTGAAGATGATGTGGAAAAACATTTGATGAATTTGAATGTCTCATCTGCTCCTGGTGCCGACGGAATATCGCTATTTGTTTTGAGAAACTGTGCTCGAGTCCTCGCTCTGTCCCTCTCTTTAGTCTTCAATCGCTCCTTTGCCACATCTACTTTACCAAGAGAATGGCTCAGCGCATCTGTCACACCGATTTTTAAGAAAGGTTGTAAAACATCTGCATCAAATTATAGACCGATAAGCCTAGTATCTGTTGCGGCCAAGGTATGTGAAAGAATAATAACATCCAAGATTCTCAGTTTTGCTATGGAGAACAACATCATTCCGGAAAACCAACATGGATTTCTACCTGCCAGATCAGTCATCACAAATCTTCTCAAGTGTCTGGAAGATTGGACGAAGGCGTTGGATTCCCGTACACCCATAGATGTCATTTACCTGGACTTCGCCCGAGCTTTTGATAAGGTTCCACGAAGACGTTTGCTCACCAAGTTGGAGCATCTCGGGGTTCGAGGGAACCTCCTCTCATGGATTGGAGCTTTTCTGTCTGAGCGTCGGTTCTATGTGCCTGTCGGCAAATCTTTCTCCAGTTCAAGAGCCGTTTTGAGTGGCGTACCCCAGGGATCGGTATTGGGACCCCTCTTGTTTCTTCTATATACATCCGACTTACCTAGTTTGCTCAAATCCTGCGTCTCCATGTTCGCCGATGACACAAAGATATATGCTGCGCCTGGAACTGATAGCGATTTCCTGCAAGAAGATTTGTCCACAATCGAACAATGGTGCAATGATTGGCTAATTCCCCTGAACATCAAAAAATGTACTGTCTTACATGTGGGCGGGAGGAACCCCAGACATCAGTACATCATTAATGGTGTTGCACTGTCGCATTGCTCGTGTCATGTTGATCTGGGCGTCACCATAACAGAGGATCTCAGTTGGTCGGACCATATACAGTCTACATGCTCCAAGGCCTCCAGAATTTGCTATTTGTTGGAGAGAGTGTTTGGCAAATGTTCCATCAATACATGCCGCACCTTATACATGACTTATGTACGACCTATACTGGAGTACGCTGGACCTGTATGGGATACAAGATTGGTGGGAGATAGAACTTCCTTGGAGAATATCCAGAGGCGGGTTACAAGAATGGCATTTGGCACTGAACGCCCTAGTAACGAAGATCGGCTTCGAATGATGGATCTACCCCGTTTTGAAGATCGTCGCATGCGTGGTGACCTCATCACAACATATAAAGCAATGATGGGACTATTTGGTGTTGATCTAACACCTTTATACCAACTTAATTCCGATCAACGTCTACGAGGGCACCAGTTTAAATTGTATCGTGAAAATTTCCACTGTGCAGCGAGAGAAAACTTCCTGCCAAATCGGATTTTTCATGCCTGGAACCGGCTTCCTGCAGTGGTTGTGAACAGTGCTAGTGTAAATTCTTTCAAGAACAATTTGGACCATTTTATGCCTCTTTAGATGGATAGTTTTTCACTGTATTGTTTCCATATATGTCATGTTTACTGAGTCATATAGATTTATATCTTGACTCTTATTCTTAATAAATAATAATAATAATAATAATAATAAACGCATACTCGAGGACAGTGATAAACAGCTTAGGCGACATGGTGTCGCCCTGTCTAACTCTTCTTTCTATCCTTATCTTGTTGGTTGTAGAGTGTAAATTCACAGTTGTTGTGGCGTTTTCGTATATATTTTTAACTATATCGCAGTATCGGTGATCGACTCTACAATGTTGCAATGCTCTTAAAATGGCCGATAGTTCTACGGTATCGAAGGCTTTCCTGAAATCTACAAATATCAGTTGTGAAATAAAATTGGTCAAATTTGTTTCATTTATAGGACGCACACAAATTGATCTTACCGAGTCTGAAAAATCGCTCTGAAACGAATTAATCTGAGCGAGGTGATCAGAAACATGAGCCTGCTCATTATATCCCGAAATATTGTCAATGTTAGAGATAATGTTATCGATACACGCTTCGTTGCGAGTAGGACTATTTATTAGTAATTTGGCGTCGAACGAATCAACAATGGACAGGAGGATAGCCTTATTAGGGTCTTTTTTTACTTGGTTCATTATTTTGTACAGAGTTTTGATTTCTCTGAATAGTCGGTACATTGACAGGAATCTTCAATGTTTCAGTAATAGTGGGTGTAACTGCTGTTATGGGGGTATTCCGTGATGCCTTCTACCAAGGTTTTCGTTGAATATTTTCTTGCTTCAACATTTTGACTTCTTTACGTAGTTCGTCGATTACACCGCGGAATTGAATTCTCAAACTATCCTCAATCGTTGACTTCAAGACTCCCGAAATGAGGGTCATACACTCAGACACCAACCTCTTCGACATATCTGCGTCAAATGAGGTTAGGTTCGACGATGTACACAAACTGCACTTCCAGGACTTTAATTCACCAGACTTCTTCATATTTTCATATTCCGAAGTGTCCATTTGTGCACAATTTAAATGAAGCAAATGACTATTGCTCTTTGAACACATTAAATATTCGATATTCCGACTTATTGTACCAGAACATACTAGGCAGGTCGGCGCCATCTTTACATCTTTACATTCATTTCATGTTCTTCAATCCCGCCTTTTTTAAGAAAGGTTAACAAAGACCTTTCAATATATTAATGAAGAAACATGAATATCAACCAGCTTCCATGCAATTTGGAAATCCAGAGTCGTTTACCGATAAGCATGTACAAGGAGATATTTTCAACAAACTACAAAAATTATCTGCGCAATTTATAGTGTTCCTGGTATAGTCGACGTTGATGCTTCCCGGGTTCAACTGTTTTTGAATAACCTACAGTGTTTCTATAAACGTTTATATAAACGAAGAATTGTATCAAAAAAATTCAGAAAATATTGATGCTAGCAGCTTACCCCCATGCAAATCAGAGTTATGTCAACAGTTCCTCCGAGCTAATTACATTTCTAGCATATGGAATAATGCGAATCAAAGGCAACAGTTTTAACTCCTGAAAACAATGGGTGGACATTAGAAGAAAACCAGTACCATTTTCATTGGTTTGATGGTGACCAATTACCAAGAGACGTCAGTGAATCCCTTAAAGAATTTCATATTTGCAGTTTCATGTTCTTCAAAATTTAGATCCATTTCTCAAAGGAGATGTTGCCAGCAGCGACATAGCTGATGATAATAATGATGATGACGCTACTGGACAATATCATGATTGGGATAATGATGAAAATTACAGAGGCGAAGATTACGATGCTTAGAAGATGAACAAATATTTCCTTTAGTAGAATGTTTTTTTCACAGAATGATTTTTGTTTTTATTGTTCCATCTAGTCTTTTTTATTAATTTTTTTTATTTTGAATTTCCTTAAAATTATGCTCTATTAGTCTGGCTTCGTACATCATTGTGGGGTTAAGTTGAATAGCTCGCTAGACTTCGCCCTGGATGTCAAGATTGCCAGGCGTATTATAATTTCTCTGAATAAAGACGTTATTTATTTATTTATTTATAAAATGAAAATCTCCATTAAAACAAACTGTACCGAATAAATTTATTCTCCCGAATAAATGCAATATTTTAATTTTTTTAATAGTTCTCGGCTGAATAATTTTTGTGTTTTATCGATGTTTAGTCACCACTTTTGTCTGACAAATGAAATATAACTTGTTTTTAATAGTAACCTCAACAACATATTCAAAAATCACACATGTTAAAATAAGTGAAGTTAATTATTTTTATTTGGAGCTTTAAAGTGTCTGACAAAAGTTTTGGTCCATGGAAAGTGTCTAACACTTATGATACTATTCAAGAAATAATGTTCTACAAAACAAAAATGAAAATTAGCCATGTGAAAATAAGATGGGTCATACTTGTTGTTAGACAACTTTCGCACCTGCTACCTACCCAGGTGTCACAAAAACGCAGGTATTTAAATATCATCGGCAGCTACTGAAAACCTAAGGTTTCATCTATGTGAAGATAAGTTATGTCATATCGCTCTGGGATCTAGGACTATTAGTTCGTTACTCTCACAGAATCTCTCACCATTGTCATTCAAGGTTTGTCCTCCCCAAAGTCATACTGTTTTATCGTTTCTCCTTGAAGTCGTTCTACTATTGAAACCCTATTAAAACAACTTCCTCATAAAATCCAATATTCTGAACAACCTCATTCAATCTCTCGAAAAAGTCATCCTTTGTAATGTTCCACTAGTAAAAAGTCATTTTCACTTTGAGTATATTTTGAGATATGGCTTCCCGATGTGTTATTTTGTCTATCAGTTTTTATTTGAGTAAGATGAATACTCCCCTTTTCGCTCATTCATGGTACGGAACTCCACTGAACAAATGGGCATAGTCTTCAACTTTCTCTGATACATAACCTTTCTTCTCAGTTTCTGTAATAGCAATTATGTCTCAATATCAGAACTTCAACCTGTCTTACAACCTCCTCCAGTTTTCCTCTAATTCACTGTACGTTCCATGTGCCAAAATTTATAGTCCTTTTATGAAGCTTTTTCCATTTTCAGTTTGATTAATTCATTATTATTTTGGGTTTTCAGCGGCTTAGTTTTTCATAGGGAATATGTTGCTGGCGTATCGCCCCAACCCTCCCTTTTAAATCGGGTTTGGGACATGCTACTTTGGACTTTGAGTTACTCGATCCGTCCATTGACCTCCGTATTTTCCATTCTCATATCGAATGTTGTCTACTATCCCGAAGGAGAAACCTATTAGATGATACTCATATAAAATTGATCATCTCGTTGCAGAAAAAACATAACGAAAGCAAGAGTTTGCCTTGTCGTCATTAAAGAATCGTTCATTCGAAATCAAATTCTCATCGAAGGATGATTTGTCCCGTTTTTTCTAGTAGAGGGTAAACTCTCTGAGTCTGAAATAGACAAGGTATACTTATTTGTCATTTGCATCGTTGTCCTCACAAGAATCTTTTTTTCTGGGCACCCGTTTCCCTGAAATGCCAATGCGGCGAAACTGGGATTCAAAAATTGCTTTCGCTTCTCCTTCCTCAATTGGGTCATCTTTGTTTTGAGAAATTTTTTATGTATCTGAGAGACAAAGCTAAGAGGGAATATTTGAAAACTAGGTCGGACAGTAAATGGGAATATTATAAGCAGTTGAGGAATACGGTTACTAATATGATAAAAAATGAAAGAAAGGCGTATATAGCCCACGAGTTGAAATATCGAGACACAAAATCTGTTTATAACATGTTGAGAAAATTGGGAGTTCAATCTAAGCCTCAAAATAACCACGAAGACCTTGATGTTAATGCAATGAATGACTACTTTTCTAATATTGTAGAACATCAAGCACGCCATAAATCAAACGCGCATGCCACAGTTAGTGTTGATGATGATTATTGCGCATCTGATTGGGAAGAAGAAATACTTTCTTTCAAAACAATAAATGAGGCTAGCCTACTTAAGTATTTACAGAAGATCAAAACTAATGCTGTTGGAGTTGATGATATATCAATCTTGTCTTCGAATATGTGTGGCACAGTTATTATTCCATTTCTGCTGAATATAGTTAATTCCTGTATCTTGTCAAATTACTTTCCGAATTTGTGGAAAGAATCTATGATAATACCATTACCTAAAGTTGATAAACCCACCTCATTCAGTGACTTCAGACCTATCAGCGTCTTACCAGTTCTCTCAAAAATTTTAGAACAAGCGATATGTGAACAACTCAAAAATCATCTGAGCACACATGACATACTTCCTGAAAATCAATCTGGGTTTAGAGGCAATTTCAGTTGTGCAACAGTCCTTTCGGCTATCACTGATGACATATTGTATGCCTCTGATCGCGGTCTCTGTACTCTTCTGGTCTTGCTAGATTTCTCGAAGGCATTTGACACCATTAATCATAAGCTGTTGCTTAGAATACTGGAGTCGATTGGTATTGATAATAATAATAACAATAATAATAATAATAATAATATGTCTTTATTTCAAATAGAGAAAATGTACACACACATACTCGAAGTGAAATAGGGTCAAAATTTACAGCAAAAATTCATTCACCGAATATGGCTCTAGCCTCAGAAGCAGTTGAAAGATCTGTCTCTTAAAACCGATCAGGGTAGTTTCTTCTCTCATTTTGGGTGGCAGTTTGTTGAAAAACTTTATGCAGCAATACTCAGAATTGCGCTCGGTTAGGGTCAGTCTATGTCTAGGGTATTTCAGTTCCGTTGTTCTTGTGTTATATTTACTGGTGGTTTTATGTTCAAAATATTTTTTATTTTTAAAAACGAATAGGAGACATTTTTGAATGTAGATAGCGACTGCTGTGAGCAATTTATTTTGCTGAAATTTTCTTCTGCAGGATTCTCGAAATCCCAGTTTGTAAATGATACGGAGAGCTCTTTTTTGTATTTTTAGGATTTCCTCCATTCCAGATGAGGCTCCATAAAAGACAATCCCATATCTCATCTTTGATTCAAATGTAGCCTGGTATATTGTTTTCAAGGACGTTTTATCAAGATATCTACTCAAGACCCCCAGGGAGTAACAGATAGAACTAAGTTCTTTGCGTAACTTGAAGATATGGTCATTCCAATTTAGACAGCTGTCTATTACCAGACCCAAGAAGTTACTACTTCTCTCCAATGGTAATTCGAGATCCATTGTTCTAATGTATTCAGGCATTTCAAAGTTTGCATGGCTGGTGTGAAATAAGATGGCACTTGTTTTCTGAGGATTTAGACACAACTGATTTTTTAGGAACCAATCATTTATTTTTGCGATGGTAGAATCTATGAGGCGCCTTAGATCGGCTAATGTTTTTGCTTTCAGCAACACATTTGTGTCATCGGCATAGTTTATTAATGAACACTCGATTATTGAAGATGTTTCAGCAAACAGGTCATTCATGAAGATGATGAAGATGATTGGTCCGAGAATGCTTCCTTGAGGCACTCCTAATTCAACAGGAAGTGGTTTTGATGTGGCTTTCGATTCTCCATCTGTGATTACAACTTGTTGGGTTCGGCAGGAAAGATATGATCTAAACCATTCGAGTGAGGTTCCCCTTATGCCATAAGAACTCATTTTTTGAAGAATATGCTCATGGTTTAGAGTATCAAACGCTCTAGAAAGATCCAGGAAAACTGCGATGGTAAATTCAGAATCCTCCAGGGCCCATAGTGTTCTCTTTATAAACTCGAAGATTGCAGTCTGCGTTGATTTTCCCTTAATAAATCCATGCTGTGAGGGGGACAGAATATTCTGATCAACAAGAAAAGCCATCAGTTGTTTCATTACGACTAGTTCGAAAACTTTAGAGAAACTTGGGAGCAGACTGATGGGTCTATAGTTTTCCGGTGCATCGTGGTTACCCTTTTTGAATAATGGTTTTACTAGAGCCCTTTTTAGTTGTTCAGGGAATATACCTAGCTTTAGTGAATTATTAATCAGGTATGTTAAAGGATATACCAGTTGTCCTTTGCATCTTTTAATAATGTTCATTGGCACTCCATCCACACCAGAGCTGCTCTTATTTTTCAACAGTGACATTATTTTCAATAAAAGGGGTATCAAGATGATCCGTTGTTTCCTATCTGGTAGGTCTCAGAGGGTGAAGTTAGGTGACATTCTGTCGGATAAGAAGACCACATCATCAGGAGTGCCACAGGGTTCTTTGCTTGGCCCTCTGCTTTTCATAATTTATACCCATAAATTCTTGAACAAAATAGTACACTGTAAATTTCACTGCTATGCTGACGATACCCAATTGTACATCTCCTTCAGGCCAGATGAAATAACTGAGGCCTTGAATAAACTAACATCTGATTTAGGGACAATATATGACATGTCTGCCGCACATGACCTGTATTTGAATGCTGCCAAGTCTTCTGTGCATTATTTGGGAGTGATAAGCAATGTCAGGAATTGCGAGATAGAATAGTGTTGAGGATAAGTGACATTACAATCCCAGTTGTAGACCAAGTTAAGAACTTAGGACTTATTATAGATAATAGCTTCAGATACCGTGCGCATATTTCGAAATGTGTTCAAAAATGCTATGGAGTAATGCGGTTGTTGTACCCGTTGAGGAAAAGTCTGCCGGTTCGCACTAAGCTGTTGTTGTGTAATTCCTTGGTGCTGTCTCAGTTTAACTACTGTGCGCCAGTTTTCGCGCCGGCGCTCGACCAGGAATGTCAATATAAAATACAAAAGGTTCAGAATAGTTGTCTCAGGTATGCATATGGAATTAGAAAATATCAACATATTTCTCATAAACTGTTGGAGACTGGTTGGTTGAATATGAGGGACCGGTTTCATTTTCAGTGTTTGGTGTATTATCATAAAATAATTACGTCCAAATTACCCCCATATTTACATAGGAAAATAAAATTTAGGACCGATGTACACAACCTGAATATAAGGAGGAGAAATGTATTATCGCCTCCAGCTCATAGAACAGTCAAATTTAAACGATCTTTTAGTTTTGATATATATATTGAATATAATGCTTTGCCTTCAGACTACAAAGTCCTTGATTCGAGGAAGTTTAAGAGGGCCGTTCTGGGTTATATAAATTGCAGGAATGGTTTATAGTTGTGGAAAAATTAACTTGAGGTCACTTTTTGTTTTTTCATTCTATTTTGATGTGGTTGTAACATTTGAGCAATTTCGGATGATTTAAGTCGGTTTTTATAGATTTGTAAGGTTTAGGTGGAAGAACAGAAAGGAGAACGAGTTCTCCGATCTGAACCTCGCCTTTTTTTCCTACTTATATATTATTTCACTTATTGGTAGATACATGATGATTGTGACATTTGTAGGAAGAATAAAGGTTATTATTATTATTATTATTATTAATATTCCTGAATCTTTCACAAGTGGTGTAAATACTCAAGAGAGAATCAGGGTCTAAAAATCTGAATATCGTTGAAATCATTTCCGGTGGAAGTGATCTGAAAAGATTATGGTAGCTAGAAATGACGTTAGGCCTCATTATGAGAAGTCGTTCTTAGCTCGATATTCGATTTGTTTTGATAATCGCCTCATAAACTTCACATTATATAGTATTCGGCAAGCTTCGATAACCAATGATATCGAACCACGTCTCTATTTCTACACTTCTGATTTTCCCGCTCGGAAACAATTTCGCGCTATAGGCAATAGAAAATAAGCGCTACGCACCCTGGTGACAATCTCAGTAACTACAAATGCTGACATAGTTCTTGTTCTCGTATTTTGTATTTTTGCGATCAATGTGAATGTTTGTGTTTTGAAGTCATTTAAGAAAGTATGAATCGTTCGAATCCCTATTATCCATTTCTTCAGTGTTCTTCCTGAGAAAAAAAGATTGAATAAAAATATTCATTTTAAACAGGCCCTCGTTGCTTTTTTCATTCAACACTGACTGAAATAAAACCATTTATTGAGAATAAATTCTACACAATGTCATTCATTAATGGTTGATGATAACAAAGTTATATCAAAAGAAGATGACAATTCATCATGTCCAGAGCATGGAAAAGCTGACACTAAATTGATTTTTCATATTTGTAATTTAGACGCTCAAGCGAATTTTGTTATAAGATGTTCTGATACTTATATTTGGATAATCATGTTAGGACATATACATAATTTGAAAAATATTGATTCAACCGTATGGTTATACGCAGGCACCGGTAAAAACCAAAGATACATTAATTTAGCAAAAGTTTACGAGCACTCAGAACCATCCCTATGTCGAAGTTTGCCATAATTGCATTCACTGACTGGATGTTTCTTCAATCCCGCCTTTTTCAAGAAAGGTTAACAAAGACCTTTCAATATATTAATGAAGAAACATGAATATCAACCAGCTTCCATGCAATTTGGAAATCCAGAGTCGTTTACCGATCAGCATGTACAAGGAGATATTTTCAACAAACTACAAATATTATCTGCGCAATTTATAGTGTTCCTGGTATACTCGACGTTGATACTTCCCGGGTTCAACTGTTTTTGAATAACCTACACTGTTTCTATAAACGTTTATATAAACGAAGAATTGTATCAAAAAAATTTAGGAAATTTTGATGCTAGCAGCTCACCCCCATGCAAATCTGAGTTATGTCAACAGTTCCTTCGAGCTAATTACATTTCTAGCATATGGAATAATGCGAATCAAAGGCAACAATTTTAACTCCGGAAAACAATGGGTGGACATTAGAAGAAAACCAGTACCACTTTCATTGGTTTGATGGTGACCAACTACCAAGAGACGTCAGTGAATCCCTTAAAGAATTTCATTTTTGCAGTTTCATGTTCTTCAAACTTTAGATCCATTTTTCAAAGGAGATGTTGCCAGCAGCGACATAGCTGATGATAATAATGATGATGACGCTACTGGACAAACTCATGATTTGGATAATGATGAAAATTACAAAGGCGAAGATTACGATACTTAGAAGATGTACAAATATTTCCTTTAGGAGAATATTTTTTTCACAGAATGATTTTTGTTTTTATTGTTCCATCTAGTCTTTTTTATTTATTTTTTTTATTTTGAATTTCATTAAAATTATGCTCTATTAGTCTGGCTTCGTACATCATTGTGGGGTAAAGTTGAATAGCTCGCTAGACTTCGCCCTGGATGTCAAGATTGCCAGGCGTATTTTAATTTCTCTGAATAAAGACGTTATTTATTTATTTATAAAATGAAAATCCCCATTAAACCAAACTGTACCGAATAAATTTATTCTCCCGAATAAATGCAATATTTTAATTTTTTTAATAGTTCTCGGCTGAATAATTTTTGTGTTTTATCGATGTTTAGTCACCACTTCTGTCTGACAAATGAAATATAACTTGTTTTTAATAGTAACCTCAACAACATATTCATAAATCACACATGTTAAAATAAGTGAAGTTAATTATTTTAATTTGGAGCTTTAAAGTGTCTGACAAAAGTATTGGTCCATGGAAAGTGTCTGACTCTTATGATACTATTCAAGAAATAATGTTCTACAAAACAAATATGAAAATCAGCCATGTGAAAATAAGATAGGTCATACTTATTGTTAGTCAACTTTCGCACCTGCTACCTACCCAGGTGTCACTAGGCGAGCTCCACAAAAACGCAGGTATTCAAATATCATCGGCAGCTACTGAAAACCTAAGGTTTCATCTATGTGAAGATAAGTTATGTCATATCGCTTTGGGATCTAGGACTATTAGTTCGTTACTCTCACAGAATCTCTCACCATTGTCATTCAAGGTTTGTCCTCCCCAAAGTCATACTGTTTTATCGTTTCTCCTTGAATCCGTTCTACTATTGATACCCTATTAAAACAACTTCCTCATAAAATACAATATTCTGAACAACCTCATTCATTCCCTCGAAAAAGTCATCCTTTGTAATGTTCCACTAGTAAAAAGTCATTTTCACTTTGAGTATATTTTGAGATATGGCTTCCCGATGTGTTATTTTGTCTATCAGTTTTTATTTAAGTAAGATGAATACTTCCCTTTTCGCTCATTCATGGTACGGAACTCCACTGAACAAATGGGCATAGTCCATCTTTCTCTTTTACATAACCTTTCTTCTCAGTTTCTGTAATAGCAATTATGTCTCAATTTCAGAACTTCAACCTGTCTTACAACCTCCTCCAGTTTTCCTCTAATTCACTGTACGTTCCATGTGCCAAAATTTATAGTCCTTTTATGAAGCTTTTTCCGTTTTCAGTTTGATTAATTCATTATTATTTTGGGTTTTCAGCGGCTTAGTTTTTCATAGGGAATATGTTGCTGGCCTATCGCCCCAACCCTCCCTTTTTAACCGGGTTTGGGACATGCTAATTTGGACTTTGAGTTACTCGATCCGTCCATTGACCTCCGTATTTTCCATTCTCATATCGAATGTCGTCTACCATCCCGAAGGAGAAACCTATTAGATGATACTCATATTAAATTGATCATCTCGTTGCAGAAAAAACATAAGAAAAGCAAGAGTTTGCCCTGTCGTCATTAAAGAATCGTTCATTCGAAATCAAATTCTCATCGAATGATGATTTGTCACTTTCTTTCTAGTAGAGGGTAAACTCTCTGAGTCTGCAATAGACAAGGTATACTTATTTGTCATTTGCATTGTTGTCCATAATCTTTCGCTATTTCCAACACTAGCTTCAATCTTTCTATCCCTTGTTCTTCGTCCTCACTAGGAATAATTATATCGTCCATGTAATAAACTGCTATATCCTTTGACGTCAACGGCCTGAAGATATAACTGATGAAACGCTGAAAAACTGCTGGGCTGTTGCAAAATCCAAACGGACATTTGAGAAATTCAAATTGACCGGTAGGCGTCACAAAAGAAGTATATTTTACGCTGTTGGGTTCGACCGATACGTGGAAGAAGCCATTTCTCAAATCTATATTACTGAATACTTTAGCTCCTTGAAGTTTGTCCAGAACATCTTCTATAAGTGGCAGAGGAAAGCGATCCTTTATCACATTCTTATTTAGTAATCTATAATCACAGCATATTCTAGCTTGTCCATTCTTTTTTCTCACAATCACAATGGGACTTGCGAAATCAGATGAACTTGGTTGAACTATGCCGTCTCTTAACCATTCGTTTATTTGCTCATCTACTTCCTCTCTTTCTGGTACTGCTAATCTTCTTGGTCTCTGGTAGATAGGCTCTTCACTTTTCATCAAGATCTTCATTTCAATTCCAGTTGTTTTAACCTTCTGCGGTTTATAGTTCTCTACTAGTTCTGTCACTTTTTCTCTATGTTCTTCATTTTCTATGTGTCTTACATCCATCTCAACTTCTTTTTCTTCTTCCTTTCCCATCGTAATTTGCATCAAAAAGTTTGCCTTTTCTCTCTTATAAATCATGATTCCATCTTCTCTGATATTTACTTCAGCGTCTTTCAATAGATTGTTTCCTACTATGACCTTGAAGGCCGTCGAACTCCTAGGCAGCACGTGGAATTCCAAATAAAACTCTTCATCGTTTATTTTGACATTTTTTTGAAATGATCCCAACGTTTTTACCTGGCTGCCCTCGCCTAAACCCTTCACGATTAAGGTATCCTTCGACAATTCAGTGTCCTGAAGAAAATCCTTGCAGACGTCCTCTCTCACTGTGCAGACATCACTCCCGGTGTCGAATAATGCAGTCAAAACCACATTGTTAATGGTGACATTGACGGCATTCTTCGGAACAACTTCCACCACGCTGATATTTGCAGTATTCGTGCCATTATTTGGTTTCTTTCCTGCGTTGCTGGAGGTCGATGCTTTATTTGGACACCTCGAGGAAATGTGAGCAAAGTTATTGCAACTAAAACACTTTCTACCCTTCTCCCTATTTGGGCATTCTTTAGATTTGTGTCCTTTTTGGCCGCAATTAAAACAAGTGTCCGTCCTCTGTGTGTCAGTCTTTGCCGTATAATTTTCTTGTCGTCCTTTTCTTCCATTACCAGCTCCTGCAAACGATTTCTTCCTCTGATTTTGTATCTGTTCATAGATTTTCATTTTTTCTTTGAACTCTGCGAAGTTGCTTGCCCCATACAGAATAACTTTATTAGCACTCTCATCTTGCAGGCCTTCTATGATATACTGGATTATAGCTTCATCTTCAATGTTCGCCCGGTTACCTATTTCCCTCATAACTAAGACATACTTTTGGACGGATTCATCCTGTTTTTCCTTTCTCATCATCAGTTGTTTGTGGATCTGCGCACTGCTTACTCTCACCTCAAATTCCTTGCTCAGGCGTTTCTTCAGTATCGCCCACGTCGTGATGCCTCTCTCCGATTGAACGAATAGCTTTGCCAATCCTCGAAGGCTCTTCTTAGCAGAAATCAATTTTTGAAGTTCATTCCAGCCTGTAATTGCCGCAATTTCTTCAAAATCGCAAATCCACGTCTTCACTGGGTAACCGTTCTTTCCGTCGAAAGGTTTTATATTATCTTCAATGTCTCTGAACGTCAAAGAAAACGCATCAGGTTTTCTTTCTCTGTATTGGGATGTAGTACTCGAGAATCCACCTTTGTTTCTTCTCTTGTGTCCTACAACTTTCTTGATCTCTTCGTCTTCACTACTTTCGTCGTTGTAAGCTTCCTCTCCAGCGTCGTCATCTCTGTCTTCTTCATCGTCCTCCTCGTCTTCATCGTCTTCCTCGTCTTCATTCACTCCGCTTTCGAAATTTGTTAAGTACGAACAAATTCGATCAGCTCCCTCCTCAGTTTCGGAAGGTATGTCCAAATCCAGAATGTAGCAAACAGCTATCAAATCATGCAATTTCACTCGTTTCTTGACGTCTTCTATTTTTTCCAAGTACTGTTGGGAACCCTTGTCGAAGTCAAAGCCAGAAAAACGACGGATAGCCCTTCTTACCGTTCTAGGTTTGCCCTCATTACCGAAACAAATATAATGCAACTGTTTAATCGTATTAAGTTTACTGTGAGTAATTTTATACTCGATTTGCTCGAAACTTCCCAAGGTAGTACTCATTTTCTTAGAATACTATTAAAATTATAACAGTTCACCAATCTAGAGCGGCGGATAAACAACAAGCAGCAGTAAATTTCAAATATCGACCACGTTTTTGTTCAGTGCGGACAAAATATCAAGAAACAAGAAACAGTCAATATTAAAATGATCAAATACACCTCGAAAAACAGATAATTATTCCAAAAGATTCTTAATTTGAAATGATTAATTCAAATTGCTTATGAAAATGTTACATGCAGTTCTTTCAATACATAAAATATTCAAATCAACAAAGCTATCTCTCCCTTGACTCCAGCCCCACGTCTCCGCCACTGAACGAAAATGTCCCTCTGGTCGAATTGATTCCTCAGTAAGTGATGGAAAAATGTTACCTTAATGTCCAGGTTACCGCAATGTGCTATTTTTCGTTCGCTGGTAATCGTCGTCGTCGGCGGCTTAGTCTGGTTCTCTGGTTGACAACGTCGCCGGCTTCCTCCTGTTGATGGCGTCGCCTCACAGGAAATAGGTACTCCACGAAGTTCCAAAATCGTCGTCGTTTGTTTAGAATTACCTTGATGTTCTGTTTTATCCACTGTCGAAGATATCCAGTCGTTTTCTACCACTTTTCACCACGTTCACATTCTTTGCATCCCGGACAGGCCCCCAAAATGTAGGATTGTTTGTGTTGTCTAGGGTAATAAACGGGACACTGATGCAATAGAATAATTGTATAATGGTTTTTTCTTTACACTGGTACAGTCACAAGGCACAATCAGTTTATTATCTGCTAATGGCGTCCACCACTGAACGAAAAACGTGTGTATGCTACGACTCGGCTTTCGTTAGCGTCTTTATGTAGTTACTCGGTGAGTTTCTGCAGCCAACTGTTGCACAAAAGTCGCGGGGCAACACGGTTACATACGAACTCCCCTATTTTTGAAATGGGATTGTCCGTTGCCCTAGGTGATAGATGACTTATGATTCTTATCGCGTTGATGCCAAGTGTATTTTAATTCGTTTAAAACTAGTAAATTAACAACGATAAGAAATGCTATCCTACATGTATAATGCTGGTAGATTGAGAATATTGTTCTCCTCAAAAACTCCACGACAGCTTTCCCGAAACTTCAAACCGAACATACATCTGACCGCCAATTTCTGAACCCTGAACACTGAAACCGCCTGCTGACTACTTCCCCACACTAGTAATCCATATGCCATAACAGATTGAAAATTGGCATAGTATATGGTCTTCAAGAAGTCAACAGTCAATTCCGATTTAAGAACTCTCAGAGAATACATTACCCTATTGAGTTTTTTACACACCTGTTCAACATGTTCCGTCCATTCGAGATGTTGGTCTATTACAACTCCAAGAAATTTTGTGCTAGCTTTCAGATCTATTTCACTCCTTGAGAAAAACATGTTGTCATCTATACCTGAATTTCTCAATTTGTGACTGAATGAAACAAATTCTGTTTTTTCAGTGTTCAACTTCAAATTATGAGACTGACACCAAGAATTCATCGTCTCAGCCACAGTATCGATGAGATTTTGTAGACTCATTTGATTTTTTGCTCGTATAAGCAAATTAGTATCATCGACGTAATTCACAAAATACTCGTGAAGTGTTGGAAGTATATTCGGCATATCATTGACGTAGATCAAAAATAATAATGGTCCGAGGTGACTACCCTGAGGAACGCCTTCAACAACCACAGATGTGGTTGATGTATATTCATTACCATCAACAGTTAATGACACATACTGAGTACGGTTATATATGTAGCTTTTGATTAATTTCAATGTATTACCCCTTATACCATAAGCTTCAAGCTTCTGAAATAGGATGTCATGATTTACCGAGTCAAAGGCCTTTGAAAAATCAAGAAAGATGCCCAAAAGAAAGTCTCTCTCTTCAAGGCCCTCGACAATCATTTCAGACAACTTATACAAGGCAGTATCTGTCCCTTTACCCTTCAGGAATCAGTGTTGCTGTTCACTGAAAATATTGAACTTATAAAAAAAACTCAGCAGTCTATTACATAGTATTTTTTCGAATATTTTACCGAAATTGTTCAACAAACTGATGGGTCTATAGTTTTTTATATCGGTTGGATCATGCTTTTTATAAATAGGTCTTATCATAGCGACTTTAAGCATATCTGGATATATTCCGTATTTGAAACTATTGTTTATTATAAAGTTAATGGGCTTTATAATAACGGTGATGGAATTTTTAATTACACTTATAGGAATACTATCTTGACCACAACTCTTTTTGTTTGCTATCTTATTAACTACATGTAGAATTTCCTTTTCAGTCACATCAAACATGAAGAAAGACTTTTCATTTCGATTAATTTTGTTCGATCTTGAAATAGATGAATTAAGTTGTTCTAATTGACTACCTCTGAAATGAACACCAAAGTCCTCAACCACGGCTTGAGGAGAACCCACTATATTCATTCCAGACGTTTTGGATTGTTTTCCTGTTTTTCCCTGATTATATTCCAAATTTCCTTAGATTTATTTCCAGAATTCATATATTTTTTATGGAAGTAATCCTGTCTAGATTTCTTCAAATGAAAATCGTATCTTGATTCAACTTTCTTATACGATTCCTTGGCAGCAGGACTGCTGCAAAAAACAATATATGTAATTTGTAGAAGCCTTCGGAGCTCCTCGAATTGCGAACAGTGACGTGGAATATATTTATATCTACCATTCGAAGTTCTGATCTTTCTCGTAGGAAAACAAGAATCGAAAACCTTTTTATACATATTCATTAATGTACTCCACTGTGAATTTACATCCTCTGGTGGAAAATCCAACAATTTCCCCCAATGTTCCCTGGATCATCATCATCATGCAGCCCCTTCACGTCCATTGTTAGACATAGGCCTCCTCCAAACGTCTCCAGTTCTCTCTGTCTCTAGCTGTCGCAATCCAATTTGTCGCTATCCTCTTCAGGTCATCCGTCCATCGAGTGGGAGGTCTGCCTCGGCTGCGCTTGTCAGCTCTTGGTCTCCACTCCAACAGTTTCCTGGTCCATCGCCCGTCGTCCATTCTCGCAATGTGTCCAGCCCACCTCCATTTCTGTGTAGTGATTTGATGTACAATATCATCCACTCCTGTACGTCTACGTATCTCCTCATTACTCACTCGATCTCTCAGGGTCAGGCCAAGCATCGATCTCTCCATTCGCCTCTGAGCTACCCTCAGTTTTTCTGCGGTTTTCTTAGTTAAAGTTAGAGTCTCTGCGCCGTAGGTCAGAACCGGCAATACGCATTGATTGAATACTTTTCGTTTCAAGCGAATTGGGATATTTCCTCTAAAGATGTCTTTCATTTTTCCGTACGCCGCCCATCCCAGGGTAATTCGTCTCTTTATTTCGCAGGTCTGGTTGTCTCTCGTTATTCTGACCTCATGACCCAAATATATATATTTGTCAACCAATTCCATCTTGTTATTATTTACCTGTATTCGGTCACTGGAAACCATATTAGTCATCATTTTGTTCTTTTCAAAATTTATCGTCAGTCCAACCTCTTGCATGACATCGTTGAGTTCCTGGAGCATGTCCTTGGCCTCTCCCAGGTTGTCTGAAAAAATTACGATGTCATCCGCGAAGCGTAGATGACTTAGTCTCTCTCCATCGATGAGAACCCCTTTTTCTTGCCATGCCAGAAAATTAATATTTTATTTACAGTGTAAACATTGGCTCTCTGTTCTTTGTTATTCTTGCCAAGTTTTCGACAAATTCAAGTTTGTATTTTTAGTCAGCAGTGAATGTGATTGTTCTTCATCTGTGAGAATCTATATCTGCAGGGGGGTGGTAAATAAATTCAAAACTTTTTCAATTTCTTGCCTAATTTAGGTTACCTCTCATATTGCTAATCAGGTTTCGTTGCGCATCTTCGAATCCCCACTTGCTCGTTCTTCAAACACACGTGAAACCAGTTTCGCGACGTGCAGATTAACGCTGTTCTTGTTGTTCAGTACCAGAATAAAACTGAGAGGGATACGTTCTGATAATATTCACCGTTAGGAGCTACGGAAACTGCGTATAATTAGTAAATCAATTTTCCTCTGTGACTTCACCCAATTCACCTTTTTTCCTTCTAATCCGCGGTCTACCTGTCTTCGTTATTTGAAAGTCTCTCATATAGACCCGTGAGAGTGAAGCGAGTCACCTTTGTCCTTGTTCTTTGTTTAATTTCTTTCCGAATTTAATATTTCTCGGCGCACATTTTGTTATCCGAAATGCCTGTCTGCTGTTCATGCTCCGGCTCTGTAAGCGATACGGATTCGTTGAAATGCTGTGTTTGTAAGGAAGTTTTTCATGCCATGTGTAGTAATTTGACAGAAAATGATCTGGCATACTTAAAAACCTCCCAAAACAATTGGAAATGTCAGTCTTGCGTGGCGAAGGGTAGACTTCGTAGCCATTCTTCTACCAGTCAGAGTTCCGGCTCTGCTCAAACACTAGATCTGCCAATTACACGGAAACATTTTCAGGATCTCATGCAGGCTATTTCTGCAATATCATCTGATTTGAATGCGCTTAAAGTATCTCAATCTAACATAACCGCTGATATTGGTGAAATTAAGATAGCCCAGAATATACTTCAAACTAAATTCGACTCAATCAATGAAACGCTCGAGCTACATTCAAACTCATTATCGAAGCACAAGGATTTGATCGAGGAAAATGCGACTAAAATACAGAACCTTACTTCTTTTTGTGACACAGTTGATTCCAGGATCGCAGTTTTGTCTGAAGACTTGAATAAGTTTGCGGAGTCGTCCGATCCTACCTCTGGTAATAGTGCTGTGTCAACATCTGAGATATTGGAGAGGATGAAGCGCTCCCACACAATGTTATCATCCGCGGCATTGCTCCCTCCGGTGATGGAGATGTGGATTGCGGCCTTCTTGCTCGATGTGTTGATTCGGTGGCGCGTGACTCTTCCAGATTCATCGTTGATACCACAAGTCTTGGTGCTGATTCCTGGAAGTTGGGATTTTCTAACCCACAGGTTGTCACAAAGATTCTCAGGAATAAAAAGATCTTGGTGGGGCACCGTGATTTCAGGAGAGTGAGGATTTCAGATGATATAACACCGCTTCAGAGGAGCCAGTTGAAGAGTTTGCGGGATGAACTGCGAACAAGACAGGAGAGGGGGGAAATGGACATCACCATAAAGTACATACGTGGCGAGCCTACCATTGTTAAGACTCCATCATCTACTAACGGTCAAAAAAACTAGAAAGTGGAAAATGTCCTTCACTCAATGAGTGGAGTTTTCTTTACTCGAACATCCAATCACTTCATCCGAAGTTCAGCGAGTTATTAACTTTCGTCAAAAT
The DNA here is from genome assembly GCA_038502775.1 of Hippodamia convergens. NCBI lineage: Eukaryota > Metazoa > Arthropoda > Insecta > Coleoptera > Coccinellidae > Hippodamia > Hippodamia convergens. The sequence continues at coordinate 52,133 of JAVSIQ010000839.1, read as the reverse complement.
TAATAGGCCCCTTCTAATATTTCTCACGGAGACTTGGCTCCGTCCTACCACTCCTGACTCCCTATACGATATTCCCGAGTATTCCATCTACAGGTGTGATAGTGTCACTACGGTGGGTCACGGTGGAGTTTGTATTTACATCCATACTTCCATATACTCTAATTTCACGACCGCAATAAATTCTCTGCCTACACCAGGACTTGACAATCTTTTTGTCACTATTTCTAGTCCAACTTTCTCGCTGAAGTTTGGTTGCATCTATAGACCCCGTCCATCTCAATACGACAACTACGTATTTGATTATATAAGGACATTATCAAATGCCTCATCCCCTTTACTCATCGTCGGGGACTTCAACTGCCCGGATGTGAATTGGCCATTGTTGGCTTCAAATTTGCCTTCTTCCAGCTCGCCCTCTTACAACTTTTGTACCATGCTGTTGGACTCTAACTTACAACAGCTGGTGGATAGACCAACTCGCTACCGACACGGTCAGAATCCTTCACTTCTGGATTTTGTTTTGGTCAACGATGAGAGTCTCCTCTCTGAAATATCGTATCACCCTCCTTTTGGACTATCCGACCATGTAACATTAGTTTCTACACTTCAGTTCACACCACCTGTTCCTGCTCGCAGACAAACGAAAATAAAAAACATCATAAATTTTCCTGAGCTTAATCGAGACCTCCAAGGAGTCCACTGGGACTCGGTGTTTCAAGACCAGTCGGTTGACAGTATGTGGAAGACCTTTTCCAAAGTATTACAATCCTTCATATCTAGACACACTCGTGTTGTTGAGAACCTGTATTTCCCTCAAAACCATGGATTACTCCTGATCTTCAAAGAATGATCCGATTGAAGAGGACCCTCTGCCAACGATACAGACGCAGTAGAACTGATAGCGACTATGATAACCACAGAAGGTACTCTATAGATCTGAGATCCAGGCTCTCACAGGCAAAGCAGGAATACGAATCATCACTTTTGAATACACCGAATGGCAACAAAAAAAATTTTATAAGTATGTTCGCAACACCCTTAAAACAAAAGTCTCAATCCCAATAGTGCGCGATGGTGCAGGAGAATTGTGCGCGGACAACCGACACTCTGCCGAGGTTTTGGCAGATGCATTCGCATCATCGTTCACCGAGGAACCTCCGGGACCACTTCCGCCCATATCATTGCCCAGGTCTGTAGAAAGTTTAGAGGAAATACATTTTTCTGAAGATGATGTGGAAAAACATTTGATGAATTTGAATGTCTCATCTGCTCCTGGTGCCGACGGAATATCGCTATTTGTTTTGAGAAACTGTGCTCGAGTCCTCGCTCTGTCCCTCTCTTTAGTCTTCAATCGCTCCTTTGCCACATCTACTTTACCAAGAGAATGGCTCAGCGCATCTGTCACACCGATTTTTAAGAAAGGTTGTAAAACATCTGCATCAAATTAAAGACCGATAAGCCTAGTATCTGTTGCGGCCAAGGTATGTGAAAGAATAATATCATTCAAGATTCTCAGTTTTGCTATGGAGAACAACATCATTCCGGAAAACCAACATGGATTTCTACCTGCCAGATCAGTCATCACAAATCTTCTCAAGTGTCTGGAAGATTGGACGAAGGCGTTGGATTCCAGTACACCCATAGATGTCATTTACCTGGACTTCGCCCGAGCTTTTGATAAGGTTCCACGAAGACGTTTGCTCACCAAGTTGGAGCATCTCGGGGTTCGAGGGAACCTCCTCTCATGGATTGGAGCTTTTCTGTCTGAGCGTCGGTTCTATGTGCCTGTCGGCAAATCTTTCTCCAATTCAAGAGCCGTTTTGAGTGGCGTACCCCAGGGATCGGTATTGGGACCCCTCTTGTTTCTTCTATGTACATCCGACTTACCTAGTTTGCTCAAATCCTGCGTCTCCATGTTCGCCGATGACACAAAGATATATGCTGCGCCTGGAACTGATAGCGATTTCCTGCAAGAAGATTTGTCCACAATCGAACAATGGTGCAATGATTGGCTAATTCCCCTGAACATCAAAAAATGTACTGTCTTACATGTGGGCGGGAGGAACCCCAGACATCAGTACATCATTAATGGTGTTGCACTGTTGCATTGCTCGAGTCATGTTGATCTGGGCGTCACCATAACAGAGGATCTCAGTTGGTCGGACCATATACAGTCTACATGCTCCAAGGCCTCCAGAATTTGCTATTTGTTGGAGAGAGTGTTTGGCAAATGTTCCATCAATACATGCCGCACCTTATACATGACTTATGTACGACCTATACTGGAGTACGCTGGACCTGTCTGGGATACAAGATTGGTGGGAGATAGAACTTCCTTGGAGAATATCCAGAGGCGGGTTACAAGAATGGCATTTGGCACTGAACGCCCTAGTTACGAAGATCGGCTTCGAATGATGGATCTACCCCGTTTTGAAGATCGTCGCATGCGTGGTGACCTCATCACAACATATAAAGCAATGATGGGACTATTTGGTGTTGATCTAACACCTTTATACCGACTTAATTCCGATCAACGTCTACGAGGGCACTAGTTTAAATTGTATCGTGAAAATTTCCACTGTGCAGCGAGAGAAAATTTCCTGCCAAATCGGATTTTTCATGCCTGGAACCGGCTTCCTGCAGTGGTTGTGAACAGTGCTGGTGTAAATTCTTTCAAGGACAATTTGGACCATTTTATGCTTCTTTAGATGGATAGTTTTTCACTGTATTGTTTCCATATATGTCATGTTTACTGAGTCATATAGATTTATATCTTGACTCTTATTCTTAATAAATAATAATAATAATAATAATAATAAACGCATACTCGAGGACAGTGATAAACAGCTTAGGCGACATGGTGTCGCCCTGTCTAACTCCTCTTTCTATCCTTATCTTGTTGGTTGTAGAGTGTAAATTCACATTTGTTGTGGCGTTTTCGTATATATTTTTAACTATATCGCAGTATCGGTGATCGACTCTACAATGTTGCAATGCTCTTAAAATGGCCGATAGTTCTACGGTATCGAAGGCTTTCCTGAAATCACAAATATCAGTTGTGAAATAAAATTGGTCAAATTTGTTTCATTTATAGGACGCACACAAATTGATCTTACCGAGTCTGAAAAATCGCTCTGAAACGAATTAATCTGAGCGAGGTGATCAGAAACATGAGCCTGCTCATTATATCCCGAAATATTGTCAATGTTAGAGATAATGTTATCAATACACGCTTCGTTGCGAGTAGGACCATTTATTACTAATTTGGCGTCGAACGAATCAACAATGGACAAGAGGATAGCCTTATTAGGGTCTTTTGAGGAAGGTTCCGTGTGAATATTAAAATCTCCCGCAATTAGATATTTTACGTTCATTTCCGTAAGTTTCTGTAAAACAATTATCAATTTTTCAAAGAAGAGATCCACATTGCTCATTGCTTCCGTCGGCGATCTGTATATCGAAACAATAACAGAACGACTATGTCCAATATTTATAATCGCAGCTGAGAATTCAAAAGAATATAGAATACTCATGCGTACAAATTCTTTTACCTCAGTAGTTACACTGAATAAACAATCTAGAACATATATTGCACTACCACCGTGCTCTCCTACAAGCCGACAGAAGGAGGAAACGAGTTGAAAATTTGACAGTTTATATGCCGGTAGTTCGTCTGTTGATTTCCAGTACTCGGTGACAGCTAGAAACTGACATTCGTGTTTATTTATAAATTCATCCAATCTTACCAGACTATTGCCAATTGATTGAATGTTGATGTGGACTAATTTACTTTTCACTTTTGTACAATTGGATCGATTCTTCCAGGAGGTTGATGATTTTTCATGAGATGGAATAAAAAATTGTTTATCCTTGTTCCTTCAGGCCATAAGTTAGGATCTTTCAGTTTTTCGAATTCTGATGATGGAACGGATACTTTGAAAGAAGAGTATTCATCAGGTCTATTCGATCGGAGTTGTATGCATTTAACATCCTTCAGATCCTTTTTGTTTAGGTAATTAATTAGTTTTTCGGTCGTAATATCAGGATAAAGATTGCTAATATGAGCATGTGAAAATAATGTAAGTGCTCTTATTTCATCACTTTTTCCAGTGCCAACTATACTTCTATGTTTATTTTGTTCACGCTTTTTATTAATAAAAAGTTGAAAATCATCTTTGTCACCTTCTTTACTATTTTTCTTCTCCAATTTGGTATGATCATTAATGTTAATTGCGTCTGTAGTTATTTCAGACCACATTTTTTTTACTTGTTTCATTATTTTGTACAGAGTTTTGATTTCTCTGAATAGTCGGTACATTGACAGGAATCTTCAATGTTTCAGTAATAGTGGGTGTAACTGCTGTTGTGGGGGTATTCCGTGATGCAATGCCTTCTACCAAGGTTTTCGTTGAATATTTTCTTGCTTCAACATTTTGACTTCTTTACGTAGTTCGTCGATTACACCGCGGAATTGAATTCTCAAACTATCCTCAATCGTTGACTTCAAGACTCCCGAAATGAGGGTCATACACTCAGACACCAACCTCTTCGACATATCTGCGTCAAATGAGGTTAGGTTCGACGATGTACACAAACTGCACTTATAGGACTTTAATTCACCAGACTTCTTCATATTTTCATATTCCGAAGTGTCCATTTGTGCACAATTTAAATGAAGCAAATGACTATTGCTCTTTGAACACATTAAATATTCGATATTCCGACTTATAGTATCAGAACATACTAGGCAGGTCGGCGCCATCTTTACATTTTTACATTCATTTCATGTTCTTCAATCCCGCCTTGTTTGAGAAAGGTTAACAAAGACCTTTCAATATATTAATGAAGAAACATGAATATCAACCAGCTTCCATGCAATTTGGAAATCCAGAGTCGTTTACCGATAAGCATGTACAAGGAGATATTTTCAACAAACTACAAAAATTATCTGCGCAATTTATAGTGTTCCTGGTATACTCGACGTTGATGCTTCCCGGGTTCAACTGGTTTTGAATAACCTACACTGTTTCTATAAACGTTTATATAAACGAAGAATTGTATCAAAAAAATTTAGAAAATATTGATGCTAGCAGCTTACCCCCATGCAAATCTGAGTTATGTCAACAGTTCCTTCGAGCTAATTACATTTCTAGCATATGGAATAATGTGAATCGAAGGCAACAATTTTAACTCCTGAAAACAATGGGTGGACATTAGAAGAAAACCAGTACCACTTTCATTGGTTTGATGGTGACCAACTACCAAGAGACGTCAGTGAATCCCTTATAGAATTTCATTTTTGCAGTTTCATGTTCTTCAAACTTTAGATCCATTTTTCAAAGGAGATGTTGCCAGCAGCGACATAGCTGATGATAATAATGATGATGACGCTACTGGACAATATCATGATTGGGATAATGATGAAAATTACAAAGGCGAAGATTACGATGCTTAGAAGATGTACAAATATTTCCTTCAGTAGAATGTTTTTTTCACAGAATGATTTTTGTTTTTATTGTTCCATCTAGTCTTTTTCATTAATTTTTTTTATTGTGAATTTCATTAAAATTATGCTCTATTAGTCTGGCTTCGTACATCATTGTGGGGTAAAGTTGAATAGCTCGCTAGACTTCGCCCTGGATGTCAAGATTGCCAGGCGTATTATAATTTCTCTGAATAAAGACGTTATTTATTTATTTATTTATTTATTTATAAAATGAAAATCTCCATTAAACCAAACTGTACCGGATAAATTCATTCTCCCGGATAAATGCAATATTTTAATTTTTTTAATAGTTCTCGGCTGAATAATTTTTGTGTTTTATCTATGTTTAGTCACCACTTCTGTCTGACAAATGAAATATAACTTGTTTTTAATAGTAACCTCAACAACATACTCAAAAATCATACATGTTAAAATAAGTGAAGTTAATTATTTTAATTTGGAGCTTTAAAGTGTCTGACAAGAGTATTAGTCCATGGAAAGTGTCTGACACTTATGATACTATTCAAGAAATAATGTTCTACAAAACAAATATGAAAATCAGCCATGTGAAAATAAGATAGGTCATACTTATTGCAAGTCAACTTTCGCACCTGCTACCTACCCAGGTGTCACTAGGCGAGCTCCACAAAAACGCAGGTATTCAAATATCATCGGCAGCTACTGAAAACCTAAGGTTTCATCTATGTGAAGATAAGTTATGTCATATCGCTTTGGGATCTAGGACTATTAGTTCGTTACTCTCACCATTGTCATTCAAGGTTTGTCCTCCCCAAAGTCATACTGTTTTATCGTTTCTCCTTGAAGCCGTTCTACTATTGAAACCCTATTAAAACAACTTCCTCATAAAATCCAATATTCTGAACAACCTCATTCAATCTCTCGAAAAAGTGATCCTTTGTAATGTTCCACTAGTAAAAAGTCATTTTCACTTTGAGTATATTTTGAGATATGGCTTCCCGATGTGTTATTTTGTCTATCAGTTTTTATTTAAGTAAGATGAATACTCCCCTTTTCGCTCATTCATGGTACGGAACTCCACTGAACAAATGGGCATAGTCTTCATCTTTCTCTTTTACATAACCTTTCTTCTCAGTTTCTGTAATAGCAATTATGTCTCAATTTCAGAACTTCAACCTGTCTTACAACCTCCTCCAGTTTTCCTCTAATTCACTGTACGTTCCATGTGCCAAAATTTATAGTCCTTTTATGAAGCTTTTTCCGTTTTCAGTTTGATTAATTCATTATTATTTTGGGTTTTCAGCGGCTTAGTTTTTCATAGGGAATATGTTGCTGGCCTATCGCCCCAACCCTCCCTTTTTAACCGGGTTTGGGACATGCTAATTTGGACTTTGAGTTACTCGATCCGTCCATTGACCTCCGTATTTTCCATTCTCATATCGAATGTCGTCTACCATCCCGAAGGAGAAACCTATTAGATGATACTCATATTAAATTGATCATCTCGTTGCAGAAGAAACATAAGAAAAGCAAGAGTTTGCCCTGTCGTCATTAAAGAATCGTTCATTCGAAATCAAATTCTCATCGAATGATGATTTGTCACTTTCTTTCTAGTAGAGGGTAAACTCTCTGAGTCTGAAACAGACAAGGTATACTTATTTGTCATTTGCATTGTTGTCCTCACAAGAATCTTTTTTTCTGGGCACCCGTTTCTCTGAAATGCCAATGCAGATAGTGTCCTGTTACGCACTACCCTCACGGCGAAACTGGGATTCAGTAATTGCTTTCGCTTCTCCTTCCTCAATTGGGTCATCTTTGTTTTGAGAAAGGACCTGAGATGCGGATCATTTAAACAAATATTCCTGAATCTTTCACAAGTGGTGTAAATACTCAAGAGAGAATCAGGGTCTAAATATCTGAATATCGTTGAAATCATTTCCGGTGGAAGTGATCTGAAAAGATTACTTCTGCTGTTATGGTAGCTAGAAATGACGTTAGGCCTCATTATGAGAAGTCGTTCTTAGGTCGATATTCGATTTGTTTTGATAATCGCCTCATAAACTTCACATTATATAGTATTCGGCTAGCTTCGATAACCAATGATATCGAACCACGTCTCTATTTCTACACTCCTGATTTTCCCGCTCGGCAACGATTTCGCGCTATAGGCAATAGAAAATAAGCGCTACGCACCCTGGTGACAATCTCAGTAACTACAAATGTTGACATAGTTCTTGTTCTCGTATTTTGTGTTTTTGCGATCAATGTGAATGTTTGTATTTTGAAGTCATTTAAGAAAGTATGAATCGTTCGTATCCCTATTGTCCAGTTCTTCAGTGTTCTTCCTGAGAAAAAAAGATTGAATAAAAATAATCATTTTAAACAGGCCCTCGTTGCTTTTTTCATTCAACACTGACTGAAATAAAACCATTTATTGAGAATAAATTCAAGACAATGTCATTCATTAATGGTTGATGATAACAAAGTTATATCAAAGAAGATGACAATTCATCATGTCCAGAGCATGGAAAAGCTGACACTAAATTGATTTTTCATATTTGTAATTTAGACGCTCAAGCGAATTTTGTTATAAGATGTTCTGATACTTATATTTGGATAATCATGTTAGGACATATACAAAATTTGAAAAATATTGATTCAACCGTATGGTTATACGCAGGCACCGGTAAAAACCAAAGATACATTAATTTAGCAAAAGTTTACGAGCACTCAGAACCATCCCTATGTCGAAGTTTGCCATAATTGCATGCACTGACTGGATGTTTCTTCAATCCCGCCTTTTTCAAGAAAGGTTAACAAAGACCTTTCAATATATTAATGAAGAAACATGAATATCAACCAGCTTCCATGCAATTTGGAAATCCAGAGTCGTTTACCGATAAGCATGTACAAGGAGATATTTTCAACAAACTACAAAAATTATCTGCGCAATTTATAGTGTTCCTGGTATACTCGACGTTGATGCTTCCCGGGTTCAACTGGTTTTGAATAACCTACACTGTTTCTATAAACGTTTATTTAACGAAGAATTGTATCAAAAAAATTTAGAAAATTTTGATGCTAGCAGCTTACCCCCATGCAAATCTGAGTTATGTCAACAGTTCCTTCGAGCTAATTACATTTCTAGCATATGGAATAATGCGAATCAAAGGCAACAATTTAAACTCCTGAAAACAATGGGTGGACATTAGAAGAAAACCAGTACCACTTTCATTGGTTTGATGGTGACCAACTACCAAGAGACGTCAGTGAATCCCTTAAAGAATTTCATTTTTGCAGTTTCATGTTCTTCAAACTTTAGATCCATTTTTCAAAGGAGATGTTGCCAGCAGCGACATAGCTGATGATAATAATGATGATGACGCTACTGGACAATATCATGATTGGGATAATGATGAAAATTACAAAGGCGAAGATTACGATGCTTAGAAGATGTACAAATATTTCCTTTAGTAGAATGTTTTTTTCACAGAATGATTTTTGTTTTTATTGTTCCATCTAGTCTTTTTCATTTATTTTTTTTTATTTCGAATTTCATTAAAATTATGCTCTATTAGTCTGGCTTCGTACATCATTGTGGGGTAAAGTTGAATAGCTCGCTAGACTTCGCCCTGGATGTCAAGATTGCCAGGCGTATTATAATTTCTCTGATTAAAGACGTTATTTATTTATTTATTTATAAAATGAAAATCCCCATTAAACCAAACTGTACCGAATAAATTTATTCTCCCGAATAAATGCAATATTTTAATTTTTTTAATAGTTCTCGGCTGAATAATTTTTGTGTTTTATCGATGTTTAGTCACCACTTCTGTCTGACAAATGAAATATAACTTGTTTTTAATAGTAACCTCAACAACATATTCAAAAATCACACATGTTAAAATAAGTGAAGTTAATTATTTTAATTTGGAGCTTCAAAGTGTCTGACAAAAGTATTGGTCCATGGAAAGTGTCTGACACTTATGATACTATTCAAGAAATAATGTTCTACAAAACAAATATGAAAATCAGCCATGTGAAAATAAGATAGGTCATACTTATTGTTAGTCTACTTTCGCACCTGCTACCTACCCAGGTGTCACTAGGCGAGCTCCACAAAAACGCAGGTATTCAAATATCATCGGCAGCTACTGAAAACCTAAGGTTTCATCTATGTGAAGATAAGTTATGTCATATCGCTTTGGGATCTAGGACTATTAGTTCGTTACTCTCACAGAATCTCTCACCATTGTCATTCAAGGTTTGTCCTCCCCAAAGTCATACTATTTTATCGTTTCTCCTTGAATCCGTTCTACTATTTATACCCTATTAAAACAACTTCCTCATAAAATCCAATATTCTGAACAACCTCATTCAATCTCTCGAAAAAGTCATCCTTTGTAATGTTCCACTATTAAAAAGTCATTTTCACTTTGAGTATATTTTGAGATATGGCTTCCCGATGTGTTATTTTGTCTATCAGTTTTTATTTAAGTAAGATGAATACTCCCCTTTTCGCTCATTCATGGTACGGAACTCCACTGAACAAATGGGCATAGTCTTCATCTTTCTCTTTTACATAACCTTTCTTCTCAGTTTCTGTAATAGCAATTATGTCTCAATTTCAGAACTTCAACCTGTCTTACAACCTCCTCTAGTTTTCCTCTTATTCACTGTACGTTCCATGTGCCAAAATTTATAGTCCTGTTATGAAGCTTTTTCCGTTTTCAGTTTGATTTATTCATTATTATTTTGGGTTTTCAGCGGCTTAGTTTTTCATAGGGAATATGTTGCTGGCCTATCGCCCCAACCCTCCCTTTTTAACCGGGTTTGGGACATGCTAATTTGGACTTTGAGTTACTCGATCCGTCCATTGACCTCCGTATTTTCCATTCTCATATCGAATGTCGTCTACCATCCCGAAGGAGAAACCTATTAGATGATACTCATATTAAATTGATCATCTCGTTGCAGAAAAAAACATAAGAAAAGCAAGAGTTTGCCCTGTCGTCATTAAAGAATCGTTCATTCGAAATCAAATTCTCATCGAATGATGATTTGTCACTTTCTTTCTAGTAGAGGGTAAACTCTCTGAGTCTGAAACAGACAAGGTATACTTATTTGTCATTTGCATTGTTGTCCTCACAAGAATCTTTTTTTCTGGGCACCCGTTTCTCTGAAATGCCAATGCAGATAGTGTCCTGTTACGCACTACCCTCACGGCGAAACTGGGATTCAGTAATTGCTTTCGCTTCTCCTTCCTCAATTGGGTCATCTTTGTTTTGAGAAAGGACCTGAGATGCGGATCATTTAAACAAATATTCCTGAATCTTTCACAAGTGGTGTAAATACTCAAGAGAGAATCAGGGTCTAAATATCTGAATATCGTTGAAATCATTTCCGGTGGAAGTGATCTGAAAAGATTACTTCTGCTGTTATGGTAGCTAGAAATGACGTTAGGCCTCATTATGAGAAGTCGTTCTTAGGTCGATATTCGATTTGTTTTGATAATCGCCTCATAAACTTCACATTATATAGTATTCGGCTAGCTTCGATAACCAATGATATCGAACCAGGTCTCTATTTCTACACTCCTGATTTTCCCGCTCGGCAACGATTTCGCGCTATAGGCAATAGAAAATAAGCGCTACGCACCCTGGTGACAATCTCAGTAACTACAAATGTTGACATAGTTCTTGTTCTCGTATTTTGTATTTTTGCGATCAATGTGAATGTTTGTGTTTTGAAGTCATTTAAGAAAGTATGAATCGTTCGGATCCTTATTGTCCAGTTCTTCAGTGTTCTTCCTGAGAAAAAAAGATTGAATAAAAATATTCATTTTAAACAGGCCCTCGTTGCTTTTTTCATTCAACACTGAATGAAATAAAACCATTTATTGAGAATAAATTCTAGACAATGTCATTCTTAAATGGTTGATGATAACAAAGTTATATCAAGTGAAGATGACAATTCATCATGTCCAGAGCATGGAAAAGCTGACACTAAATTGATTTTTCATATTTGTAATTTAGACGCTCAAGCGAATTTTGTTATAAGATGTTCTGATACTGATATTTGGATAATCATGTTAGGACATATACATAATTTGAAAAATATTGCATTGTGTACTGGATTTAACTTTCTCAAATCTGTCAGATTAGCAGATGAGTAGACTATTGCTCCATATTCCTGTTTTGATCTTATCATTGTTTTATATATTTTCAACAATGTGTCCACTTCATTGAATATTTCGAAAGATACAAAGTTTCCTTTTACACACCATCTACAAGCTACGCTGTCAACTTAGGTTAATTCTAGTCGTCGATCATGATCATAGAGACCGACCGACTGACGTTCAACTGTCATAGAATATAGCAGGTTTGAAAGGTTTTCTTCCTTATTTAATTCGCTAACACCCTCCCTCAAACCTGCGAACATACTTTAAGATAAAAGATTCAATTTATTAACAAAACAATTAAATTTTGTGGATCCCAATGACTTTGTGAATATATCACCTAATTGTTCACTTGTACATATATATTCTAGAATAAAGAGTCCTTCATTTAACAAATCTAAGACATAATGCAACTTAACATCTATATGTTTGCACCTTTTGTTATTCTCAAAGTTATTTAATAGTTTTATTGTACTTTGGTTGTCTTCGAATATAACAAACGGCAAGAGGTACTTAATTCCTAAATCATGTAACAAATTTCTGATATGCATTAATTCACAAGATGCATTACAGATGGCAACAAACTCAGACTCTGTACTCGATAATGTAACCATCGATTGTTTTTTTTTGAACTCCATGATATCAAATTACCAAACAACTTAAAACAAAATCCTGTGATTGACTTTCGACTATCCTTATCATTTGCCCAATCGGCATCAACATATCCTGTTAGTGTTTCATTAGACTTTAAAAAAGATAATTTGAGATTTTTAGTATATTTTAAGTATTTTAAGACTCTCAATAAATGTTTTAAGTGTTCATCTGTAGCACATTCTTTATATCTACCAAAGAAACCAATGCTAAAGCATATGTTTGGTCTAGATCCTATCATTATGTAAGTTAAACTACCTTGAAGCTCTTTATATGGTAATTTTGTTATAAATTTTACATCTTCATTTCTTTTTAAATCCAAATTAACTTCCATAGGTGTTTTAACCTTTTTACAATCTTGTACATTATATTTATCAATTAAATATTCTATAGCAGATTTTTGATCAATAGTTATTTTGTTTTCCTCATTTTTGATACAAATATTTATTCCTAAGAAATTTTTTACCTCTGTAATTTGTTTCATTTTAAAAGTATCATTTAGTTTTAACTGTAAATTATTCAAAAACTCAAGATCATTACAAGCGATCAATATGTCATCAACATATAATAATAGGTAACAACACAACTGATGTTCCAGGTAAGTATATAGGCAATAATCCGATTTTGAACGTTTAAAATCTAGAGTAGTCATGAGTTCGTTAAATTGTTGATTCCAAATCCTTGGAGCCTGTTTTAAACCATATAATGATTTGTTGAGTAAACAAACTTTATTTTTATTTTTTTCTGAGACATGTAACCCTTCAGGTATAGACATGTACACTTTCTCATCCATAAAACCATTTAAGAAAGCATTCTTTACATCTAACTGTATCAACTTCAAATCATAATTTACTGCTATCGACAAGAACATTCTGAAAGATGAAAGCTTAGCTACTGGCGCATGTATTTGACTTTATTCTGAAAAATTTTGTTCAAACCCTCTCACAACTAGCCTTGCTTTATATGTCAAATGACCACCATTTTCTTTTGTTCTAAATACCCATCTGTTGCTCAAAATTTTTTCTTTAGTTGGCCTATCTACAAATTCCCAGGTATTATTTTCAATTAATGCATCTAATTCTTCCCTTACAGCCTTTTTCCAGTGACACCAGTCTGAGCTACTCTTTATAAGATTTTGGTGCTCCTGAAAATTCACTCAACAATGCCAAACAACTAACATCTACTTCGTAATCATTTAATTTAGAAGGAAGTTTTCTATTTCTTTTCGGTCTATCTTCAATCAATATTTCATTTCTATCAGTTTCATCATTCACTTCATTATCACTACATTCGCTTTCATTCTCACTCATGTTATTTTGTGTATTAAATTTAATTTGCTGTTCATTTTCATTCATTTGCTCTGTACTTTCAATTTCTGAATTATCAAAGTTGAATTCATCAAACACTACATTCCTAGAGTGAAGCATTTCCCCTTTATTTACATCCCACAATCGAAAACCATTTTCAGTATAACCTACAAAACGACATTTCCTGCCTTTATCATCTAGTTTAGTTCGTAAGGAGTCTGGAATTCTAGCATAGCAAATGCATCCAAAAACACGCATATTTGAAACATTGGGTTTTTTACCTAGCCATAACTCATAAGGAGTTTTATTCTCAACTATACATGACTGTGATCTATTCATTATGTAAGCAGCTGTTAAGACTGCTTCTTCCCAAAATTTCTTACTTAATTTTGATTGTGTTATCATCGACCTTGCTTTATTTAGAACTGTCTGATTAAACCTTTCAGCCACTCCATTCACCTGCGGAGAATATGGAGGAGTATATTGTAGCTGAATTCCCTTTTCTTTACAAAAATTCATAAAATCTCTAGAGCGATATTCTCCTCCATTGTCACACCTAAGTTTAGACAACCTTTTATTTACAAAAATTGTGGATACTCTCTCATAGTACTCCTTAAAACATTCAAACACCTCAGACTTATTTTTGATAATAAAAATCATTGCAAATCTTGAGAAATCATCAATAAAAGATACAAAATATTTGTTCTCATTATTTGATTCTGGGGTGAGTGGGCCACAAACGTCTGTGTGCACCAACTCAAGCACCCTTGTTGATCTATTTGTTCTTGACTTGTACGGTAAACATTTTTGTTTTGACAATATACAGATTTCACACAGTTCCTTCTTAAATTTCAGATTGTCACTTTTTCCTTTCACTTACTTAAGTTGACTCAACTTTGATAACGACAAATAATTCAAATGCCCATAGCGTCTATGCCATAAATCAGTATCATCCTCACAAGATAAATTAGCTTTCTTATTATCTTCATAAAATTGAATTTTATATAAATTGCCTACACGCTCACCTACAACATAAGTTATGCCATTCTTTTTGATATGAATTTTACCACTAGAACATATAATAACAAAACCTGCTTTTTCTATGGATGGAATTGACAACAAATTTACTCTAAGCTTAGGAACACACATTACATCTCTAATAATATTATGAATATTTTCTCCCACCTTACTTAGAACTTCAACATCACCAATGCTTACAGCTTCCATCGACTTCCCTGCTTCTGCCAATTGTATGTGTTTTGGGACATCATATTTGGTTTCTCGTTGCAGCATACTACTATCATTTATGTAGTGGTGAGTAGCACCAGAATCTGCATACCAATAATTTGCCATGCCATCACCAACTGTTGCACTGAATGCAACTTCGTCGAGATTTCTGTTTTCTTTCTCAGCATAGTTTGCTTTGACTTCCTTTTTACATTCAGCAGCTTTGTGACCAAATCTCTTGCATTTGAAGCATTTTATACCACATAAACTTTTAGTATGGCCCATTTTTCCACATTTAAAACATTTTACTTCTTTTCTTGATACGAAACTCGACATTTTGTTTCCATCATTACTCTTGCTGGTTTTGAATTCCAACAGCCTGCTTTTCACAAAATCCATCTTCAGCTGGTCTTCAGAAATCGTTCTAATAGCTGTTACTACATTCTCGTATTCCGATGGCATCGTTAGTAGTACAAAACATGCCATATCTGACTCTTCGAAAGCACTTCCCAAACTTCTTAATTCTCTGAATATTTGGTCACATTTAGCAAAGTGACTCTGCAAATCAGAAGATGTGTCATACTTCAAATTCATCAATTCCTGGAGCAAGTGAAACTTTGAGTATGTTCCCCTTTTTTCGAAAATACTTTCCAACTTTTGAAGCATTTTATAGGCACTATCTATGTCTTTCACATACTCTAAATGAGAGTCGGCAATATTCTGAATAATAAGCATCATTGCTTTATTGTTGGCTGTGTGCCAGGCATCGGTTTTTTCACTATCTGTTACGGTCTTCATTACCTTTTTCACATCCATCGAACATAGCAATGTGTTCAAACGAAACTTCCAGTTATCAAAATTTTCACCAGCAAATGGCACAATGCCATATTTGTTTTCAGCTTGCATTTTTTCTTGAATATTCTGACCTGAACCTCGGCGTGCTCAACTTAACCTCAATACTTGAAAAAACTTTGTATTTTTAATACTTTCTTCGAAACTATCCAAATCAACCTCGTCTTTCTGGGCCCATAACCAATGTTAGATTAAAATATGAGATTGATTTATTACTTTATTTAATATTTCGAAAGATACAAAGTTTCCTTTTACACACCATCTACAAGCTACGCTGTTAACTTAGGTTAATTCTAGTCGTCGATCATGATCATAGAGACCGACCGACTGACGTTCAACTGTCATAGAATATAGCAGGATTGAAAGGTTTTCTTCCTTATTTAATTCGCTAACATCGTTGAATATTTTCTTGCTTCAACATTTTGACTTCTTTACGTAGTTCGTCGATTACACCGCGGAATTGAATTCTCAAACTATCCTCAATCGTTGACTTCAAGACTCCCGAAATGAGGGTCATACACTCAGACACCAACCTCTTCGACATATCTGCGTCAAATGAGGTTAGGTTCGACGATGTACACAAACTGCACTTATAGGACTTTAATTCACCAGACTTCTTCATATTTTCATATTCCGAAGTGTCCATTTGTGCACAATTTAAATGAAGCAAATGACTATTGCTCTTTGAACACATTAAATATTCGATATTCCGACTTATAGTATCAGAACATACTAGGCAGGTCGGCGCCATCTTTACATCTTTACATTCATTTCATGTTCTTCAATCCCGCCTTGTTTAAGAAAGGTTAACAAAGACTTTCAATATATTAATGAAGAAACATGAATATCAACCAGCTTCCATGCAATTTGGAAATCCAGAGTCGTTTACCGATAAGCATGTACAAGGAGATATTTTCAACAAACTACAAAAATTATCTGCGCAATTTATAGTGTTCCTGGTATACTCGACGTTGATGCTTCCCGGGTTCAACTGGTTTTGAATAACCTACACTGTTTCTATAAACGTTTATATAAACGAAGAATTGTATCAAAAAAATTTAGAAAATTTTGATGCTAGCAGCTTACCCCCATGCAAATCTGAGTTATGTCAACAGTTCCTTCGAGCTAATTACATTTCTAGCATATGGAATAATGCGAATCAAAGGCAACAATTTTAACTCCTGAAAACAATGGGTGGACATTAGAAGAAAACCAGTACCACTTTCATTGGTTTGATGGTGACCAACTACCAAGAGACGTCAGTGAATCCCTTAAAGAATTTCATTTTTGCAGTTTCATGTTCTTCAAACTTTAGATCCATTTTTCAAAGAAGATGTTGCCAGCAGCGACATAGCTGATGATAATAATGATGATGACGCTACTGGACAATATCATGATTGGGATAATGATGAAAATTACAAAGGCGAAGATTAGGATGCTTAGAAGATGTACAAATATTTCCTTCAGTAGAATGTTTTTTTCACAGAATGATTTTTGTTTTTATTGTTCCATCTAGTCTTTTTTATTTATTTTTTTATTTTGAATTTCATTAAAATTATGCTCTATTAGTCTGGCTTCGTACATCATTGTGGGGTAAAGTTGAATAGCTCGCTAGACTTCGCCCTTGATGTCAAGATTGCCAGGCGTATTATAATTTCTCTGAATAAAGACGTTATTTATTTATTCATTTATTTATAAAATGAAAATCCCCATTAAACCAAACTGTACCGAATAAATTTATTCTCCTGAATAAATGCAATATTTTAATTTTTTTAATAGTTCTCGGCTGAATAATTTTTGTGTTTTATCGATGTTTAGTCACCACTTTTGTCTGACAAATGAAATATAACTTGTTTTTAATAGTAACCTCAACAACATATTCAAAAATCACACATGTTAAAATAAGTGAAGTTAATTATTTTTATTTGGAGCTTTAAAGTGTCTGACTAAAGTTTTGGTCCATGGAAAGTGTCTGACACTTATGATACTATTCAAGAAATAATGTTCTACAAAACAAATATGAAAATCAGCCATGTGAAAATAAGATAGGTCATACTTATTATTATTGTTAGTCAACTTTCGCACCTGCTACCTACCCAGGTGTCACTAGGCGAGCTCCACAAAAACGCAGGTATTCAAATATCATCGGCAGCTACTGGAAACCTAAGGTTTCATCTATGTGAAGATAAGTTATGTCATATCGCTTTGGGATCTAGGACTATTATTTCGTTACTCTCACAGAATCTCTCACCATTGTCATTCAAGGTTTGTCCTCCCCAAAGTCATACTGTTTTATCGTTTCTCCTTGAATCCGTTCTACTATTGATACCCTATTAAAACAACTTCCTCATAAAATCCAAAATTTTTAACAACCTCATTCAATCTCTCGAAAAAGTCATCCTTTGTAATGTTCCACTAGTAAAAAGTCATTTTCACTTTGAGTATATTTTGAGATATGGCTTCCCGATGTGTTATTTTGTCTATCAGTTTTTATTTGAGCAAGATGAATACTCCCCTTTTCGCTCATTCATGGTACGGAACTCCACTGAACAAATGGGCATAGTCTTCATCTTTCTCTTTTACATAACCTTTTTTTTCAGTTTCTGTAATAGCAATTATGTCTCAATTTCAGAACTTCAACCTGTCTTACAACCTCCTCCAGTTTTCCTCTAATTCACTGTACGTTCCATGTGCCAAAATTTATAGTCCTTTTATTTATTTATTTATTTATTTATTTATTTCAACTGGGATACATACAGGTTCACAAGAACCCACTACAATATCCTCTAACTTAAAAGTTGCACAGAACGCTATATAAAGCAAAAATTCCAAGAAAAATCTACAATCATGATATACAACTAATCATAAACAAACCCAATCGAAAAGCATTAACTAGCGGCCAACAAAGTACTGCCTCAAAATATTCCTGAACTGAGGCTGCGACACCAAGAATATGTCGAACAAATCGGATAATTCGTTACAACTGCGCAGAGACCTACAGATTGGTGAATTCTGTGAACAATTGGTTTTCCTGAACTGAACAAAAAAAATATTATTATTACGAAGATGCCTCTGCGGGACATTCAGTGAGACCGAAGAAAGCAGACTCGAACAACAAATTAAACCCCTACACAATTTAAAAACAAAATGGACGTCGGAGATCACCCTTCTGTTTTCCAAACTCATCATACCAAAATGATTCAATGCCAGTGTTATATCTTCATCTGGGAAGGTTAATTTGTTTTGAAGCATAAAAATCTGAGGAATTTCCTTTGAACTCTTTCCAGTCTATTTTTATAGATATCATACTGAGGATTCCAGATAACGCTCCCAAATGATAAACGGCTCAGAACGTATGCATTATGAAGCATCTTTAGAGGCTTCACGGTGGTAAAATTGAAACACTTCCTTTTTATGTAGCCCAACATCCTCAGCGCCGATGAGCAAATGAAGTCAACGTGACGATCGAAAATGAGCTTGCTGTCGAAAATTATGCCCAAGTCGCGAATAGAATTAACTTTTGCCAATATTATATCATTAAGTTTATATGAATAGTTGACAGTATTCTTATTTCTGGTGAATGTGATTACTGAGCATTTATCGTAATTGATATATAATCCGTTGTTAGAACAAAAGTGAATCGATCCAAATCCCGCTGAACCGTGGCGCAGTCGGCTAGAGACAAAATTCGGGAGAATATTTTCACATCGTCAGCGTACAGCAAAAATTTACAGAAGCGAAAGCATGACTTCATGTTATTTATATATATAAGGAAAAATAGAGGACCCAGGTGAGATCCCTGGGGGACGCCGGACGTACAGGGATACATGAATGATCTGTAGCCCCTCAAGGTCACAAACTGGGATCTGTTTGTTATATAGGATATTATCCACCTCAAGAGATTACCACCCACGCCGGCCTCAGCAAGTCGACAGAACAAAAGGTTGTGGCTAATCTTATCGAATGCTTTGCTGAAGTCAACGTGTTTAAACGCGACCCTTCGGTATTTCAATGGACTGTAATTTTGAATATGAAATTATTTATAATGTCAACTAGAGATCAAAAAAGATATCACCAAAACAATATAATAGTGGCTCACCTTCCTCTTGTATATCGAACATACACTCTCTTCTGACAAATCAATAATTCCAAAATCTTCCAAATCTACGACTTCACGAACTAATTTTCGTACGACGAATGAATGCTTCCACATTTTCTTCAACAGGTGGACGGGTTGGCCAACGTTGCCACGCATACTTGAATTGGTGAAAATCAAAAGAAAAACAAAAAAAAACAAAACAATTTCCGAACATTGGTCTATCCGATGTTCCCATTATCGCGAATCCCTAACATTTCCGCTCACCAAAATATGCCGATATTTTCCAATATCCAAACAAAACAAAAACCATCCCAAAAAAAACAAATAATAATATATTAAAATAATTTATAAAGGTAAGATATTAATGTGCCAAACTAATCCCACTTTGGAAGAGGACTTAGCTTCGCTATCCCACGCTTATAAATCCCATTGGCAGTCTTTACCGAAACTACCCTCACTATCCCGTCTTTACCGGGGAACAGCTCAATGATGCGACCCATTTTCCATTTCAATGGAGGTAGTCTTTCATCATTGACCAGTACCAAGTCACCGATTTTAGCCCGAGCAGAATTGTCATCTGTCCACTTTGTTCTCTGATTTATTGAGTGCAAATATTCAATATGCCACCGCTTCCAAAAATCTTGGTGCAATCGATTAATCAATTGCCATCTATCAAGACGATTGGTTTTTAAATGGGATAAATCTAAGTCAGGTAAAGTAGAAAGAGGCTCAAGTGTCAAAAAATGACCAGGTGTTAAAGCTGACAGATCATTAGGATCTGAACTGAGCTCTGTTAAAGGCCTTGAATTCAATACTGCTTCAATCTGAATCAGCAAAGTATTGAATTCTTCATATGTGAGAATTTGCTCACCAATTACCCGATTCAAGTGAGCTTTCACGGATTTTATACCGCTTTCGTAGAGACCTCCGAAATGAGGCGTAGCTGGAGGATTGAAAGACCAATTGATTCTTTCTCCAACAACTATGTCTTTCATTAAATTCATCAAATAATTACTAGCGCCAACGAAATTCGTACCACCGTCAGTATGTACGTACGAAACTCTACCGCGCCTACCTATAAAACGCCGAAATGCTGCCAGAAAACAATCTGTACTTAAATCAGATGCCAGTTCTAAATGTAATGCCTTGGTTGAACAGCAAACGAAAAGGCAAAGATAAGCCTTTTGTGTTTTAGCACCCTTAAACTTATTCATTTTAATGGTGAAAGGACCACCAAAATCAATGCCAACACACGAAAATGGTTTTGCTTGGGAGATTCGGAAGGAAGGTAAATTTCCCATTAAAGGTTGTACTCTTTTAGGATTTACTCTAAAACATTTTAAGCATTTAGAAACTACAGCTCTGATAGCTCTTTTAGGTGATAAGATCCAATATCTTTGAGATATCAAAAATTGTAATGTTCGACAACCTGGATGCAAAAATTTATTATGGAAATATTCAATAATCATTTTAGTCAATTTATGTTGCCTAGGTAAAAGAATAGGGAATCTCTTATCATAAGAGATTTTAGCATGTACAAGCCGACCTCCAACTCTAAGTATGTTGGAGTCACACAAAAAAGGCGTTAGTTTACGAAGGGACTTCGATAGAGGCCGATTTTGTTTCAAACAATTAATTTCCTCAGCGAATTCTGTGGACTGGACGTTTTTTATAATAACGTCTAATGCGACATTAAGCTCCCTAATCGTAAGAACCTTACTCGTTGCACCATTTCCTTTATGGATGAAACGATACATATATGCAACTACCGATTGTATTTTTTCTAATGATGAAAATTTATTTAATAGAGACAAAATGGTATTCTCTTCAGCGACAGCATTGAAGGCGTTCAATTTTTCCTCCTTCGAAGTTTCTATATCTGAAACGATGGCATCATCCGATATGGAAAAGTGGAACTTCAAAAATTCAGGTCCCGCCCACCATGTTGAATTATTTAAAAATTCAGATGGAAAACAACCTCTGGAAGCTATATCGGATGGATTTTCACATC
The DNA here is from genome assembly GCA_038502775.1 of Hippodamia convergens. NCBI lineage: Eukaryota > Metazoa > Arthropoda > Insecta > Coleoptera > Coccinellidae > Hippodamia > Hippodamia convergens. Next base: position 30,344 of record JAVSIQ010000839.1, on the reverse strand, counting down.
CTCTTACATGGTGCCAACAACTAGGACTAACCTTTTCTTGAATAAGAGCGACTCTATTACCGACAAAGGTTTTCCAACGATTTGGTGACGATTTGATCCAAAATAAAGCAACCTTTGAATCAGACCAAGCAAACGTTCTTGTTATTGTCAAATTAGGCGACAACAAGGATTTGACATAATCCAAAATGTTACTAAGTAATACAGCAGCACATAATTCCAATCTTGGGAGCGAAATTTTCTTCAAAGGGGCGACCTTTGATTTAGAAAGAATTAACATTGATTTAAATTCCAAATCCGAACTTTTAATACGTAGATACGCTGCACCGGCGTAACCCTTCTCGCTAGCATCGCAAAATCCATGCAACTCACACGAACTCGTTGAAGAAATATTCAAATACCTTGGAATTTCTAGGGTTGAAAGACTCTTCAACTCTTTTTTAGATCTGGTCCACAATGAAATAATATTGTCGGGGGGAGAATCATCCCAACCTATTCCTAAACTCCATAAAGTCTGAGTTAAATGTTTGGCAAAAAATGTCAAAGGTGCGAGAAATCCCAAGGGATCGAATATCCGCGACAATTCAGATAATATACTTCGTTTTGTACAATTTTCCGACAAAATGTTAACACTATAAGAGAATATATCCTTTGAAGGATTCCACTTCAATCCTAAAACTTTTATGATAGAATTATCATCGAAATTTATAGTGAACTGCTTGAATTCCTCAGGTAAAAACTTCAAAAGTTCCGGACAATTCGAACTCACTTTCTTAAATGAAAACCTGCTGTTTTGAATATCTCAATCAGTTGATTGACAATAATTCGAGCATCTTCAAATGATGCACTACCGCTTAACACGTCATCGATGTAAATATCATTATTCAAAATAGAAATTGTTGAAGGAAAATTCATTCCCTCGTCTATTGCTAACTGTTTAATAACTCTATTTGCTAAATAAGGCGAGGATGCAACTCCGAAAGTCACAGTATTTAAGCAATATTCCTTAACTGGTTCATCTCTCGAAAACCTCCAGAAAATACGTTGATAATTTCTATGTTTAGGAGAAATTAAAATCTGTCTAAACATCTGTTTGATATCTGCCGTGAATGCAATGGAGTTGATTCTAAAACGAATTAATAAACCAACTAAGTCATTTTGTAATTTTTGACCAACATACAGAGAATCATTGAGTGAAATTCCCGAAGAACATTTTTGTGAAGCGTCGAACACAACTCTCAACTTAGTCGTCGAAGAGTCCGGCTTCAACACATAATGATGTGGTAAATAAAAGATTTTATTACTATCGACTGAATTAGACGCAATCGACATATGCCCAGAATCCAAATAGTCTTGCATAAAATCTACATATTGACGACGAAGTTCCTCATTTCTGTATAAACGATTTTCTATACTGAAAAATCTTCTCAGTGCGATTTCTCGGGTATCGTCAAAAACAGAATTCAATTTAGAAATAAAGGGTAATTCAACAACATATCTGCCATCAGTATTTCTCTTAGTAGTCTCTTTAAATATTGATTCACAATTATCATCTTCTTGTGAAACGAAATTATGATCAGGTACATGCTCTAATTCCCAAAATTTTCTCAAAGTACTTTCCAAAGATTCGTGCTCCGACGAATACGAAACTAAAAATGAGGACAATTCTTTTTGTGAAAATGATGTTTTCAAATCAACGCGACCAGTTAGAATCCAACCAAACAATGTGTTGATCGCGATGGGTTCATTTTTATTATTCTCCACTTTGCCAGGAATTAACACGCGTGCAAAAACTTCAGCCGATAAGAGCATATCAATAGAACGCGAAGAGTAAAATTCAGGATCGGCTAATTTCAAACCTTTAATATGTGGCCAATTATGAGAGGGGAAACTGAAATTGGGCATGTCCGAACAAATTTTTGACAATACGAAAACGTCAACCTCAAATTCATTATCAGTAGCGTAACAAGAAGCGATTTTACAGGTTAAAGTGCCCCTTGGCGAAACACTAGAAACATTTCCAATGCCATGTATTGAAGTGGCGATTGGAGTGTATTTGAAACCCAATCTGTTCATACATTTTGATGTAATAAAACTAGCTTGACTGGCATTATCGAGAAGAGCACGTATTTTTTGCTTATTTCCACAAGCATCAAGCACGAAAATTTCTGCTGTTGATAGCAAAACGAACGAATTTTCGGAAATATTTTTAGAAATCTTATCAACATGACTGGATGTTTGCAAAGAAACTGTTTGACCTATAGCATTTTCAGATATATTAGTTTTATTCGAAAACTCAGACGTGATGTCATTTTTATATGACGGTGAATTTGAATTTTCTGGTTTTTCTATAGAAGAACGATTTTCTTCAGGAGCATCAGGTTTCCTGTCAAAATGTAAGAGAGAATGATGCCTTTTATTGCCACAAACACTGCATGACGATTTACTTGCGCAATCATTACAACGATGCGATGCTTGTAAACATTTCAAACATAAACGATTGTTTTTTGCAAGCAAAAATCTGTCATAAGGCGAACGATTTTGAAAAGTATTACATTTTGTATTGTTATGATTAGAAGAATTACAGAATACACACTTCATTCCTTCCGCTCTATCAGAATTCACAAGAAGCGAAGACTTCGAAAATTGATTCTTAGATGCGTATCTAGACGCATGATTTGAAAAATTCCTTTTCTCTGACGAATGAGCTCTCTCATTCACCACTCCTACTGCTTCTAAAGCTTTGCAATGATGCGACAAAAAATCAATTAAATCCGCATACTTCGGAAAGTCAACTTTACTATGATCCATTTCAAATTTAGTTCTAGTTTTCGAATCGAGTTTATCCAAGAGAATATTGAAAAGCGGAAAATCCCAGCCATCAACATTGAAATCTAAATTATCCAAAGCAGTCAAATTTTCCGTGAATGTAGAAAGCATTTTTCGCAAATTACTCACATTTTCCTTTTCCAACTTCGGAAAGTGAAAAACTTCGTTCCAATATGAAACAGCTAATATCCGCTTGTTATTATATCTTTTCAACAAACTTTGTAATGCAATTGGATAATTCTCACCTGACAATGCAACACTTTTGACAATCTCTAATGGTTCTTTACTAGTACTACCTAAAAGGTATTGAAATTTTTCAATATTACTAAGAGCCATATTTCCATCGATCAATGAAAGAAATAAATCCCTATAATTTGGCCATTCTTTCAGAACGCCATCAAAAGCCGGCAAAGTAATTTTAGGCAGTCTGACATGAGATATGGGAGACTTAGTATCTTCTATAGTCTGATCAACTTTCTCTATTAAATTGAAATGAATTGCCTTAATAGCAAAATAGTGTTTATCAACAAAACTTCGAATATTTTCATGAGACTCCAATTCTTCAGAACTCTCGCCTGCCTTAAGGCTTATAATTTTGAAATGACTAGCCTCAAACTGTTTGTAAATAGAATCCAATCTATTTACTCTGATACGAAGTTCTGAAATCAAAGATTTATCGATTTCAGCTCTCTGAGCCACTTCAAAAATTTCATTAATACGATTAATAGCTACTGTACGATTAGCGATCTGAATCGCCAAATTAACTTGAGTGTCTGCTGGTGCATATTGAAATATGTGATTGAACAAATAATCACAAAACCTTTCTGAAGAAAATTAAGTCTGACAACAATGCTCGGACGAAAATCGAGAATGTTTGAATTTTCAATACGCTGAAAACAAAAACTGCGATAATAAATGTACCATATGGCAATGGAAATTATCTCTGGTTTTATACGAGCTAAACGAGAGAACATATGCTAATACGTTATCTGAATGAAAATTGACGATTCTTTATTCCCAATGAATAATTAAATATCCGAATTTCATCAAATTACTCAAACTGAAACACTATTTCAGAAACGAAATCTAAAATCTGGCGCCGAATGGACCAATGTTTAAACGCGACCCTTCGGTATTTCAATGGACTGTAATTTTGAATATGAAATTATTTATAATGTCAACTAGAGATCAAAAAAGATATCACCAAAACAATATAATAGTGGCTCACCTTCCTCTTGTATATCGAACATACACTCTCTTCTGACAAATCAATAATTCCAAAATCTTCCAAATCTACGACTTCACGAACTAATTTTCGTACGACGAATGAATGCTTCCACATTTTCTTCAACAGGTGGACGGGTTGGCCAACGTTGCCACGCATACTTGAATTGGTGAAAATCAAAAGAAAAACAAAAAAAAACAAAACAATTTCCGAACATTGGTCTATCCGATGTTCCCATTATCGCGAATCCCTAACACAACGTAAACCGAGTCCACCTGAACGCCGCCGTCCAAACCGTCATGCAAAAACTCGCTGTAGCAAACCAGGTTCGACTCCAGCGATCGTCCATTGAAAAAGCCGTGTTGTTCTGGCATAATGTAATTTTTGAAAAGCGGTCTCAAGCGGTCGTATATAATCCTTTCAAGAACCTTGGAGAGCACCGACAATATACTGATTGGACGATAATTTTTTATGTTATTTCTTTGTCCCGATTTGAAAATTGGAATAACGTAAGCAGTCTTCCATATATCAGGAAACTGGCCTGACTCGAGGGATTGATTAAACAGCAATGTGACCGGCACAGAAAGAGCAATTGCGCTTTCCTTAATAAATATGGCCGGGATCTCATCGGGTCCAGAACCTTTTTTCGGATCAAGGCTGCGCATCATCGCCAGAACTTCTCCCTCAGTAACATGTACACGATCTAAATGATTACAATTTATCGGGGCAAAAGAATCATCGCTGCAAAAATCGAATTTCTCTTTCTCGAACACGCCTGAAAAAAACTGAGAGAATAAATTGCAGGTTTCCTGTTCGCTATGAGCAGTCTGATCTTCCAGGTGCATCTCAACCGGGAAATCACTGATACCTTTCCTATTTGCCGATGCATACTTCCAAAAACGTTTCGCATCAGTGGCAATATCAATCTCAAGTGACCGTATGTATGCATTATAATCCTGTTTGATTAATATTTTTGACTGAGTTCTAAGTGTCTTGAATAATTCATAATCAGCTTCATTTTTAAATCTTTTCCAGTTTTTATGAATCTTGTTTTTTTGTTTTATTAATTTTATTGTTAAATTCGAATAAAAGATCGGAAAATTTTTTCTCATGAGAAGTTTGGGAACATGATTACTGATAATATTCTTAACCTGATTGTAAAAGAATCGATGTTATGGGATAGTGTGTGATCTCCGAACGAACATTGCCAGTCTACATTTCCTAAATCCTCGATTATCGAGGGGTAATTTGCTCTTTTGTAATTATATAGGTATGACTTTTTTTGATATTTTGAAACTCCATACGATGGGATTTCGAGGAAAAACTCAATCGAAGGGTGATATCCGTCCTCCGGTACAAAGGGGTGAGAACAGCGTCTAAGTTTAGTTATATAAAATTGGTTGCAAAAAATTAAATCAAGCATTTTTCCATTCTTATTTACAACATTATTGAACTGAAGTAAGTTCAAGAAGGAAATGGCATCCAACAATGGGGAACATTTGGGCTCCACGAGAAGTGGCTCCAGGACAGGATCAAGGTCATCATTACTCTTCCAGACCATATTTCCCATGTTAAAGTCACCGCAAACCAGAAGAATGTGATCGTCCGCAAAGGAAGGAGCTTCCAACTTAGCCGTGAAGCTTGCGAGGGCTGTGTTGTCATTCGGGGGCAGGTAGACACAACAGACGAAAAGCTTCTTGCATCCAAGTCTGATACATACCCATAAGTCTTCGGCATCACTAAGATAACCGGCACAATCGAGGCATTCAATCCGCTCCGCACTGCGATAAAACATCCACCGCCGTCGGACTTAGCACTAGCACTACTTGATCGATCCCGACGACATTATATAGTATAGTATTTTGGTGTAATATGGCGGAACGCGATCAGACGTGCCCACAAGAGCTCCTAATAAGCGAATTGAATAAAGTGAATAAGAAGACTTTGATCGACATAATTGTTACTAAGTCGATTCCTAAAGACCTTTCAAGTGATATTCTCAGAAAATTTTTCAACGATTTGTTCGGAGGGGTCGTTGATGACGATATTTCCGATGAAGTTAGGCCTGAAAAAGGATCCAATTGTGAAATCCATGATATTGTGATTCGTTCTTCGAGCATGGAAATAAAACATCTGCAAAAACTTAATGATCATTTGGAATTGCGTATTTTGGATTTGAGTGAGATGGTTCAATTACTGAAAAATAATGATAATCATCCTAAAAGTCAGTACCCATTGAATTCGTCGCGTACTGTAGAGGGAGATAAAACATATAAAACAATCCTTACGGAAGTGAGACAGACCCAAGGAGAAATTGCAACAACTTCGCATGTGAAGGAAAAGTCCGTTATCGCCAACAAAAAAGATGTGAAAACAAAGAATGGTACAGGTGCTGTCGCCTCATTGTTGACGAACGAGCCCGATGAAAACATAAACATACTGTCACGAGAAAATAAAACTGTTCAAAACGGACAGGAATGGCAATATGTGAGAAGGAGGAAAAGTCGTCAATTTGTAGTGGGTCAGAATAATAATTCAGGGAATATCCAAACTGTCCCTAAATTAGTGGCACTACACGTAACTAGGCTTCATCCCCAGACTAAACCAGAGGACCTGAAAAATGTGTTGAAGGATAAATTTCCTGATGTGGCATGCGAAATTCATAAATCAAGTCATCCTGATAAATACTCATCCTTCAAGGTAACAATTCGTCAAGAAAACCTTAGAACCGCTTGGCAGAGAGATATTTGGCCGGCTGGTGCCCTAATCTCCAAGTTTTTTACCAAAAAGAGGGTACTAACGAATCAGGTAGACCCTCCAACCCAAGAACACTGACATCAAAGGATCAAAACTCTCAATTAGTCACTATTATCCACCAGAATTTGCAATCGATAGGAAATAGTGTGAATAAAGTGCAGAAGCTTCTTCTGGATAATCCTGATTGTGCTGTTCTTTGTGTCACCGAGCATTGGAAAACTCCAGATCAGCTGAGACAGATAAGACTGAATGGTTTTCAATAATTGATGTCGAGTGTATGCCGTGAGGAAGGTAAGCATGGTGGATCGGCAATATATCTCAGACATTCATTAATGGGGAAGTCGTGTGACGATATTTGTGGAATTTCTGTGATCGGAGAGTTCGAATGTTGTGCGATCGAGTGTGTGATTCAAAAATCAAAAATAACCGTTATCTCGGTATATAGACCTCCAAGTGGAAATATTGATTTGTTTTTCGAATTGATGGAATTTGTTTTATTTGAAAAAATAATGCCTAATAGAATTGTATTCATAGCAGGGGATTTCAATATTGAAATGAAAGATGAAAATCCTCTAAAAGATAGGTTGTTTACACTTTTCAACTTTTTCTCTATAAAGGCCCAGATAAGCGAATATACCAGGGTAACTGCACACTCTAAGAGTTGTCTTGATAACATCTGCACGAATTTTACGCAAAATATAACATCTCAGGTTATGGAATACCATATTTCTGACCATAATGCCCAAAATGTTAGTTTTCACTTAAGTAACGAAATAAAACCGAAACAACTAAGAAAAAGAATTTTCAGTGAAACAAACAAGAATCGTTTTCTCGAGAAAATTGTGGAGGAAAGATGGTATGGCGTTTACGTTATTGGGAATTCTAATGTGAATGAACAATGGCGAGTGTTCGTTAACCAATTCCTCAATATATTCAACGAATGTTTTCCTCTGAAATTGATAAATGAAAATAAGAAACACCATAATATTAATCATAACCTCAAAGTGAATGGATTGAAAGCTAAACTGGACATACTGTTTGTAATATCTAATAAGGATGGGAAATACAAAAGTCAATATATTGCATTAAAGAAAGAATATGACAATTTATTGATGTTAGAAAGGGGATTACAGTATGAAGAAAGAATAAGAAAATCCAACAGCAAAATTAAAACAATGTGGGCAATTTGTGGCGAACTAACAGGAAAAAAAGTTCATCAGGAGGGCTTATTGGGTGAAAGTTCATTACAGTTAGCAGAAAATTTCAATCAATACCTCACAAAAATAGTGAGGGACGTGCAACTTAATCGAATTTCTGGCAATTTTTCCTGCTTGATACCGGAGGCTAATCAATCAATGTTCTTAAGACCTGTGAATGTTAATGAGCTCATAGAATTGGGTAACCAACTGAGTAACAAATATTGTAGTGGATATGACGAAATTCCTGTCAATCTTGTCAAATATTCCCTTAAGGAATTGGCAACTGTTCTCTGCCACATAATAAATAATTCTATGAAGTACTCGATATTTCCAGATCAGTTGAAATTGGCGTCAATCAAACCTATTCTTAAAAAAGGGGACCCTGATGATCTTGGTAATTATAGGCCAATAAGTTTATTACCAGCATTCTCCAGAATTTTTGAGCTGATCATGTGTTCTAGACTTCTCTCATATATGAATAGTAATAATCATTTTTCCCGATTTCAACACGGTTATTTGAGGGGGCGATCAACAAATACGGCTATTTATTAATTTCTGAACACAATCTTAGATCATTTAGAGAATAAAAATTCGGCTATGGGCATTTTTGTGGATTTGAAAACAGCTTTTGATTGCGTTAACCATGATATTTTGCTACAGAAACTTCAAAGATACGGAATAAGGGGAAGAGCCAATGAATGGATAAAGTCTTTTCTTTCTAATAGGCGGCAACAGGTTGTCATTAATAATATGAAATCAAAAATAACAGATGTCGATGTAGGAATAGCACAGGGAAGTATGGTTGGCCCTATCCTCTTCATAATTTATATAAATGACCTTCCATTATCATTACAAGATTATTGTATAACGAATTATGTTGACGATACTAACGTTTTGATCAGTGGAAAGAATATAAATGAGTTAAATCATAGAGTGGAAGAATGTTTTTCAAAAATTAATGATTGGTTTTCCATGAACAAATTATCTGTAAACGAGTCCAAGACAAATCTTATTTTATTTCGCACCAGACAATCGTCAATTATTCCAAGCAACATCACTCTTGGAAATAATGTAATAACACCTGTATCACATACAAAGTTTTTAGGCGTCCAAATTGAAGAATTCCTGAACTGGGATACTCATATAAATAGAATGTGTTCGAAATTAGCTTCCATCGCTTATGGAATCAGCATTGTTACTCATTACATGAATGAGAAAACACTTCGAATCTTATATTATTCGAATTTTGAGTCAATTTTGAGATATGGAATAATTTTCTGGGGAAGCAGTTCTGGAATCCAGTCAGTTTTTGTAGTGCAAAAGAGGGTCATTAGAATCATTTGTAAGATGAGGTACAGGGATTCATGTAGGGGTAAATTCAAAAATATGAATATCCTTACAGTTTATGGCTTATATATATATGAGTGTCTAATTTTTGTATTCAAAAATAAGGATGAATTCAATATTGGTGGGGTACATAATTATAATACGAGGACCAAAGATTTAATTTATCCTCATCATAGATTATCTATATTAGAAAAGGGGCCTTATTATATGGGCATAAAATTTTATAATAAGTTACCCCTCAATTTGAAAAGTTGTAATAATTTTAAGAAATTTCAAAAAGATGTAAATAATATATTGATTAAATTGGAACCATATTCATTGGCCGACTATTTTAGTTGTGAGAATTTAGCTTAGGCTATTTGTGCTTTTGTGACGTCATTTCATTTTTTAAGTTTATATTATATAGTATGTAAAATTTGAAATAAAGATTATTATTATTATTATTCGGCTAGCTTCGATAACCAATGATATCGAACCACGTCTCTATTTCTACACTCCTGATTTTCCCGCTCGGCAACGATTTCGCGCTATAGGCAATAGAAAATAAGCGCTACGCACCCTGGTGACAATCTCAGTAACTACAAATGTTGACATAGTTCTTGTTCTCGTTTTTTGTATTTTTGCGATCAATGTGAATGTTTGTGTTTTGAAGTCATTTTAGAAAGTATGAATCGTTCGAATCCCTATTATCCATTTCTTCAGTGTTCTTCCTGAGAAAAAAAGATTGAATAAAAATATTAATTTTAAACAGGCCCTCGTTGCTTTTTTCATTCAACACTGAATGAAATGAAACCATTTATTGAGAATAAATTCTATACAATGTCATTCATTAATGGTTGATGATAACAAAGTTATATCAAAAGAAGATGACAATTCATCACGTCCAGAGCATGGAAAAGCTGACACTAAATTGATTTTTCATATTTGTAATTTAGACGCTCAAGCTAATTTTGTTATAAGATGTTCTGATACTGATATTTGGATAATTATGTTAGGACATATACATAATTTGAAAAATATTGATTCAACCGTATGGTTATACGCAGGCACCGGTAAAAACCAAAGATACATTAATTTAGCAAAAGTTTACGAGCACTCAGAACCATCCCTATGTCGAAGTTTGCCATAATTGCATGCACTGACTGGATGTTTCTTCAATCCCGCCTTTTTCAAGAAAGGTTAACAAAGACCTTTCAATATATTAATGAAGAAACATGAATATCAAACAGCTTCCATGCAATTTGGAAATCCAGAGTCGTTTACCGATAAGCATGTACAAGGAGATATTTTCAACAAACTACAAAAATTATCTGCGCAATTTATAGTGTTCCTGGTATACTCGACGTTGATGCTTCCCGGGTTCAACTGTTTTTGAATAACCTACACTGTTTCTATAAACGTTTATATAAACGAAGAATTGTATCAAAAAAATTTAGAAAATTTTGATGCTAGCAGCTTACCCCATGCAAATCTGAGTTATGTCAACAGTTCCTTCGAGCTAATTACATTTCTAGCATATGGAATAATGCGAATCAAAGGCAACAATTTTAACTCCTGAAAACAATGGGTGGACATTAGAAGAAAACCAGTACCATTTTCATTGGTTTGATGGTGACCAACTACCAAGAGACGTCAGTGAATCCCTTAAAGAATTTCATTTTTGCTGTTTCATGTTCTTCAAACTCTAGATCCATTTTTCAAAGGAGATGTTGCCAGCAGCGACATAGCTGATGATAATAATGATGATGACGCTACTGGACAATATCTTGATTGGGATAATGATGAAAATTACAAAGGCGAAGATTACGATGCTTAGAAGATGTACAAATATTTCCTTTAGTAGAATGTTTTTTTCACAGAATAATTTTTGTTTTTATTGTTCCATCTAGTCTTTTTTATTTATTTTTTTATTTTGAATTTCATTAAAATTATGCTCTATTAGTCTGGCTTCGTACATCATTGTGGGGTAAAGTTGAATAGCTCGCTAGACTTCGCCCTTGATGTCAAGATTGCCAGGCGTATTATAATTTCTCTGAATAAAGACGTTATTTATTTATTCATTTATTTATAAAATGAAAATCCCCATTAAACCAAACTGTACCGAATAAATTTATTCTCCTGAATAAATGCAATATTTTAATTTTTTTAATAGTTCTCGGCTGAATAATTTTTGTGTTTTATCGATGTTTAGTCACCACTTTTGTCTGACAAATGAAATATAACTTGTTTTTAATAGTAACCTCAACAACATATTCAAAAATCACACATGTTAAAATAAGTGAAGTTAATTATTTTTATTTGGAGCTTTAAAGTGTCTGACTAAAGTTTTGGTCCATGGAAAGTGTCTGACACTTATGATACTATTCAAGAAATAATGTTCTACAAAACAAATATGAAAATCAGCCATGTGAAAATAAGATAGGTCATACTTATTGTTAGTCAACTTTCGCACCTGCTACCTACCCAGGTGTCACTAGGCGAGCTCCACAAAAACGCAGGTATTCAAATATCATCGGCAGCTACTGGAAACCTAAGGTTTCATCTATGTGAAGATAAGTTATGTCATATCGCTTTGGGATCTAGGACTATTAGTTCGTTACTCTCACAGAATCCCTCACCATTGTCATTCAAGGTTTGTCCTCCCCAAAGTCATACTGTTTTATCGTTTCTCCTTGAATCCGTTCTACTATTGATACCCTATTAAAACAACTTCCTCATAAAATCCAATATTCTGAACAACCTCATTCAATCTCTCGAAAAAGTCATCCTTTGTAATGTTCCACTAGTAAAAAGTCATTTTCACTTTGAGTATATTTTGAGATATGGCTTCCCGATGTGTTATTTTGTCTATCAGTTTTTATTCAAGTAAGATGAATACTCCCCTTTTCGCTCATTCATGGTACGGAACTCCACTGAACAAATGGGCATAGTCTTCATCTTCTCTTTTACATAACCTTTCTTCTCAGTTTCTGTAATAGCAATTATGTCTCAATTTCAGAACTTCAACCTGTCTTACAACCTCCTCCAGTTTTCCTCTAATTCACTGTACGTTCCATGTGCCAGTCTGAAACAGACAAGGTATACTTATTTGTCATTTGCATTGTTGTCCTCACAAGAATCTTTTTTTCTGGGCACCCGTTTCTCTGAAATGCCAATGCAGATAGTGTCCTGTTACGCACTACCCTCACGGCGAAACTGGGATTCAGAAATTGCTTTTGCTTCGCCTTCCTCAATTGGGTCATCTTTGTTATGAGAAAGGACCTGAGATGCGGATCATTCAAACAAATATTCCTGAATCTTTCACAAGTGGTGTAAATACTCAAGAGAGAATCAGGGTCTAAATATCTGAATATGGTTGAAATCATTTCCAGTGGAAGTGATCTGAAAAGATTACTTCTGCTGTTATGGTAGCTAGAAATGACGTTAGCCCTCATTATGAGAAGTCGTTCTTAGCTCGATATTCGATTTGTTTTGATAATCGCCTCATAAACTTCACATTATATAGTATTCGGCTAGCTTCGATAACCAATGATATCGAACCACGTCTCTATTTCTACACTCCTGATTTTCCCGCTCGGCAACGATTTCGCGCTATAGGCAATAGAAAATAAGCGCTACGCACCCTGGTGACAATCTCAGTAACTACAAATGTTGACATAGTTCTTGTTCTCGTTTTTTGTATTTTTGCGATCAATGTGAATGTTTGTGTTTTGAAGTCATTTTAGAAAGTATGAATCGTTCGAATCCCTATTATCCATTTCTTCAGTGTTCTTCCTGAGAAAAAAAAAAAAAATATAAAAATATTCATTTTAAACAGGCCCTCGTTGCTTTTTTCATTCAACACTGAATGAAATAAAACCATTTATTGAGAATAAATTCTAGACAATGTCATTCTTAAATGGTTGATGATAACACAGTTATATCAAGTGAAGATGACAATTCATCATGTCCAGAGAATGGAGAAGCTGACACTAAATTGATTTTTCATATTCATAATTTAGACGCTCAAGCGAATTTTGTTATAAGATGTTCTGATATTGATATTTGGATAATCATGTTAGGACATATACATAATTTGAAAAATATTGATTCAACCGTATGGTTATACGCAGGCACGGTAAAAACCAAAGATACATTAATTTAGCAGAAGTTTACGAGCACTCAGAACCATCCCTATGTCGAAGTTTGCCATAATTGCATGCACTGACTGGATGTTTATAATAATGATATTAACAATAATACCTTTATTCACCAAAAATCATTACATCAATTCATAATGAAACTGGAAAACGTCATGAACAAATACAAATTAACAACTTGTTTTCAATAGTAACCTCAACAACATATTCAAAAATCACACATGTTAAAATAAGTGAAGTTAATTATTTTTATTTGGAGCTTTAAAGTGTCTGACTAAAGTTTTGGTCCATGGAAAGTGTCTGACACTTATGATACTATTCAAGAAATAATGTTCTACAAAACAAATATGAAAATCAGCCATGTGAAAATAAGATAGGTCATACTTATTGTTAGTCAACTTTCGCACCTGCTACCTACCCAGGTGTCACTAGGCGAGCTCCACAAAAACGCAGGTATTCAAATATCATCGGCAGCTACTGGAAACCTAAGGTTTCATCTATGTGAAGATAAGTTATGTCATATCGCTTTGGGATCTAGGACTATTAGTTCGTTACTCTCACAGAGTCCCTCACCATTGTCATTCAAGGTTTGTCCTCCCCAAAGTCATACTGTTTTATCGTTTCTCCTTGAATCCGTTCTACTATTGATACCCTATTAAAACAACTTCCTCATAAAATCCAATATTCTGAACAACCTCATTCAATCTCTCGAAAAAGTCATCCTTTGTAATGTTCCACTAGTAAAAAGTCATTTTCACTTTGAGTATATTTTGAGATATGGCTTCCCGATGTGTTATTTTGTCTATCAGTTTTTATTTAAGTAAGATGAATACTCCCCTTTTCGCTCATTCATGGTACGGAACTCCACTGAACAAATGGGCATAGTCTTCATTTTTCTCTTTTACATAACCTTTCTTCTCAGTTTCTGTAATAGCAATTATGTCTCAATTTCAGAACTTCAACCTGTCTTACAACCTCCTCCAGTTTTCCTCTAATTCACTGTACGTTCCATGTGCCAAAATTTATAGTCCTTTTATGAAGCTTTTTCCGTTTTCAGTTTGATTAATTCATTATTATCTTGGGTTTTCAGCGGCTTAGTTTTTCATAGGGAATATGTTGCTGGCCTATCGCCCCAACCCTCCCTTTTTAACGGGTTTGGGACATGCTAATTTGGACTTTGAGTTACTCGATCCGTCCATTGACCTCCGTATTTTCCATTCTCATATCGAATGTCGTCTACCAACCCGAAGGAGAAACCTATTAGATGATACTCATATTAAATTGACCATCTCGTTGCAGAAAAAACATAAGAAAAGCAAGAGTTTGCCCTGTCGTCATTAAAGAATCGTTCATTCGAAATCAAATTCTCATCGAATGATGATTTGTCACTTTCTTTCCAGTAGAGGGTAAACTCTCTGAGTCTGAAACAGACAAGGTATACTTATTTGTCATTTGCATTGTTGTCCTCACAAGAATCTTTTTTTCTGGGCACCCGTTTCTCTGAAATGCCAATGCAGATAGTGTCCTGTTACGCACTACCCTCACGGCGAAACTGGGATTCAGAAATTGCTTTTGCTTCGCCTTCCTCAATTGGGTCATCTTTGTTATGAGAAAGGACCTGAGATGCGGATCATTCAAACAAATATTCCTGAATCTTTCACAAGTGGTGTAAATACTCAAGAGAGAATCAGGGTCTAAATATCTGAATATGGTTGAAATCATTTCCAGTGGAAGTGATCTGAAAAGATTACTTCTGCTGTTATGGTAGCTAGAAATGACGTTAGCCCTCATTATGAGAAGTCGTTCTTAGCTCGATATTCGATTTGTTTTGATAATCGCCTCATAAACTTCACATTATATAGTATTCGGCTAGCTTCGATAACCAATGATATCGAACCACGTCTCTATTTCTACACTCCTGATTTTCCCGCTCGGCAACGATTTCGCGCTATAGGCAATAGAAAATAAGCGCTACGCACCCTGGTGACAATCTCAGTAACTACAAATGTTGACATAGTTCTTGTTCTCGTTTTTTGTATTTTTGCGATCAATGTGAATGTTTGTGTTTTGAAGTCATTTTAGAAAGTATGAATCGTTCGAATCCCTATTATCCATTTCTTCAGTGTTCTTCCTGAGAAAAAAAAAAAAAATATAAAAATATTCATTTTAAACAGGCCCTCGTTGCTTTTTTCATTCAACACTGAATGAAATAAAACCATTTATTGAGAATAAATTCTAGACAATGTCATTCTTAAATGGTTGATGATAACACAGTTATATCAAGTGAAGATGACAATTCATCATGTCCAGAGAATGGAGAAGCTGACACTAAATTGATTTTTCATATTCATAATTTAGACGCTCAAGCGAATTTTGTTATAAGATGTTCTGATATTGATATTTGGATAATCATGTTAGGACATATACATAATTTGAAAAATATTGATTCAACCGTATGGTTATACGCAGGCACCGGTAAAAACCAAAGATACATTAATTTAGCAGAAGTTTACGAGCACTCAGAACCATCCCTATGTCGAAGTTTGCCATAATTGCATGCACTGACTGGATGTTTATAATAATGATATTAACAATAATACCTTTATTCACCAAAAATCATTACATCAATTCATAATGAAACTGGAAAACGTCATGAACAAATACAAATTAACAACTTGTTTTCAATAGTAACCTCAACAACATATTCAAAAATCACACATGTTAAAATAAGTGAAGTTAATTATTTTTATTTGGAGCTTTAAAGTGTCTGACTAAAGTTTTGGTCCATGGAAAGTGTCTGACACTTATGATACTATTCAAGAAATAATGTTCTACAAAACAAATATGAAAATCAGCCATGTGAAAATAAGATAGGTCATACTTATTGTTAGTCAACTTTCGCACCTGCTACCTACCCAGGTGTCACTAGGCGAGCTCCACAAAAACGCAGGTATTCAAATATCATCGGCAGCTACTGGAAACCTAAGGTTTCATCTATGTGAAGATAAGTTATGTCATATCGCTTTGGGATCTAGGACTATTAGTTCGTTACTCTCACAGAATCCCTCACCATTGTCATTCAAGGTTTGTCCTCCCCAAAGTCATACTGTTTTATCGTTTCTCCTTGAATCCGTTCTACTATTGATACCCTATTAAAACAACTTCCTCATAAAATCCAATATTCTGAACAACCTCATTCAATCTCTCGAAAAAGTCATCCTTTGTAATGTTCCACTAGTAAAAAGTCATTTTCACTTTGAGTATATTTTGAGATATGGCTTCCCGATGTGTTATTTTGTCTATCAGTTTTTATTTAAGTAAGATGAATACTCCCCTTTTCGCTCATTCATGGTACGGAACTCCACTGAACAAATGGGCATAGTCTTCATTTTTCTCTTTTACATAACCTTTCTTCTCAGTTTCTGTAATAGCAATTATGTCTCAATTTCAGAACTTCAACCTGTCTTACAACCTCCTCCAGTTTTCCTCTAATTCACTGTACGTTCCATGTGCCAAAATTTATAGTCCTTTTATGAAGCTTTTTCCGTTTTCAGTTTGATTAATTCATTATTATCTTGAGTTTTCAGCGGCTTAGTTTTTCATAGGGAATATGTTGCTGGCCTATCGCCCCAACCCTCCCTTTTTAACCGGGTTTGGGACATGCTAATTTGGACTTTGAGTTACTCGATCCGTCCATTGACCTCCGTATTTTCCATTCTCATATCGAATGTCGTCTACCAAACCGAAGGAGAAACCTATTAGATGATACTCATATTAAATTGATCATCTCGTTGCAGAAAAAACATAAGAAAAGCAAGAGTTTGCCCTGTCGTGATTAAAGAATCGTTCATTCGAAATCAAATTCTCATCGAATGATGATTTGTCACTTTCTTTCTAGTAGAGGGTAAACTCTCTGAGTCTGAAACAGACAAGGTATACTTTTTTGTCATTTGCATTGTTGTCCTCACAAGAATCTTTTTTTCTGGGCACCCGTTTCTCTGAAATGCCAATGCAGATAGTGTCCTGTTACGCACTACCCTCACGGCGAAACTGGGATTCAGAAATTGCTTTTGCTTCGCCTTCCTCAATTGGGTCATCTTTGTTTTGAGAAAGGACCTGAGATGCGGATCATTCAAACAAATATTCCTGAATCTTTCACAAGTGGTGTAAATGCTCAAGAGAGAATCAGGGTCTAAATATCTGAATATCGTTGAAATCATTTTCCGGTGGAAGTGATCTGAAAAGATTACTTCTGCTGTTATGGTAGCTAGAAATGACGTTAGCCCTCATTATGAGAAGTCGTTCTTAGCTCGATCTTCGATTTGTTTTGATAATCGCCTCATAAACTTCACATTATATAGTATTCGGCTAGCTTCGATAACCAATGATATCGAACCACGTCTCTATTTCTACACTCCCGCTCGGCAACGATTTCGCGCTATAGGCAATAGAAAATAAGCGCTACGCACCCTGGTGACAATCTCAGTAACTACAAATGTTGACATAGTTCTTGTTCTCGTTTTTTGTATTTTTGCGATCAATGTGAATGTTTGTGTTTTGAAGTCATTTTAGAAAGTATGAATCGTTCGAATCCCTATTATCCATTTCTTCAGTGTTCTTCCTGAGAAAAAAAAAAAAATATAAAAATATTCATTTTAAACAGGCCCTCGTTGCTTTTTTCATTCAACACTGAATGAAATAAAACCATTTATTGAGAATAAATTCTAGACAATGTCATTCTTAAATGGTTGATGATAACACAGTTATATCAAGTGAAGATGACAATTCATCATGTCCAGAGAATGGAGAAGCTGACACTAAATTGATTTTTCATATTCATAATTTAGACGCTCAAGCGAATTTTGTTATAAGATGTTCTGATATTGATATTTGGATAATCATGTTAGGACATATACATAATTTGAAAAATATTGATTCAACCGTATGGTTATACGCAGGCACCGGTAAAACCAAAGATACATTAATTTAGCAGAAGTTTACGAGCACTCAGAACCATCCCTATGTCGAAGTTTGCCATAATTGCATGCACTGACTGGATGTTTATAATAATGATATTAACAATAATACCTTTATTCACCAAAAATCATTACATCAATTCATAATGAAACTGGGAAACGTCATGAACAAATACAAATTAACAACCAAAAATAAACTCGTTGATACTGTAAGGCTCTCGCTGAAGCAAAAGCTTATGGATCTCTCCCCGAAATAATTTGAAATTATCCAATTCACGGATAAATATCGGCAAGGCATTAAACAATTTGATACAGATATATGTGCAAGATGTCTCAGTGGATTAAAGAGAGTGCTTTGGATAGATCAAAAAGTTATCTCTCGTACTGTAAGCACCAGACTTTCTGAACTTATCGAAGTATTCTGGATGTTTGAATACAAATTGTAGACATTTATATATGTATGTAGGATTGTTTGTGTTGTCTAGGGTAATAAACGGGACACTGATGCAATAGAATAATTGTATAATGGTTTTTTCTTTACACTGGTACTGTCACAAGGCATAATCAGTTTATTATCTGCTAATGGCGTCCACCACTGAACGAAAAACGTGTGTATGCTACGACTCGGCTTTCGTTAGCGTCTTTATGTAGTTACTCGGTGAGTTTCTGCAGCCAACTGTTGCACAAAAGTCGCGGGGCAACACGGTTACATACGAACTCCCCTATTTTTGAAATGGGATTGTCCGTTGCCCTAGGTGATAGATGACTTATGATTCTTATCGCGTTGATGCCAAGTGTATTTTAATTCGTTTAAAACTAGTAAATTAACAACGATAAGAAATGCTATCCTACATTCGGCCGTCCTGACCTGAATCCGTCTCGGATTCTGATTCGTTATCAATCCACGGCTTCATATATTCATTACAAGTAGAGGTCCTCATGGGGCCATCATGAATTCCAACCCTCACAACATCGTACCGCTCATTTGGCTTCACCTTGACGATCTCATACGGACCCAAGAACTTCTTGTGAACCTTCAATCCACTTCCAAACTGAGTTCGTTTTATGGCGACTAAGTCACCCTCAGTGTATAATCTCGGTTTCCTCCTTCTCAAATTGTATCGTTTCCGATTCTCCTCTTGTACCTTCAAAATTTGAGCTTTGCCTCGGCATCTCATTTCTTCCCTGTTTTCGTTGAACTCCTCTATCCACTCTCTTTCCAATAATTCCCTGATTTCCAGATCCTCTTTATTCCTCATCTTCACTCCCATCAAAATTTCAAACGGTGAAGTTCCAATACTTCGCTGAAATGTGGAATTTAGTGCCCGTTGCACCCTTTCTAAATATTTGAACCACTTTGTAGGATCCTCTAAGCTCAGTTTAGTGGGTACAGGTATGATGATCCGATTAATCCTCTCCACTTGTCCGTTACTACGAGGTACTCCAGTTGTTATCAGTACGTGCGCTATTCCTTCGGTTTTACAATATTCCTGGAACTCATTCGAAGTGAAGGCTGTGCCTCTATCCGTAATAATCCGAACTGGATTTCCAAAAATCTGTTTTTGTTTTTCAAAACAAGCTATGGTCTCTTTCGAAGTTGTCGACTTTGTAGCATAGAGCCACGTGAACTTCGTAAATTCGTCGATTATTACCAGAATGTGATTATAATTCTTATGGGTAGAGGGTATTGGGCCTAAATGATCAACGTGGTAGGTGTGCAATACTCCATCCTGTTTCGGAATAGGATGCAGGAGACCCTCCTTTTTCCCCTCCCTTCTGTTTCCTAGTATGCATTCTACACAGTTACTTATGAATTTTCCAATCTTCTCCTTGGCCTTTCGCATGTAAAACTCTCTCTCTATGATATCTTCTGTTTTCTTAACCGAGAAGTGCCCAATATCATGCGCTCTTCTTATAATTTCCGTCTGCATGCCCTTGGGAACAACCAATAATTCTTTTCCATCCTTCAGCTTGTACAGGACCTCCTTCTTCATAAAATAGTCTTCGTATTATTCTTTCTCTAATATCTTCCTTATGCTATTTAAATATTCGTCACCTTGTTGTGCTTTCCTGATTCTTACCGTCATACCGTCTTTTTCTTCGCTCATCATCATGATTATCGGATATCTGCTTAAAGCGTCGACGTGCAACATCCGATTACCTTTCCGATGTTCCAACTTGTAGCTGTACTCTTCCAGCAATAACGCCCATCTTGCTACTCTGGTTGTTAAATCTTTCTTGTCCATAGTTTTTTGGAACGCAGAACAATCAGTAATAATCTTAAATTCATTTCCTATCAAGTAAATGCGAAATTTCTTAACGGCTTGTATTATGGCAAGGACTTCCAGCTCATAACCCGTGTACTTTTCTTCAGCAGGCGTCGTTTTTTTGCTCATATAAAATATCGGGTGAAGTTTGCCATCAGTTACGGATTTTTGCATCAAGCAAGCACCATACCCATGCTTACTCGCGTCGGTATATAATTCCGTCTCGCAACCTCTATGAAAAATGTTCAAAACAGGTTCACTGCACAGCAGCTCCTTCAGTTTACCAAAAGCTTGTCTCTGTTCTGCTTCAAAAGTATATGGCATATTTTTTCTCAACAGGTCGCTAAGTGGTTTGGCTATCATTGCATATGCAGGAATAAATTTTCTAAAGTATCCTGTCAGTCCGAGGAATGACTGTAACTGCTTCGGCGTCGTAGGTTCTGGAAATTTCTGTATTGCCAACGTCTTGGCTCCGCTGGGTTGCACCTTCCCATCTTCGATGATATATCCCAAAAACTCCACTCTTCTTTTCAAAAATTGACACTTCCTCCTTTTAATTTCTAGGCCATAATCTTTCGCTATTTCCAACACTAGCTTCAATCTTTCTATCCCTTGTTCTTCGTCCTCACTAGGAATAATTATATCGTCCATGTAATAAACTGCTATATCCTTTGACGTCAACGGCCTGAAGATATAACTGATGAAACGCTGAAAAACTGCTGGGCTGTTGCAAAATCCAAACAGACATTTGAGAAATTCAAATTGACGGGTAGGCGTCACAAAAGAAGTATATTTTACGCTGTTGGGTTCGACCGATACGTGGAAGAAGCCATTTCTCAAATCTATAGTACTGAATACTTTAGCTCCTTGAAGTTTGTCCAGAACATCTTCTATAAGTGGCAGAGGAAAGCGATCCTTTATCACATTCTTATTTAGTAATCTATAATCACAGCATATTCTAGCTTGTCCATTCTTTTTTCTCACAATCACAATGGGACTTGCGAAATCAGATGAACTTGGTTGAACTATGCCGTCTCTTAACCATTCGTTTATTTGCTCATCTACTTCCTCTCTTTCTGGTACTGCTAATCTTCTTGGTCTCTGGTAGATAGGCTCTTCACTTTTCATCAAGATCTTCATTTCAATTCCAGTTGTTTTAACGATCTGCGGTTTATAGTTCTCTACTAGTTCTGTCACTTTTTCTCTATGTTCTTCATTTTCAATGTGTCTTACATCTATCTCAACTTCTTTTTCTTCTTCCTTTCCCATCGTAATTTGCATCAAAAAGTTTGCTTTTTCTCTCTTATAAATCATGATTCCATCTTCTCTGATATTTACTTCAGCGTCTTTCAATAGATTGTTTCCTACTATGACCTTGAAGGCCGTCGAACTCCTAGGCAGCACGTGGAATTCCAAATAAAACTCTTCATCGTTTATTTTGACATTTTTTGAAATGATCCCAACGTTTTTACCTGGCTGCCCTCGCCTAAACCCTTCACGATTAAGGTATCCTTCGACAATTCAGTGTCCTGAAGAAAATCCTTGGAGACGTCCTCTCTCACTGTGCAGACATCACTCCCGGTGTCGAATAATGCAGTCAAAACCACATTGTTAATGGTGACATTGACGGCATTCTTCGGAACAACTTCCACCACGCTGATATTTGCAGTATTCGTGCCATTATTTGGTTTCTTTCCTGCGTTGCTGGAGGTCGATGCTTTATTTGGACACCTCGAGGAAATGTGAGCAAAGTTATTGCAACTAAAACACTTTCTACCCTTCTCCCTATTTGGGCATTCTTTAGATTTGTGTCCTTTTTGGCCGCAATTAAAACAAGTGTCCGTCCTCTGTGTGTCAGTCTTTGCCGTATAATTTTCTTGTCGTCCTTTTCTTCCATTACCAGCTCCTGCAAACGATTTCTTCCTCTGATTTTGTATCTGTTCATAGATTTTCATTTTTTCTTTGAACTCTGCGAAGTTGCTTGCCCCATACAGAATAACTTTATTAGCACTCTCATCTTGCAGGCCTTCTATGATATACTGGATTATAGCTTCATCTTCAATGTTCGCCCGGTTACCTATTTCCCTCATAACTAAGACATACTTTTGGACGGATTCATCCTGTTTTTTCTTTCTCATCATCAGTTGTTTGTGGATCTGCGCACTGCTTACTCTCACCTCAAATTCCTTGCTCAGGCGTTTCTTCAGTATCGCCCACGTCGTGATGCCTCTCTCCGATTGAACGAATAGCTTTGCCAATCCTCGAAGGCTCTTCTTAGCAGAAATCAATTTTTGAAGTTCATTCCAGCCTGTAATTGCCGCAATTTCTTCAAAATCGCAAATCCACGTCTTCACTGGGTAACCGTTCTTTCCGTCGAAAGGTTTTATATTATCTTCAATGTCTCTGAACGTCAAAGAAAACGCATCAGGTTTTCTTTCTCTGTATTGGGATGTAGTACTCGAGAATCCACCTTTGTTTCTTCTCTTGTGTCCTACAACTTTCTTGATCTCTTCGTCTTCACTACTTTCGTCGTTGTAAGCTTCCTCTCCAGCGTCGTCATCTCTGTCTTCTTCATCGTCCTCCTCGTCTTCATCGTCTTCCTCGTCTTCATTCACTCCGCTTTCGAAATTTGTTAAGTACGAACAAATTCGATCAGCTCCCTCCTCAGTTTCGGAAGGTATGTCCAAATCCAGAATGTAGCAAACAGCTATCAAATCATGCAATTTCACTCGTTTCTTGACGTCTTCTATTTTTTCCAAGTACTGTTGGGAACCCTTGTCGAAGTCAAAGCCAGAAAAACGACGGATAGCCCTTCTTACCGTTCTAGGTTTGCCCTCATTACCGAAACAAATATAATGCAACTGTTTAATCGTATTAAGTTTACTGTGAGTAATTTTATACTCGATTTGCTCGAAACTTCCCAAGGTAGTACTCATTTTCTTAGAATACTATTAAAATTATAACAGTTCACCAATCTAGAGCGGCGGATAAACAACAAGCAGCAGTAAATTTCAAATATCGACCACGTTTTTGTTCAGTGCGGACAAAATATCAAGAAACAAGAAACAGTCAATATTAAAATGATCAAATACACCTCGAAAAACAGATAATTATTCCAAAAGATTCTTAATTTAAAATGATTAATTCAAATTGCTTATGAAAATGTTACATGCAGTTCTTTCAATACATAAAATATTCAAATCAACAAAGCTATCTCTCCCTTGACTCCAGCCCCACGTCTCCGCCACTGAACGAAAATGTCCTCTGGTCGAATTGATTCCTCAGTAAGTGATGGAAAAATGTTACCTTAATGTCCAGGTTACCGCAATGTGCTATTTTTCGTTCGCTGGTAATCGTCGTCGTCGGCGGCTTAGTCTGGTTCTCTGGTTGACAACGTCGCCGGCTTCCTCTGTTGATGGCGTCGCCTCACAGGAAATAGGTACTCCACGAAGTTCCAAAATCGTCGTCGTTTGTTTAGCATTACCTTGATGTTCTGTTTTATCCACTGTCGAAGATATCCAGTCGTTTTCTACACTTTTCACCACGTTCACATTCTTTGCATCCCGGACAGGCCCCAAAATGTAGGATTGTTTGTGTTGTCTAGGGTAATAAACGGGACACTGATGCAATAGAATAATTGTATAATGGTTTTTTCTTTACACTGGTACAGTCACAAGGCACAATCAGTTTATTATCTGCTAATGGCGTCCACCACTGAACGAAAAACGTGTGTATGCTACGACTCGGCTTTCGTTAGCGTCTTTATGTAGTTACTCGGTGAGTTTCTGCAGCCAACTGTTGCACAAAAGTCGCGGGGCAACACGGTTACATACGAACTCCCCTATTTTTGAAATGGGATTGTCCGTTGCCCTAGGTGATAGATGACTTATGATTCTTATCGCGTTGATGCCAAGTGTATTTTAATTCGTTTAAAACTAGTAAATTAACAACGATAAGAAATGCTATCCTACATGTATAATGCTGGTAGATTGAGAATATTGTTCTCCTTAAAAACTCCACGACAGCTTTCCCGAAACTTCAAACCGAACATACATCTGACCGCCAATTTCTGAACCCTGAACACTGAAACCGCCTGCTGACTACTTCCCCACACTAGTAATCCATATGCCATAACAGATTGAAAATTGGCATAGTATATGGTCTTCAAGAAGTCAACAGTCAATTCCGATTTAAGAACTCTCAGAGAATACATTACCCTATTGAGTTTTTTACACACCTGTTCAACATGTTCCGTCCATTCGAGATGTTGGTCTATTACAACTCCAAGAAATTTTGTGCTAGCTTTCAGATCTATTTCACTCCTTGAGAAAAACATGTTGTCATCTATACCTGAATTTCTCAATTTGTGACTGAATGAAACAAATTCTGTTTTTTTTTCAGTGTTCAACTTCAAATTATGAGACTGACACCAAGAATTCATCGTCTCAGCCACAGTATCGATGAGATTTTGTAGACTCATTTGATTTTTTGCTCGTATAAGCAAATTAGTATCATCGACGTAATTCACAAAATACTCGTGAAGTGTTGGAAGTATATTCGGCATATCATTGACGTAGATCAAAAATAATAATGGTCGAGGTGACTACCCTGAGGAACGCCTTCAACAACCACAGATGTGGTTGATGTATATTCATTACATCAACAGTTAATGACACATACTGAGTACGGTTATATATGTAGCTTTTGATTAATTTCAATGTATTACACCTTATACCATAAGCTTCAAGCTTCTGAAATAGGATGTCATGATTTACCGAGTCAAAGGCCTTTGAAAAATCAAGAAAGATGCCCAAAAGAAAGTCTCTCTCTTCAAGGCCCTCGACAATCATTTCAGACAACTTATTCAAGGCAGTATCTGTCCCTTTACCCTTCAGGATCAGTGTTGCTGTTCACTGAAAATATTGAACTTATAAAAAAAACTCAGCAGTCTATTACATAGTATTTTTTCGAATATTTTACCGAAATTGTTCAACAAACTGATGGGTCTATAGTTTTTTATATCGGTTGGATCATGCTTTTTATAAATAGGTCTTATCATAGCGACTTTAAGCATATCTGGATATATTCCGTATTTGAAACTATTGTTTATTATAAAGTTAATGGGCTTTATAATAACGGTGATGGAATTTTTAATTACACTTATAGGAATACTATCTTGACCACAACTCTTTTTGTTTGCTATCTTATTAACTACATGTAGAATTTCCTTTTCAGTCACATCAAACATGAAGAAAGACTTTTCATTTCGATTATTTTGTTCGATCTTGAAATAGATGAATTAAGTTGTTCTAATTGACTACCTCTGAAATGAACACCAAAGTCCTCAACCACGGCTTGAGGAGAACCCACTATATTCATTCCAGACGTTTTGGATTGTTTTCCTGTTTTTCCCTGATTATATTCCAAATTTCCTTAGATTTATTTCCAGAATTCATATATTTTTTATGGAAGTAATCCTGTCTAGATTTCTTCAAATAAAAATCGTATCTTGATTCAACTTTCTTATACGATTCCTTGGCAGCAGGACTGCTGCAAGAAACAATATATGTAATTTGTAGAAGCCTTCGGAGCTCCTCGAATTGCGAACAGTGACGTGGAATATATTTATATCTACCATTCGAAGTTCTGATCTTTCTCGTAGGAAAACAAGAATCGAAAACCTTTTTATACATATTCATTAATGTACTCCACTGTGAATTTACATCCTCTGGTGGAAAATCCAACAA
This sequence comes from Hippodamia convergens, assembly GCA_038502775.1. Taxonomy (NCBI): domain Eukaryota; kingdom Metazoa; phylum Arthropoda; class Insecta; order Coleoptera; family Coccinellidae; genus Hippodamia; species Hippodamia convergens. The sequence continues at coordinate 3,861 of JAVSIQ010000839.1, read as the reverse complement.
TTTCCCCAATGTTCCCTGGATCATCATCATCATGCAGCCCCTTCACGTCCATTGTTAGACATAGGCCTCCTCCAAACGTCTCCAGTTCTCTCTGTCTCTAGCTGTCGCAATCCAATTTGTCGCTATCCTCTTCAGGTCATCCGTCCATCGAGTGGGAGGTCTGCCTCGGCTACGCTTGTCAGCTCTTGGTCTCCACTCCAACAGTTTCCTGGTCCATCGCCCGTCGTCCATTCTCGCAATGTGTCCAGCCCACCTCCATTTCTGTGTAGTGATTTGATGTACAATATCATCCACTCCTGTACGTCTACGTATCTCCTCATTACTCACTCGATCTCTCAGGGTCAGGCAAGCATCGATCTCTCCATTCGCCTCTGAGCTACCTCAGTTTTTCTGCGGTTTTTCTTAGTTAAAGTTAGAGTCTCTGCGCCGTAGGTCAGAACCGGCAAAACGCATTGATTGAATACTTTTCGTTTCAGCGAATTGGGATATTTCCTCTAAAGATGTCTTTCATTTTCCGTACGCCGCCCATCCCAGGGTATTCGTCTCTTTTATTTCGCAGGTCTGGTTGTCTCTCGTTATTCTGACCTCATGACCCAAATATATATATTTGTCAACCAATTCCACCTTGTTATTATTTACCTGTATTCGGTCACTGGAAACCATATTAGTCATCATTTTGGTCTTTTCAAAATTTATCGTCAGTCCAACCTCTTGCATGACATCGTTGAGTTCCTGGAGCATGTCCTTGGCCTCTCCCAGGTTGTCTGAAAAAAATTACGATGTCATCCGCGAAGCGTAGATGACTTAGTCTCTCTCCATCGATGAGAACCCCTTTTTCTTGCCATGCCAGAAAATTAATAATAGTAGCGGAGGCGGGTACAGTGTAAACATTGGCTCTCTGTTCTTTGTTATTCTTGCCAAGTTTTCGACAAATTCAAGTTTGTATTTTCAGTCAGCAGTGAATGTGATTGTTCTTCATCTGTGAGAATCTATATCTGCGGGTGGTGGTGGTAAATAAATTCAAAACTTTTTCAATTTCTTGCCTAATTTAGGTTACCTCTCATATTGCTAATCAGGTTTCGTTGCGCATCTTCGAATCCCCACTTGCTCGTTCTTCAAACACACGTGAAACCAGTTTCGCGACGTGCAGATTAACGCTGTTCTTGTTGTTCAGTACCAGAATAAAACTGAGAGGGATACGTTCTGATAATATTCACCGTTAGGAGCTACGGAAACTGCGTATAATTTGTAAATCATTTTTCCTCTGTTACTTCACCCAATTCACCTTTTTTCCTTCTAATCCGCGGTCTACCTGTCTTCGTTATTTGAAAGTCTCTCATATAGACCCGTGAGAGTGAAGCGAGTCACCTTTGTCCTTGTTCTTTGTTTAATTTCTTTCGAATTTTAATATTTCTCGGCGCACATTTTGTTATCCGAAATGCCTGTCTGCTGTTCATGCTCCGGCTCTGTAAGCGATACGGATTCGTTGAAATGCTGTGTTTGTAAGAAAGTTTTTCATGCGATGTGTAGTAATTTGACAGAAAATGATCTGGCATACTTAAAAATCCCAAAAACAATTGGAAATGTCAGTCTTGCGTGGCGAAGGGTAGACTTCGTAGCCATTCTTCTACCAGTCAGAGTTCCGGCTCTGCTCAAACACTAGATCTGCCAATTACACGGAAACATTTTCAGGATCTCATGCAGGCTATTTCTGCAATATCATCTGATTTGAATGCGATTAAAGTATCTCAATCTAACATAACCGCTGATATTGGGTGAAATTAAGATAGCCCAGATATACACTTCAAACTAAATTCGACTCAATCAATGAAACGCTCGAGCTACATTCAAACTCATTATCGAAGCACAAGGATTTGATCGAGGAAAAATGCGACTAAAATACAGAACCTTACTTCTTTTTGTGACACAGTTGATTCCAGGATCGCAGTTTTGTTGAAGACTTGAATAAGTTTGCGGAGTCGTCCGATCCTACCTCTGGTAATAGTGCTGTGTCAACATTGAGATATTGGAGAGAGGATGAAGCGCTCCCACAATGTTATCATCCGCGGCATTGCTCCCTCCGGTGATGGAGATGTGGATTGCGGCCTTCTTGCTCGATGTGTTGATTCGGTGGCGCGTGACTCTTCCAGATTCATCGTTGATACCACAAGTCTTGGTGCTGATTCCTGGAAGTTGGGATTTTCTAACCCACAGGTTGTCACAAAGATTCTCAGGAATAAAAGATCTTGGTGGGGCACCCGTGATTTCAGGAGAGTGAGGATTTCAGATGATATAACACCGCTTCAGAGGAGCCAGTTGAAGAGTTTGCGGGATGAACTGCGAACAAGACAGGAGGGGGGGAAATGGACATCACCATAAAGTACATACGTGGCGAGCCTACCATTGTTAAGACTCCATCTTCTACTAACGGTCAAAAAAAACTAGAAAGTGGAAAATGTCCTTCACTCAATGAGTGGAGTTTTCTTTACTCGAACATCCAATCACTTCATCCGAAGTTCAGCGAGTTATTAACTTTCGTCAAAATTAATAGGCCCCTTCTAATATTTCTCACGGAGACTTGGCTCCGTCCTACCACTCCTGACTCCCTATACGATATTCCCGAGTATTCCATCTACAGGTGTGATAGTGTCACTACGGTGGGTCACGGTGGAGTTTGTATTTACATCCATACTTCCATATACTCTAATTTCACGACCGCAATAAATTCTCTGCCTACACCAGGACTTGACAATCTTTTTGTCACTATTTCTAGTCCAACTTTCTCGCTGAAGTTTGGTTGCATCTATAGACCCCGTCCATCTCAATACGACAACTACGTATTTGATTATATAAGGACATTATCAAATGCCTCATCCCCTTTACTCATCGTCGGGGACTTCAACTGCCCGGATGTGAATTGGCCATTGTTGGCTTCAAATTTGCCTTCTTCCAGCTCGCCCTCTTACAACTTTTGTACCATGCTGTTGGACTCTAACTTACAACAGCTGGTGGATAGACCAACTCGCTACCGACACGGTCAGAATCCTTCACTTCTGGATTTTGTTTTGGTCAACGATGAGAGTCTCCTCTCTGAAATATCGTATCACCCTCCTTTTGGACTATCCGACCATGTAACATTAGTTTCTACACTTCAGTTCACACCACCTGTTCCTGCTCGCAGACAAAACGAAAATAAAAAAACATCATAAATTTTCCTGAGCTTAATCGAGACCTCAAGGAGTCCACTGGGACTCGGTGTTTCAAGACCAGTCGGTTGACAGTATGTGGAAGACCTTTCCAAGTATACAATCCTTCATATCTAGACACACTCGTGTTGTTGAGAACACTGTATTTCCCTCAAAACCATGGATTACTCCTGATCTTCAAAGAATGATCCGATTGAAGAGGACCCTCTGCCAACGATACAGACGCAGTAGAACTGATAGCGACTATGATAACCACAGAGGTACTCTATAGATCTGAGATCCAGGCTCTACAGGCAAAGCAGGAATACGAATCATCACTTTTGAATACACCGAATGGCAACAAAAAAAAATTTTTATAAGTATGTTCGCAACACCCTTAAACAAAGTCTCAATCCCAATAGTGCGCGATGGTGCAGGAGAATTGTGCGCGGACACCGACACTCTGCCGAGGTTTTGGCAGATGCATTCGCATCATCGTTCACGAGGAACCTCCGGGACCACTTCCGCCCATATCATTGCCCAGGTCTGTAGAAAGTTTAGAGGAAATACATTTTTCTGAAGATGATGTGGAAAAAATTTGATGAATTTGAATGTCTCATCTGCTCCTGGGTGCCGACGGAATATCGCTATTTGTTTTGAGAAACTGTGCTCGAGT